>CM067516.1:20039545-20639545 GCA_034509495.1 Acestrorhynchus altus | reverse complement strand
CGTTCTGTACAACAAGCCGTAAAATTAACCTCAGGTTATATTAATATAAACATGTAATGTAAATAAACAAATAAACGTGTGTATCTTGTGGAAAATGTTGGCTTTAGGAGGCATTTAGTTTCATCATGCATGGCACAGATACCTCATTTCATTCAACACTGTGACATTGTATGGACTCACAATGAAGCACAATGTTTTTGGCAACTTTAGATAAGTCATTATGTAATATACAGTACATCCGAAAAGTATTCACAGTTTGTTATGTAACAGCCTTATTTGAAAAATTGATTAAATTCATTGTTTTCCTCAATATTCTACAAACAATGCCCCACAATGTTACATCTTATTCCAAAATGGATTCAATTAGTGTTCCCCTCAAAATTCTACATACAATAATCAATTTAACATGTACCTAAGCATTCACAGCCTGATCAATACTTTGTTGAAGCACCTTTGGCAGCAATTACAGCCTAAAGTCTTTTTGAGTATGACACTACCGGCATGTTTTTGAGAAATTTGTCATATTCTTCTTTGCGGAACCTCTCAAACTTCATCAACTGGATGGGGCGCATTGATGTACAGCCATTTTTAGATCTCTCCAGAGATGTTCAATCAGATTCAAGTCTGGGCTCTGGCTGGGCCACTCAAGGACATTCACAGAGTTGTCTCGAAGCCACTCCTATGTTGTCTTGGCTCTGTGCTTAGGGTCGGTGCTCTGATGGAAGATAAACCTTCATCCCAGTCTGAGGACCAGGACTAGATTTATCCACATTACCAAACAGGTCTGATTGGTGGAGTGCTGCAAAAATGGTTGAATTCCTGGAAGGTTCTCCTCTCTCCACAGAGCAATGTTGGAACTCTGTCAGAGTGACGAGTGGGTCCTTGATCACCTAATTGACTAATGCCCTCCTACCACGATCAGTCAGTTTATCTGAGCAGCCAGCTCTTTAAAGAGTCCTGGTGGTTCCAAACTTCTTCCATTTATGGATGATGGAGGTAACTGTGCTCACTGGGGCCTTCAGTGCAGCAGAAATTTTTATGCACCCTTCCCCAGTTCTGTGTTTGTGCTCTGACATGCAGTGTCTACTATGGGACCTTATATAAACAGGGGTGAGTCTTTCCAAATTGTGGAAAGGAGGCTAACAAAGTTTACAGAGAATCAGATGGACAACAATCTATAATTGTAAAACTATAAAGTGCTCCTGTATGGTCAGTGAAGCTGATAGAATGGCCAGTGTCGTTTAGAGCATAGAGAGGAGGTTGATACTGATACACTGATAATGAGTAAATAAGTTAAAACAGTTTAAGAACACTTGGTATAATTGAAATGTTAAGAATGGAGGTTCCTTATGTTGTTGCTACAATAGCAACGTTATGTATGCAAACCATGTAACTGTGTGTGTGGGTGTGTGAAGCAGCACGGTTGCATTGTTTTTCACTTCGTATTCCCTCATCACACACATCAGTACTGCTTTAAAGTACACGAAAAGGTCAGCACTGAAGGACTTGCTAGGCTATTGCAACAGAAACCCATGACACAAGTACCTACTTATTGTTCCCGTTACAAAAACAGTTTATTTTATCTTCCTCTTTGTTCTTAGTCATTGAACCTGTCCTGATGCTGCTTGTTTTCAAGGTCACAGAATAACCCTATTTAACTATGCGGCACAAGGTGCAAAGTCCTTTGTTATGATTTGGATGGAGGGGATATTTATGGGATGGGGGTGGGTATTTCTGAAGAGATAATGAGAAATCAGAGTATGATGTGATCCTTTGATAATGCCATCATCAAAGTAAAGGTTCAGAATTATGACAAGACTAATAATGTATACATGTCGTTTATTCTCAGACATCAGAGCAGAGTTAGGCGCCTCATCCATACAAATGATTCCTCATGAGTTCAGATCAAGAGGTAAGAACTAGTAAGAGTTCTAAGGGGTACGCAGGGAACGATGCATAATCTAATGCCGATGATAAAACAAAGGAAAGGTTTATAGACTTTATGGGAATAGACCTGCAGAATTTGATGTGAACAAACTTTTCTTCCTCTTTACGGTCCATTTCCTGCACCACGTAACAAAAGGTGAAAGCATTCCTCTTATAAAAAGGCCCAATGAACTAGACATAACAAGACAAAGGAAAACATGCTACAAGAGATGCATAAAAGTTTCACGAACCATCCTCACTCACTGTTTCTCTGCAAACCTCCTTTACCCTTTCCTTCAATGGTCAGGCTCCAATGGACCACCATAGAGCATGGACTGACACGGTGGTGGTGTATTAGTATGTGTTGCACTGGTACAAGAGGATCAGATACAGCAGTGCTGCTGGAGTGTTTAAACACTGTCCACTTACCATCCCCAACAACTCTGAGAAACAATTTCTGAGAACACAGTTACACTGTTCCACAGTTCAATGCTTGGGGGTTTCATACCCCTCTAGCCCACACCTGGCATCAGGCATGGTGCCAATATATTGTTTATCTGCTCCAGACAGTCCTATTCTGCTGACAGTACTTCTCTACAGGGATTAGACAAGCTGTGTGTGCGTGCGTGTGTGTGTGTGTGTGTGTGTGTGTGTGTGTGTGTGTGTGTGTGTGTGTGTGTGTGCATTTGCACATTTGTGTCAGCAATATAGAAGAATCACAATGAATATTAATGCCAGTGTAGTTTCCTTACTAAAGATTTTTTAACCACTGGTCCAATGCCATAGCTTTTCGGTGGCTATGTGGCCAACCATCTTGAAGAAGAAAACACATAAAACTGTAGAAGCTTCCCCACAGAAATGCAGCCTCGTTGATGATGAACATCTTGCAGTACTGAGCCAGAAACACTAAGCATCTTTCAGCAATGTCTTCATTAATATGACGGTCTAACAGTAATTAATTATTGAACAATCTGAAATGTAGTCTACATATTGAAGGCCTGTCTTGAGATCATTGACAGCAAGATTGATTGAGCCATCACTGGAGTCAGTGGCAACTGCAGTACTTCACAAATACTTCAAAAATGAGCAAAGTCATTTGGAGACTGGAGAAAACATTATGTTTCAGCACTGTTGAGTCCTAATCAAGCTCTAGCTTGCAGGTTTACCATGATGAGGGACAAATGTCAGATTCCACACTGCAACAGGAATTCTTAAATGAATGCCAAGATTTAATTTAGATAGAGCCATTCTGACAATGAGACACTCACAACGGGTCTATCTCAAGCATATTGCTCATTTCTACAGCTTGCTGCTTTGGAAATGACTGCTGCTTTTCCTGCTGTGAGACTAGTGTGAATTTCAAGTTACATTCTGCAATGACTGTAGGTCTTGTCCATGTACTGCAGTCACACCAGGATGGAATCTCTGAAGTACATCTTATATACTGGATGTATGTTCTTCAGAGTGTTCTCATTTTCTCTATGACCTCAATAGTGCAACCTATGGTTTTGGTATATAGCAGTATTTCTCAATCCTGATCCTGGCGGGACCCTTGCCCAGCCCACTTGTGCTTTTTTTTTGTTCCCAACATACACGATTCAACTAATCATTAATAAGTTAATTAATAAGCCCTCAGCATTATAAAATATACAGAGTAGGATTAATCAAGGTTGAGAAACACTGCTATATAGAACCATCCACAAAAGAACCCCTGAAAAACCCTATTTTAAGTGTAACTTCAACTCATCAACTGATCAGATAATCAGACAGCATTTGCGTTTCCGCTTTCAGTGAGAGTGTTTTCATTTATTGAAAGGTTCACATCCTACATTTTGCTCTATTGTATTTTCCCCTCTGGTCCAAAACAGCTCTAATTCATTTTACATGGCCATTCTCCAGCCCCTCTTTATCCCTTTGAATTAGACAGGCTGCTTTTGTTACTATAGCTTTAAGACAGAAGCATGTAAATGACCTCTGTGGTGTGCTGTGCCTTATTCAGCAGTGCAGGCTCAAACACTTCAATGTCAATGGATGGGCTGAAGTGCTTTAGGTATATGTAAATATGCTGAAATGAGCAATTTTTGGAGCTTTGTTCCATATTTAGACAGTATAGATTTGAATAAATGGTAGGTTTTGAAACATCACCCATGTTTGCATGCTATATTAGAGACCTTTCTCGCACTTTTATGTGAAAGCTCCTCTTCAGAGCCCAGTCACGCATATTTGAGACCTTATTCTGACAACACATTTTCATTAGAATTTTCAAATGCCATTAAAATACACATTTAATTACAACTCTAGAGCCATTGCAGTTTTTCAAACAGTCTTGCATTGCATGTAAAGGATTCTGGGTGATTGAGGGACTGGAAGCATACACCAGTCAAACTCTTGGTCACATTGGAAGGATCATATGAGATGGGGATAACCTTTCGTGTCATAATGGCTGAGAAATACATGCTGGTTCTGCTGCATCCTTGGCTTTGAGGCATGGCTCAAGAGAACACTGGCTCTGCTCTTTGTCTGGGTGGGAAAGATGGGGTTCTGAAAAAAAGAAGTGAGTTGTTTTTTTCCTGTAGTCTCAAAAAAGTAAAGTCTCAACTCTCCAGGGGTGACTTTCTACTAGATTTTGGAGCATTGCTGTCAGGATTGGATTGCATTCAGTAATGAGTGCATTAGCAAAGCCAAGATGTTGGATGGTCACCACCTTATCTCATTCCCAACTCATCCCAAAAGTATTGGATATGACGTAATACATGACGTCAGGCTTCTCATATCCCAACACTGTAAAATATGTCATCATTGGCAACTAGTGGCATCACTTTCTTAATAATGTTCTGTAAGATGTTGACAGTAAATTGCCTTGTGACTCTGATGTGTTGTATTCTTCTGTGCCATTACAGTAATAAGCTGCATTTCTAATACAGTTGTAGCTTATATTTTAACATAGTAAGCTATTATAAAAGTAAATAACCCATCATTCTAATGAAAAAGAAGACATTAGTGTGTGATTTAGACCCTAAAGAAGAGACAGAACCATGAAGCATGTTGGAAAACACATAGTGCTCTTTACTGGTTCAATGACTCTTACAGCACCAACTTTAACACATAGTGATTGGTCTGAATAAAATTCACATGAATGGTAAGATACACAAAGCCAAACTCACTGGCTACTTCACACATCGCTGTGCATTCTGAAGTGTAAACACGGCTAATTACTGAGAGGCAAACTGCTTTTCAACAACAACAGTATCCTTTGCGAAGGCTCGTGGGAGATATGCAAATGAACTAAAGAACACAGAGGGCTGAAGCCATTACAATATTCTTTTTTGTCAACACACACTTAGGTAAGATACAGAAACTTCACAGAGAGTGCCTCAGACTGAGGTACCTGAAGAGTCCCAATCAGTCCTTGCATCCCTGTTGCTTCAATGGGCCTCAGGAGATTTAGCTCAAGGACAGTGGAGCTCAAGGCTTGAGCTCTTCACATTCAAGTTTCCTGTCAAAAACTTGAAGAAATGGGACCTTTCTAGTAACGTCACTTGATCCGTAGAGGTCTGTTTGTGTGATGAATCAGTAACTAGGAATGTGTCGTCATAGGACAGTCCTACAGAGGACCCATCCTACCTTGGCTGCAGCATAGGCTTTGGAACACAGCAGATGTCTCCCCTTCCTCATTCTCCACTTAAGATCCGTGAATACGTGTAACAGTGTGGCATGATCAGGATGCAAAAAGTCAGTAGATTATGGGTGCATTTTAAACATAGGTTGATTATAAGCAGAATTACATTAAAGCTTATCAGTGATCATTACTCTTACATGGACTTTTAGCATGTAATTTTAAAATTCCACTATTGATGAGGTTCATCATATCTTACTTTCTTTTTTAATGTCATGGACAGACCTAGTTAAGTGCTATTAGTGCACTAGAGAATCTTAAACCTGTGGATACCATCCCAGCAAGACATGCAGTACAAATGCACTTCTTTTTAAGTGAAAAGGATTTCAGTTTTGAGAGAGTATCAATGTAAAATGTAGATAAAACCTTCCAGCAATAAATATTCTCTCAGCCTCAAATAGGCCAATGTGTTCATTTGAAGGAAAGAAATATTTATAAGATTCTTTACACTTACACGTCTCTTTTACAAAAAAGGTTCTTTATGGAACCAAAATTGGTTAATTTATCACTCAGAGAACCCTATGTAGCGCTTTTATTTTTAAAAGTAAGAATTAGTAGATTGTTTCATGAAGACACAAGATTATTTCATGTGGACATGAGGGTTATATTAATTAATTACAAGAATGTAGTAATTCTTTGGGTTTTGTTACAATGAACAATTATTCAGTAATGTTAGATTAGATTAAATTAGATTCAACTTTATTGTCATTGTGCAAAGTACCAGTACAGAGCCAATGAAATGCAGTTAGCATCCAACCAGAAGTGCAATATTCAGTATTTACATAAAGTGCATGGATATAAATATATATACATAAGTATGGCATATATAAATGTACAAGTATATAGATTATATGTACCGAGCATAATGTGTAACAGAATACAATTTTCACCCTTGAATTTTTCACATTTTATTGATGCAGAATTTTAATGAACTATTGCAGGGATCACCAAGCTGCTTCTGGAGAGCTACCTCCCCGCAGACTTTAGATTGAACCCTAATCCACCCCACCTGATCCAACTAATTGCTGCCTTCAGAAGTTCTTGATTGGCTAAATGGGGTGTGTTAGATTTCGGTTGGAGTTGAAACATGCAGGAAGGCAGCTCTCCAAGAGCAGGGTTGGTGACCCCTGGTCTGTTGAATGTATTCAGAAGGTCCACTGCTGCTACGTCATTAATACCATATGTTGTTACTATGTTACTGAGCGTTTGCTGAGTGCTTATTGGATCTATAAAAGAATAAATTTCACTAAAAAAGAGTTCTAATGATCTCATAGAAAGAGTTTGCTCTGTGTGTTTAAGTTGGGAAAGTGAAAACTATTTCTCAGCATTTTCCTCTGAATAAGAGAGTCATATAATTACCTAACTTTAAAAGATAATTAGCTGGAACTTCACTAAAGCAGCTTACACTATGGATACTGAAATCCCTAAAGGGGTTTAGTCCTAGAACCAAAATGCACAGGAACATGAAAGAATGGTTTATAGTGTTTATGATGCTGTGTATGAGTGTTTGTACCTTTGGCATTAGATTTTTTTTTTTTTTGAATTATGCAACACGCTTTGTGTTAGTTATTTATCTAAAAAGAAAAGATTTAAAACATTGTTGAAGAGTCTTTGAGCTGAAATGTGGTTTAAGATTTCATCAGTTAAAGACAGTTCTTTCACACCTTTCACACAGACAGGCACACAAAAGCCTGTCTTTGTTTATTTGCCTGTTTATACCGCGCTGTCAGATTATGCTAGTAAATGAAAGCCTGATGTCTCTGAGGGTTCATAATAAAGGTGACACATGACTCTCACTGCCAGACATCTCTTCACTTCAACTCGAATCGTATGCAAAAGGTGCACCAGCCGTGGAATGCTTATGGCTTTAGAGCGTCGCTGTCACTGTGATAGCTGGGATAATCAGCAGGATCACAGAAGCTGAACTACACAGACGAGGCAGTGCTGTTTAAAGCTTAAACATTGAACTGAGTTATTTTTGTTTTGCTATATTTCAGGTATCATGATATATATATATATATATATATATATATATATATATATATATATAATTATACTGTAAAGTGATATGCATTCAATTCACATTCTGCATGTAATTTTTTCCATTCGATCCAATTAAAAAATGTAAATGATTTTGTACATAATAACTATATCTAATTCAATTCACAATGAAATATATTGTAGGTGACTTAGTAACAGCATGTACATGAAGCATTCATGACATATTTATGAACAGTGCATTAACAGTCCAGTACAGTTACATAATCACTTTAAAAATGCATTAGATTGTTAATGAGTAAAGAGTAGGTAAAGTAATGGACTGAAATCACACTCATGAATCATGAATAGTATAAAATACACTTTCTCGCTTTTTATGAAACAAGTCACAAACCATAAAGTGTTCCAAAAACATTCATTTCACATTATTGCTCTTTGAAACTGTTTGAAAAGCTTTCATGGAACAAAAATGTTGCCAATTAATGGTATTTCACACCTCTCTATATAACATGAATACATGCATGAGATTCATAAAATGGGTGCTAATATTCATGCAGATAATTATTGTGAATGTGTGCTGTGTCTTAGAATTAAACTGTGAAGAATTGCTGTAAATTTACAGCAGAAATTCTGCAGTAGTCGTGTACTGTATTCCTTCAGTTTAGCTGTATTATGAGGGATACAGCTAAAGAGTTTATCTTCAGAGAGGTTCAAATGTTGGATATGACAGTAAATACCAGGGCAGAGACTAGTACATCTCAATTTTTAGCATTGCTTTCATTAGTAAACTTTAGTTTTTATCTTTGACATATTATAATTATTACATGTGAAGTGACATAGTACCTTTGATTAGCATGATTTATAGTTCAAGACCAAAAAATATAGTTTTTCCAATTATCAAATTATTACTCTTCTCCATTAACTACTTTAACTTTATAACATGCCATAATTAAATACAACCTAGAGATCTGTGATCTAACATCAATGTTGTCCATTATCATCTAACTCAACATACACCCATCGGCCATAACATAATGACCACTTTCCTGTTCATATTATCACCTCTATTTAACAAACAGGAGCTGTAGTTCTATAATTACAGACTGTAGTCCATCTGTTTCTCTGCATACTTTGTTAGCTTCCTTTTCCCTGATGTTCAGTGGTCAGGACCCCATAAAACCACCACAGAGCAGATATTATGTGAATCAGTGAGGATAATTTGATGGATTGCTTGATACAAAGGTATTTGTAGGACTGAAGTCTGAAAAGCATGATATCATACATGATATATATTAAACATCACTATTTTCAACTTTATATGCTCACTAGACTTTAATGAATGTACTTTATTTCATAAATGTTTCGAGGACATATTCTACTGTTAACTGTTCAATACACAGTGAATGCTTCTTGTACATGTAGGAAATCAATGTGTTAATGACTGAAAGTTCTAAGTGAAGAAAAATAATATGATTTAAGAGTTTTGGTTATAAGTAGGGATAGCTGAAGAGTTCTGGGGATTAACCAAGACTATCTTAGACCGATTATATCGATTTCATTTCTCACATTTGACTGTTAGTTCACTCTCAGCTTGATTTGCTCTATGAAGAATGAGCGTCAAATCAGATCAATCATCTTGTCATTTTCACAAATGAACCTCCAGCCCTTTGAGGCAGAGATTATTTCATAACTGTCTTAATGATTTACCTAAGTAGTATATACGTTTATCATTAGCTATGGCTTGGGACATTGAAGCAATGCAAACAAACCAACAGATGGTCTAAACACTTCAAAATGATTCATCAAAATTCACTCTGTGCTGCTTTGAGTCAAAGTGTTATACTGATATCTCTGCAAGCACATTTATGCATCTTTAACCTTAAATTGAATCTTCAGCACTCAGCTTCCGCATTCACATTGGCAAAAAGGTCGAGCTCATCTCAGAGCTGACTAAAGCCGGCCTGGCTTTAAGGAACCTATTGTGGGGGTGGCCTATTGTGTTAGTGGATGAAAGCAACAACAAACAGACCAAGGCGATCAAGAAATAAATGGCCACCGATCCGGCGTCTCACGCATCAAGATGTCAGTCTCAGCACGGTAATTACCGTGACGACGAGCTGGCCACTCGCCTCGCTTTACTGTCCACCCTTAGGTGAAAGAGAGAAATTGGAAATGTCTGAGCCTCCAGTCTTGGCAATTTATGGCTCTTTTCAGCATTAATTCCTCCTGATGCCTGGAGTCGCAGTGCGCGCGCAAGCCCTCGCGCCTTGCTCTCCAGTTGAGGATTAAGCGCAGTGCTCTGCTGCTCGGCCGTGGCACTCTGACTGTCTAGAATGGGATGGTTTGTTACCACAGGGAAGCTGGGTGGAACGACTCACTGGGGCGCTATCTGTGATGGGAATTAAATCTTTCTGCACCTCTGCATGAGTCCATTATCTCCATCACATGGAAAGAAACACTCGGTCCTCAGACGATTTTGTTTTTGTTACTGTTAAAGCGTGGGGATGTTAGAAAGCAGATATGGAACAGGCACCAAAACCATGGTAACAATGTATCCTGGCAAGTGTTCAGAGATACATAATCTATAGAGGGGCAGCTGATATATACAAAAGAAGCCATATTGCACAGTTCTCCAATTTTATTCTCCTCTGTGGGTTTATATATACAATGCAATTTTTATCCAACTATTTTCTAATGTCTTTTCTTACATAAGAAGACGTGTACATTTTAACCTTAAAATAACTGCTTCATAATCATGTGGATGCACCACTGACTATGAACAACAATTAGGCCAGCATAATTACTACTCTGAGTTTGACCTGCAGCTAATTGCACTATGCCACTTTGGCAAAGTGAGCAGGACGATGTCCACAAGAACAAAACACTGCTTTGTGTTGTGTTTTAGCAAATAAAAGTATGTCAAAGTACAAAAACATCCCATTCACATGCTTAGTTTTTCATGATATGATTCTTAAACAGCAAGCCCAATTCTATGCATATGTTTTAGGCACCCTACCTTTGGTCTAAGGTACAGTGATCAATAACATGTAGCATTTGTTTGGGCTAACAATGTCAAGGAAATCAAGATTTAACAGCTAAATCGATGCATCCATTAGTTAATACCACACTGAGAATCAAACCATGGATGGCGCCAAACAATGACACTATAAAACCACACTGCATACACTATGTTTAAAAAAGTGATCTAAACTACCCTGGCCTCTAATCAAAACACAGGGGAACTAAAGCCCAGTCCCAAATGGCAGATTTGCACTCTAGTCCCCATGTGTTCTTGGCCATGAGGACCACAAGGCTGTAGAAAAATGTCCCATTTCTCATTCTGATGATCTAAAGGGTGTTCATGTGTGTCCTCTATGTACCCTTAAGCAAGGACTGCTATGAAGCTGAATCAGCAGCACCCTATTACCCACAAACCCCTTTTGATTGTAGCTGTTCCCAATCCAAGCATTTGGGTTCTTTCCAAACTGTGAGAGCCAAATGATGGGAACATTTAAGGCAGTTTTGCATTTCTTGAACAATTAGTGTTCTAAAATACCCTTTAATTGAAGGGAAATTGTTCCACTACAGCATACATTAGTCAGTCAGGGGTGGGAAACCAAGGTCCAGAGTCCAGCAGAGATTGCTGAATTCCCCACTCCAACATACTGACTAAACCTGGCAGTGAACTGGTGAGTTGAGTCAGGTGTGATTGATCAAGAAAACCACAAAACTCCCCTCTCCTGCTTTTAAACCTGACACTCCAGGTCTCATGAGTTATATGAGCATATGATGCAGATGTATATGGTGAGTGCTGACTTGGAGCAGGACCACAGGTCATACAAGCATACTCCAACATAAGAAAGGAAACTTTTAAAAGATCCACAGACAACAATCCTAAAACAAAGCACACATCTAACAGAGTTCCAGACTACAGTACCCGCAGTGTTGACATGGGTAAAGTATTTCTCTTTCACACCAGTATCAACAATTACTCACTGCAGTGCTTATTTATTAGGGCAGCCCTGGCCTGGAGGTTAGGTGACTGGTCTTGTGACACAGTGGGTCTATGTGCATGTTTACATTTATGTAAAATTAAACTTATTTAATGCAGGTTAAAAGTCTTAAAAACTAACAAAATTACAGCACACATTATTATTCAATATCAGGCTTCCCTTTTCAGCCATAGTGGCTCCTGTATTCAAAAGGTACTATCCTCCCAATATACTCCAGTGACTCCAGTATCCACTAGGATACTCATTGGTCAAAAATCCTCATGTGATTCAGGTGGCTAAGCAGGTACACCTGTGGAGCAGAGGCAGAAAAAACATATACGAAGCTTTTTGCTTGTATGTAACACTACTATAGTTGGTGTATGTTTTGAAAGGAAATATTTGACTATATAACAGAGATATAAATACAATATATAATGAGGGTATGACATTTGGGACATGCCAGAAAATGTGGATATGGGATATTCAGGGGTAAACAAATCCAATCCTGGATGGTCAGATTCCTGGACAGTTTAGTCATTTTCTTGTTCAAGCACACCTGGATTAATAAGTCTGTTAGACCAGGAATTCAGCATCCAGGACTGGGATTGCCTACCCCTGTGATAGATGTAAGATCCTACTTCTGCACATGAAATTCAGAAGTACTTGTAAAGTTAGAATTACAAGCAAGACACATGCTTTGTTGTCAGAGAAACGTGAATTAGAGTGGAGTTTGTGGAAGCAAGGGTTCATTGTCACCAGCTTCCATGTTAAAAGGTCACCTCAAATCATATTTACCATAATTAAACATACCTAAGGATGCTTTACAATCAGCACTCACCCAGCACACACTGGTGAGAAGCAGCAGCCAAATTCCTTGTATTTTACAAGAAACAATAAATGAGCAGGTGTCCCAATTTTTTGTTTTTTCTGCATAGAGTAGGCAAGTGTTCAAACCTGTGTTCGAGTAGCTGCCACTTCACAAATATTTCATTATTTAAAGGCTTAGTAATGCTTTTTTAATCTCATAACTCCTAGAAACCAAGATCTGCCTTTTGGGGGTAGTTGCATGCTGTTTCTAGGCTTCATATCTCAGGATCAGAGATGTTGTTACACATATCACAACAAATTACAAGACTTACATCTAATCATGATTCACTCATTTCCATCTAAATTAAATCCCAGTTTAAATACCAAAGGAGCCTTCCAGTGTGTGTTTACTGCTCTGTCCACTAAGGGTGGGTGGATCGATCCAAATATCAATATGATTATTACCAACATTAGTTTTGGTATTGGATCGATACTAGTGTGATGGGGTCGATACTTTCACGTCTGTTTATCTCCTCTACATTTGGTAACCTCCTTTCAGGTCTTGCAGACACACATTGCTTCTGTCGCCCACCTCCCCCCACTCCACCCACCTCCAACTCGCCTTGCTCCTTGTCATCACATCACGTGACTGTGCAAACAGATGAAGCAGGCGGCAATGAGGCCTGGCAGACAGAAAAAGGACTGCAGTGTTATTTTACACCAGAAAGTGTGGCAAAATGTGATGTGTGAAGCAGGATTGCACTAACAGCATCTATAGATTAACTATTATTTCTCCTTAGGCACTTTATAAATGTCCGCCACATATGTTTACCGATGCTCCAATTATTATTCATCTGTCACTGGGTTGAAATGTCACACATTTCCATCTAGATCAAATTCCATCCATCCATCCATCCATCCATCCATCCATCCATCCAGACAGCAGTAACCGCAGGAAAATAAGAGATTTGACTCCTAGTTATTAAGAGAATTAACTCTTTGCTTGTTTTTATGAAAATAACAACAAATAACCAACCATACTTAAATAATAGTCAAGTAATAATGTTAATTACGCAAATACTTGTTCTAATTTTTTCCATGATAAAATATGGCTATTATTAATAATAATATAAATACAGTTATGTTTTATTAAGTAAGATATGATTATCTAATTAACAATAGAAAACAAAACTTCAACCATTTAGTGGTTATGAAAATGTATTTATATTTAGTATGCTGATGATAAACCAAATATTTTGTTCACCACTACATGAATAGTGAATATGTTAAAAATGTATCAGTATCAGTATCGGTGATAATGACCTTGTATTTACTTGGTATTGGATCAATAACTCCACTGCTGTCCACGTGTACAAGCTCAACCAGCATGCAGACTGATCATGCCACTGACCCAGATATTGGGTTAAAGAGGAAAATGAGAAGAGAGGAATTGTTTGCTCTTACTTTGCACGAGAAGGTATAATACTGATACATTCATAAACAAGAAAAATAATTAAGGATATTCAGGTTATTTTTTATTTTATTCGGACCACTAACAGGTATTCTGAAGAACTTACTATAAATATCCTTGTCAATCAAATTATTTCAAACAACTCATCAAGACAATTTCATTTCCTGCTTAAAAACACTAGGACCCCCTGAAAATAACAATATATGAGAACGTTTGACTGTCTTCTATAAATACAAAAATTGTCTAGAGCACAATGTGTCAATTACAATAATAATAATAATGAGTACAAACATTACAAATGTTCATTACCATCATAAGTACTGTTAATTAATGTACCCTTTTTGTAAAGTGTTACCATTTTTATAGTTACTGTCACATGATTAGTGACCTTACCAAGCGTGTATGCATTTGAGTTAAGCTCAGGGAGTCATTATTCAGTAAATCAATTGCCCCTTCTTATTCGTGTATTGACTTCAGTGAAGGATTCTGCCTGGCTTCACAATAAAGAGCTCCTTTGTTTTCTAAGCAAGATGCTTCTTACTTCTTCTTCTATGCTGAATTGTATTAATACTGCCAGCACCACGTTCAGCCCAGAGGACAGGCCTGCTAGGCGTACTATGTCATCCTCTCTGCAGGACGGCAATGCTGTAGTGATGTCAAGACAGATGCATTGAATTTCCAAGGCTTTGTTTTATGTCACACAAGTTAATAACATTGCGGAGGTGCTTGAGCAACCACATTGAATAGCCTGGCCAGGCTCATTTTAATAAGAGGCCTTGTTTTTTAATGACAGTGAGGGTTGTGACCTCACTTTTACTGCAGGTTGACTCGTCATTTGGGGAAAAGCTTTTCAGAGAAGGATGTTGTCATGACATTGCTGTAGGCAAGAGATGCTTAATGCACTGAGAGCTCTTGTGGCATGGATGCTGAGGCATAATGCTTAAATAAACACATATTTCAAGATGTATTGCTAAGAGGTTTAACTCCTTTAAACCCTAAGGGCTTGTGAGAGTCAGTACTTCAACTCCTCTCTCATCAGAGGCATCAGAGCAGTGGAGCAACTGGCATGAGTGCACCTTGTCTCGGATTTGGGCTGAGGTGTGCGTTTGTTGTCCTATTTTTTATTCAAACAAACATTTGACTTCCATCATTTTTATAAGAGTTTTACAAAGTGATATTTTTTTGCCTCGCCTAAAAAAATAGAAAGGTCATTGGAGAAGGAGATTATTGAAACTGTCCACTCTTTGCCGTGACATTTAATCAGGAAAAAGACACTGAGTACAGGTCACAGGGAAGAGTAAATTCACATGGATTACTTTTCAGACAGCAGTGTGTCAACATTTTGAGAGATTATATTATGTTTAACTTTATCTCAAATAAAAACAATAAGCAAAGTCCTAAAGCATAAATCACAAGACATACGTGTCTACCTGGTAAGAATGGATTACTAGAGTATGGTTGGAAGATACAACAATAAGTTATTCAGTTGTAATCGAAAACACAGATGGGCACTCAAGTTAGCAACTCGAGTCTGAATCGCACTTAAGTTGCTAATAGACAAAACTTACAACTTGTCCCTGATAAAGCGCGACTTGGACTCTTTAACAATAACTCATAAACAATAAGAGTAATCTCATTATCCAGGAATGGACTGTGAAATTTACAGAAAGTGACAATACTTCATTGATTTGCTAATTAAATTAAAGACACTGGATCGGCCAAGGGACCCGAAATCACACCTGGGCAGGTTTGACGTGGAGTCTAGCATAAAGACTCATGACTTGGACTTATATTTCATTGCTTGTGAACACCTCTGTTTAAAAATGATAATGGTATCTCTAAATGAGCACAATTTTCAAAATTATTCATGTGCATTCAAGAGGGCCACGAGATGGGGCCTGCAAATGGTAACTGCAAATTTAGAGAGCTACTCAAGTCGTTTCTTCTAAAAGGGACAGCAAGCAAACCTGGATGTAGTCATAAACAAAGATAAAAAATGCATACCTCAAGCACTTCTATACAAAAATGAAGCACAATCTATCACTAAATGGTTCCCAGGGATATGCTGCTCTAGTTAAACTGAGATTATTGATCTTAGGCAAGTGATCAGAACACATTCAATATCGACTGCTGGATTACTCCTAACACCAAACTTTGTGCTTCTCAGGTCTGTGTGGAATTCAGAGGCTTGGTAGCCAAGCCAAGTGAGTAGGCCACAGATCTACCAGCACTAAAAATAATAAAATCACCCTTCTGTCCTTCCAACACAATTAACTTGATCTTAGTCATTATTGTCTAAATGTTTATAAGTGAGGTTTCTGTGGTGAGCAGGAAGCTATCCTGATAACTAAGCTAATGCTAACCACCTTGTCTCTCCTGATTCTCAGCATTTAATACCTATTTTCATATTGATGGTTTAACAAGTAGTGAAAGATTTTCTCATTTGAAATAACACTGGATCAGTTGGCATGGAAGTCGTGAATTCAAATTGACCACTTGAGATATGTACGCTACCCCCTTGCTCTGGTTATATCATACACTGCTGTAATATTTGGAGTAGGGTATGATAAAAAAAAAGGCATGTAAAAAGAGTGTCCATCCAACTCTATTCTACAGTGAATAATAGAATAATATTCTACAATGATGCAAAAGAGGTGGTTTCTGGTATCACATGTATCAGGGGAAGCATGTGCTTACTTTCACCTTCCTAGTGTTAGGAGCTTGATATGTGATAGGGGGAGAGTCCTAATGAGGTTGGGTAATTGGCACTTCCAAACTGGGGGGTGGGGGGTGGGGGGGTGGTAAGCTAAAGAAGCTTTTTTTTTTTAAAAAAAAAAATATGTTTACTATTGCTACAAGTCAAAGAATGCCTTTTGCTTTATATTTTGGTGTAGAGTTTGGCTATTTGAAATCAGAAATAAAAAGTTCAACAGAATGTTAATCAGCCTACAGGCAACTTTCATGATATTCAGAGTTTATACACAGAGCTATAAAAAAATGCGTTCACTGCTAACAGTTTCAGAGATAACATTAAACAATAAATTACATATTTATTTTGGAACATTTCAATCAATTCATTGATCAATCATTCATACATTGAACATCTTATCCACTTCTTACTGGTCAGGGTCAGCAGTGCACTCCAGCAGCACTACTGCAATTGGTACACTCGTAGCAGCACAACACACGAACACACCACCACCATGTCACTGTCACTGCAGTGACCCAAATAATATCTGCTGTGTTGTGGTCCTGTGGGGCCCTCACTATTGAAGAACAATGTGAAAAGAGGATAAAGTTTGCAGAGAAACAGATGGACTACAGTCTGTAATTATAGAACTACAAAATACTGATAAAATGGACAATGAGTAGAAACAAGCAGGTAGTGTTAATTTTATAACCAATCATTGTATTTATTCACATTTATGTTTGTTCAATACCATTTTAATGTATTTCATAAAAATAAAGTCTGGTTTTCTTGGGCATTAGGCATTTAACAAGCTTAAATCCTTCAATAAAATAGATACTAAAAAATCACTTTTGGTCTTGTTAGTGATGCTTTTTCTTCAGGTCTCCTTGTCGACTCTACCTCAGGAGCTTTTTATAGGGATGTCACGATAGGTTCATTCGGCACTGTGCCCTTAATAATAAAGTGCTTGGTCTCAGGGGAACCATCACGTGGGTGACCCTCCTATCACAATGACAGTGGCCTGGCCTCTGCTTGAACTCACAACTGCATACTACAAGAAGAACCCATGAACTACTAGCCTCATGAGACAGAGGGTCAGCTCTCATGGCAATTCAGTTTTGTTGCCAACAGAAAGGGCAAGCCGTGGAATTTCTCTGAAAAACTCTGGAATTTCTACTGAAAAATGAATTATTGCACAAGTTTAGCAACTCAGTTTTCAGAAAATGTATTCATGCAAATCCTCTTTTCCAGACTCAACCAGAGAAGAAAAAACCTTGTTAACTCTCAATGAAAGTCAATGGAAAAAGATTTTATTCCAAGTCATTTGGAGCATTTTTATTAGTCAATTTATCATGAAATACTACCAGATTCATATTACATCAAAAGTGAAAAATGGCAATGGCAGTGATGATACTGTGTGAGGCATAAAGAAAAAAAGAGCAAAGGACATTCAAAATCTAGAGTATTATTCATGTGCCTACTTGTTGTGTATTTCAAGACAACAATCTGTTGGAAATGGTCTTGGTGGAGGAGTTAAAATGGGCTTGCTCTACCAATGGGGGAGTAATACCTCTGAGGATTTCATCTCTTAAGGGCATCAGCTGCTTGAATCTGCTTCGTTTTTATTCAGTTCATATGGTTTCAGAGCTACAAACGTCTGAATCCCCAGTGCATGAAGTTATGAAATGCAGAAGTTTAATGAGGAAAAGATAGTAAGGTTCTAGCAACCATGATGCAATTCCAGAAATGTTCCTCCATGATCAATGATCCAAATAATTCCGCATGTCAACCATGGATGGCACATTTTTCCAAAGTGATACAAACTCTTGAGAACCCATTCACTTGTGAGAGTCATTTTGTCCTCACTAGTTTAAAATTCCTCTGCAGTTCTTTCTCTGCACTTCTGCTCATGTATTGACACTCTTTATGACCAGATTAACAGCTGAGCACCATTATTAGTAAAATGTACATTCAATGAAAGGCTTTAATTATATGTCAGCACCATATGATCAGAATAAGATATTCATTAAAGCAGCATTATTGTACATTGCAAATGGTGTGTTGTCATCTACAGGGGTTGGACAATGAAAATGAAACACTTGTCATTGTAGTGTGGGAGGTTTCATGGCTAAATTGGACCAGCCTGGTGGCCAATCTTCATTAATTACACATTGCACCAGTAAGAGCAGAGTGTGAAGGTTCAATTAGCAGGTAAGAGCACAGTTTTTGTTCAAAATATTGCAATGCACACAAAATTATGGGTGACATACCAGAGTTCAAAAGAGGACAAATTGTTGGTGCACGTCTTGCTGGCACACCTGTGACCAAGACAGCAAGTCTTTGTGATCCAGGGTATCCAGGGTAATGTCAGCGAACCACCAAGAAGGATGAACCACATTCAACAGGATTAACTGTGGACGCAAGCGGAAGCTGTCTGAAAGGGATGTTCGGGTGCTAACCTGGATTGGGTGCTAACGCTGAAGTGGAGTTTAGAGTGAAATGGAAAGTTCCAGAGGACAACTTTAGCGTAGTTTAGCTCAATGTGTAAATGTGATGCAGCAACACAGAACAACCTTTAAATCCATTTGTTCGTTTATATATCAAACAAAGATTATTTAAACCACTCTTCCACAAAATCTTTATGTTTTCTTTATGTATATATATATATATATATATATATATATATATATATATATATCATGCTTCAGAGGACAGCAGCAGTTGCTTGTGGTTTAAAACATCTTATTTAACTTGTAAAGGAATTACAAAGTACAACAAAATTACTTTAATATGGATATACAGACTTATAAGCAGAAATTATTGCTTGGACAAACAGTTCAGCTAATGAGGCCTGAGCCTCAGACACATACAGTTGCACTTAGAAAATCACACATGCAAGCATAGACGAATGAATTTAATTAATGCCACCCATTCAGTGGCGCAAATAAAATGAGCTAACAAGAAAACTTGTACATTGGCTAATAGGATTTTGGGTGCAATGTAACAATGGCAGTATGGCTTATCAAGACCAATCACGACAAAGCCACAAGCTAGCCAGATAACTAGAGTCCAATCTGAATATGCCACAGGGAGTCTGGGCCAAGCTGCCCAGGAGGCAGCAAACTATGAGCCTGGGGGAGGGGGTGGGGGTTGTGTACAGCTTGGGCAAGACAAACAGGAACCTAACAAGGTCCATACAGGCACACACACAGTTTCTCTCTCTCTCTCTCTCTCTCTCTCTCTCTCTCTCTCTCTCGCTGTCTCTCTCTCTCTCTCTCTCTCACACACACACACACACACACACACACACACAAATACAAGCAACAGAGAGAGTGAAAGAGAGTGCATGAACAGGATGGCAACTGAGACAGCCAAAAGCCAATAACATTGGCTGGTAGGACTTCTCTGGGGATGCAGTTAACTATGAGCACCTCCAACCAACACACTGTCAGAGCAGTGACGGAGCAGCTGAAATGAATAAGCAGCAGGCTGCTGCCATTTCCATAAAACGGCCTGTGATGACAGTGATTGCCACCCTCATTAACTTGCAGCACCAGAAACAAAAAACCCTTCCGTGTCCAGCACAGATGAATGATTTGTGTATTTCATAATAAACTGGTCCTCCTCTGACAGTGATAAATGCTGTGGCATGTGTTGGGGTCTGGACACTCTCTGTTACACCTTTGTAATTTGTTCCTCTTGTCACACACTTTGTTTGACAAGAGCAGAAATCAATAAATGATGCTGTGCCTTCTTAAATCATGTCCTCACATGAGAGACGGCATGTATTAGAAGACTGACACGTTTTTCTTTAACCCACTTTTTTCCATCTCACCTCATTTGCTAGCCTTTTTTACCTGCAGTCTCTTGCGGCGACTTGAACGGTGAACAAGAAAGCATTTTTAAAACCCGGCTCCCTCAGACTCGGGCCTTGGTGTTAAATGACAGCTGTCAGTTGGAGGCTCCACATCTCTACGTCACATTTATCCCCACTCTGTGCGCTCTGAAGGAAATAGATGTGCAGCCTGGATAAAGACATCAAGCATGAACTTCCTGTGCAAATTCCAATCCAGCTGGGATATATCTCACTGAGAGATTTATAAGGATAGGCATTGCTAGGAATAGACTGCCCAAAGTTGTGACATTTTCTCTATCAGCAATTTCAGCCTGAGTTGCCCCCTTCATACACATGCACCCATAAATACTTAAGTGCTAGAAGTTGAGAGGCTGTTTTATTTACTGCTGTGCTCTTGTGGGTTTGGACAAATTGCTTCTTTTGAGTTGAAATGGCCCATGGGGAGAGTGCTTAAGTGCTTTATAGAGCTGTAATGAATTAAACACAGAAGGAATGGTAAATTTCACAATGATGTTTTGTCACTAATTCTTGGTCCCATGGAAGGTCTGAATAAACTAAGATGGCTGGACAGTTAAAATTACATTCTTTACTCTCAGCTACTAAAAGCAGTGCCAGTGCTTTGTAGACAATTATTCCTTGAATTCAGCAGCTGGAAAATAATATACATAATTTTAAAATAAGCTATTCTGGTTATTTGTATAAATCATAAGTAGGGCTCAAATAAAACAGAAAAAAATGGTTGCTCTGACTTATAGAATCAGTTATTTATCTCAGTGCTACCGAGTATTATTAAAGCCTGAGTAAACTAATAAATCACTGATCTCATCAGTTATTAATCACAGTGCTACTGAGCTCTGCTAAAACAGGAGTAAACTGATAAATCATTGTGCATCAGTAACTTATCTCAGTGTCACTGACTGATGAAGAAAACTGCTAATAAAAAGCAAGAAACAGTGTGAATTAACTGTTCTAAAGTATAAAAGCAGTTTTGCTCATGTGCCTTATTATGCAGATTCTGAATATTTAACATTTTATGGAATAAGAATAAGTGAACATATTTGGCAATGTTTTTTACAAGGGTTCCATACTTTGTATGAGGGACACTTTGTGTCCTTGTTTAAAGGATTCATCTCAATTGGTTTCTGTTCTCCATCAGTTAAGAACAATATGTTTTTGGTTTCTCTTTTTTCACAGCAAAATATAGTTGCCTTTTTAGTTTGACAAAAGCAAATGTGTGGCAGTTGGGTGGCTTCCAAAATATATTCATTGCCTTCTGTGACATGAGAAAAGAAGTATGTCAAGAAGTAACAAAGTTGCTGAAAAAATAATTATAACAACATTTCCTCCTAGGCAATGATGCAGGAGGCTCCCTTGAGTTTATATACAAGCATAAGCTTTGATATATTTTGGGGAAGAAACTTCCAGTCTGTCATTTCTTTGTACTTGATAAGTATAGTGCTGTGGCTCAATGGTCTCATACTTAAATTATTTTATTCATGGCTATATTTTTTACAGCACAGTTGCAGAATATCCTTTAATTACAAACAATTCTAGATCAACTAGTAGGCCTGCTTGTTGTATTAGGTTTATGTTGTATATCGAATGGCAGTGAAGATGACGAAACCTAGTTATTAAAAAGATTCTGTTTTAGTGCAAATATGAACCAAATTCCCTGCTGTATTAATTCTGCACTTTGAGTACACCAATATATAAGTTATTATTGAAATCTCTGCTGTGACAGTATCATGGGAAAAATGTGCTGTGTATTGTTGATACCAAATAAAAAATCCATTATTTGCCAAGAAGAACAAAGACCTTGAGGCAAATCGATACCTAACATGGGGATTTCATTAACTAATGAGGCCTGATGAAAACTTCATAGAGGAAAATAACTGATTATAGTGTGGTATCTAGTAAAGGCTGTGTGCCAGTCCAGCTTGATATCCCCAGCAGGACAGGCTGACTGCATGAATTATATTTATGAACACAGAGGGAAAAATAAACAAAGTTTGCCTGCTTTTAGTCTGCTCTAAGCAACCAAGAAACACACTTACACCTAATTATCTAAGATAAAAAAAACTTCTGACCAACCACAATTTCGTTTCAATTTTCATCTTTACTGGAAGATCATTTCCAGTAATCTAGCCTGCTTATTTATAGGTCTCCACTGGCTTGTTTTGATTGTTTCTCTTTGCCTGTCTCTGATTGTAGCCTGTTGTGTGTAGTCAATTGAATGGTTGCATGTCTCCAGGTGGATCCTACAATTTGAGTCTCCAACCTGTTTTTTCTATTTGTTTTTTTCACTATTAATAAGCATTCATCTGCCACCTGACTTTTATGTTGAAAGATGGTTTATAATTTCTCGCTGAATTATTTTTGTGGTTTCTAAAAAAAAATCTATTTTTACAGCTCAATTAGGAGAGAAAAAATCCAACTCTGTTGAAGATGATGACATTAGACGAAACAATTCACAATTTCTGTTTTCAAAGAATGTAATTACCATAATGTTACCAAGTATGTGTAGGTTTTTGAATGAGACACAACTGTGTCCCAAAAGTGCTTCTACGTTTCATGCACATCTTTCCTCCCCTCCTCCATTCTTTTGTCTATTAAAGGTTCACAAGCTGATGGGAAAGGAAAAGAGAAGAGAAAGAGAAATAAGGAAATTTTAACATGTATTGGCTGTTGTCTATATTATATTTTAGGGCAGCATCTATTTTAAATGGCACTACCAAACAGGAACCTACTTTACCAGTACATACCCAAAACAGTAGCACTTTATTATATGCACAAGTGCACAAGTCTGAGACCACCATCAAAATACTTGTTTTGCATTCTTTTTAATACAAATTTATATTATCAGCATATCAACTGAATTAAAAACTGCATTTTAATGAATTTGCTGAATGCCCATCATTGTTTAATGATGTGTACGCAAGCTGGTATGGGCTCTAAGGAGTATATATTAAATGCACCAAAGAGTCATCTGAAGACAAGCTTCAGTGGAAAGAATCATTTGACACATCACATATTCCCTATAATGACATTATTTTTGATATTTTGACAATTTTGTCATTATAATGATTCAAGTTTTAAAAGAAATTCCTGAGTTCTCTATGATCTAAGACTTTGTGACCCTGCTGTAGATGAGGTATATCATGAGTCCTCAATCTCCTTATCCAATTCTTCCTGGTAAGGGTTGTGGTGGGTCCAGAACCTACTGAGAATCACTGGACATAAGATGGGAATACCAGAAATAACCCCTGAACTGCAGGAGAAAACACCAAACTCCTCCCAGTGACAGGGGTGAGGATTGAACTCACAAACCCAGACCCCAGGAGCCACTACCTGCTGTGCCACCATGCAGCTATATTGATCACCTGCAGTGTTTAATCTGCATAATGTTTTTTGTTTGTTCACATGTCTAAGACACAGCACAACAGTACACAACTAGGTCAGCAGAGTTGATACAACTAAATAAACAACTATTTCACTTTTTGGGACAGAAAACATGTAACTCTGTTGGAGATAGAAAAAGCAATTCCCATGATTTCTGTTCTCGAATAATGTCATTATCATACTGGTGCAAGCATGGATGGGGTTTTAAAAACTTTGAGCTTCTGCAGTTACTAGACTGTTTTCTAGGCTTCATATCTCAGGATCAGAGTACCATCTCAATCAAATCAAATCAAATCAAAATTTTATTTTTATAGCACTTTACAACTGTTGTCACAGAGCAGCTTCACAGAACCAAAAATGAAAAGGTGAACAATACATGAAACAAAAGATAAAAACATAACCCCCCGGGGGTTTAAGCCAAATGGTGACAATGGCAAAGAATAATAGAACTGGAGGAAGAAACCTTGGGAGAAACCAGGGTAAGCAGAGTGGAAAACTAGTCCAGGTCCAGTAGCTGGAAGATGGGCAGTCAATATGAAGTGCTTGAGGTCCTTCTGAGATGGGGCATGGGAGCTCAAGGTTAGCATGACTCTGAAAAGGCAGAGAGATGTAACTAGTTTGAGAACAGAGAATGTAAACATTACCAGAGTGTGGTGAATGACTCCAGCAGGAACCAGGAGGTAACAAACATTCTGAAATGTTGACATCCAACTGCTTCACCGTAACAAACCTGATTGATCACATGAAGGAGTCAGATGGCAGCACCAACATCCCAGTTTACCATAATCCCCTATGTCCATGAACCCCTAGATCTGCAGTGTTTTACTAAGGTTGAGAGAGATGCCAAGTCCAGCATCTGGATATTGATAAGTGGAAGTGAAGTGACAGAGTAGTATCAAGTACCTGCTCTTCTAGTGAATGCAGCTAAAACCTCACAGCAACGTTCCACCATGTAATATTAAAACCTCCCAAAAGAATAGTCCATTAATCCATTATTACAGGATTAAGAGGGAAACTACTAATTCATCATTTTTTATTTTAAATAATAACCTGGAAAATAGGTATCCAATATACATGGTTTAGTAAACCAAGGAAGATCAAACTCCTGAAACAGGTGCGCTGCAGTTGGAATAACATAAAACTGCAGTGCTGGGGGGCCTGAGTATTTTATTCAGCATTAAAATGCAAGGCTGGCCTTTGCCAAGCCTTAAATCATGGACAGTCTAGAGTCAAGATACCACTTGGCACAAGAGGCAGAGAAGCAGAATGACTTATGCAGAACTCAAACACCCCAAGTCAGGATCTGGCTTTAAAATATTGTCCAGTGCAGACAAGGCATTATGGCACCTGGATGAAGTTACTTGTGCAAGACAAATGATTAATCTTTGACCCCCTGGAGAAAAATTGAGCCAGCATAAACTGCTACAGCTTCAAGATATCGCCTTTCTGGTCAATAAATCTAAACCCTCTTGCATTAAAGTCGACACCATTCTGCAAGGTCCACAAGGTCGACAACTCTGCAAGGTCCAAAAGGATATACTAAACCCTCCTCTTTCACTTGAACATCTCCCACATGGATTTCACTTTTGGATTTCACTACTGCAAGGACCCTGTCAGAGTGGTCTGTCAGAGGGACATGCACATAGAATGACATGTACAGCATGATAAAAATGTTCTCTCTCACTGCCTCTTTATTCACATTCTTATTAGATCAGGTCTGCTACATTCTCCATATGACATTGTGCTGATTCCTTTCATGCTCTTAAAAATGATGGTTTGTATACCAGGGTGAATGTGTGACCTGTATGAAATATGAGTCAGGGGGGGGTTTATGAAGTCATGTTGCCAACCTGAAGTCACTGCTATGCCCATATTTGGAGCTCTCAGTCTAAACTGGATTTCAAAATCCTACAGCATGCTGCATTATGCTTCAGAAGGTCCCTTGTCTACATTCAAGTCAGTTGTCAGCTGATAATCAGTTGTCACCATAAAATTGCATCTTACATCCATGAAACTATGAGGGAGGTCAAAGTTTTGTTATTTAAAAAGGTTTTATCATAGTTAGGTTCATGTGACAGTTATATATAAAAGTTAATGTTAAATAAGCGAGCTTTCCCACCTGACGTTGAAATGAAACCTATGCATCTGTTCATGGCTATATGCTTGATTTTACCAATGTTTAATGTCAACATGAACAAAGTCAAAATGGACCTAATCCAGTAACATTTCCCACTCTTCTACCATCCCTAATGATTCTCCTTGATTCCAGTTTCACCAGGAAAGTTATAATTCGTATAGATTTGTATTGAACAACACATATTTTGCCATAAAGAAAGCTTCTAAGGGATTATCAGACTGGATGTGTGATCATGGGGGGGTCATAAAATGTAAAGATGCATATAGATCCACTGTGCTTGCACACATTCATACACTAGGGGGCAGTGAACACATGAGCCTTATCCACAGAGCCTGGGGAGCAGCTGGGGAAATACCCGCCTTGCTCAATCGCACTTCAGTCATGTCCTGCTAGTTCAGGGAATTGAACTGGATGATTCCATAACCACCAGTGCATGTCTGCCCCGTCATACAAATATTGCTCTAAATGTAAGTGTATGTGTTTATTGCATGCTAAAATTTTGAGCTGTTTCTGGTAGTCATTTATCTATTTATCATGGTCAGAATGACCATTGGGTTCTTGGTCACCTCCCTGACTACCACACCCCTCCTACCATGTTCACTCAGTTTGGCTGGACAGTCAGCTCTATGGAGAGTTCTTGTGGTTCCAAACTTCTTCCATGTATGGATGATGGAGACCACTGTGCACTTTGTGACCTTCAATGCAGCAGACAAAAATGCAGTTTTGTGTGCCCTTCCCCAGATCTGTGTCTCAAAGCAATCCTATTTCGGAAGTCTATAGACAATTCCTTAGACTTCATGGCTTGGTTTTTGCTCTGACATGCACTGTCTACTATGGGACCTTATGTAAACAGTTGGTGCCTTTCCAAATCATGTCCAATCAACTAAATTTAACACAGGTGTTCTCCAGTCAAGCAGTGGAAAAACCACAAGGATGATAAGTGGAATGGCATCCATAAGTGGATGATTGAGTGTCATGGCAAAATCTATACTTATGTATGTGTTATGTTTTTGTGGTTTTATTATTATTATTATTATTTTTTTTTTAAATGTGCAGGAATTTCAAACAAACTGTTCTCACTTTGAACTTTTGGAATAAGGCTGTAACATAACAAAATGTGGAAAAAGTGAAGTGCTGTGAATCCATTCTTTGCCTGGTAGCTGCATTCTTCATATTGGTGGATAATCTAGATGATTCTATCCTTCTAAAATGGCATAGCAGCACATTTGGACAATGTGCCATTTGTCCACATGATTTGGAAAGCATACAAAATTTCCATTATGTCAAGGTTAAAACCAGGTAAAAACATTCTTCTCATACCTCATTCACAACAGGTTCTTCAAAGAACCATACGCTTCTGTATAGCATAAAACATTATTTATAATGGTATAAATTGTAGTAAATATTGCATCTGGGGTGTATTTTACCACAGTTGTTTGCTTCTTTGCTCATGTAGTAACAAATAAACCTGCATTATGCACAGAGTGTGCCCTTGATGTTCTTCTTCTGAAACTTGAGTGTATAACTCAATTGCCTGATCTCTGCACACTGCTCACTTGATAATTGCCAGGTTTAGTAGGTCTTTTAGAACAGGAAAATGATCAAACTGTGTAGGTATCTGGTACTCCTGGAAAGGGATTGTCTAGCCCTGGATTGTTAGTTGTGTGATCTCAAGAAATGTCTTTGATAAATTTATATGGACCAAGGAACAATATATACCTAATGTGATTAATTTCATCTTGCGTATAACTGAAGAATAGCCATATCATACAGCCTTGCATGCATTTTCTGAAAATAAATATATAAAAATACAAATGTAATTGGATTTGAAATTTAAGGAGTTAATAGTTGCTTTGAGCCAAACCACTCAAGAAATTAAACTTGTTTCTTGGGCTACAAGGGTGAAATCATAAATCTGAAAGCCCAAAACCCAAAGTAATTCTAGTGATAGCAATCAACCTAACCATAAGGAGAAAATACATCAATATTCTATAGTTTTATATCCCATTACACATAAACACGGATCTCAGCTTTAGCAAAATGTCTGAATAAGTGGGGCAATGCAGTTTCTGGAAATATTTCTGTGGAAATGGTTACAGTTTAGGTGAGCTATCATGCTATATGCCACCAGATGGTTCAATCTAGTGCTGTGCAATTTTTATAGATAAAAAAAAACTAGTTTTAACATAATTAATATTGAGATAATAATGAGAGAATGTTCGAAAACAAACCTATAACACAGAACGAATGAACTCTTATCAAAGAAAGGAGAAAATGACACTTACTACCAAAATCAACAGCACAACAACTATCTTCCCACACAATAAAAAAAACAAACTAAAACAAATGTAAATATGATGATTAAAGCCAGCTGACACCCAAACCTCTCATCAAAAGACACTAAATTAGCTACTTCATTTTCTAGTGCCCCATACAACATCTCCCTTTGAAAACACAAATTACTGATTTGGTGACATTTCATTTGACAAAAGACCCTCATTTTGGGAACTGTTTATTCTCTGTGGAAAAATAAGAGCTTATGAAGTTGCTGCAAACAGGTGTGCACTGACTCGTTATAATGTACTTTTGTAGCAACTATAACATTCAGATAGTTAGTTATTTTATTCAACCAAAAAAGAAGAGCTTCTGTTTACACTGATTCTACAGAATCACAGATACTGACAAGAAGAGCTTCTGTTTACACCGATTCAACTGAATTACAGCAACTGACAAGAGAAGCTTCTGTTTACACCGATTCAACTGAATTACAACGACTGACAAGAGGAGCTTCTGTTTACTCTGATTCTACTGAATTACAACGACTGACAAGAGGAGCTTCTGTTTACTCTGATTCTACTGAATTACAGCTACTGATGAGAGGAGCTTCTGTTTACACTGATTCTACTGAATTACAGCTACTGACGAGAAGAGCTTCTGTTTACACCGATTCTACTGAATTACAACGACTGACAAGAGGAGCTTCTGTTTACACCGATTCAATTGAATTACAGCAACTGACAAGAGAAGCTTCTGTTTACACCGATTCAACTGAATTACAGCCACTTACGACAGGAGCTTCTGTTTACTCTGATTCTACTGAATTACAGCAACTGACGAGAGGAGCTTCTGTTTATGTGGATTATACTGAATCACAGTGACTGATGAGGGGAGCTTCTGTTTACACCAATTATAGTGAATCACAGTGACTGGTGAGAGGAGCTTATGTTTACACTGATTCTACTGAATTACAGCAACTGACAAGAGGAGCTTATGTTTACACTGATCTTACTGAATTACAATGACTGACGAGGAGCTTCTGTTTACACTGATTCTACTGAATTACAGCAAGTGAGGAGAGGAGCTTCTGTTTACACTGATTCTAATGAATTACAGCAACTGAGGAGAGGAGCTTCTGTTTACACTGATCCTACTGAATTACAGCAAGTGAGGAGAGGAGCTTCTGTTTACACTGATTCTAATGAATTACAGCAACTGAGGAGAGGGGCTTCTGTTTACACTGATCCTACTGAATTACAGCAACTGACGAGAGGAAGTTATTATACTGAATTACAGTGAGTGACGAGAGGAGCTTCTGTTTACACCGATTATACTGAATCACAGTGACTGATGAGAGGAGCTTCTGTTTACACTGATTCTAATGAATTACAGCCACTGATTAGAGGAGCATCACTTTGGATCAGATACCCTCATATAACCTTATACAGCAAGTTCACAGCAAGAATTTAGCATTAGCTAGGTTGAGGGTCAGCAAGATGTTGCTACAAATGCTCATTCTAATAGTTGGGATTTTCCATCACAAACATTCAAAAACAGGAGAAAACAATATCAGACCATGATCAAGCTTCTTGTGTGAAATAATAGTCAGTATTACCCACCTGCCCAGTGGACATATAGCAGCTTTCTCCTCTGTTCTGTATTTCAGCTCTCTGAGCTTCTCCATCTTCTAAACATCTTACCAATGTTCACACGTGTATTTGACGTTCTGTGCCATCTCTACTTGTGTGTGCAGTGTGTTTTTTTCCACACACCTCCGTCCCTCCTTTTTCCACCTGTATACAAGCAGGAACACCCCTTGCTGGAATAGTTATGTCAAGACATTTCTGTTTTTGTTTTTTTACATTTAATTTCGTGCACATTTTTTAATCATGTAAGGACTCAAGAAATTATTTTAATGATTTCTAGCGACCTTATTCACCACTGTGTAACACAACTGTTTGGTATAGCTATATAACTTGATTCTCAATGTGCCTTTCAATTGCATCTTTAAAAGAGATCATTCTCAGAATATAAATAGTCCAAACAACTAAAACATTCACTAAAAGTTCGCTAGTACACTAATTGTGTATTTTTGAATATACCAAACATTGCTGCATCCCTGTTAAGCAGAATTAGTGTAACTGTTTAGCTACATTTAAGTTCACAGTGATATTGGCCATAGAAGGACAGCCAATGATAACCAAACATTAATATTCTGAGGTAAAATTTCAGGTCTCAAACGCAATTTTAATTAAGTCATTTTAACTGATTCACTGATATTAGGATCATTGTTTTTATCAAAAAATCAACTAAACAATTTAAAGTATCAAGGTAGAAAAATAATATTTAGAGATCCAAATCCTTCCCTTTAGTTAATAAAAGTCCACTCTAGTTCATTCTTGGTTTATAGAACAGTGCCGTTTTGAAGGCCTTCATCATAAAAATGCAGCATTGTGATCCTGGATGTTGTAAAGAACTACTAAGGCTGAGAGAGCGTATTTCACTGGTTACCTATTTTCCCAAGATACAGTTACAAGATACAGGCTCACTGCAATTAAAAATTATGCCTGTAATGCAAATACAACTCTCGTAGATAAGTTCAATATCATCCTTTGTGCCGAGGGATAGATAGGAACCGTAGTAAACTTGCCAGAAAATGTGTACATCTTGTGGCAAAGCTGGAACCATGGTTTTAGTGTTTTCTGAACTTATAACAATGAGTCACCAAGTATTTACAATAACAATACAGCAAACAATGATCTTCAGAGACAGTCAATACAGCAAGTACTTTAAAAACTCTGTCTACTATATGTTTCATTAATAAATAGTTAATATTTATTTCACAGTATTGATTTTCAGATTTAGCAGTAGATACAGAACAAATCTGCAGTGTGTAGGTGTTTCAGTCTGCTTTAAGAAATGATCAAGAATGTAAAAATGAATCGTAATGTTCTTTATGGAGACATGGGGAACCATTGTTTCGGTAAATACTGTGTGATGCTTGGATATATTTTGGGAAATACAGTGATATTGAATTTTATCAACACCACCCAGTTGTGATCCTATTCTTTTTCCATACAAAGTGTCTCTGTGTCATATAACACGGATGACAGTCAACATTTAATAAAAACATGAGTCCATGTCAAAAACCCTTTCAAGAATTTAGTATGTACAATTGGTAGATACTTAAAATATGTGATTTATTGCTTTACAGATTTGGTGTGTCTTACCTATTCATTTCATTGGTGACATAAGTCTTTAGTTCTGTGTCTTGCCTGCTGATCCCTACATTGGTCTGAATTTTTACAGTCACTGAGTCACATAAATAACCCTTACCTTTTATAAAAAAAAAGGTGTTTGGAGAAAATAAATATTGAAAACAAATTGATAATATTGACTTATTAAATAGGCATTAGAATTCTCTATAAAATTGGTAGCTGAGGCTTGTATAAACATCTCTTTAATTTCTCTTCATCTCCAGACAATCAAAGCAATTGCCCTTTGAGCCACTATAGTGAATTAGCATAATGAGCCACCAAGGGTAGAGCTACCTGCATTACCTTATCAATTTGCAACCCTGGTTCCAACTGTGAGTCAATTTCAAAAAGCACCCAATTAATTTACATTAGACAGTCAACATAATTATGTTGATGAGACGTCCCTTGTTTTACATTCTGGAAGGGATATAAGTGCTGAATAGGTCAATTTTATATATGCTTCAACTTTTGTTCAATATATTTTTCAATATAATTTCTTCAACAATGCTGTCTGTCCATCTATTACAGTCATCTTGTTTACAAGATGAAATGTCTGATTATTCTTGTTTCTATGCGTTTATTCTATCTGATTATTCTTGTTTCTTTTGCTTTTAAAATCCCTCTATGTTTACCCCAGTGTATCAGGGTTTTCTAGTGCTTTCCCTAATTTAAATATTGTTAGCTTAGATGTAGATAAATGCTCATGAACTCTGGTAGGCTATGAAAAACGCTAACTGGTTTAAACCAAAACAAAGCACAGAGATTTATACTTTATGGTATTTCTATCAGAGGCATGTTGATTTTGACTATTTCAGTTATGACCTATCAATTTTGTAATCATATAATTATGACTTAGTATCTTATTATTTCTATCTTAGAATTATGACTTACTATCTCATAATTATGACTTCGTTTCTTATACATATTACTTATTCTCTCTTTACTATAACTTAGCATCTCAAAATGACTGTCTCATAATTATGTCTTATTTTCATTTTATTATGAGTTATCTCTTTATTAAGATAGTATCTCATAAGTATGATGTAGTATCTCATAATTATGACTGTCTTACTATTATGACTTATTATCTCTTCATTATGACTTACTAGCTTGTAATTATGAGTTAGTATCTTATAATCATAACTTACTATGTAACCATTTTTCTCCAAGTGATGGAGATGAGCTTCCACACGGAACCGACCTCTATCATCTGAAATGAAAGCCGAGTTTAGGGTGTCGCCTAATTGATCATGTCTAGACTGAAACTGAGCGAAAAACATTCGTTTCCTTATAGATATTCTTCATTAACGTCCCAGGATATCGTTTGTAAACGTATTAGTAAACAGAACCGGGTGAGTAGAAGTGGTTTGGGTGAGAGAGAGAGAGAGAGAGAGAGAGAGAGAGAGAGAGAGAGAGAGAGAGACATGTTCGGACTTGACCAGCAGGGGCGCTGCGTCTTCCTCCTCAGCTGCAGTGCTGTGCTGGTCTCAGGAGGAGGGTGTTTAAGCTGCTGGACTGTCTGATGGTGAAACAGTGAATCCATGATCACTCAGCGCAATTACACCTTAATAAACCTCTGTTCACATTTATTCCGGGCAGACAACTGGAGCAGGGTGTGTGTAACGATAGCATTTATTAAGTCCAGGTCTGGAATTGAACTCTGTGAACCTGGACTTTCCAGCTCTGGGTAGTTTATTGGGGTAAACAGTGAGTTTGTGGTGAGATGTTCCTCAGCAGGGGCAGAAACAGCGCTCGAGGCTGAAGTCAGGGCTCTCTGAGCTGGTTCGGTGTGAAAAAGTAGCCTGTTAGAAACGAAGTGGTGTTTTTATGAATGTGTGGTTGTTCATCCCTCTGCCTGCATGTTGGTAATACTCTCTCTCTCTCTGACTTCTCTCTCTCTCTCTCTCTCTCTCTGATCTCTCTCCTCTGATTCTCTCTCTCTCTCTCTCTCTCTCTCTCTCTTCTCTCTCTCTCTCTCTCTCTCTCTCTCTCTCTCTCTCTCTCTGTGTAGGTGAAGTAGCTCCAACTCGCATCGTCAGAAAGAAAGCAGGTGTCCAACATGGCGAACGCGACCCGCGGATCTCTCGCAGCTCTTCTCTTTTTATTCACGGTTGCGGCGGCTGTTCTGAAAGGTAGGCCGGGCTCAGTGCGCTGCGGGCGGCGCGCTCACCCTGCGGCTCCCGCGCTCCGGAGCGGCGGCGGCGGCGGCGGCAGCAGCGAGCGGGGCGGCTGAGCGAAGCCGAGCTGTGCGCGCCGGGGCTCGGACACAGCGCGCCGCGCAGACCGCGGTGGGGGGCTGGGAACCGGGATGTCCGGAAAAGTTGGGGATTTATTTTGTTGCTTTTGCTCGCTTTTGTCCAGTGAATGAGTTCAGTCCCGAGAAGCGCTGAGCGCTACTGCTGGGCTTTAGAAGTGCAGGAGAGTCGTGTGTGAGTGGGGCTCCGCACTGCCAGGATGAATGAGGGAGATGTTGGGATTTGTTTGGAGGGACGGATGAGGGGACGGATGGAGGGATGAAGGACTGTATAGGGCTCCTCGCCCTCCTCGTGCACAAGGACTGCACACTCTTCAGGAGGAGAGTGGGCTTTTACTTTGTTGCATTGTTGGAGGGGGGTGGCTGAGGGGGGTGCAGAGCTGCACAGCCCCCTCCTGTGTTCTCTACACTCGGCAGATTGGGGTAAAGATCCCTTAAAAGGGTCTCCTGGGCTGTGGACTCAGATCAGATCAGCAGGCAAGGGATTCTCCAGTAGTCCCACTGCCTCCAGTCCTCACTGCAACCCACAGCAGAGCACTGGGGGAAGTTACCCACCTCCAGTCAGACCATTAAGGGCAGCTGTTCGGAGGTGCACCTAAAGAGTGCTGCTCTGGTTTGGGGCATTGGGGAGGGAGATTGGGGGTATGAATGTAGAGATTGGGGATGTATGGGGCAGTTGTTTTCCCAAGCAGGCGAGAGAGCATGTCTTCCACAGGGGGCAACAAGTACATTGCGTATTTCATGGAGAGATGGATGAGGAGAGAGAGAGAGAATGCGAGAGAGAGAGAGAGAGGACAGGATGGTGCTACCATTCATCTGCACTGAGAAAGAACAGCCAGCGAGGAAGATGTTTGCCTCCGAAAGGGTTAGAAGGTGCTTGTTTATGGACATCGAAATGTGATCTGTCCTATGATGAAGCTTTCCACGGTCCTGTTACTTTACGCTTCCAAATATTGAGCTCTGCTATAGAAGAACCATTTTTGGGGTCCATAAATAAGCATTTTGAAAAGAGATGTAAGTTTGAAGAACTGTTTAAAATGTTATGACTTGGACGTACAGTACCAGTCAAAAGTTTGGACACACCTATCCCTTAAAGGAAAACCTGACCAGATAATGTTTCTGTCCAGTCCTGTAAAAGCATGACCGATAGACAATATGTCTGTTTTATTGTATTAAAGAAAATGTTGGTACGTACAGTATGTTTTAATAACATTGGTTATATGCACCACATGGAGGTTTCCAAGCAAAAGGGCCTGTATGCAGCCCACACTTCAGTTCAGATCCTCACAGTAATTTCTCCCAAATCTAGATATGATTATGTAATCTATTATATATTAAGTCAGTGTTTCCACTTTACTTTTTAACTGGTACTGTAAGCGTTCTATAAAAATAAAATTTAAAGAATCATTTGGAGCTATTTTATTTTTAACACTATAGTGCTGAGAGGTATTCTCGTCTCCTGTACTATTTATACACAGTGTTGATTCTCACTGTGAAGTCATTGTCTCTGTATATGATAACATTGTCTTTCAGAAACAAAGTGTGCTTTTCAAGTAATCCAGAGCTGGCAGGTCTGGTTGTTTTCCCCCTTTGGTTTAGTTTTACGAGAATAACAGAAAACAGCCAAATCCAAACAAGGTCCTTGTTGGCCATTTTTATCCGTTTTTAGGATGCACAAGGTCAGCTTGTATATCAGTTTTAATAACAATGTAGCAATGCATTGAAACGTTTTGTTAACAAAGTGTAAAATGTAACATCATGGAGATGGTGGCAATGGATACAATACTTTATATATTAATGTCCTTCAAGGGGCACTGTGAAGCAGTATGCTCAACATTTGTATACAAGCATACAAGAGCACCACATGTGATACATCACAATTATCAACATTAGACTCCAGCCACACTGTGTTATAACCCAGATTATGTCTTTAGGATCCACAAGCTGAAGACTGTAGAGACAAAGAATGGCTTACTACCTATTTGTTTTTCCTGCTGGTCCCGCTGGAGTTCAAACTGTGCTAGTAAGGGATGATGTGGACAGACCAGGGTGGCTTTGGCTTTCCTTAAACTGTGTTATATATATCAGAAGGCTGGTCTTGCTGGACTTGACTGATTTTACAAGCTGTCATTACAATGTCATTCAGTGTGTTGGTTACTAGTAGTAGTTATCTAGTAGTTCCTAAGAGTAAAATCTGGACTTACCCAACATTAGTATAGTGTTCCCAATGAAGTGCTCATTGAGTGCAAATACAATACTTAAAAGACAATTTTGGAGCTGCTGTAGTTTCTTGGTAATAAAATATCCATTAATTCTTGTGGAAAAAAATAGGCATTTTTATGCAGTTAAATTATTTGAACCCCAAAGTTGGCATACAATCAGCACCAATCAGTAACCCAGTCTGGAATGCTCATGTTATGAACCAGACTCCTCCCACCTGTCAGGTCTAGTCTTTGCAGTAGACAATGCAGCAATGTGTATATAGTCCTGAATTATCTTCTTTTACAATTTATACAGAATAGTTTTTGAACTCAGTATTATAAAGCATATCTAATCAAGGTATTGTGTAATATTACCCCAGGTATCATCAAAATATTGTATATTTCAATTGTTAGCACTACTGCTCAAAACGTCCTGTTACTATTTTGTGTTATGGCATAAATCACGCTGGCATCCTTGATAATGTTGACCTTGATCATGTTGGCACAGGCTAGTATATTGTCACAAATATATTATCAATATCATGCAAAAGAGTATTTCCATTTTTGCCCATTGTTTTACCTTTTTGCGTTATGTGAGTGTAGAAGTTATTCTTTACATTGTCTCAATGTTTCATGATGAACTAATAGAAATGCTCGAAAGGTAAGAAGGTTTTTTACTTCTCTTGTAAAGGTGCTGTTTTGTGTGACTGTGATGGTATGTTATGGTGCAGTCATGGCTGTCTTTCCTTTAGCAATGGTTGGGCAGATTTTTATTTTCTGATTTTATGGAGACATTGTGACAATTGGGAACAGGCATCACAGGCAGTTAAAAGACCATTAGTTGGTTTGTTCTTGCTCCAGGGAATCAGCTGTGGAGAGAGAAGTAGAGGTTTTAAAGTCTGAGCATATTAAACCTGGCTGATTTACTTACCACATTCAAACATTTGTTAACATCAACTCTCAAAGCCTGTACCACATTTGCCAGAATTTTGTCTTTTCCCTAATCCCCCAGGCCTTTTTAATATCTTAGTATTCTGAATTGAGCCCTGTGTGGCAGCTATATTGAGGCCTTTAGCATTGTTGCACTCTCCCATGGTGACTTAAAATTCTTCGCATATGAAAGGCACGGACCTCTATGTGTAACAGCTCTTCGTTGACAATAGCCCTTGCTCCCCATTTCAGGAAGAGCCTAGATTGCATTAGTTGCTGTGGAATGTGCTTAGATGGGGTGGACATGCTGAGCCTGGTTTCTGGACACAGATTAAGACTCATGTTGGATTAAAGTACAATGTCAATGGGGATTCGCGATCGAAACAGCCCTGTTAGTCAAGACTAGGTCTAATCTATATCCACCCCTCGCTGTATGGAGGACAACTTATTTAAAGGTGTGCAGCCCGGCACGTGTTCTTATGGCAACCGAAAAGAAATAGTTTAAGCAGGTTGCTGTTATTAGACATTTCCTCCCCTTTGAAGTGTGTAGTATTTGTTTTGCTCCACTTGGCTGTCAGACTAATACCTTACAGAGTGAAAATGAAAATGGCTGGGGGAGCAGCTAATCCACATAAGAATATTTTGAGGATTACGGCTGGAGTCTACCATGCCCGCCTCGCTATTGATTGGTTGCTTTACTTTACTCAGGAAGAAAAAGGAGTGAAATAAAGAAGAGGAGACAAGATCCTTTTTTTATTTCTTTTCTGAGCTGTGGTTAAACATATGACTGTTTTTGTCTTTGATTATGTTTTATCCTCTACTGTATATTTCACCAATAGCACAATCCTTTAGATTCCACTCTTGTGCCATTTCTTTGAATTTCTACAGCAGTGTTGTTTATTGAATTGCTCCCCTAAATCATGCCCTTTTTACTAGTATAAAAGGAAATGAATTATGATAGCAGAAGTGCAACAGATAGATGTCGGATTAGGAGGTCATGAAATTGGATAGTGAGGACTAGATAAGTGCACTCTGCCATAGATAAAGACTAAAGCTCCTTATAATGTCTACAAAGCACATTGCTGGAACAAAGATATATCTCGGCAGAATTTGAATTATTTTCTAAAGAGATCTCAATGGCCTCTAAAATTGAATTCAGGCTGATGATTCAAGCTTTGAAGTGTCTGATTTATTAAAAAAAAAACTTTTTGTACAGAAAGACCAAAGATTTTTTTTACAACACAGAAGCATGCAAAGTGAATCGGGATGCCTTTTGGCTGAGGAAAAGAGTCCATTAGGTTTGTTCTCATGCCTGTAGCCGTTCCGTACCATTAGTCTGGAAACTGCTGCAGAAAAATTAGGAACCGTGAGCAGTTGTACAAAGTGCCGTAAGACTTGACTCCACATCGTGGGACTAATATTCGAGGGTAGCAGGTCATTCTCAATGGTACTCAAGCTTATTTTCAAGTCTGATTAATAAAACCCTCGATCAATACATTATTATCTGTAGTGGTCACTTTCTGCCAGATTAGGTAAATTGATGGATTGAGGCCTAAAATGGCACATTTATTTCAATCAGTGAGCCATTTAAATGGAAGTCATTTGCACTTCACCTATTTACAAGTAAACATGATCAGTCATTACCAGAATGCACCTTGATGCTTGCTGGAAATTGGAACCATCTTATTAACGGATGGTTTAAATCTGTTCTGCAGGTAGTTAATGAACTGAGGAATTGAATTCTGAAATGCAGCAGCAGCAGCACAGCCCCCCACCTACGTCCTTAGCTGGAGAGCAGCTTGAGCATGATAGTGCAGTTTACTGTACATCATAGAGCCGTACATGCTGAGTAAATTCTCATTAAATGGAGATTACAAGGCAGCATTAGCATTACCTTTAAAACTATTCATCCTAAAAGATGTTTTATGTGTTAGGATGAATCCACGAGTGAGTCTCAATTTCAGTCTCAGTATATCTGTTTTAAAATTCCTGTGAGGGGATAAATGTGCAAATGATAATTATTAAATGATATGATTGTGATAATCAATAACTGTCACACAAACAGTCATGGTTCACAGTAAAATAAAACCTAATGTCTTTTATGAATATTTTTAATTTAATTTAAAATCCAATAACCTGCCACTGAAAATATATTAACATAATTTGCTCTGTATTATTTTCATTACCATTGTATTTAACACTATTACACTGTCTTGCCATAATGTGTCTCCATTTTTACTGTTTCCACCGACACACTTTGAATCTGGCAGTTTTTCTGATTTCATTGATTTCATGATGAATGGACTAGGGCTGGGTGATATATCTATTTTTATATCTATAACAGGATATAAATACAGCATGGTATGGGTTGAGCCGATATCATTTATATAAAATGTTACACAAAAAATGTTTTGTTTCAGTCTTCAAATGTTTGAAGAAAACCTTTTTTCTGATCCCTCACTCTGCTCCATCCCCTGCTCACAGCCCCTCATTTACTAATGGATGGTGGAATAAGCATTTCACATTGTATTTTTCACTTGATATATTTTATATCATATATCACCATTCAGTTCAAAATATTAGTATTAAGATTTTTTTGTCCATATTGCCCAGGCCTAGATTAGAGCAATAAAATATGTTTTGGTACACTTAATAAAATTCCATGCAAATGAAACCAAATAATGCAGGTGATTAGAAACATTTGAGACTTTAAATGAGTTAGAGGCTGCAGTGCCTTCATGTATGAGTAATTCATTCACTGTGCTGTTTGTTTTTAGCTTTTATTGATTGATGCTTAAAGCCACAAGAGGTTGCACAGATGAAGACTAAGTGTGCACACAGTCTTCAGTGGTTTCAGACCATTCATTACAGTGCATTCTGAAGTGTCTCACGAGTCTGCTTTTGGACTTTTCATTTTGTTGGATAATTGGATGTATTGCAGTTTGTGGTTCTGGTTGCATCAGACCCAATTTGCATCTGGCATTAAAAATTTGGCCTCAAGCAGTTATCAGTGGGCATAAATGACTCCTGCGAGAAATGTGTAAGTGATTATGATAAGTCTTGTTGAACCATCTCCCAAGGTAGCCAAGGATGCATAGTGGATATAGGAAAAAGTAAATACCTTTTAATAACTGCAGCCACGTGGGCCAGACATGAAAACAGCCATTTCTATTGTTATGTCTACGTTTACAACCTGTTTTCTCAGCACTGTTTTTCTAATTATTTTGATGTGTGATGAATATGATCTTTGAGAAATCACAACAGTGATAATAGTGTTATAGTGTGGGAAATAAAGTGACATGAACAGTAACATCCTTTAGACACCAGTAGACCCCTGTGTAGTTAAAAGTAATATATGATTATCAATACAAACAACAGTTTTAATACAATACACACTCCAAGACAGCATCCATGCTCCAATGCTCAGCATATAAGTAATATTACAATAATATTATGAGTAGTTGATATAAAGGTCAATATATCGTCGTATATGTTATATATATATATATATATATATATATATATATATATATATATATATATATATATATATCTTTTTTTCTGTATATTGCTGCACTACTGTAGCATAGGAGCTTAGGCAGAGGTACTTCTTTTACAAGTGTTCCTACTCTGGTATTCATTGTGAATATCACTCCAGTTTCTTCATGAAGGCCAAAAGTAAAATAATCCTTATTTTGTGAAGAATGAGGGCAGTCATTTGCCCTGGTTTGTCCCTGCCTAACGTAAATCAAATGATATGAATGTTCTTGATAAACCAAAATAGGTCATGCTGTAATCTCTCAGTGTCTGTCAGAATGCAGAGCAGTAAGCTCACATGGATGATCTTCACTGCTCATCTAAACATCATTGCAGAAAAAAATTCTGTGTTCTAAAAATGTTACCCCTCGGGTCAACAAGAGATTAAAAATAGCCAGCAAGTTTTGATCTGTGAGTCCAGCATATGCCCTCGAGGGGTTATGCTTCTTGTGTTGTGGTTTTATCAGAGACATGTCAGGATTACATTTAACGATTAGAGATGCGTTAGGCATTTCTATGAACCATGGTGACTCAAAAGCTGCTCTATGGATAGAACATGACCTGCAGTCATTTTGGAAGCACCTTTGTGGTTCTGTCAGAAAGGCTTTTTACATACTGCAACTTAAATGAGCGTGTTTTTGATCTCTATAAAAAACCTATGCCATGTTTATGAATTAAAGGTGCTCCATACAACTGTAAACATTTTAATTTGTCTCTTTAGCATTTGCATTAGTTGATGTGCTTCAAGGAACCTTAAGTAAAAAGAAAAGGGTTACATAGAGGTTTCTTGAAGCAATCTCCACAGTTTTAAATTGAAGAATCTCCAAAATTTCCTCAAGGATCTTATATTTTTGCAGTGATGGACCCCCGTTGTGATACTGCTCTGCTATATCAAGGCATTGGCTCCTCAAAACACTTTAAGCAGTTATGATGTGGGGCCTCCATGGATCACATTAGTGAGCCTAGGGTACTGGTTCATCAGTATTTCTTATATCTTTTTGTGGGTACTGCCTATTGCATTTTGGGAACACCCCTTTAAAACCTGCTGTTATAGAGATGCTCTGACCCTGTTAAAGTCACTCAGTCCCTCACACTTACCCATTTTTCCTGCTTTTAGGCTTCATGAATGGACTGTTCTTGACTTGCTGCTGAATTTGTCTAGTGTTAAGTACTTCACATTTCAGTGAATGTTATGGCTTATTATTTTACGTTCTCTACACATTTATTTCAATACAGACAGTATGAGTTCAGTTATAGTCAGTTTCAGTTACTTGAGAAAAATCTAATTTTGGAATTACCCATTAGGACTCTTCCCCATCACAAATGATGCTCCTGACACTGTTATGAAGACAATTGCATGCTTCCTTTGATACATAGGAATCCAGCCACCTACTGTCTTCAAGTGTTCAACATTCTATTATTGCCGGGCAGCCAGCATGCCCCTATGAAATCGACTGGTCCCCAGCTCTCATACAACGGCTTTGAACCTGTAATTTTTGGATCATAGTGCTAGCACATTAGACCCCTGACCCACTCAGAGCCCTAGTCATTACATTTATATTTAAAAAATTAAATATATTTTTAAGGAAGTATATCAAAACAGTTCCTTTTTGAACTCCCAAGAAAGCCCAAACAGGTTTGCTTTTGATACTGTTTCTGTTTTTAGTCTATAAAACGAAGTCTATAAAACACCAGGCCAGGATTTGCACTTGTATGATCAGATCCTCCGCTTCATTCAGCTAGATCACACTGCTGTATTAATGATCAGAAATGCCCCAACCTTGAAGAAGCAGGTTTTGTTGCTTGTCCCAACATAAAGGTTAATGTCCCAGGGCCCTTTTCACACTTCAGCATTTAGTGCCAAGGAAGTCATCATAATAGGAAAACATTACAGCAGCAGCAGCAGTGTCTATGAGTGAGAATATAGATGATTCACACACTCTAGTGCCCTTATTACAGTTTTTATCTCATTTTTCCCATGATGTTTGTTCGGAGGATCATCTTTCATTTTTGTTCATCTGTTTTTCTTAGAGAATTACAAATGCTAAACTTACTTTGTCTGCCCAACACGCTGACCAAAGGAAAAGCACATGAAATTTAAGGGAAAAAGTACCTCGATTTGTTAGACTCTTCTCTGTTATTTGTTGATCTGTAACACCTACCACTGACTACAACCCAGCACTTGACACAAAACAACATTAACATTAGACACAAAAAGATAAACCACGTAATACGAGCCAAAGCTTTCTGGGTCTCTCACAGTTAGATAGCTGCTTCACTATGCTTCGCTTTGTGTTCACACTGAACCTCTTACTGTTTAATTACCGTTAATTTTCCACCTCAGAGATCATGTTTGATGGACTCCAGTGTTTCTTTCTCATCCAGACTCGGCAGCATGTGAGCTTGTGTGCACCGAATGATGACCAGATTATAGAATATTTTAATAACTACAGTAAATTATTGTTGGGGAATTGCTGCATTATGCTTCATTAAAGGCTGTAATTACGTGTGTTTGTGTGGAATGACTGGCTTAATCTGATATTCTGTAATCTGGTCATCACTCAAAGCAATTTAGTGATCTCAGAGCAGTTTAAGGGAATAAGCTGCTGATGACATGCTTCTGTCACTGGATAATCCTGGAATAGACCTGTTATTGTTTTCTTGCATTACTAGTACTATAAATGAATCTTAGCAAATGAAGTAACCCATTTCACACCCAACCACTCTGAAGGGATTTGTTTGCATCTCAACCATTGAATTTTATCATATACATGACATTGCACACTACAAAATTTAGCTTCATGCTTGTGATACATATGATTTGTGGAATTCAACTCATAATGGTTTGCTGCTATAAGAATAATTGATTGCATTTGCTCCCATGAGTTTATCACTTACTGTAAGATTCTTTCCACTTTGGAAAAGAGCCTTCAATGGTAACTCTAGGATAGCGTGTTCCTTGACATTTTTTGGCCGCACAGTGTTGGCAATGCAGGATACTTATTGGATGTTTTTCAAGCCAAACAGATGGCCAAAGATTGGAGTGATGGAGTGTTGAGGACATGGGGGTGGAGTAATGGGGCATTGAGAAGATGGGGTGAAGTAATGAATCATTAAAAAAATAAGGTGGAGAAGTAAGGAAAAGAAGGAAAGAAGGGTTGGAGTTATTAGGTGTGCAGATGGGGTTGGGGTAATGGGTCATTAAGGAAGCAGGAGTGAAGTAATTGTAATTTTGGGAGATTAGGGTGGATTAAGAGGATATTGGGGAGGTAAAGAGGAGTTGAGGACATGGGATAAAGTGTGGAGATGGGTTGGAGTAATGGGGCATTATGGAGAGGGGTGGAGTGATGGGACAGTGAGGAGATGAGGTGGAGTAATGGGTCACTGAGGAAATGGGGTTCAGTGATGGGGCTTTGAAGAGATGGAGGTGGAATAATGGGTGTTGAAATGGGTGGGGTAATGGGATGTTGAAGAGAAACTGTGGAGTAATGGGATGTTGAGATGATAAGGTGGAGTAAAGGCCTGTTTAGGAAGTGGGGTGGAGTAATAGGTAAACACAGACAAGGTCTGGGCCAGAGAGCAGTTTTTCAAATAGCTGTTCTTGGGTACTTAATTTACATGTGTTGATGTTTTTGATATATGAAACATTTTTGTGTTAAATTGTTTTATATTGTCCTGCATATTTCACAATTTCTTTGAATTTTTAAGAAAATGTATGGATAATTGTTGAAAATAGAAGTAACAGTGTACTGGAATATCCTATATTGTCTTAGCAAGTTTACACAGTATAAGGATATGTAAATAGCTCATTTCAATATCATTTTTTGATAAAATGTCATCTAGAACCTTATAGATCCAAGGTGATGAACTGATACTGTATAATGACACAGATATAGACAATTCATTACTGCTCAGTAAAAAATATGCCACTGGCAAGTTGTTTTGTCTCAGAATTGCCTTGTGTTAATCCGGCCCTATAATGGCTTGCACCATACCCCCTGATAACACTGATTTAACTGTCCCTGGGGAGACTCAGTAATGTTCTGAAAGCTCTTTGGGCTTAAGAATTTATTTTTGCAAATGTGACTACTTAAAGTAGTAAAGTAGCTTTGTGTTTGCCTTGTAAGCTTGCCTTTCAGCATTGTGACCACTTCATCCATGTGGCTTAACAGAAATGAAAATCTACTTAATTTCCCTGCAAAAGTATCTAGAAATGAAATACTATGTTCTGTAATTTGTTGTCCTTCTAATATAAAGATTTGGTGATAATATCTACAAATAAGACAAATTAGTCTTAAGGAGCCCGGCAGCTGCTGGTAACAGATTTTCTGTCCACATTCACATTTATATTGAGTAGAAATCTTCTGAATCAGAAATGTTAATCCTGTTATCACATGGGGTCTCTGTGATAAGACCAGGCTGTGTGGAGACCAGACATGTTTGGGCTTCAGACATGAGCTCTGGTGCACAAGCCATCTGGATGTGCTTTTTTTTTTTTCAGGTCAGACGGCGTTTCCCCGGCACAGTAACAAGACATAAGTCAGAGATAGGATGGCTCTGCTTTCTGGGTCAAGTAAAGAGGAAATTGCTGTAGCATTGGAGGATTACAGTTCAGGACACAATATGTGAAAACTAAGTATACGTACAGCAGATAAAGGTGAATAGAGAGAAGTATGTTGGATAGCTGTATTTGAAAGCTTGGCTGTTGTACTGTGATGTCTATGTGTGAAAATTCATATCTGATAGAGAGTAGATGATGGGGCTTGGTAAGAGTGAGTTTGTAAGAGTAGAGCAACATATTCCGCAGTGTTTTTTCAGCAGTAATACGGGAATGGGTAAAGCTCAAAGAACCAATAATTCCTGTCTAGCTAAACATATGACACCCCCTCCACAAATGCTCTTACAAATGTTAGCTGTCAGCTCTATTAAAGGGTTCTTTTCTTTAGTGAATGTGATGGACATACATTGGCATTCAAAAAGAAGTACAAATGTCACACACTGATGTTTGAACTGTTGTGGATGTGTTCGGAGGGATCTATCCCTTCTTCTTTCAGAGAAGAACCGCTAAAAAGAGACTTGTCATGCCAGGAGCTGACTGATTGGCATATTGGTGACACAGATTTACATTCAGATACACACTTTTATAAGTGTTTTTTTATTTTATTTTCCTGTTTTAAAGGAACTCTTGTAAGAAAGGTGTATCAGATCGGTTTTTATGGACCCAAAACTGGTTCTTCAATGACATTACCGTAGTGCTTAGAGTAACACATTTAAAACAACCACATATGGAGAGTAAATAATTGGTGGTAAAAAAATTGTTGCTAGTTCTATTTGTCATTAACTTTATTATACTGACACTTTTAGGTCATAACAGCAAGGAATATTCCCTTCTATGTCTCGATTTTAAAACAACAGTTTACTTAAAGCCTTAAACTGGAAGTGTGTTTTTACTAAACTGTTTTTTTGTAACCTTAGCTTTCTCCTACACGTCAGTGCTCTGCAATGTCTACCAGTCATGTTTCAGTCCCTACTCACTTGGCTTGGTACCACAACTGAGCAGGACCAGGAAACAGGTAGCTGTCCAGTTAACAGCTAAAATTGCAGAATGAAAAAGCAAAAAAACCAACAGAGTCAGGGAGAATAGTGTAGGTACCATGCAGTGGAAAAGCTCCACGAGCACATTGCTTTTTTTCTTCTTTTGTCTCTGAGCCCATCCTTAACCCATTCACATTGTGTTGTTTCCACAACGAGTTGGAGACTGAGCCTGTGGATAGACTGAATCTCACAACAGATCTCCCAGATACTTCCTATCACTCGCAGCAATTCCTCTAAATTTGTCTGAAAAATCTGTTTCGATTGGCTTTCTTATCCCTGTAGTGGTTTTCATGCTACAGTGAAGGCAGAAAGACACTCTGTAGGATTTGGAATGAGGGGCTTAATTTTACTTTTCACACATTTAGGATGGACCTTCTCTTTTCCTTTTGTATTTCTTTTTTTGGATATTCCTAGATATTCCACCAGAACTGGAATTGCCTGATGTCTGAAACTTATTTGAAGACAACAGTATATCAATCATCCAGGTAACCATGGTAACTGAAAAAAATATGCAACTAGGATTTGTGGTATACCAGAAGTGCCATACAGCTTTGTGTTTATGATATATATGTCTATTTTCAGTCTCAAAATAGGTCCCCCGCTGTTATATCAGTCACACTAATAGATAATTCATGCTTCGATACCCTTGCCTGCACCACAGCAATCCCAAGAAAGCAGGCTCCTAACCTCTCTTGGTCCTTTGAAGGATTTTTTTTTTATTATCAAAGTTCCAGCTCTGCCACGCAGAGTCAGAACCCTTGGAAGAAGGAAGATTATTGGGTACTGTAGGGCAGCATGGTGCTTTCTTATTTAAATGGGAATAAAATGCTTTGACTCGGAATTGATATCATCATTCATGACTTATGGTTCTTAGATTTAACAGTCTTGCAGAATTTGTGCATCAGTGTGCATCACAGGAGCTTAGAGACCACTGCAAACTCGTATTGCAAACAAGTGCACATAAATTGCTTTATAAGTAAACTACAAGTGAAATAGCCATAATCTGAGGGTTCTGATCTGCTCATCAGCTGTATCCTATAGAAAGCACATCTGGAATGCATGTGTGTCTCTTCGGCTTTTAGTCGGAAAACTACAGTTAAATTAATGAAATACTGTTTTTTGACAGTAGATATTATAGTCAATCTTTACCAGTGGATTATTAATATTCTGTATTTGCCTAGAAATGAAGAGGAGACATCCAAGAAGTATGCATAATTATGCATGTTTAAACAAATTAGTCTTTGGATAATGCATGGTATCCTTTGGGTGATATCTGCTTTTCTCATACCATCATACGTTTTCCTAATATTACCATATTATACGGTATTACCGGGGGTTTACATGGTCTCCATACAACCTCATCTTGCATAATTTTACAACCGAAAACTGGTCAAATACAAAGTTCTTTTTGTTCATAAGCTGAAATCTAAGTGAACACCATGCACACTTTAAAATCGATCATTCAAGAAATGTTGAACCGTCAGTCTGACAACAAATTCAAATGTTAAACTGCTTTGAATCAGAGACAGACTGAATAGAAGTGGCTTAGTCAACAGGATAACACTCTCCTCACCACAGAACTTCTTCAACTATGGAGGACCCAAACCCCACTTCGTAAAATAAAGACAACAGTGACTCAGATGGAGCATTTGTGCTGTAAGAAGCACAAAATGACTATTTTTCCCCAATTGTGTTGGATCAGTAGCCTAGTCACAATGGTAACCTTTGCTTAATTAGTCCATCTAACATTACATATCCACCATTAGATAACCCAGTGCAACAGACTGCTGGGCTAAAGTATTGACAGTAACTGTCTGGAGTTAGGAATGCAGGTTCTACCATGTTTGGACTCAAGTCTTAAAGAAGTAAGCTATCAGTTTAAACACTACAGATAGGAGTTCAGCTAACTGATGGTCAAACCACATGTTTAAAAATAAAGCCTCATGTCTGACATCACAAAATTTGACTGCTTTTTGGCAGATTTAGATAGGACCATTCATGTCTGCATGCTCTCCCTTTTAATCGACAGCCTGTGTTTTCCCCACGTGTTTTCAGGGACATCAGAAGTCACCACAATCAGTGTACGTACCCTGTGGCTCTCCTAAATGCACACAGGGAAATGAGCTTGTTTGGCCATATACTAGATAGCCACATTTCCCACCCTTTCTGCTGTGCTACGTCATATGTTTACTTTAACCTCTGTATTTCTATACTCAGCATATTGCTTGTCATATGAACTTTTGTATTTTGGTTTGAACATGATAAGCTCTTGTTTTGCCACTGTCTTGATTTGTTTGGTTTGCAACAGACATGATAAAGGAGCTCTGAGATCAGCCTGATTCAAATTTGTTTGTACATCACAGAAAATAGGGAAGCGTCACAGTCCATCATTTTGTGGGAAAGACACCTTTGTCAACAGTGTGAATATGCCATTAATTTGCTTATAGCATGCAATACATTCATTAACATCAAAGTACATTCATCACATTTAGAATCTTTAGGTGTCGCCACAGCGGATCATCTGCCTCCATCTTGCCCTTTCCCCTGCCTCCTCTACTGTTACACCAACCATCTCCATATCCACCTTCACTACATCCATAAACCTTCTCTGAGATCTTCCTCTTCTCCTTTTGCCCGGCAGCTCCATCTCCAACATTCTTTGTCCAATATTCATCACATTTAGAATACAGTCCTCAAAATGAGCAGACTTTTTAAAGTCTTAATATTCTACAGAATCTGTGCTGTTTCAGACAGATTTTCATTATTTTTTTATTTGTATATTGGGAGTAATCAGTTGAGTATGTAGAGAAGAAAGGTAGTTCTTTTCTTCCAAACCTTGCAACTCAATTCTGTGTGACCTCTGTGCATTTATTCATTTGAAAATTGCCTGGTTGCTTTTCTACAGCACCTTATTCATGAGGGAAATATCAGTCTGAGCACATGCCCAAGTGCTAAAAAGTGCTCTGTTCTTTTAGCACTAACTCCTGTGTTTTCCAGTTAGCTGCTGAAATGGTGGCGCTTAAATGCAAATAGGATGCGCTGTATATCTGCCTTGCTGTTTCACTAGGCCCACATTATTCTGCCTCCATCTGGATATAATTGGAGTAATTAAGTCTAATGACTTTTATAATTCTACACCACTATAAGTGGCATGATAAAGTGCTAAGAGTTCTGCGTCCATGACGAGGCTAATGGGAGGTGATCAGTGTTTCCAGTAGCATTGGTTAAGCATGGCAATGCCGTCATGCTGGAAATGTCACTGCCGTGCTTGACAGACTCCAAATTTTACACCTTGTGTCGAAAATTGATCTCACGAGAGGATGTTTTAGTAAACTATTGCCAAACTCCTGTTCATGCCAGTCCCACAGAACCTAGATTCAGCAGCTGCCCTGTGAATCTTCTGTCTGTGCTATAGGTCACAGAGAGGTCAACCTGATGTGTCAGTGTAAAGCCACCCACTGCTCTTTTTTAGTGTCCCATGTATACAGCTGTATTACGGGCTAGGTACAACAGTCATCTTGAAAAGCATTGAATACTACATTGGATAAACTCACTTTAAAGGAAAGTAATTACATATGATTTATTGATGATACAGCAATGAATGCATACACTTTAATAACTGTTATGTGCTGATATCAGTAGCAATACAATATCAATATTCATGCAAAATGCCTACATATGTTTAAACTTTTCTATAGATGAGTTTTAATCTGTTTATAGGCCCCAAACTCTTCATCTGTTCATCTTTAGAAAAAGCTTAAATTTTTAAATATACAATAACAATTATTATGTTAAAAACACAAAAGTAGGTGGAGTGCTGAAATCCATTCTCCTCCTTTTCCCAGGTCCTTTCATGTGTTCTCTCTCATTGTCTATGCCTCCAGTTTCAAATGGTGGGGGGTTTTGGAGGGGGGTCTGGTTATCTGCAGCTTTCTAGCCATTCCTGGGCATTGTCTGCACAATACAACTGAAACTAAATGTTGTAGTATCTTATGTTTTCAGTATGTCTCTCTTGTAAGTCAAAATTAATACCCAACTAATGTGCCACAGTTTGTGCCAACTAATAAACTATATTAGAGCTCTGCTTTTGGTCCAGTACATCAGTGCAGCAATAATAAACGTTCGCACTAAAAATGATTTTATAGATCATTAAAGTCACACTCTTAGCACACTCTTTGCTAATTGCTAAATAATGCCCTCCACTTCTTTATGTATTCTCAACAGATGGGAACAGGGGAGAAGAAAAGCAGTGGAGGAAGTGGAAATAGAAGGCTGGAAATAAACCTTTGCAGATCCATTGGAGTTTTATAGATTTGCAAGCGTCTGGGGTAATGAGCAAATTATACTGGCCCACTTGGTGCATGTCCCTTCTCTCGTTGTAATGGGTGGTAAATTTCAGTCGGCTGAAGAAACTGAAAACTAATATTTTTCTGGAAATTAGTGAAGCATGCTGCTAAGCAGTATTAATGAGGGTTTGAGTAATTTACTGTCTCCAGCAAAAGCATCTGTTCAGCTAACAAACTGAACAAACTGAACACTTGCTCATTTACCTAATGCTCAGGAGAGGCAGTGGATAGGGTGGAGGATTTTGAGACAACATACAATGATAATATTTCAGATCAGACACCATTAAACATCTTTGCGCATGAGTAGTTACCATTTCTGCCTTTTAATAGGTGAATATTCATAGATTTTAATTTTGTTAGTGGCAAAATCTCCTTTTAAACCATAAATAAGGATATAAATCAAACATCACTGGCATTGTATTGGTAATTACTAACCCAAACTGTATTTGTAAGGGCACAGAGTCTGTTAAAAATGAAAACTTTCTCTGATTTCAGTCACTGATCTATTTTACTATGTCGCGCCCTTGGAATGATAAGGCTCTATCTGCATTCTGAGCATTCTTGAGATACTGAGCCTTAACATCCTTATAGCTAAAGTGTGACAATGGAGATAGAAGCTTTGTTTTTTTGATTAAGAGTACAAAATACAACTTGAAAAAAACACCTCCTACAGAATATGCGAATAACTCAATGTTGATTAAAATGTCAGATAGAACCTTATAATTCTATGGGGACAATGTGTGGTGTGAACATTCATGCACCATAGCTCTTTCAGCAGATTTCATCTAAAAATTCATATCCTAACCAGATTCAGGTCTCGAGGGGACTTTTAATATCATTTCCATGACTAATGGAAATATAAAGCATAAAGAAATAGAGTATTGCAAAAATCTAAAACTTTTTACTTTACTTCTGGTGATTTGATGGTTTACTTATTGCTCCAGAAAATCAGAAATCTAGTTATTTATATTATTCAAACATTTAGAGTGTGAATAATTTACTACTCAGATAGTATCAACATTAAGACACTAAAACTCTTCAGATGTCACTTTAAATGTCATTTATACAAATATTACCATGTACTTGATGTACAAATACTTTTCATGATAGTAACATTTTTTGAGATGCACTTTTAAGCTGTGGCTAGAACTTAAATATACAGGTACTTTTAAAAGGTTCTTTGAGTGATACCACAGAATAACCACTTTTGGTTCCATAAAAAGCTTTTAATATGTATTTATGAGTGTGAAGAACCTTTAAATTGCTTAACAACCTTTTCATTAAGCGACCTTTAAAGGTTCCTCACATTCACGCATCTGTTACGTGGTTATTTATAGAAACAAAAAAAATTCTTCTGTGGTGTCACTCAAAGAACCTTTTGAAGCAGCTTTATTTTAAAGACTGTATAATATTTCATCATTGAACAAAAGTCTAAATCAGTGATAAATAAATGGTTAAAGTCCTGCTGACACTATTATCTGAATAGTAGAATGTATCTCTATCACCTTCAGGGCAGGAAATAACACTTCAAGGGTGTTTTAACACTTTGTTGTTCATAATTCTGTTGCCTTTGTTTAGTTCTGTTACACAAAACACAAGATGGTCTCTTCTGATAGTAGCTGATATTTTATTTTCTGGCTTCTCCAAATTGGGCCAGTGTTCATTATCATTAACATGGCTTTGGTCTCTTTCTGTGACAGCCTCAACAGAGCATATTATGACACATCATCTTCATTCTGTTCTTTCATTTAAATAATGACCTTCCTCTGAGCAATCAGAGACAGGGTCTGGATAATGCATTCTGAAATGACTTTTTGTTAGGAGAGTGGTGGCTAAGAGAGATTTTCTATATGATGCATGGTACAAGCATGCCTAATAGAACATTACTTTCATTTTTGTGCTAATAGTAATAGAGGAGGCACATAATTATGACAGAGTAGCATTAGGCTGACTATATGAAGTAAATAATCAGGAGAACATCTCTTATAGATGTCTGAACTAGAGATACACCAAAATGAAATTGTTAGAACCTGGAGCAGAAAAAAGCAAGTAGGTGAAGGCAGAACACCAAACACTGTTTTGTTTATTTTGCCATTTTTTTCACCATTGCATGAACTAAATATACAGTATTTTGTCCAGCTTTTCAAAGAAAAAAACAATTACAAAATTGCAATTTTAATATATTTATTGAATACTGAACATTTTAATGTGCCAGCAGATATACCAGAAAAGCACAACATGAATTTAACTGTACCCCATCTTGACAACTCAGCAGAACCCTGTCTGCAATAGGCTCATTTAAGCTCTGTGCTTAAAGTACACTGCAGTGAGGCTTTTAGCTTCTGTTTCGAAAAGTTTAACTTTGTCAGCCATGCCTCTGATCATGCCACATGCCGCCCCATCATATAACCTCAGTATGATATATTTGATGTTAAATTCAAAATGTTACTGGGTAAACAAACAATGCTGCACTCATTTAAACATCATTCTTCTGTATAATATTTTCACTAATTTCAAACAGTGATTTTTTTTTGTCATTTATGGCTGAAAGAGTTTGGTTGCCAAATTTTCGGTGCATCTCAGGTCTGTCTGTTTTTCTTTCTAAGTAATTGCACTATGGAAGCTGAGGCACAAACCTCCTCACCCAGCCAACCACCCACCTAATGTTTGTGTCTTTGCCCCTCGGCCACAAGCAGAGGGAAGAATTGTTTGTGCTGGGATAGATTTCCTGAGTAGTTTAGCTTTAGCTCTGCTTTTTGCATGGTCCAGTGTAAAGTGCGTTCAAAGCACCGGGGGGCTCAGCGACGTTTCAGGAGATTAAAGGTTGTACAGCCTAAAGAACCCGATCGATGCGTTCTCCCTGCCAAGAGATTGACCACCTATCGATCTGTTGGGAGCAGCACGGCTAGTGATGCAACGGAGCTGTGGTAAAAGACAGCCTGCTCTTCACACCTAATTTCAGCAAACTTAGAAAGCACAGAAAACTATATTAGAGGCCCACCCACAGTATTGCTATTCCCTTTTTTGGCAGCTCGGAGAGAAACACTTCACTCAGCTGTGTTGCACCATGTGTTGAGAACAAGCGCATTCATTTCTTGCTCCATTATACATTGTTTCTTCTTCTTTTCAGGGAGACGTCAGCAGTGTTGCTCATTTCACGTCTCCCATGTGCATGACAAGCATGTTTCATCATTGCTGAGAAAATGTTACAAGGGGTTATTTTATGGAAAACTCCTCATTAAACCACAACGGCATGATCTAGATGCTTTGATGCTCTTTGTTTACTGCTCTAATTTTATAGACGCAATAATGAGAGGCAGTGGCGTCCACTGGCCTCGCAATGAAATGATCCCTCTTAGCTCAGAGGCCACAGAGAGCCTGTGCAGAGAATACAGAGTGGTTGATATTTACCCATGAACATGACATACAACGCTGGCCCACTTTGTCATTAGCCTCTGTCATTCCCCATGAGCCAGGGCAGGTGCTAATCAGCATGCTAATTGTAATATTGTGTTGTTGCCTGATCTGCAGAGATGAAAGCCTGGCCGCATAGCCCAGGAGCCAGAACTGAGGAGAAGGTGGGGGGGAGAAGGTCCAGCAGGGGGGTTACAGCTACAACTCTGCCTCATCACGACGGCTGGCATTCTCACTCATTACTACGATTATGTCTTCCAACTCTCAGCATTTAACAAGGCACGCACAGAGCTGCACGCAGTCTAACCACAGCTCACGAGTACTCTGGGGCAAACTGTGTCGAAACTGGCTCACCCTGACATCCCTGCTGCAGGTCTAAGGGATTGGCTCAAGCTTTATTTCTACTTTAACCCACTCTTATCAACCCTTCAGGAGCCCTGCTCTGATCCACCCCTGCTGGCGAACAAGCCACAGGCCTTGGAATGTTGTTCTAGCCTTATTTGTTTCCGTTGGAGGACATTTTAATCAAAACATGCAGGATTACTTCAGCACAAGGACAGAAAGAAGCTTAGTAACCCTGTACTACCAGCTTCACAGTAATTTGCTTCTCTATGTTTACATTTTCATGGTATCATGAATTTAGTGATTTATCTCCACCCCCCCCCACACACACACCCACACCCTTTCTTCACCTTATCAACCTGTTCCTTCATCTGTCTTGAAAGGCCCATGTATAATCTACTCCATAATACATAGTGACATGCTTTCAAGTGTAATGTGGGCAATGAAAAGCAGTGATTTCCCAAGCAGCCTCACACCTTCACAAAGCCTGGGATGAGAAATAGAGGGGACAATAGTGGGAATAAATGTGTGTGAGTAAGGTTTTGTAATCTTAGAACAGCTTATATGCCCCACTGTTGTGTTCCAGTGTGTGGAGAGTGGTACCTCTGTTCTTATGCTTCTGTTGTAATACGACCTGGGATCTGTAGTCAAATCCGCTTCACTATGCTCTCTATTATGAATTAATTGAATTCAAATTACTTTCTGTGATGAATGGATGTACTTTAGAGCAAGTGGCTAGTTAATGTCTAAAGCAACAACTCATAACTCATATTGAGGTTGTGGTTGTGCAGTATATACGTTTGAATTTTTAACATTCATTCATTCATTCATTCATTCATTCATTCATTCATTTATTTATTTATTTATTCCCAATTTTCCCCCCATTTCCTCCAACAAGTGCCCAATTTTTTGAGGGTGTAGAGAAGCACATGCTTCTTTACATATAAAGTCAGCCAGCCTCTTTCCAAACTGCCACCTTTGTCATCGTTGTTAACAATGGCTAACAGATGCCTGTGCCACCCAGCATTGCACTACGTGTGATGTGGGGAGCGAGCGCCATCCACCCACCCACCCAGAGAGAGCATGGCCAATTTTGCGCTCTCCGACTCTGGTAGCATGAACCGGGAGTCCAGTCTGCAATCCCTAGATCATGGTTCTAGCACCTTAGATCACGGAATCACTTGGAGCCCTTGAGTTTTAAAACAGTTCATATCAATATCATTGGGTAAATAATGGACTCATGTCAAAGAATCCAACACACTCCTATAAAAAATCTAGCCTTAGATAGCAGACACACACTGAATTGTGTGAAACAGAGCAAGATCTAGGCTGATGTAATGTATATATTTAAATAACGCTCTGTTTCAGTCTTGAAGAAACCTTGTGTTTGCTCCCACACTCTGCTCCAACTCTGCTCTCAACTCTTCCTCTACTCTTCTCCCCTCCACCCCAATTTTTGCTCATATGCACACACTATAGAGGAAGAATTAGTGTGTAGAAAGAAAATATGATGATCAAATTTGTCCTACTTTTTCACAATGTGTATTTCAAATCATATATTGTATCATATATCACCATTCAGCTAAATATATTGGGATATAATTTTTTGTCCATATTACCCAGTCCTCCCTCACACACACTTATACAGATTAGGCTAGTTGTGGCCTTCACACTTCGTGCCTGTGGTTTTTCATCGACTGTGTGGAACTTGCCCTCTTTTACAGTCTGCAAGCTAGTATGGTATGATGTTTGATTACTGTTACTGTTTAATACAGTAGGTCTACTGAAGAAAATAACAGGAGTGCTGTGTGAATTACTTGGTCTTCAGTCCATAACATTAAGTTAATGCAGCAGATTTTCATACCACCATTGATACACAGTTTGAGAACCTCTGTTGTAGTGTTTGAGAATGAAAGATTTACTTAAAATGAGGATTCTTCATGGGTTCTTTAGTAAAGGCAGTGAATGGTTCTACACAGAATAACAACAACTCAGGGAGACATTTGAATGCGTAGATGGTCCTTTACCTTGTTAAATGGTTTTTCTAGAAAAACATCTTGTTTTTCAATGTTTTTTTGGAGAAGTTTTTTCAAAGGATTCAGCTATTCTTTGAATCCATTTTTAACAATAGTGCAACCTAGAGGTCTGCATTCCCGCAGCACTCCACGAGACTGTCTGTCGATCCAGCTGTGGAAAGTGCAGTAAATAAAGACAAATACATCAATATTAAGCTGACTAAAGGCTAATGTGTGGAACTGCTGGAAGAAGGAAAATGCTGCCTATTTTTGGTGGGAGTGAAATGAATTCTAACTGAAGAGCAGAATTTGTTTGTTTGTTTGTTTGTTTTGAACTCTAGCACAGCCATATTTGATTATAGATAAAGTTGAAGTCAAGTAGAATTTGAAGAAGTTTGCAGTATCAGTTTCCGGTATTTGTACTGTATAATTCACTCTCACTTCGCTGAGGGAACCCTCTCAAGGGATCAATACAGTTCTATTCTATTCTATTCTATTCTATTCTATTCTATTCTATTCTATTCTATTCTATTCTATTCTATTCTGATTATTGATGCACTAATAAAACAGTGCACATTTTTTAGTATTGGCACCATAATTGTGCCAATCGATAGAAGTGATATAGAAAATACTGCAAATATTCAGTATGTCAAACAAAATGACTATGAATGCTTATTTCAGCACCTTCATAATTCATCTAGAACCAGGTAACCTTGCCAGTGTCTTCTTTTGAACTGTCCATCTGATTTATTTTTTTTATAATTGCTGACCTTGTTCAGTTGCTCTGATTGTATCTGTGGGAACAGGAAAGTACACATGATTATCTATGCAGCTCCCATCTCGTGGTAATGAACTTCAAGAAAAGAATATGTTTCTGTTTGAGGTCGACCACTGTTGGAAGTCAAGAGTTGGTTTGATTGGGTTTGATTGGTCTGAGAGTCCTCATTCAGGTTCCAGAATTGGGCCATTCCCATTGGCTACTAATCCACTGGGCATTTTTAAGGGTGTCCTTTTTCCATCCCCTTTTTCGTGCCGCCAACTCATTCCAACTCATTCCAAATCATTCAGATGGCCTATTGTGCCCTGCCTGCTCTTGCATTTCATTTGCCGGGCTTTTGTCTGGACTGTGTCAGAATAAGCAGGAAGCATTGAGCTCAGCCTTTTGTCTTAAACACGAACGACTTCACTCTGCCTCTTTCACTCGTTTGCGTGGAGGTTAAAAGCAACAAAGACTTTTAAATTATGTCGCTTCTATCAGATAAGTGACGCAAAGGGCTCCAATTAAAGGCACTTGCGTGCTACAGAAAAAAAAGATGCTTTTTTCTGCTTCTGTGAGCCCATGGAAATGAGCTTCTAGTGCAGTGTATTGATGAGCCAATGGAAAGCAATCTGTGGCTTTTTTTCAGATTTTTGCTTCCTTTCAGGTCGCCCTGAAATGCTTGAAATGTGCGATTGGGTACACTGTTTTTTGTCCTCCCAATTCGCCTCCACAAAACCGAGCAACCAAAATTGCCAGAACCAGAAAACACTCATTTACTAATCAAACTTTGGACAAGGGTAATTAATTCTTTGAAATCAGCCCATTAATTTGCATAATAAAGGTAGTATAATTATGACTTCTGCTAATCGAGCCCAAAAATGTAATTAGAGCTTTAGTCTGCATTACAACAGCACAATCGTTTTTTGGAAGCCGTTTCAGAGGAGCGCTGAAATCTGCTGCTTTGGGATAGAAATAGTGCTGAAATTGCCTAAGGGAGGAAAAAAATGGGTATATAAAACACTTTTCTGTGCTGCCTTCCCTTCCCTCCAGTCCAGAGGGGGCATGGTGGAATGATGGAGCTTCTAATCTGCAAAGCACAAAGCGCCAGCTTCCAGTGTGCCTGTTTTTAAGTTAGCAGACCTCAGCGAAGCGTAGTCGGCTCGTACTGTTTTCCTTCGCAAACACCTCTGTACTTCAGCCATGACATGAAAAACAGAGCCATGGTTGGAAAATGAAAATGAAGGTGTACATAATAATGAAAATAAAGGTTTGCTGAGGAGCTCCCATTGGCACTGCACACTTTTCTGGCCTAGCGAAAGACAAAGGAAGCAAGGCCACTTGATACTACGGGACCACTTTGATTGATTTTATATAATCAAGCACTTTATTTGTTTGGTCATGTCAATTAAGCGGGCCCTCATGTTTAGAGGATGCACGGCATGGCTTTAAAAGCAAATTAGTAGCCCCACTCATCCACGCAGTGGCCAGGAACTCCCGTTTCCATTCACTGGGTCAGGATAAGAGGCCTCAGTGGGTGACTTTGGATGGTTGGGTATGTTTGGTTGTCCAGACAGGATGTGTGCTTAAGACGTTGTTGCTGGATTTGCATGGACAGACTGGAGACGGTTGGGAGAAAAAAGAACCTGTGTTGCGCACACTTGGATTAAACACTGGACTGAGGCTTACTTTTAAAGGCAACAAGGTGCTCTCTCTCTCTCTCTCTCTCTCTCTCTCTCTCTCTCTCCCTCTCTCTCGCTCTCTCCCTCTCTCTTTCTCCGATGCAGCAGTTAGCGGCAGGAGGTGACAGCCAGTGTTGCATAACACCACACATTTGCGTTAAGTAAAACCTCACCAGCAAGTAAATGAAGTGCTGCCATTCCTGTTTCTCCCTGTGAGTGAGTGCATGTGAGAGTGAGCGAGTGTCTATGCTGCTGTGTCTTACTGTGTGTGACCGTGGGTGTTGGAGGATTGGCTTGAACTTCTTTGGCTGTAATCCTATCTTTGCGGCACATCCGTGACTTCAGAGCTCTCCGGGGTGAATGTGCAGCGTCGCTAATTCAAGCAGAATTCAAGCCTCTTCCTTTCCTCCACCTCCTCCTCCTCCTCCTCCTCCTCTCTCTCCCTCTCTCTCTCCCCTTCTTTCTCTACCTAGCTCTTCCCTCTTTTACTCCCCCTCTCCCTTTTCACTCTTCTCTTACTCTCCCCTTTTTCCCCTCTTATCTCTCTTTGGTCTCTCTCTTCTGACTCTTTCTTCACTGCCTATCTCTCCTCCTTAATTGTGTCTTGCTACACTCTTTCTGCCCTCTTCATTTACTGTATTGTCTCTGTTCATTTTCTTCTTTCTGTTTTCTCCTCCTTGCCTTCTCTTTCTTTTCACCCCCCCCCCCCCCTTACTCTCTTTCAGTTTTTCCAGTTCGATTCAATAAGCTTTATTGGCATGACGATATTTACATGTTATTGCCAAAGCATCATCAAGAACATTAACAATAATATAAAAATAGTATCTCTCTTCTCTCTCTTTCTCTTTCCCTCGCTCCTTCCCTCTTCCACTCTCTCCTCTCCCTCTCATTCTCTCTCTCTCTCATTTCTCTCTCTCACTCTTCCTCTCTTCTGCCTGTCTCACTCCTTTCCCTCTTCTTTTTCCTACTCTCTCTTTCCCCTCTTTTACTCTCCCCACTCTCTCCCTCTCTTTCCCCTCTTTCTCTCTCTCTCAGTCACTCTCCCCTCTCTGTTTGCCTGTCAATATTGTTTCCCTGCGCCCACCTACACCTATTTTACTCTCATCTCTCCTCTCTCTTTCTCGTCTTGCTCTCTTTTCATTTTTCTCTCTTCTCCCTCTGTCTATTTGCATTCCCTCCATTCCTTCTCTCTGTCCTCTCATCTTTCTCTCACTTTCCTTTTCTTCAGTCACTCTTTTCTCTCACTCACCCCCTTTCTCCTGTCACTCTCTTCCCCCTCATTCTTATCTCTCCTTCACCACACAGTCTCTCTACCTCTCTCATCTCTCTCTCCTCTCTGTCACTTTCAGTACTTCTATACACTGTCTCTTTTCACTTACTCAGTGTGTCTCTCTCTTTCTTACTCTCTCTTTTGGCCTCTCCTCTTCTCATTCCCGTCTCTCCCTCTCTCTGAAAGGCCACTGTAGGGAAAATCTCTTGGCTTGTGGAGGAAGCTGTCAGGTGACTAGCACTTTCCTAGCTTCTCATTTTCACCAGTGGTCTCTCACAAATTACTGGGTTCCAGTCGCAGAGTTCTTATTCATCTGAACCTGCAAACCTCCACACTCCAACCAAAACTGTAAATGTAATCATTTAGAAGAATATCAAAAGTAATTGCACTAATCCACCTTCTATTTCTCTTCACTTCCTCCTGACAACCCACAAACCCCAACAGCTGGTTTTCACAACACTTCTATTTCCGTTCATCTCTATGGAAGCTGTGTGTTGCTGTTGCATTAATCATTGTACACTCTCAGCTATCAGGTGCAAAATTATTAAAAATGCAACTCTATTGACGAATGGAATAATCAGCGCATACGTCACTTGATTAATGAAGTGATAAGCTGACAAATACAAAATAAGTGATGATAAATACAGTGATGTTTTTATTAAAATGGATTTATTAATTTGGCTCCATCACCATTTATTATCCAGTTCTGTGTTTAGTCATCTGACATGCAACAAAATGATAAGATGTTGAACCCACCCACGAAACCACACACACACGCACACACACACACACACACACACACACACACACACACACACTATAAAGCCAGCAGGAGATAGCTAAAGCACCTTCAGTTTCCCCTTCTTTTCGAAACAAGGCATCGTAGCTTGAGTTCAGCTCTACACGCACTCTGCTGTGGTTTGTTTCATGTGTGAAAACATGTCAGCCTTAATTGTGGAGGTATCGTTCACCAACACTTCATCTGTCATTTCCATCCATTGAAAGGTTAATTACTAGAGCAAGAGTGACAGTGGTCCAACAGCGAATTCTTTAATAATCAGTAAATTATGCACGTCTGATTGTATCAGGACTGTGTTCCCAGGCTGAATTCAGACATTTTACAGGTTTGTGTGAACTGCTTCCATTGAATCTGTTTATAGAAAATGTCCTACATAGTTGATCGTTTGTTGTCACCATTGTTTTGATGTGTGAATTTCTTGAGCAATGAATAACTTACATGATCCCAGGATAGCATAGAACCTTTTAAAACAAGAGTGAGCCCGGCCTGTCGGTATAGCAGAAGAATAATTGTCACGTAAATACTGGATTTCTTTGCTTTTTGGGTTTTTTTTTTTTGTTTGTTTGTTTTTTCTTTTGCAACTAATGAAATACCATGGCAGACTGTTGGAACAGTCACACACAGAATGAGATAAAATAAAAAACAAAAACAAAAAAACAAACAAAAAACCAACATGTGAATGTGTAAAAACCCCTAATTTAGTTATATTATTTTTCCCCCACAATGTGTTCATGTACTGTCTTCATAGAAACATGCTGCCACTTGTGTAGTTGCATGACTACAACATGGAAACAGCAACTGAGCAACTTGAGCAGCATATACCAAAGCAAAAATGCCATGTTGTCGTTAGTTTAAATAATCATTGTTTAAATACTAAATTTATTATTCTGATTTGAGTTCATATTGTCTGGCACTAGCTCCATATCATAGATTTGGCAAAAAAAATATATATTTTTTTACTTTTTATGTTCGACTCTTTGCTGTTGCATTTGTTGTGTACACAAATGACATCAAGTCATCTAATCAAAATTTTAAATGTTGACAAATTTTTATTGTTAACACTGTAAGATTAGATGTTGCTTAATGTTTTATCTGCTCCTTTTACTCCTTTTTTGTAAATTGCAATCAGTGCAAGTAGTTAATGCAATAATAAATAATAAAAGACAGAGTAAATTCAATTATTATTAATAAAGAAAGTGGTTTTCAGATCAGTCATACTTAAACTAAAATATCACAGCAAGCATGACATCACAGAATAACACAAAGCAAATAAAACGTTATCAGCTGAAGGTTCCTGATGCAGACAGTTACCAATCCAGGTACACTTTTCATCAGAAAAAAACAAATAAATAATCGCCACGTATGACCAAACCTACATGTAATAGAATAAGTAGACAGATTATGAACATGGGGACGGACATACAGTGGCAGCTTTTAGACAGAAGTAAAGAAGTCCATATTTTGTAATTAGTCATTTCTGCTTTGTAGTGATAAACAGGTGGGCTGTGAGGTGGGAAAGGTTGGGAACTGCTGGTGTAGGTGACCTTTGTGCCTCCAAAATCTGACCTGTTTAAGGCATGGACTCCACAGGACATAGCCAGTAACTTCTACACACGTACAGTACAGAAGCTCCTTAGTGGAATCAGATCAGACAACTAGATACTGCTCCCTGTGTATATCAGTCAGCCTTGGGCACTCACGGTCCTGTCACTGGTTCAACAGTTCTGCTTCTTTAGACCACTTTTGGTTGATAATAACAAACTTTGAAAGGAAATCAAAGCTTCAGTGAAAGTTCTACAAGGAGACTTATATGCTACACCATTTTCTTTAAACTTTCAACTTCAAGCACCTCAAGACTTCCCAGTTGCTGTCTAATGTGTGTATTCAACTACTTGACAAGTGTCTCTGTAACAAGATAATCAGTGCTGTACACTTCACTTGTCAGTGGTTTTAATGTGATGGCTGGTCAGTGTGCACATATAAAAATATACGTATGACGATATAATATACTCTGGCATGAGTCTTTAGTGGAGCTTCATTACCTACTCTACAGTTTTCTATGTATGAAAAAGTTGAAATGCAGTGATGTGTTGCTTGTGGGTCTGCACCATCTGTATCAGCAGCTTTTGCTTTTTTGGACCTTGAGCAGGAATCATCACAGTGCTTGTTATCCTAGCTTTGTTTGCTCACAGGAATTGAGCTCAGCCGGGTGGGGGTCAGAGTGCAGAGCGGGGTTTTTACCACTCTGAGTGGCCTCGCAAACCAAACGAGGTGAAGGTCATGAGATCCGTGTTTGAGCCACCGCATCCGGAGAATTTCCGGGGCAGCTTCCGTTGACTTCAGATACAGAGAGCCCCTCGCTCGTTCAGTGCATAATGAAAGCCTTACAGTTCGTTGACCCTTCCTTTCTGCGGCACCTTTATCCTTGGCAGAAATTTTGCCCACCTGATTTTTAGGAGCCTTTCTGTTTACCCTAATTCTCATTGATAAAAGAGAAGGTGGAGGTTACAAATTCACCTGTGGGCTTGAAATAAACCAGCAATCTGTCGCCATGGCAACACACCTCTACAAACGACCCCACTCCTTTGTGAGTGGAGAGGGGGCCGGCCTTGAGAAGTGCGTCCAGTGTGTGGTTTTGTCGGAAGATGCAGGGACCAGGCATGCAGAGAGCCATAACAGAATGTGGCTATACAGTAAAAAGTGGTGAATTAATTAACGTGTGGCCGGTGGGACAGGCCCGCTTGCCAACTGGCAGATAATGCTCCATTCATGGCAGGTCAGTGCTAATGAGAACCGGGGTCTAAGGAGTGAAGAAGGAGGGCTGTGAATATGACATTGTTCCCCACAGTGTCCCAGTTTTCCCTAAACCTGGCTCATTGTACTGTCCAGCACAGGGGTGACGTCATGCCCTCGGTGCGGCCTGCTGAGAGGGTGGGAACCAACGCACCAAGTGAACCACATAGACACCCTCATCTCCCAGTCCACCTCCCCGGGCATAAAGAGGGATGTGTTGCGTGATCGATGCCATGCTCAATTTACACAGCTCGCACAACTGCTAATGGACCTTAATGAAAAATGTAGCGATCCCTGAAACTACAGGGGGAGAGGCGTGTAGGCAATGCTCAGAAAAACTACTCAGAATTTTCTTCTGTTAAAAGACAGATTTAAAAAGAAAAAGTTATGAAAAATTTGAGTAAATGTTAAACATTGAAAATCTGTTTTTTTATTTCAACAAAAATAAACCACAAAATTAAAAATAGAAAAAAATGTTTAAACTTTTTTTTTTTTTTCATTTAGACTACAGAATGTTTACGTAAGTCCCATCTTCGAAGTCCTCAGTAGAGTCTGGGTTCAGGCAACTCTAAAGATAAAGACCTTTAATCTATAAAAATTGAGGTACCTGTCTAACCCTGAGACTAAATTTATTATAAATCAATATTTGGAGAATGGTGATGCAATATTGCAGCAACTCGAATTACTCTAAATACATAAAATATTTATATAATTAATCATTTAATAGCTTTTATTCCCTCAAAAATCTTGAATAAAACATAAAACCCTATTCCTGGTGTCCAGTTAAGTTATATAATGCTTTTTTATTATTTAGAAGTTTTTTATTATTTAGAAGATTTCCAGAATAGCTTGCATCATATGTAAGTTATTATTGAATGAAATAGTCATTCTTAATATGCCACATATATGAAATACACTTTGGAACAGTAGTCTATAATCACTTACAAGAGCAGTGTTACTCTCAGAGCCCAGTGTGTTTCAGTGTTGGCCAATATTTCATGGCAGTGAAGGACTGAAGCATGCATATATGCTTATGGTGCTAAATTTTTTGGGCCCACAGCCTGATTTGTAGCTGTCTGGGAGATTTTGTGGCTTCCTACTTCATTTTTTTTCCTTCCTCTCAGTGCAACACCCCTCCACCCCAGCTGCTATACAGATTATAAATTAACCTGCCAAGGCAGCCGAGTGGATTGCAAAGGAGCGGATCATTTGCAAATGTAGAACTTGTTTTGAAAGCTGGAAAAATCCTTTCCGAGTTGCTTATATGGTGCAGTTGAATAATGGAGGAGGAAGTGATGTCAGTCAGAAACATGACACAAAAGCCTAAAAGTCTCACTTGATAGATTGTCCTAGTTCGTTTCTTGCTACCATGGGGGCTGTTGTTATGAAGATGGGCTGCTAAAAATGCAATAATGATGACATTGTTTCACATCACTGCAAGGCATGACCCACTTTACACTTAATAAAACTGTCAGTGGGGCTTTTACAGTACGTTTGTGTGCAGTGGCGCTGCACAGAGTTGAAGCATGTGTGTTCTTTTTAAAGTAACAAACACTTATACAGTGAGACCAGCAATATCTGCACAGAGAGCAAATCCTGCATTTAAAATGATGACACTAGCATTATAAGTAGTGTTGTCAGTATTGATTATATAAGAAAAAGGCATTGCATAAGGGTTCATTAGAAAAGGCAGTGATCTTATATAGGGCCCTATAACTTCCTCAATGTGGAAAACATGGACAGAATCATGGAATTGATGCAGGTGTGAGTGTGTGAAGGGTCTTCTTGCTATCTGTGCACAGTTGGACATACCACTTAAACCAGACAAAGTAAAGTGTACGTTACTTTAAAGGCTACAACATGCTGAACATGACCTGGGACACATGACAGCTTGTTAGGTGTGGAACAAAGAGGACATGATTGGCATAGGCTGCATTGATTACCTCAATAAATTAGTTCTCAGTTCTGAATCCGTACTCACTTGTTATTTTTGGTGATCTGCTGGGGGATATTCAAAGTTTCCCTTCCATCTTCACAGAGGTTAGTACTATTTACTTCACAACAGCTCCTTGTAATTTCTGCTCTGCAGTGTGAAGAGAACTGCTTTCTGATGCTTCCTGCTTCCTGGTTGTGCACACATCTCTGTGGTGAAGTTTTACAGAAACCAATCTGTTTACTAGTTAATGATTTGTTACCTACAGCCTTCTGTTGAAAACAAACACAACACAAGTTAGCTAATTATAAGGAATATGAAAGAACAGTGCATCTAATTGTACTGCAGGGTATCTAATGTGTTCTGCTGTATCATTGTATTGTGATGAACATATTAGCCTGTGCAGGGCTACCACTGAGGTTAAACAAGGAAGGTTAGACTGGCCTTTAACAATAGGGGAACCCTTGGAGCTATAGCAAACCATCTAAAGAGGATTTTAGTGGAGAGCCCTTTAACCAGGTGAACAGTTATCATCCAAAAGGAGGGTTCTTTGAATTGTCATGGCTCTATGTAGAACTAATGTATCTACTATATGTGGTCCAGTTGTTTTTAATCACAATATTTTCCCCCAAATATTATGATCTTGGATGATCTAATGAACTACAAATTGAAATATTAACATATTATTCTGAACTACATTGTTGGCCATTTTCTTTTGCGTTATATTTTTTGTATGAGATATAAATGAACTTTGCTGGTAAAGTAGAAATGCTTTTGAAAATGGCACAGTGCATATTTGCCTCTCATGTGTTCCAAAACTGCAGCCATAGCATGTGAATTCTCAGCTGTTGAGTACACTGTTGTCAATCTCTCATGCGATTTAGTCCTTTAATAAGGCTCCAGCTGCACTCTTCTCCAGTGCGGAGGTCCGCACAGGCTGTGCTTTGCTCGGTGACTGAGGGATCTCCGCTTTTGAACGACAACTGGAACAGGCTCTGCCTGATGCTTTGATATGTTGCATCGTTTGCCGGAGCAGGCAAAGCCATCCAGAAATATGCTTCACAGCCAGAAACACAAGATTGTGTGCCACCCTCTGCCATCCCACGGGTCCGTCTTCACTCCCTGTTTGAAAATGGACCTGATGAATCACCTGCACCGGTCACCAAGAGTGTTTGATCCCAGCTGGACTGTTGGAAGCCCCACCCTCCTAGCGTTTAGATGCATTGGTTAAGCAGACAAGAGATGATGTGGTAATGGGGGACCCCACTGAGGCCAAAGCAGACTGACAGATGTGCAGCGTTCAGCTTATCTCTGAAGTATGGCCTCCCCCTTCCGAGCCACCATCTGTAAATCCTTCTAATGCTGTGTGTGCATGTGTGTGTGTGTGTGTGTGTGAGCACTGGTGTGCTCTTGCATGTTTCATCAGCAGCTTCACTCTTGTGTGTAAGTCAACAAACTCTTCTTTTCCTGTCTCCGTTGGATGAAATCAGGATAAATCAGTGAATGGTTGGCATCTGTGCAGAAGCTTCTGGGATAGATAGCTAGTGATTGCCACACATGAGTCATGTGGATGGTTCTAATCTTGCAGACAGTCTTGGCAAATGTTACGAATATGTGAATCATCACTGCGGACTGAAATGCCTCATCATAGTCGTGTGACAAACATCTACCAAGTTATTTTGGCTGTAGTTTATATTTTCAGAGCAACATCTAAACCCAGTGAAATTCCACCTTAAACCTAGTAGACTCTACACCTAGTCCCTGGGTTTGTGTGTCCTGTCTATGTGTGATTGCATGGCTTTTCATTGTTGTTCCTGAATGTTCTATCCATTCAAAATGTATTAAAATGACAGAATATTTGCAAATATTTACATTACAATGTTTTTTTCTGCATGGTTTTACAGTATTTTACTATTTGCACAGGTTCTTGAAAGTTGTCCACAATTTATCCTGTTCTAGAATGTGTTCCTCATATTCTCCAACATTTGAACTCTTCTAGATTGTTGGTCCCCATCATTTTTCCCTGTTCATTTCATCCAAGAAGGCACTTCTATATTCAGTTGGAATATTCTGGAATGTTGTCTTCAGTATTCGAAGCGGTGATGCAGTGTTTGTTAGGTAACGATGGGTCACTGGCTTTCAGAAAATAGTGAAAATGTTGGGCATTAAAATTGAATTGTTGAAGAACGACATTGCTACGCTTTATTGTCTGTCCTTCAAATTTTGAGTCACACCTGAGCGGTTGTATGATTCATCAGGACGAATAAAAACAAACCTAAGTATGAAATGACCTCTTTGCTTTGAAGAAAAGAGCTGAGGTTAGTTTAGTGGTGCAATGACTGAAGGTGACAGGAAATGAAGGTTGTTTCAGTTTCTTGATGTTTATAGGAACCACCATTGTGTTCTGTGTTTGATCGGGCTGTAAGGCACTCATTTGCAGCACATCTCTGTAGGGTGACATCTGCACTCCAAAGCTTCTTTGATATGCAACATGATGTAGGGGTCCATAATTATTCTCCTAATACGTGGTGCACTGGCCTGGCCTTTTATTCTGTTTAATCATTATTTCAAACATGGTAGGACTGTCCATTGTGTTGGAAAAGGTCAATTAGCCTGGCAGTGTATCTAGTTTCTGCCCACTTAACATGACGTTTGGCTTTATTGATGAACCAAACTGTACAGATAGAGACAAATATGAGTGTATAATGCATGGATTGTCGCAGTGCAGTTAATTTCAACTGTCAATAGGGTTTTAATTGCTCAGTTTACTTAAGTTTCACAAAACATCATCCCTCTAACAAGCATGCGGGTTCACCTCAAGGCTGTTATTTGTGAGTGCACGCGAGTGCTCTGGGGCTACAGCGCTCCAATCAAACTGTAACACTTAAGATATGTAATTGTGTTTGATCGTGCCTTTAGGCTCTCATTTACAGTACATCTCTTTTAGGATGGCATCTCCACTCTGAAAGCTTCTTTGATATGCCACATGATAGGGTGGTCCGTAATTACCCCCTGAAACTCGCCCTGGTGCTCTGGCCTGCACTTTGGATTCTGTGCACTTAACAAGCGCAACAAGAAAGAACTGCCCTGTAAGGATATGTAAAATTAAAGTCTCAGGACAATCCACTTCACATTCTTACCCAAGCTATTAATATTTCATGCATCCATCTCCATGTGCATGGGGAATTCTGCTCCCCTAAAATAAATGCAAGGGAAAAAGGGCCTCTCTGGAGGCCTGATGATGGTATTTAAAACCTGGTTAAACTTGACCTTTTTTTATAACTTTTGGCTACTTTTAGGACGGAGGAGAAAGCAGTCATGGGCAGTGGGATGTTTTTTAGGTCTTGCGTGTGGTTCCTTTTCACCTTGGATTTAAAACGTTGTAACTCCTCTAGCCTGCACATGCCCTGTAATCAGCTGTAATTAAAAAGTGGAGATGTTCAGGTACTTCCAGACTGGTTGTTAATGGAACACAAAGGTCTGCTGATATACTGTTGCATTGAGTCGTTCATGCTTGATTGGAGAATAATTAAAATTCTTCATTATGATGCAATTAAATTGGTAATGATGCAATAGAACGTCGGCAGCAGCCAGGAGGGACATGTTTGTGTTTTCTCTAAATGTGGTTTACAGATGAATCATATATCACTTGTAATGACAAAAGTAATGGGACACCTGCTTCTTCATTGTTCCTTCTTAAATAAAGGATGTTAGGAAGAATATCCTGTTTTTGTTGGAGAAACTGGTTTTGGAGAATTGCTGTGAGGGTTTGATTGCACCCTCCTACACCTCCACTCCACAATCACCTAACTCAGAGATGGACCAGTAAGTGTTTTTATGGCTTATACTTATAACGGATTGGCTATCAGTGCAATCGGCTGATTGCATATATAAATCGAGGGCGGGGCTGGATGCCACATTAACCAGGCAAACTTGGAAATGAATCATCATGCCGGGCTTCTGTAATGTTTTGTTCATTGACTCTCAAGATAAAATTTATTTTTTGGAATTAATCACATTGAAAACACTATCAAACTCTGGGCACCAGTTGTCAGAGTCTGTGACAGAACTGCAAAGTGTTGTTGGCTGAGTTTGCTAGTTCGTCTGTTCCGTTGCTTGCTGTACTGCGCTGAGAGATCTTGAAAGTCTACGTAGCAATGTGACTTTTTTACTTTCTGCTACTATGTGAATTTGAGTCCGATACGATCAGCCTTGGCCACCAGAGTGTTGACCTTCTATTACAGAGCAGAGACAGCAGATTTCTACACTTGCTTCAAAGGGTTTCTGCAGGTGTGTGTCAAGTCCATATTGCCATATGACATATTCATATTGCCATACTGAACACCATCATTTCAGAGGACAAAGTTCCAGTACTCCACAGCTCAATGCCGGGGGACTTTATACCCCTCTAGCCCATGCCTGGCATTATTTAGGACAGCCCAGATTATTTATCTTAAAATGTGGAATTAGCTGGAGAATATTCATACATCAATAAAATATTTTTGTAGGAGCCTGAGGCCTCGAATATTTAGTTTGGTTTTGTTTGTCCCAGTTTAAGAAATTAAGAAATTAAGAAATTAATTAAATTAATGATGGAGAAGGTTCCTTTAAAATCTGTGGCACGTTAGTTTAACAATGTACATTTCAAGCTGTTATCAGCATTCTGAGACACACAACACTGACGAATGTGAGCAGAGTTCATTTTAAACCTGGGTTATTTGAGGTGGTCTTGAATGTAAGCAGTGAAAGTCCCGTCTAAACATTTTAATAATCCTGCCTGCCAGGCCTCTAAATTTATCATCTTCAGTCGGGAGTCGAGAGACTGCAACCTAAGCAATAACATCAGTTCACCCAAACCGTTGTATTGATCGTTGCACATAGTACAGCCATCTCAGAATCGTTAATGGCATCCAACAGTAAACCCAGATCGTAAAGAGAGACCACCTAATCCTTTGCCCATCACCCTCGATTTTATAGTTCTTGCTTAATGTTAATGAGAGCGGAAGGTCCTGTCCCCACATTCCTAATTGCCCCAATGTTGGAACGTGGAATTACTTGGAGCAGCAATTTACTGAGCAAATCACTATGTGAAAAAATGGTCAAGGGTTGCCAGGCAGCTGAGCCCCACCTGCTGAGCGTTTCATACTTAACACACTGCACGATTCAACATTACTCTTCCATGAAATCAAAAAAAAAACAACAGAGGCTGAAAGAAGTGGCTGAATGCATAATTGCTGTTTAAATGTTAGGCGCTCGTGTTGCTTGCCAGAGTAATGCGGTGCGTAGGTGGATTCACTTCACTCCGTTAAGCCGCCACAGGAGTTTCGGCCTTTAATTTAGGATGTGGTTGATTACTTGGATATTACAAATATGCTGCTAAAAAGAGTGAAAATCATTTCACACACAGATTGTCCATGTGCACACATACACACCTGTACTGCTGGGGCACATGCCTGGTAGGACTTCTCACTTGTTAACATGATTGCTCCAACAGATCAATAGCAATTTTGTTGTGGGTCACATTCTCAGTGACAGCAGTGTATACTCCGAAATGTAGCACCTCTTATTCCCCCCCAACACTAAATTGGAAAATCTGTCTCTCAGAATCAGTTGGAGGTCCTGTTAACTGGACGAGCGTGCAACGGTTTTCCAGGCCAAAGTGCACACCAGTAATTGGCGAGTCTGGTTCTTGTACCATGTGATTAAGTTAACTGCCAGTGGAAAAGTGGTTAGGGGTGTGATTTGGTCAATGCTAGTTTACTTTTCCTGCAAATGTGATGTTATGGCCTACATACTGTACCCTCTCCAGATGATGATCATGAAATGATGCTGCAACAGAGAGTGTCAATAAACAGCTTCTGAGAATTGCAATGCAATAGTGGGCTCTGTGCTAGTATGCATTATGTCCAGACACGGCAAAACGCTATTATGCTGTTATGCTGTTATGCTATTATTATATGATTTGAAGAGAAATACAGTTAAAAATGCCTCTCCGTAATAAATGAATTGCTAGAAAAAATCAATGTTTCCATTATGAGATTCAAACTACATTATGTTCTTGGGAAAATGAGGCCTTTCTTTTTCGAACCTGTATGAGCCAGGCTTTTTACATTTGAGAGAGAGCGAGAGAGGGAGTAATATATCCAAGCATACGTTAAAAGAGGATTGTTTATTTTCCACCTTGCCTGGAAAAAAAACGAGTGGGTGTGATTTAACACGCGTGCTCGTTATAACGGCCTTTTACATGTGTACAAATACAGCAGGGCTTGGGGGGGGTGGTTTAAATATTCGGTCTGCCATCAAAAGGCTCAGCTAATCTGACATCTCACTTCTCTATTTGAGGCTCCAGCATCAAGGCTTGCGGATGTGTCTCCACAGGGTTCTACCTGTTGGAGAAGCAGGATGTGCAATCCTCTCTCGCTTTTTCTCTCCACCGTGCCCGCATGCACGCTCAGCAGGCCTTTTTCCAAGCCTGGTGCCAGAGAGCATTCTAGATAATGGACCAAATATGATCAAATTGGTATTAAGGCCGGAGAGGAGGAGAAGGTCACTGAGTAGCCTGGGAGAGAGAGACGGTAGCATGCTGGCGCAGGTCAGAAAAGTAGGGATAATTGATCATGTGGGAGATTTGTCTTTCCCTCTATTACTCCCCCAGTGCTGCCTCACACAGCTGAAGCTGCTGACCGCTCCACAAAGACGGCATCAGCAGCGCTCCTGACACCACTGTGGGTGTTTGCCAGGCCCTCGTCCACACGCACCTCCTCCATCCATGCCATAGTGATGGAGTGATATTGCTCTAATATGAAGACCTGATGGTGTTGCTATGGAGGGTTGCCGTTTCTTCATCTCTTCCATTGCACTTGTGAGATAATATGATGAATTATGCCTCTGGATGTAAGGATGGGCAATATAAAAAAAAATACACACCGCAGTACTTGATACCAAGCTGAAACATAGACCAAATAAATTAAGCCGTTCCTAAAGGAGAATGATGCCAAATCAGTCAGAAAGAAAAGAAAATGTTACATTTTGTGACTTTACACAAATACAGTGCTGTGCCACAATAATGATGTACAAGGCTCATAGCCACAATGGTAACACCGCTGTAGTGATGCTTGACGAGGTCAGTAGCCAGCTTAATAACATTGAGGTATTGATGTTGGACGAGGCCCATAGCCACTGTCTTAACACTGGTAGTGATGTGGGACAAGGCCCATACCCAGTGTCCTGGCGGTGCTAGTGATGTGTGACGAGGCCCGTAGCCAGTGTCCTGACACTGGTAGTGATGTTGGACGATGCCTGTAGTCAGTGTCCAAATTCCATTGTTGTGATGCTGGACGAGTCCCATAGCCAGTGTCCTAATGCCACCATAGCGGTGTTGAACATGGCCCATAGTCAGCATGATATAATGCTATAGTAGTAATGCTGGACAAGGCCTGTAGCTGGTGAGCTAACACCATGGAAGCTGCGTGGATGAGGCCTGTTGCCAGTGCACTAATGCAATAGAAGCAATGTTTGACAAGACTGTGGCAATGCAGGAAAATGACTTACTCTTAATTATGCCACGAAGACCTGTGGACATACCTACAGAACTCCAAAGGACGGTGGAGAAAGGAGGTGGGGCTTAAAGGCTAGTGTTGCTCATTAATGGAAAATTAGAGGCCCACAATCAGCATGGGCCAAAATCAGCCAATTATAACTAGAGCAGAAATCAGATATATATTCTATGTATTTTGTGAGATTGTAACCACCTCTTACTTTTTCACCCCATGCTATCAGTTATTGCCAATATCTAATTATATATAGAAAAAAAATCGTGCCTTGGGCACAATGGACAGAAATGCAGTTACTATACCCTATTATTTTTATGCTCTGAATAGTTTCATTTTTCTTCTTCTTAAACATTCAGTTTGTTTGATTGTCTAGTATTGATGATATATATACAGAGAAACTCAGAAAACCATGTCATGCTATAATTTATCTCAAAAACATTGTCATATCACACCCCTCTAGCTTGATGTCTGCTGTAGGAACTAGTGTAGCGTTAAGTACCGTCTCAAAGACGTTCACGAGGCAGGCTTTTGAGGTTTATTTACTCACTATTAGAACATTGTGGCTCTCCAGTGGCTGTGCATTCTCCCATCAATTACCCACAAGGCCTTGGAGACCCTCACCCGCAGCTTTTTAATGTGGGTTTTTCTTGCTTACAATGCTGGAGAACTCTAAATCAAGCTGTATGTTTTGCTAGATGGTAAGGCTTGTTAATTTAATAAGCTTTTCTTAGATTTGACAGCCGCAATGGGTTAAGTTAGGAATGTGAAGCAATACGTTAACACCGCAGCACTTCCAAGCATAACTGATGCATTTGGAGTTGGAGGGAATACAAATGATATCCTTTTAAAATGTCTCTGTTAACTCCTGTGACAAATGATGTTGGAGGAACGCTCTTGTAATGTCAGCATTACCACTAACAATCTTTTCAGAATAGGCCCATGGGGAGAAGACTTATAGTGTTTATTTTGATGCTTCTTCCTAACGAAGGAGAAGTAAACGGTTGTTCTCAGGATAACCTTCAGACACATTACAGGATGCTGCATCTTAATTGTAAAGGGAGGGCTTATGGTGATGTTCTCTGCTTCTAATGCTGTGAAAGTGATGCCAAGATATCTGTAATGAAAGTGTGCCTTTGTTTCCAAAGAAAACACAGGACACAACCAACATTATTCATTTAAATAATGAGTATGCTTATATGCACTCAATAATCAAGGATTTTTTAAACGATCACGTAAGCAGCATATGCCAATTTCTTAGATTGGGCTAAGGTCTAGAAATGCGAGAGCTTTCTCTGTGTATTTCTCAGCACATGTGTACTCTTAAGTGGAGTTCCCTCACATTTATCAGTCTGCACATGCATGACAACACAGCACCCATGGAACTCTGCCGGAACACTTTTGGAAACCAACAACATGATTAATAAAATGAAGGACGATTAACTTTTTTTCATCATGTAGATGATGTATGTTCGTATTTTGGTTTGTGAATGAGGTTTTACTTGACCTTTATATCTTCTCTCATTCTGTGATATTAATGACTGTTTGCAAAGCTGAAACCCAATTACTGCCTGACTCATGTAGTCCCAGAGATTCCCCATATAAAATATGATGAAGCTTCAATCAATGTAAAATGTTAAAGCAGATTTGCTGTATATTTAAGTAGTAAATATCTAAGTGTATTTAAGCATTAAGCCATATTTTTAAGATAAGTACACTCTTGGTGGTATTTCATTTATTTGTTACTTCACTGGTTTGTGTTGTTTGAGAATCAGAAATAAATTTGTCAGACTGCATCTTTAATTGAAATGTTTCTACAGTATAATTTGCATAAAACTGTAATATACCAAATCATTTCCATGCATCCACTCGCATTCTTTTTAGGAATTGCCTCCTACATGGATGGTAACCTGTGTGGCAGAGGGATGAGATATTTCTATATAATGATTTTTATATCTTGTCTGAAATAGGTTGTGATATATCAGTATGTTTATGTGTGCTGTTTTAATTCAAAAGTTTAATATTAGATGTGTTTTCTAGGTTAATACCCCTTTCTAGAAGATTAATCAAAGATTAGTAATATTTTGATATTCTTGTGTCACAGAGGCTTAGTGAGTGAAACTGATTTGCCACTTTTAAGGGCACAAAGCCTGGAAGAAGGACATTAAGTCTTTTATAGTTTGTATAGTTTGTATCAGCCAGGCATCATCATAGCTGATTGTGACAAAGAGAAGCGCACAGCAACATAAATTCCCAAGTTTTGTTACCCCCCACATTTTTTAGTAACAGCTAGTGGCTTTTTGTACCATGACAAATTGAGTGGAAAACCCAATCTAATATCTTATAAGCCAATGATACACATCCTTGTTCTGTACATGCCGGAGGATTATTTATTTGTTGCAGGATTTTACATTGTGCTTCAACAAAAGGTTTGTTTCAATAGCCATTTCCTTTGGGGAAGATATTGCACTTGTTTTCTTATTCCATCCATGTTAAAACCATGACAGATGAATTTTGTTTTCCTTTGTGGGAGCCTCAATCTTTTGCATTTTAACTGCTTTTCCACTTATCTTGCACATTGGTGTCATTTGCTTGGTTCCATTACTTTTTTTCCCCTTCAACAGCCTTTTGTTTGCTTCCCCGCTGATGTCTGAATTCATATCTTCTTCACCCATTGTTGCTTGCTCTGCGTCTCTAAATGAGTATTCCTCACCATGCAACAATACTTGGTATTATTCCTGCCATTATATACATGCAGCACTCTCAATTAAAGCATAACATAGCACTTTCCACTTGTGTGCAGACTTGTCTCCACACTCTTAATGTCCCTGCCTTTCCATTATCCAGCCTTGTCTCCGAGCTTGGGATTTATCGGGCGTCCATCTCTGCAGTCTGCACCCGTGGACATTGTTCTAGCTCACAGCAGAGAATGTAGATTAGAATACAGCAAATGGAAAGCACTGCTCACTATGTGCACATGCTTTTGTCATGTTCTGTTGTCATTATGAAGGGTGATGTTTCTGCCACATCCTAGATTTGTAGTTGTTTTCATTGTTTCTTCAGAGAATGACACTTTTTATTCCTAACGTTATCCCTGAATCGCTCAATTACTTTCTACGCACAATGAGATGTTTGATTCTGGGTCCTTACATTAATCACAGCATTGTGGCTCTTCACGTACACTTGGATAGTACTGTTCATGCAAAAGAGAGGATAAAAAACAGTAGTCAAAGGCTTTGTTTCTCCTGACTCAAAAACTCTAAAATTACTCATGAGCCTAAAGTCAGCAGCAGAGCATTGTTCCTCAGAGCAGGTCAGTCCCAGCACCTGGCTTTTCTGCACGCTTTTTAATTTAAGAACAACAGCAGACCAAAAAAAGTGCCAAGCAAACTTTGCAGGAAAACTGCATGCTTTGCATCCTCATTTGGCCTTGAAAGACCAGGAACTCTGTTTTGTTTTTTTGTTTTTTTTCTCACTGAGACTCGAACCCATGCCCTCGGAGCCTCACTCATTTCCATGCCGCCACTGGCTGAAGCAACCTCCTGCATTAAGATGCAAAGTAATTGTGTCTGTCGAGTGTGGCATTATATACTCATTGCAAACAAAGCTCTGGAGTGATGAGCCAAGCACTTTAACTGTTTGCAGAGAGTGGGGATGGGGGAAGGGGGGGGCGGTGGAGTGATGGGGAAACAGCAGCCACGAAGGGGCTTTTTTTCACGCTTTTACCAATTTCCGGGGGAGACTTTTTTGGAGGTATGCCAATCAAAGCAGATCAGCGCAACAGCGCTAGACAAACAGGCTACAGTGGAACCCAGTGAAGATGAATGAGTTTACATATCTGGTGCGGGTTATTTATCTACAGGCCTGGCAAAGGTCCCACAGCCCTCCATGAGTTGTGGGCCCGTTTAACCTTGAGAGTGAACTGGAATGATACTGCAGGGAGAGAAATTAGGCCAGGAATTAAAATGTCTCTGCTGGAATATGAGGGCGGGTTGCTGGGAGAGGGAGGCCTTTTTGTTGAATGGTGTCAGCTGTGACAGTAAAATTACAGTATAATGGCACACACTTTTAATAACAGGTATCAGCTCCATGTCCAAAATTTCCACCAAAGCAGTGCATATCGCAGTTTTTGCTATCATGCGATAGTACTTTATGACTTGATTTAATCTGACACTAATCTACACACAAATTGTTACACCCAAAAGGAAGTGTCCCATTATAACAATGTTCAGGAGGAAGATAAAGGTTGAACTACATATACAGAAGTAGTGTTGGGTACATCTCAGCACACCAGTTGTCTTGGAATGGAGCTTCCTAATGGTGTCTTGCCCAATTCTATCCCATGCAGCTTGAAAATTCTCACTCATTCCTGCAGATATTGTGGTGGAGTGTTGACCTCAGGGATAGGTCTGGCGATGGGACTGGCCATGGCATAGTATCAAGAGCTTGTCTTCAAGGCAAGCTCTTGAGGCAGCAGCAGTATGCAGTACAGGAGTGTGCGTTCAGTTAAAAGGTATGGCCACTGGTTACAGGAATTTATTAACTTAACTGTCAAAGTGCCTGTAATGAAAACCAAAGGTGATCTGTCAAAGTAAGAAATTGTACCCCACACCAAGACACCAGGCCTTCTGGACATTTCTGACAGCAAACTATTGATCTTGGCACTGACCACGGTGCCTCTAAACATGAATTCACTTACCATCTCTATTGAGACAAAAGTGGAACTTAAGATGACCCACTGCCATTCTCAGTGACTCCATAACAGTCTGGCACAACACCATTGCAGTCCCTTGTTGCAATTGGTCGATTCCTTCTGGGTGCAGCTTCTTTTACTCATGAATGTATGACGGCACTTCAGAACTGTGTCTCAGGTTTTAGGCCATCTTTTTGATTTCAGTGGCCCCATGAATGTTGCAGGTGTGGATGTTGCAGATTTCAGAATCAGAAATCCTTTATAATCCATGAGAGAAATTGCAGTTATTACAGTTTCACCCATTTATATGAAAGAATAAACAGAATAATATACAAGAATAAACAGATAACAACTGTGAAATATTTACACGTCAAATTCTTCTGAAAAGGCAGTGGCTTTGTTTACACATAAATATGAAATGTTTCAATTATATTTGTTTATTAAATTCATTTAAATTATATTTAAAGTATTGTACCTTGGAGTTAATGCACAAAAACATAAATAAATTACTGTATTTTCCCGACTATAAGCCGCACCGGAATATAAGCCCCACCGCAAAGTTAAAAAAATAAAAAATAAATAAATAATAACATATATAAGAAGAAAAAGCTGCACCTCGTTATAAGCCGCATGGTTTAAAACGTGGAAAAAAAGTAGCATCTTATAATCTGGAAAATACCGTAACTTGCACAGATGAACCATAAAGATTTGTATTGGTCACTCATTAAGGGAGGAGTTATACAGTTTGATGGTCATGGGTAGGAATGACCTTTTGTGGTGCTCTGTAGTACATTTTGGTGCAATGAGTCTTGCATTAAATGTGCTCCTGTGTCTCATCACCATTTGGTATAGTGAAGGGGAGCCATTGTCCGTAATTGCCAACAGCTTGGACAACATCCTCCTCTCCCACACTATCAGAGAGTCCAGCTCAACTCCCACAACATATGATGTGTGTTGTGAACCCTACGTAGGTCCTTTGTAGGATTTATGGACAAATTGTTTGAAGTGGATAGTTCCTTTTTGTGCTGATTAAACAGTACACATGACTAATACGTCAGTCATCTGTGGTATTGAAATGTTGACTGACAAGAACAAATGAAGAAGCCTGCTCTTGTAAAGGAGTACTGGAGGAGTTGGGGTTTTGGTATTCCTCTCTTCGCACGCTAAAAAAAAAAAAACCCTGGAGACTGCCTTACCTTTTCCACAGCAGCGGCTGAGCATTCGGCACCGGGTAGAAACAGAAAAGCTTCCCAAACAAAGCATAAATCAGGAAGTTTGTCAGAGCAAGGCAGGAGGAATAAATCAAAGCTGTAAGCTTACAGCAGAAGTTTGGCACCACAACAAGAGCTACTCATCGCAATGAAGCAGCATGACTTATAGCCAGGAGGAGAAGAAATGACATTTATCAGTTAAAGATACTGTAGGAAAATGTAAATGAAGTGCTGTTGGGAGAAATGTCACTTTCTCTCGCCAGGCGCCGTGCGTGAGGCTGGTGTTAATGTGTTTTTACGGGGGTGGGGAAGTGGGCGGGGAGGAAGGCGAGGGCGAAGGGGGAGCTGGATGGTATATCAAGGGCGAAAAAGTAACTATGAGTGACTTTTAATAGTCCCGTTTCGTCCTGTTGAAGCCATCGCCACAGTTCTATATTCTCCTTGCCTGGAAAATGGGGTTATCTTAGTCATGGTAATTGGTTTGCTGGCATGGATGGGGGATCATTTGTAGGAGCTCATTCAGTCTCCCTCCCTTGAATTTATCTCTCTGGGATGCAGGGGGCTGTGGGCAGAGGAAGTGTTGCATTTCCATAAAGAAGCAGCAAAGGCAAGCGAGGAGAGTCTGAGGCCTTCATCAGATAGCAAAGAAATGAAGGATCAGTCGCATCCCACCGAATATGATTCCGTTTTAACCCCTGAACAGCAACTCCTCCATAGCCATCTCTCAAGGAAAGTGACACTGGCTCCGTCCAAATGGTTTGATGCTGAGTTTTAACACTCAGCATTTTCCACTTTCGGTTTACATTAATGATATATGCTGTCGCCTCAGCTGCGCTCAAAGGGACTGAGAGCTCCCATAATGTTCTTATGCATATTTACTGAATATTTTACAAGACTCCACATGAGCACGCGTGATCAGATGGATTAAGTGGACTTGTAAAGTAGTTCTCAAACAATAGCTCAACCTCGTTTCATATTTATCATACTTAGCATAGCAGAGAGTCGTGGACAGTTAGATGTGGTCATCCTACCAGCGTGACTGTAAATGAATGGAGTTGTAATATATCCTTGACCCATTGCATCTTCAAGTCAAGTCAAATCAATGTATTTCTAAAGTATTTAAAAAAATACAGAAGTCGGCCAAAGTGCTGTACAATTGTAGATAAACAAACAGATAGAACAACACAAATAACTGAATAACCAGAATAAAATGGATAACGTCTGAATTTCTGAATACTTCAGAAATATAATAGAAAAATGATCCAGGCATTTAACTACAAACAGAATACCACTTGAGAGGAAAACACCTGACAGTTTCAATAGGTTTTCAAATTTGACTTTGACATTTTAAAATCTTAATCAAGCTGATCATGGCAACAGTAAAGAATGTCCCAGATCAGGTGTAAATAGTCTTAAAGTATTTGCTTTCCAAGTAGAAGAAAGATACAGATACAGTCAGATACAGCAACAATTATATATGTAGTGGCATAGAAATGGTTCTGGAATGGGTCCTGGAGGCACCCCTACCCTGCATATTTTGGCTTGAACACACCCAGTGCAGCTCTGAAGGGCTTGTTCATGAGCTGAGTGTGTTGGAACCAGGAAAATGTGCAGGGTAGGGTTGGGATCAGGGTTGAGAAATCCTGGAGTAGAAAATGACATGATCTCCAAAAGGAAGCAAGTTAAAGAATTAACATTGTTCTGAACATTTTGAGAAAGCTATGTGGTTGGTTTTAGTTTTATACAGTTTTAGAGTGAGCAAAGGGCCGTTTGTGAAACACCTCCCCTCAACAGAATTGAGCTCTCAACAACTAATTGCTCCAACAATCATAAATTCTCTGAGCAGCTGCTGAACACTCTGAAAATTACAATTATGTATGTTCTAAGGCTATATAAAGTGTTGTCAGATAGCTGTTTCTCCAACTGTTCATAATGGATTTAAGGAATGGCAGGAGGTCAGGGATGGTGGAGGTCAAGTTGAGATATGGAAAACCAAGAAAACTGACTTTAACCCAGTTGGGATGGGATTAGTTTTTCATGGGGAGGTTGGCGAAGGTAATTATTACCAAACTTTCCCAGTGATTTAAGTTCAGTCTATGTCCATGTTCTAATGTGCAGTGACATATACAGATATGACTTTTATGGAGGCGTCATCAGAAGAAAACGTATGCCTTCACCACACAGTTCAGTGTCAGAGGTTTTCAAAGAAACATCTGAACAAGTCTGCTGCTGGAAACATTGAGCTTGAGTTCAAAAAGAAAATGTATATTTGGATGAAAATCGCCGCAGAATTGTAGAAACAGAACACCTCTCCAACTGTTATGCAGAGTGCACTGATCATGCTTTGGTCTAGTCTTGCAACCAGTGGAAAAGGGAATATTTCATATGTGGAGAAAATATTGGTTTTAATAAAATACCAGTAAACCACAGCAGAATAGTTATCTTAAACAAATCTCAAAATCTACAGCGCGTTTAAGAAGTTCAAGTGACACTTGCTTTTGACCAAACTTGTCCTTTTCCTGCTTGGTTATTTTGAAATAAATAAATTCATTCATTCATTAAAAGTTGGAAATGCAGTCACCGCTTTTTGTGCCTAAACTTTTGCATGTCACTGTATAATTTCTGTGAACTTCTAATGCTGGTACATACTCAGGAGCCATCTATGGTAGTGGTGATATCGCTCCTACATCAGGGATGGCAAGAGCTCCATGTTTATTTGAACAGCTAGAGGGTCCTGACTCCTCATATTCATAAAATGTGCTGATGTCCTATAACAGAATATTGCCTCACACACAGTCGATGAGAGTTGTGTGAGATGCAGTGTGAGAGGGTAAATGATGCTGCACAAAGACTGTCTGCACAGTGCTTTAGTTGAGGAAGTTTGAACAGGGGATGGGTGACGGGGTGATGTAATTTGATGCCAATTCTTGATAGATGGTAATTGACCATGATTGTTAATGAATAATACAAGCATGATTGACAAATGTAACTGGTTGTAAAGTGGTATGGTTGAACTGATTGTAACTGGTTGTAAAGTGGTATGGTTGATCTGATTGTAACTGGTTTTAGACTGGTTTAGGTGATCTGATTGTAACTGGTTGTAAAATGGTATGGTTAATCTGATTGTAACTGGTTTTAGACTGGTTTAGGTCATCTGACTGTAACTGGTTGTAAAATGGTATGGTTAATCTGATTGTAACTGGTTTTAGACTGGTTTTGGTGATCTGATTGTAACTGGTTGTACAGTGTTTTGGTTGATCTGATTGTAAGTGGTTGTAAAGTGGTATGATTGATCTGATTGTAACTGGTTTTAGACTGGTTTAGGTGATCTGATTGTAACTGGTTGTACAGTGTTTTGGTTGATCTGATTGTAACTGGTTGTAAAATGGTATGGCTGATCTGATTGTAACTGGTTTTAGAGTGGTTTAGGTGATCTGTCTGGTTTTAGAGTGGCTTAGTTTATCTGATTGTGACTAAGAATGGTTTGGTTCAGCTGATTGTAACTGGTTGTCAGGGTTGTGTGCTGAACAGACAAAAACTATGGAAGCGGAGGTAAACGCTGGGGTTGTGGATTTAATGAAAAAGAAACAAAATACAGAACTAAAGGGTTTCAAACAAACACAAGGTAAACAAACAAACCGATTGGATGACTAACAAACATAACAACACCATCTACGTGGACTGACATCAAAAATCTTCAACAAGGTCTCTGAGACAAAGGGTCTTAAATACAACACAACATTGGACACACCGGGAACCACTGATTACAAAGGGGCAGGGTTACAAATGAGACACAGATGGGAATGGGCGGAGCAAAAGACCAGACCAAAACAAACACAAAGCATGTGCTAGGAGCACAACTGAGACAAAAGGTGAACGGGACTAGAACATGACAGAGTGGTTTGGTGGAGTTGATTGTAACTAGTTGTGATTCCAACTTTTTTGTTGCAGGCATCAAATTCACAATGAATGAATATTTGCAAAAAAAATATTTGTTAAAAAGTTTGAACATAAATGATGAATGTATTCTGTTTTTATTGATGTTGTACACAATGTGCCAACTTCATTGGAATCAGGGTAGTAAAGTAAGTAGTAGTAAGTGAAGCCTGCAGTACGTATGATTGAGAGTGATTATGGACATTTGTGTGAGTGTAAACAGCGAAAACTCAAGTCTGAATTCCAGCTAACAAAAAAGCGAGATAACTGATTAACCACTTAGCTTTGTGCTGCTGTAGCAACAATTCATTGTCAGCTACAATTTCATAATGATGACAGACTGTCTCTCTCCCTCTCTCCGTGGTTCCCTTGTTCTGTCTGTCTTTTCCTCTAGTCTCACAGTGACTGTCACATTTTCTCTCTCTCTCTCTCTCTCTCTCTCTCTCTCTCTCTCTCTCTCTCTCTCCATCTGATGCCTTGATTTACCTCAATCTCCACACATTCAGGCCTCCTCTATGCCTTCTGGATGTTTATGTGTGTGTGTGTGTGTGTGTGTGTGTGTGAGCAGTAGGGCAGAAGTCCCTAAGGCTAGTGTTCCCAGCTTGGTCTCGGGAGGCCTCAGCCCCTATTGGCTCCAAGTGGGCGGAGCATCTGAAGGCCGTGGTCGGGGAGCCGCAGTGATGGAAATGCTTCCTGACACGAGCCGCTGTGGCTCTTCTGTTGCTAGGGAGACGCCCCACTCCCACAGCGCAGCATCGTGCAGCCTAAAGGCACAGCTGTGGAGAGCAGGAAGAAGAAAGATGCCTTGATCAGCTGGTAGTCAGCACTACTCTCACCGTCTGCAGCGGCACAGCTCACCTCCCTCCCACCTTCAATGCCACGACTCATTTCAAACCTTCTGACACTCTGCATGGAGGCATTAGAAACACTCAGCTCCGCTATTGACATGTTGTTGCGAAGACAAACGATCCTTGAACTTATGCTAAGCCCCGCACTTCGGCAAAACAAGAGCTGCAAATGGCAGCCTTTTGATCCAAGAAGATGTCATACTTAAAGTTTTCAAAACTTGACTCGCTCTGTTTGAGCATGAGGATGTATCGAAACTGACTCGCAACAAATTGGAGCTTGGATTCTCAGGGGTATAGCATTGACATCAGAGAGAGATCTAGAATGGAGTTCTCTTTTTATTAGAGACTTTTTTTCCTTTTTTATCTCCTGCTGAATATTCTGTAGGCTTTCCGCCATGTGGGGGTCAGCAGGCAGCCGCCTTCGGGGTACGCGATGACAACTGTAAAGATTCCGTCACTGAAATTCTGTAGGCGGCAATAAATCAGGTCTGCCAGATCTGTTTAAAGCACATATGGACAGTATGTGTGTGTGCATGTGTGTGAGTATGTGTGTCAGTGTGTACATATGTACAGCAATCCGCTGTGTCAGCAGTCTGAATGGTCCAGCCCTTTACCCATTGGGCCATCACTCCGGTTATTCATAGAACCCATCAATGATTTATTGAATAACAAATCTTGAATAATGGTACCCCAATCCATCACCATGACTACATAACCCTCGCAGCTGTGAAGCTCGTCACTTGATTGATTTCATTTGTTAGATTTTGAAATTAAATTTGCGATTGCTAATGGATTAGATTTGGCCTTTTTCTAAATAAAGGCAAGAACTAATATCACAATTTCTATTCAACAGTGCTCCATACGGTGCTCAGCCACCATCAGTTCAGATACAGATACATTTAGGAATGGTCATGTTATTTATGTCAGCTTGAGGAATTATGCAAGGCGGCCTGGTCTTAACCCAGCTGAGAATTCATTTCTGTATAGCCTGTACCATTCTACTGAACTGCTTCATGGGTCGCTGTGGTGAACAGTCATGTTGGAATTAGCAAAGCTGATTATGACAGTTTTATTTTCCACATTCTTGGATTAATCCATAAAACTTGACAGCCCATGAGAAGGTTATCCATGTAGGGGTGGAAAAAAACAGAAGAAAGCAGGCGCGCACTGGTCTTTGGCATTGAGTGCGAGTGGAATGTGGATTATTAATATTATTTTCTAATTGGGTCCCAGGGGCGTGGAGAAATAAATGACTTAGTTTTATGTATTATCATGCCATACAAAGTTTGATGGAAACTGAAAACTCATATTAATTAAAAAAATAAAAGCGCAGCATATTGAGCTCGCCTAACAGAGAATCGCAACTCAGACAGACTTGTGTTCATCATCAATTTGGGCATGGTTTTCTGAGATATGCCCCTGACAATGCGCATCTAATGGCCTCGTGCATAAGAATTCAGGAAAACAAGCCCAAAGCAGAGGTTTGCATTTGATTAGGTAGAGCGTGGGATTGCTTTGGTTTGGTTTTTGTTTATAGAATTTGAGATCAAGATGTTGAGATTTCTTTGTGTGGCAACAGTTTGGTGTGTGTGTGTGTGTGTGTGTGTGTGTGTATGTGTGTATGTGTATGCATGCATCAGTCTGTGTGTGTGTGTGTATGTGTGTGCGCGCAGACACTCGTTCAGCAGTTCATCATGGTGATGTTCAGGCTCCCTGCTTAGGGCTCATTACCCAGGGGACCTGAAACATGTTTATATGCAAAACACCTCCGCATCATTGTCCCTGCTATGAAATTGAGTTGGACTGTGCACCTTGATGTTTCTGCTTCAGTCACCAGGCCACACACACACTGTTGAGATGTTAAGGAACTGAGGCATTCTTCCTGCCCTGTGTCCATTGTGGCTAATGTAAATAAACCAGCGATGAAGCAGGTGATGTTTTTTTTTCTTTAGAAAGAAGTGGCAGGTTTTATACAAATCAAGTCATCCCTGATTTATCCCTACCAATCAATGAGACATTAAATTGATGCATACAGATTTTTAATGCTTGAATAAAAATTATGCTGCACTAAATGCCATCCTAAACAGATTTTTCTATAGTCGCCTCCTGTGGCTCACATATAAAGTATCTTATGCACTATTCGGACAGGGTTAGTTTTACCTGGGTAGATTGAAGTACTTTTACTACAGGACATCTGCAAGAGAAATAAGTGAGCACTTTGCACAAGATTCGAAAACTCAGTATAAATGTCTGAAATGGGAGAGTCTGCTCAATTTCTACAAAATTCTGAGATTATTTTCACGGCTCATTTTACAGAATGTACTGTAAAAAATTGCTTTACCCCACCTCCACATGCTAAACTAATCTGATGATGTTTGCTAGCTACACCTGTAGGCTTTAAAAAATCTCAAACAACACAGTTACAAAATATTCAGTTACAGGCTTAAATGTAGGCTTTGATAACATACTCAGTCGCTTATGTCTGTTCTGTACAAATGCAGAACATTAGGACTTAATCATGAGCTCAAACATTTCTGCTAGGAGTACAGTGACAATGAAAAAATAATACACAGGGTTTATGATAATAAAAGCTTTTTTTATTGCAGCATCAGCTGCATGTTGCATATGTCAAGCAAGTTTGAATGAGAAAATTCAGTCCAATATAGGTAATAACATCTGCAGACCCCAGGGAGTTGGGATGGCATTAGTCTGGAGCCCTGACTACATTAGCCTACCTGTGCAAATGGCACTTTGCATTTGAGTATCCACGAAATTCCATATATGTAAATGTAAAGTATCTGCCCTAGGCCATTCATGTTGCATTAACTTTATCAGTGATAGTTTTAAATTTCAGTTCACCGTACTTTTACTGTGCACTGACTTATTTAACATGAAGAGGTGGACTGGAAGTACATTTGGAGCAAGCAGATTTTAAATTAAAGTTGACATTAAAATATTGCGTTTATTATATATATATATATATATATATATATATATATATATATGTGTGTGTTTGTGTGTGTGTGTGTGTGTGTGTGTGTGTGTGTGTGCGTGTGCGTGCAAGAGATTGCTGAGTGTAAAGCACTAGTAAAATAATTCATTAGCATTGCTGAGTTGTTGTTTTTCAACTGTCACAACCGGACTGATTAATAGACATGAATACTGGCATGTGTTTGTATAATCTCTAAACAAAATGCCTTTGAAACTTCCATGCACTTCTACACCCTGCTGGCCTAGACAGTAACTGCAATTTTAAAGTTAGGCCATGATATTGTTGACATATTTATTGAACACATTTACATTGTTCAATACATTTTGTTATGCATTAATATGTTTAGGATGATTTTGCACCATCCAACTGAGCAAAGGTAGAACAAGTGTTTATTTCCACTAATGCTGGGCGATATGACCCCAAATCTATATCTCGATTACGATTAATGAATGATTATTTTCTTAATGCAAATTGAAAGTTCCATAAAAAATAGAAAATAAATATCTTCTTCAAAATTAAAATGTATGTTTTCAAAATACTTTAAATGTTGTCATATGAAAAGTATAAAATTACTTCTGTCTTTTCTGAACATATATTATAAATAAGGCCATAACAAAAGAACTCAAATACTGAGACAATGAGGTAACTCAAGCTGCTTTTTCTACAAAGAAAAATACTTTGTCTTTAGTGAAGACACCAAAGAGAAGGTAGTGAAACATAAACCTCCATTTTTATAACAGTAGTAGGGAAAAAAATTCACCCTTAATCATTACATCACTACTGTAGTCAGAATTTTCTGAACGTTAAACACTGTCTGATTCTTCTTCAGTTCTCTGAAAAATGTTGGATGTAATCTTGTTTGCGGTCAGCCAGCTTATATGAAAAAATTCAGGCACCAGTTACCTTGCGGTCGGCAGACTGCAATTGCAGGGCCAGTTAAGGTGGAACAGAAAATTGAATAAGGTGATGTAGAAAAACTGCTTTATCCTTAACAGGAACATTGTTTTTTTGGCTTCATTCCTTGTGCTAATAATTGATTGTTCTGACCCAAATCCTGAAGAAAGTGAAGATCTGATCTGTAGGATGTACTAAAAGTGTTTCTATGAACAGTTTGAGCTCTAGCAGGATTGCAAGAACTGCTAAATAAAGTCATTCCTCGGATTCGGACTCTCTCCTGCTGCTTTACGAAGGAGGTGCTGATTGTGCAGTGTTGAAACAGGCTGGTGGTGTTTCTTTAGGTCACTGTATTTTTCCAGTGTGTTTACTTTTCATTTAGATTCCACAACCAAGTTAGTTAAAAGGGAGTTTGGATATAATGTTTGGATTTTACGAGTCAACTTATAATCTAGATATTTTAGCATGTAAAGTTCTTTGCTGTGTTGAGGATGATGTGTTTAGGTCACCAACAATCTAGAAAAGCCATCTGATGAATAAAAAAAAATCAAAACTAACCCAATGTTAAAGGTTGCAGCATGTCAACTTCTAATGAAACACATTAGTGATGTAATACGAATTGAAGGACAATGACTGGGTGGAGGAAAATGGGGTGGAGCCAATCTGCTTTTCTGTAGAGGATTGGCAGAATATAATGTACATTGAAATACTTAAATATCGTACCTGGATTTTTACACAAAAAAACTGGTATAATCCATACTACTGCTTTTACCTGTAACATTTGCTGAGTGGGGTTGCGTATTAGCATGTTCTAATTTTGTTGCAACCCCTCATGCCCCCACCATCAATGATCCAGGGTGCTTGGTGTGCTTATTTGACCTAATCTATTGAGAAAAGCCACAAAAGTTTAAAGTGACTTCTGAGCGTTTAGATTTTTTGGATGTCATGAATTCATGGGCTGCTTTACTGAGATTATTTTACCCATGGGGCTCTCAGTTGGTCTTTCATAGAAATGGAGGGCCGGACAGTGATTTGAGGCGCAGTAGGACTTGGATTCGTGTGCTCCTGCCAAAGAATAGATTTCTAGAGTGTACTGTTGCTGGAATGTAGCATCAATTTTACCTCTTATTACACAGCTTCAGGGAATCTGTTTCTATTGTGTTGCCTTAGAGCCTAAAACCACAATGCTCTCAGCAGTAACTTTAACTTTTAGTACTGGACAGAAAGTGTAATTACGCTGGGGTTTCAGAGGCTCGTGTAGGTCATCGGGTAATTGTAAGAACCGGTCTAATTCGCTCCTGGGAGATTTGCTGTTACTGTTCAACCTTTTGCTGCCGTTAACTAGAGCCTGAATATGACATGCAGCTTAAACAGTGAATGAAGACAGACGAGGGGAAGAGGAGAGGGAGAGCGCCTGGTCATTCTGTGATTAATTTTAACACACTTTCTTGCAGGATCAAGAAAGTCGATAGATGCCCTCTAGCCTAACTTGCCATGGTCTGCTGCATGGTGTCATTAAAGTTTTTTTTTTGGGCATAAACCTGTCACGTTCTCTGGTTCTCCATCCACGTGTGCTCCAATAGATAATGACCGCTTAAAATACATACTCATCTGGAGGCTTGTAATTAAATCATTTGAGAGGGTAAGCAGTGAGCTGTGATCATGCGCCAGATGCTGTTTTGTTTCAAATGATGCTAATATTGGGTGCATGGAGAATGCCGAAATTTTCACTGTTCTGCTGGCATATGGGTAAACAATTAGGAATTCCACCCACTTCACAGGAACGGAGTGAGTCCATGCTGGAAGCACAATAGTTAATAACTCTGATTACAGTGTGATGGAGCAGGATCCACTTGATTATGGGTTCTACTATATACTTAGAGCTTCGTACTTGGTTGTAAGTGATGCTGCTAAACAAAATGGGTGGCATGATGGTGCCACAGGTAGTGCAGTGTGTCACACAGCTCCAGGGGTCTGGGGTTGAAGGCTAAAACATCCCTCTGGTTTCTGTCTGACAAGAGTCCAGTGCAATCTCCTTGTGTCTGAGTGGGTTTCCTTCTGGGAATTGTGTTGTCCTTCAACTTCTCAAAAACTCTTGGTAGGTGAATTGACTACGTTAAATTTCCCCTAGGGGTCAATTAATGTGATGCTATGTGATGCCCTGTCCTGCTTTTTGCCCAATTATTCTGCTTCCAGACCCGCTGCAGCATTGACCAGGAATGGGTGAAGATCATGAAAGAATAAATTTGAAACAGAGCAGTTTCATGCATTTCAAGTCCCATTGGCTCTTCTAAGCAGTTCAATATGCTTCCAGTAGATTCAAGATGTCCAACTGTAGACGAGTCTGTGTTGGTTGGAGTGGCCAGAGGCATTGGATTTACTCTGAATGACTGCACTGAGAGCTGTGAAGCCATGTTTCTGGTCAGTCTGCATTTATAGAGCATCCCCTAGGCTGCACTGTCCTGAATCTGCAAGGAAAGACACAATGTAATATTTATACTGACGGTGAAGAGTAGCAGATTCAGCTTCACAGGAGCGTTTATGGAGGTGGTTTGTTTATGATGCATCAGAGGGTTTTTCAGCAATTCAAAAGTAGCCCTGTGCTTTAGATATAGATTAGCAGTGCTGGCACAAGACCAGCAGCTCAACATTAGAGTGCATTTTGTGACTGAGAAATCCCTCCTTTACAGCATGGCTTGGAAGCCCGAGTGATACCACGCTAAAGAATGTATTAAAAACAGCCTGCAGAAAGGCACATATGACTTCGCCTGTAGGTGTTAGGATAGCCTCCTTTTCCCATCCTCAGTAAAACTGCTTTTTTCCACAGTGAATGAGGTATTGGTGTTTTCCTAAGAGGAATAATACCCTATAAAAATTGAAATGATTGTGTTGGAGATATCTAGCACAAGTATGCCTAACATCTAGTTAGACAAGTTTAATCCACCTAAAGAAAATCAATGGATTGATATTGTACAGGAAATATTCCAATTGAAAAAAGAGACATTGACACAGTATATTCTGTGAATTTTCCAAACCTGGTGCTGGCACCCCTTGCTCTGCACCTTTTAGAAGACTCCCTGCTTTAACACACCCCTTGCAACTGTGAAAGGGCTTGTTAATGAGCTGATTATTTGAATCAGGTTTATTGGGAGCAGGTAATCCTCTGAATAATCAGGACAGTGGGTCACCAGGACCAAATTTGGGAAACACGGGAAAAGAGTTCAGTGTGTGCAATGACCAGTGAATCAGTAAAGGCATCTGCATACACAAAAAGCGGATTCCAACAGGTACGTAGGTTTTTCTCCAGGCTAAATGCTGTTTTCCTAACAAAGGTAGCAAAAGAATTCCAGCCAGAGTAAATCTGAATGAACATGTTTTGAAATTTATATTACAGCTGGCAAAAAGTGTCAATACATCTAACCTTAAAGCTCATCTCAAATAGCCAAAAACTGTCATTGGATAAGGAACTTTCTGACTGTTGACTATTTTGGATGAATGTAATGGCACATATCTGAATATTCTTAATTATCAAAAATTCAATGGTTTTTAATATATTGTAATTGCATTGTTATGGTATTATCGTTAAATCAATAACATAAATGGTATAATTTATTATTATTATTATTATTATTATTATTATTATTATTTATGGGACAGTATACTGTCAAAAAACAACAATCCATTTTTGACATCATTAAAATCAGGCAGTAGTTCTTTACATTTTGTCAAAAGGTCATGATTAATGGAACAATAGAAATGTGCCAAAATGATCTGAAATTAAATTATTTTACATTGATTTCATAAACATCTACATTGACTTTGAGGTAAGAGAGGACAGATGTTAAGTTCTGTACTGGAATTGTAGTCCCATGAAGCATTTTCTTGTTCTCCACATCTTGTTTCCCTTTTCTTACAATTAGCATTGAAAAACAATAAAGATCAAAGTGATAAAGAAACAGCTTCTTTCCAATCAGGGATTGTTGGTGGACAGTTTCGAGAAAGCACAGTCTAGTGCTCGCCTCCGCTGCCCTATTAATCTGCAGTCAAATCACTTCCATTAGATTGGAAGGGGGAAGGGAGAGAGAAAAAAAAAAAAAAAAAAAACATTTAGCAACGAGGATTTGCTGAGCAATGGCAGTGTGAAGCCGGTCTGGTGATAAGCCGAGGGGAGAAATGAGCATGGCACTGCAACTTGTAAGAATGATGAATGGGGAATAATCCGCATCCAAGCCTGGCTGTTTTCATCATGGCGCGTTTCTTTGGAGACACATTTACCTGTCAGAACGTTCCCTTACTGAAACGCTGTAATGGCCATTATTTCTGAGCAGAGACTACAGCAGCTTGGGTGGGGGTGGGACGGGGGGTGCACTTTAGCTGATTGGCGCAGATTGTGTTAAATGGACCTTCAGTAATTCCCTGGAAAAGTAAATAGATCACTCTCCTTGAGTCTTTTTTTACCCTTTCTTTTGACACTGGCTCTCTGAGAGAGTTGCTTTCCTTCAGAACAAGAACAAATCCATTGCTCCCTCCACCTTGTTTGTGGATGCTGGGAAATCTGTGTGGATGTGTGTTTCAACAGTGGGTTGCATTAGAGAGATTGACTGTAAACATATAGGGAAGCAGACAGTGCTTGTTCAGCAGCGCTGTAGAAGTGGTGGGCTATGGGGATGCGGCACAGGCCGATTTAATGCCTGCCTCTGCCTCTCAGTGTAAAACACACGAGGGGGTGGGACAGCCCAGCGTGGTCCTGCTCCAGCCATCCTGGGGTCTTTTTGAGCCAGAGCATGACGCATGCTGTCACAGCTCTAAAAGCCTGCAGCTATGTGAGTTCTTTGTGTGTCTGAAGCTTATGGTCACATTAAGGAGGGTATTACATTCACACTCTGTCAAATCAGCTAAGCAGGAAAGAACTGACGTAATACTACCATTACCCTTGACAATGATGCCAGGCATTCTGTTCATGGAGGCTATGACAGACAGTTGAGTTCAACACATGCTCAATCCGTAAAGCTCTCTCCACTTGGCATGGTCCCATTCACATTTTTGAAATTGAATATTGGTATGTTACTTATGCAGATGAGTTAAAATACTAGGCTGTGAATTGCTTTACAATTGACCGTCACTATTTACACATTAAACATCCAATCAGTCTGTGTTTTGTAAGTAGTGACAGCATCCACTACACATTCATGTTATGACATTGTAATGCATTTTAACATGATAGCATACTTTCATGTAATTTCATACAGTCACCAGTTGAATTCATAATTTCTACATGAGATAAAATAGTTGATATTAATAATTAATGCTATTAATTTCTATGCCATTATTAATGTTAAGGTAGTGTTAGGGTTTGCCCTGTTTGTGCTCGTCTTCCTTTGTCCTGTGTTTGTTTTCCATGTGCTTCTGCTTCATGTGCTTTTTGGTTTGGTCTTGTCTCTGCCTTTGTGCCACCCGTTCATTGGTTTTACTTTGGTTCTTTAGTTTCTTTTGTCCATTATGTCTGCTAATTTAAAGCATCTTGCACTTGCATCCTGCCTCCAACTCAAGTCATTATGAAAAGGTGGAAATATGATATTTTAAGAAATGTTTATGAGACGTAAAATGTTAGACAATGTGTTTGGACTGACTGGAGAGTGACAGGACAAACAGAGCCGTGGTGGTAAAAGAAATAGCCCTACAACATATATTTTTTTTTTCAAATTCTGTTATTTATTATTGTTTTTTATTGGGCCCTACAAAATCTCTGGGTGCAAACATATTCCACACACACACACAAAAAAATATCAGCACTATATACATTCTTTAAATACACACCTAGAAATGCATGTTATGATATATTGCGATGCAATTTAATTTAATTTAATGAACTTTCATGCAGTTTATGGTTAATGGCCTGCATTTACCAGTCTGCACAGCAAACCCTCATGTACAGCTAGATCATCTTTTGATGAAAGGCAGCTTGTTTAACCACAGTCAAAACAGTAGCATTGCTGTTACCACTGGCTCTTGACTTGTGTTTATTGTCCACTTCAGAATACTTACACAGTGGTTGAGAACTGAGGGCCAGAGACTAGCACAGTTTCCCTGTTTTACCATACCAGGAAGAATTAGTTGTTAGCTGATAAACTGAAGAAAAATATTACCAAACTGTTCAGGAATCCAGGCCTTCAGGTGTGGAGTTCCCCACCCATGTTCTAAAAAAATTAGCAGGTTGGAAACAAGTGGTTTTAATGTTTAAATATTTATTTTATGGACCATGAACACAGTCTAACAGAGGATTTGGCTAGGAATGTCCTTTTATGTCACCTCTGTGACAGTGCTGTAAATAGAATACATTGGGATAAAATAACCTTAAAATGGATTAGAAGTGGACCAGGCTTAATATAGCTGATACTGATCTGTTAAAACATGCTTTAACATGCCTCTTTCAGATCAGGACATTCTTGGCCGAATGCTCTATTGCAATGGCCCAGGTGCCGCGATACTGACACCGATCAGAGTGTGCCGGATATTTCTCTCTCTATCTCTCTTCAAACGCTCCGAATTGGAGGGGAACAGAGTGTGTCTTGTCCGTGGCGCTGTTGGCTTGCTGCCGTGCCTCACGCCGTTCTGATTTCCTGCTCTTTACACAATGCGGGTGGTTCTTTCCAGCAGGGATAATGAGAAAGCGAATGCATTAACCTTGTTTTCATTTACTCCCCATAGATACCATTCAGGCTACTGTCGCTTGCCATCAGTTCATTTGATACACCACCCCCACACCAACTATTTGTCCTTCTTCATCTCCTCTCCCATCTTGTGACCTTGCCGGCATGGTTTCGGGGAAGCATCTGGGACTTTGGTCTCGACTCATGGGCTTCTTACCCCCTCTGTCTTGCTCTAGCCTCCAGGCATGTCAGTTCACCTTCCAAGCATCCAGTCACCTGTCAGTTTCTGCTGTGATTTATCTTACAGGAGAATAAATGGCAAAAAAGCAGTAAGTTCTCCTCAGAAGTAGTATTCACGCATTCTCATTGATCTTTGAGCTTGGGCACCCCCCCTTCCACATTTGTTCAGTAATTTCATTCAGTCAATCTTCCTGATGACATTGGGGTGCTCAGCTGGAGGGCTATTATCATCAGACGTTAATAAGAAAAGATGTTTAGCTTCCCAAAATAAAATCAAGTTCTGTTGGTTTTTCCTTTTTGTTGTGAGCAGAAGGTTTTAAAAGGCCAGTTTGTAAGAGTTCATTCCATTTTAGTGTCTTGAGGGAAGTTTGCAGACTTGATTTTGCTGCTGACTTTGCCATAGGCTATAACTAATGACTCATGCATTGTGATTGCAGTCTCTAAATTGCACTGCAGATTTGACTCGGTGACAAGATGACAACTTTACTAAACATGATCTTATACAACATGCTGCCACTATAATGACAAAAAAGTATATATATATATATATATATATATATATATATGTGTGTGTGTGTGTGTGTGTGTGTGTGCGCTCTGGTTCAAGCTGTGTAAATGCGAGCAATTCTGTGGAGTAATTGTGCTCATGAAACTTGTGGAATGTCGATATTCGATTCCATATAAATCCCACCATTAAATCTGTGGGAATTTAGGCTCACAGTTGGGAGAGGTGGGCTTTTTGCCTGAATAGCTGAAATGCCTGGACTGTGCTTAAGCAGATAAAGTTCTGGAGACTTGTACCTCCAATGCAGTGTCTTGTCTCTTTCTCAAATACCATCAAAGCTGAGGAAGAGTACTTGGCAAAGCCTTCTCCTGCAGGTCAGCGCCTCTTTCTTTTTAATGTAGTTGTCTAATTAATAAGCACTTTTTCCTCAGGTTTATGCAGGGTAACCTTTAAAGAGTTCAGTAAAGCTCAGGACAAGACATAGATCTGCACAGATCTGTATTCTCCTCTTTTCTTCATCTGTCCACAGCCATTAGTTTGGCAATGTACATCTTCCTGTAGTGCTTCACAGCTCCTGACACTACAAGCATTTGCAGATTTAGTTTAAAATGGTATTTACACCACTTGCACTTTTGCACTTGTATCTCACTTTTTGAATTTCTATTAGAAGTTTTTAATACGAATAAGCTGCCAAGTGCAATCTTGCCATTTTTGAGAACATGTGGATATTTCAGCTGAATCTATGGTTTTATGACTTTGTTCCACAGTTCAGGACAGGCTTATGACAGCTGTGTCTTAAGGGAATTAAAAATAAAGCCTAGGGATGGCAAGGTTTCCTTTCTATAACCCTAATTACCTCAGCTGGTGGCAGCTGAAGACACTCCTCAGCAGTCTGTCAGCACTGATCGTCAGATATAGTGTAGTGATTTGTACAAGTCCGTTAGGAACTCACCCTTCTGGCCCTCAAGAAGAGGACACTGGAGGTCACAAGGCTGTATCTGTGCCTCAGGGAACTGTAGTGGGCCAAGGGTGGGAGTAAGAAACCTTAACAAGAGCCATGTTCCATCTGTTGTTAAAAGCTGTGTGAGGAGAGTGAGGAGGTGACCGCCTCTTTGGGGGTTTGATGGGCAAATGGGCAGAGGGGGGTTGTGGCAGCACCAGCTTGGGCGTCTGGCACTCCTCTGGGACAGCTGTTCCATGAACCTGTCCTAAGGTGCTGGATTATTTATGCTTCCCTACCCACTATTATTTATTAATGGCTTATTTGCATACGCAGAGTGGCACAGTGACAGCCCCTCAAGCAGCAGTTGCCGTATAGTGTAATGTGTACAGATTGAACACAATAAGTGGGAGATGTCACATGGGCTCAAAATGAAACACTTCTTGGAGTAATGGCAGGCAAGCCTCACAGATTGTCTGGGACTAAGTGCCACGCAAGCTTGATGCAGCTTGGGACATAAAGGCGGCACAAGCCAAAGAATGGAACGCAGAGTCTCTGCTTTCTGGAAGCTCCTGTTTCTTTCTCATTTCTGCTCAACTTTGTCATCAGACCAAGTATACAAAGCAGGATTATATAACTGATATACAGTTTATGAGAATACTGTAACCACTTTTTACCAAGTGGCATGTTTTTCATCAAACTCCACACTTTGTGGGCAGCTACAGGGGTTGGACAATGAAACTGAAACACCTGTCATTTTAGTGAGGTTTCATGACTGAATTGGAGCAGCCTGGTGGCCAATCTTCATTAATTGCACATTGCACCAGTAAGAGCAGAGTGTGAAGGTTCAATTAGCAGGTAAAAGCACAAAATATTGCGATGCACACAACATTATGTGTGACATACCAGAGTTCCAAAGAGGACAAATTGTTGGTGCACGTCTTGCTGGCACATCTGTGACCAAGACAGCAAGTCTTTGTGATGTATCAAGAGCCACGGTATCCAGGGTAATGTCAGCACCACCACGAAGGACGAACCACATCCAACAGGATTAACTGTGGATGCAAGAGGAAGCTGTCTAAACAGGATATTCGGGTGCTAACCCGGATTGTATCTAAAAAATGTCATTCCCAAGAGGAATTGAAACAGTATTGGCTGCAAAAGAGGCCCTAGTACACCATACTAATAAATGATTGTGGTCTAAAACCAGGTGTTTCAGTTTCATTGTCCAACCCCTGTGTGTCAGTGTTCAAGGCTCAGGATCAGAATAACCCCCAGACATGATACACATATAGCAACCCTAATCCAGCAGAATCTATGTGCCATCAACTTTTAGCAAGTAATCCACTTTAGGAAAATAGCCATTTTCAAAGTGAATTTCTGATGACATCACTGACGTAGAGATTGTGTTACAGAGGAACGTGAGAAGTGAGGGACTGTTTGCACTCTTTCTCACACAGTGTTCAAATTTCAGAATACAATTTCTGAGAAGGGATAGATACATAAATAAGTAATAAAGAACACTTGTGTTTTTATTTATCAAGCTTTGTGGAATGAATTGGAGAGTCACAAGTCACAAGTGAAAAAGTCACAAAGACGGCTGCGGATTGCACAACTCCAGCTTTCTTCATATCAAAAGATTATGAAGAACAGCCACACTACAAAATGACTTTCAGTCACAACATCAGTTTTGTCCTCCAAAGATGTTCATCTTTTGACAGAAAAGCCTTTTTGTAGAACAGTTTAGGAACATTTTTTTAAGGGTTATAGGGATGTACGTGTATTTGTGCATTTGGTAGTTAGTTAGGTAAGGACTCACATTTGCTTGCAGCAGAAGGCAGAGGCCAGTGCCAGAAATTCCTCACTAGGTGAAGGTGCTGACTATCCATCACTGGTACTACATTGCCCGCACTTGTACCAACTTAAGGAGTGAAAGCAGTGACAAAAGCATGTTTGATGACTTGTGTTGCTATAGACTTTCTTTCCTGCTGGAAGTACAGCTGAAGGTGTATAATATTTGAGAATTTGCCTAAGGGCTTCTCCGTCCAGCTGCAGGCTTGGATCTGTCCTTCGCCAGCTTAAAGCCTTCCGTGAAAGTAGATTCTTATGTTGAATTCAGTGAGCCCATGTTGCCATGGTAGAGGAAAGAGCCATGCTAGGAAAGTGAGAGAAAAACAGAGCTTTTCACAACTAGTACACACACAGCTGTGTAAAATAATGTGTTAATATTTATTCTGAGCCACAGCCCCTAATATAACTCATTGTTTTCTAGAACTTGGTGAAGTCATGCTAAGCAGTCTCATATAATGTAGACTTATCTGTTCTTTCCCTTATTTTTTGGCCATGTGCCATGCGGTATAATTGAGTTATTATTATTTGATGGTCTGCTTTAGCAGTTAATTCTGTGTTGCTGTAAGCAAGTAGAGAGGAACTGAAAATAAATGAGCAAATTAATTGGGTTGGACCTTGTGAAAACTGGCTGGTGTGCATTTGATAATTGTGCTGAAATTTTTACATGAAAATTCAACGTTGGCTTTTTGAACCTTTAATTTAATCGCCCTTTTGATTTTAATGGAACTCTGAAAGATGCCCTTGTTTATGGTCAGTGAGTGGTTCATGGACTAGAATATTGAACTCAATCTGGATAAAGCTGAGCGGTAAACTTTTGTCTAGCTGTTGTCTATGAAGATGTCTTTGCTGTATGGACAAGAAAAAGTCGGAAAAGTTTATTTATCCGGGTTTAATTGATAAATGTTGACAGCAGGTAAAGTGGCCAAGTCTAATGCTATGTATTTATACATTTATTTATTTTTTGCTACTTTTAGTTTTTGAGTGCATTTATATATTTTTTCATCACTGCAATACAATTTGGTTTGTGATTTGGGTTTTCTTTTTGAAAAGGATGTAATTACGTTGTCATGCTATTATATTATCAAAATCACAATTATTATATCAGGGGAATAAAATGGTCTTAAAAAGACAATAATACCTTTTATTGCAATCATATCTGGGACAGTACATAAAAAAAAAAAAAAGTAGTTATCGTGACAGGCCTACTCATATCTCATATCCTACTGGATATGAGGCCTGTTAGCTCACTATTGCACCATGGAAAACCTCCCTCAGAAGTGTCGTCCATTTTCCCTTCTCCTCAGCACACATTTTCTGAGGAATGTCAAGTTGGATTGACATAAAGCTCACATGAATTCCAATCTAGTTGTTCATTGAGTCTCATTTAGAATTGTTTCAGCACATCGAATGTAATGAAATTTCAATACCACATATGAAAGTGGCTCAAATCAGAACTGAAATTGTCAAATTCATTGTGCTTTAGGGTGGTGCTTTGGTTGAAGTCACTCAGTTACACCTACAGAAAGTGAGTTTCAATCACGTCATGACTACATCACAGTCTTGGTCTTCGCAGTTGATTGCCTTTTTTAAGCACCTCAGTCTGCCTGAATCACTGAGATATAAAGTCCTAGCTGTAGGCCATTTGTTGCAATAATATCTGATACGTAGTGTTTTTTTATTTCCAGCTGTGTCCTTTTAAGACATTTCAAGGTTTTGATTTGAATGTCGTGGCGTTTGTGAGGGGATTGCATCATCCACTCTGCCTCTGTTTGCAGAGCAGCGAACATCATTTGGCTGAGTGAAGGTGGAGAAGTAGAAGTAGCTGTTGGAGATTTGGTGTGTCTCAGCAGCAGCTTGCTAACAGCAAACACCTTTATCTTCTGCTCCACTCGCTCTCTCTAGTTTGTTAGCTTAGCTAATGACAAAGCCAACAAAGGCCCCATCTCTCCTGAGGCTGGAAGGCCTGAATGTGGCTGTTTACTGATTTGAACCCAGATGTCGCACCGTGATGTTAACGGCTTTGCTCGCTTTCGCGATGGGAAGGCTCGGATTTATTTTTCATTTAGCGAAGGCCCTCTAAAGCACAGCCTGCACTTAAGCATGGATACCTGGCAAATCACCTGAAATGTGTAACTAAAGCGCCACAAGATGTCCAGATTTGCCTGCAGGCATATGGCCACCGTACGCAGCTGTCTTGTGTGCATACAAACTGCAGCGCGAGGGGTTTTATTTCCTCCATTTAGTTCAAAAGGGCAATCTGTTTCCTCCTTCTTCATCTGAATGCTGAATATAGAAGTCATGACAAATGCTTATTTATCTCTCTCTCTCTCTCTCTCTCTCTCTCTCTCTCTCTCTCTCTAGGTAAGTGAAGGCGATGTTTGGCTCTTTATCTTTCCCTGGCTGTGGACTCGACTGCACATGCTTGTGAGAAATGGGTCCTGAGGTGATTCATCGGCAGGAGGGAGGCACTGATTTTTAAAAATACCCCTCACTTCACCACATGACAGGAAACCAAGCAAGTGTCAAAGCCCTGCCCCCTCTCTCTTTCTTGCTCTTTCTTTTTCTCACTTGCTTCCACTCTTTCTCTTTCTTTCTCTCTTTCTCCTTTCTTGATATCTCTCCCACTTGCACTCTCCCTCCTTTGCCACCCCCCACCCGCAATCTGGCTCTTAGCCATACTACCACTATGCATCTCTCTCTCTCTCTCTCTCTCTCTCTCTCTCTCTCTCTCTCTCTCATGTTCTTGCTCTTTCCCTTTTACTCTTAATATCTATTATCTGTTCCTCTCTTTCTGTTTCTTCCTTGCTCTCTCACCCTGCAGTGTTCTTGCTCTCTTCACTCTCCCTCTTGCTCTTTCACTCTTACACTCTTTCTTTCTCACTTACTCATTCTCTCTCTCACCCTCCTGCACTTTGCCTTCTCCCTCTCTTGCTCTCTTTCTCTGACCCTTGATATTTCTTGCTATCTCACTCTTGCTTTCACACTCTGTATCTCTCTCACTTGCATATTTGCTCTCTTGCTCTTTTCACCCTATTGCTCTCTCTTTCACGTTATCTCACTCTTCCATCAGTCTTGCCCTCTCACTCATTCACTCACTCTGTCTCTCACTCTTGCTGTCGCTCTCTCTCTCTCTCTCTCGCGCTGGCTCTCTCGCTCCCCTGTGTGTGTGCTCGTATGGATCATTTTAATGTTCAACAAGCTCTTACGCATGAAAAATTTATTGAGAGGCTGAAATGGAGGACTTGACTGACTGAGCAGGTTTGGAGATTGAGGAGCACACACGAGCGAGTGTGGAGGAAGTCTCCAGATGCCGTAAAGTCAACAAATGCACCTGAATTTATTACACACTCTGTATAGCTAAAAAGCTGTTACTGCAGTCATTATCAGCACCGCTGGAAAGTAGATCATTTGTCTAGAAGCACATTTCACAAGCGAGCATCCAAAATACGGACATTGTAAGGAAAATATTCTTTCACCAAAATGGAAATACAAAGTTAACCCCAAACTAAAGTGTTTCCAGTGATCCATTCCAAGAGCTTTGTCCTCTTTGACACATTTAAGGCTGCACATTACAGTGCACCATGTGGAACTGGAGCTTTGTGTCTGCGTCTTACATTATGGGATGCATTGTGATGCGTGATCTGTTCTAAATGCAGTTGAACATGCGTGAGCTGACTGAGAAGAGCATCGTGGTAGGCTGCTGATAGATGCTGATAGTTTGCATATCGTCACTGACAATCTGATAGGATGATTTGAAAGATGGTAGGCAACTGGGCTTTAAGATGGTAATCACATTTATAAGCACATCATAATCTTTGTTTTTGTTGAGTGTTTTCTGTTAAAGGTGCCATTAAGTACATTTGTTAGTATTTTTGTTCTGTGATGTATGAGTATTAAGCGTGTCCCAATGCAGTTTTACAAGCCTGTTTACAACTCTGTTTTCCGTTGGTCCAAAACCTGCTGGTGTTCCTTTAATGGTAGGATCTTGAACAATCTGATGAGCACTGCTGTGATTATTGCTTAAGCTCACACCGCAGCCACACACAATATTATACACAATACACCCACAGGAGCTTTTATGATGGGGTGGGGAACCAAGGGCACAGTCTGATGATTTTCCTGTAGCATGCGAAGTGCACCTGCTAATTAACAGGTGAGTTGAATCAGGTGTGCTTGTGTGGAAAAACTGTGCAGGAAGTCAGCCCTGCTGGACTGTAGATTCCCTCCCCTGTTTAATCCATAGGTATCAACATGGAGTTAATTTGAACTCTGCTACAGAGCGTTGGGAACTTTTATGCACTATGCACCTTGGCACTCAGTGACCCTGCTCTGTAACTTTAAGTGGTCTGCCACTTTGTGGCTGTGTTGCTGTGGTACCTAAACACTTCCACTGTCAATAATACCACTCACCACTGAATGTGGAATATCTTGGATCTTAGATTTCACTGCTCAGTGCACTACTTGCTGCCCATCTAGTCAGGGACAATTTCCTAACCATGATGTACATCTTATTGTCATGAAATCCAAAAACTTTATTCTTGAGAAACTTTATATCGTGTAGTCTTACTCACTGTGTTGATGTTTTAGAAAATCAGTGCAGAAAAAAACAGCTTGTTTTATTTATTTAGTAATTTATTCAGGAAAATCACTCATTAGAAATTATGGCCAATTTCAGTCAATGCTGTCAAATTAAAGTGCTCATTTTGAAGAAGTGTATTAGATTTTGACGTACCGCCTGAATGTTTACAGACCACTGATCAGTGTTAGAAAAGGTCTAATTACAGGGCTAACCATTCTACTTTAAAATCCGTTTAAGGTTAACATAATTATCAACTTGTTCTCTCTTTATTCAAGCATGAAATCATTAATCAACACCGAAGGTGCCGCAGCTCTTTGTGCTCTGACACGAAACTCTGGCTTCTCTGCAGGTCTTCTTCTTGACCTGTTTTCTGATGCAGTCCTCTAGAACTTCTATCATCTACCTCCAGGAGGTAGAGTTTAATCCCCTGAAATGTTTCAGCTAAGTCAGTGATGCTAAAACGGGGCCTCCTATTTTTGTGTCTTTGCTGCACAAAGTCACTCTTTCAAAGACAAGAGATGTTTATGCCAAAAAGATCAATCACACAGGAACATTGTTTTTCCTGACGTTTGAAGTGGTGGTGGTTTGGGGATGATGAATTCTAAAGCAACTCCCATCCAGGCTCTCTACCATCTGATGCAACGGGATGTAAGACAATTGTTTTCTTTTGAACTTTTGTTTCTAATATCGGTGACAACCCGGAGCACTTGTCTGTAAGTGTCTGTTGTCAGTTGTTACCTCGTCCAGGTGAAAGCGGGGGATTAATGGCTACCATTGAAACAGAGAAAGTCCCGAATTAGCTAAGAACCATGGCAGTGAAGTCAGACAGGAGGCTGGAAGCTCTTTCTCACAGTGTGTGTGAATCATCTGGACACCGTTTCTTCATGAAAGCCAGCTTTGTGCTCCCACTTATGAGTCTCCTGGGCCATTCACAGTATGCCTTATTCGCCATTGAGCTGCGGTGGCTATCTGTGAGGCACTGGGTCTATGAAGTACTGTATGCTCATGCATCTCTAGGGAGGCCACTTGAATGTGCTTTTGTTTGGCCTATCCAGATGCCCCTTGAGTCACATCCTCCATTAAACCATGTCTCTGTGGGGTATTATGTGCATTCTTGCAGAGGACTGTCAAAGCCCACTGGACCATGGTCTTCAGAATTTTCACAAGGCTTTTGTAATGTGCTCTTATCAAGCACTGATGATGGTCCCTATAGCAGGAGTGTGGAGAGAGGTCCTTTGAGGCTTTTGGAACATTTACATGTGGGAAGTTTTTAAGTGCTTTGGAATTTTCAGGATTTATATGAGAGTGACTCCTAAAATATGACCTGATATTCATCTAAATTGTAAATGTGCACAGTAATATATGATAGAACATATAATAGAAAATCTTATTGAACATGCAGCTCACATTTTACAATGTCTACTGAGCAAAGTAGTTCAAGGTCATTGGGAGAAAAAATGTGTATATGTATTATATATTAAATATATAATTCATACATATTATTATATATTATCATTTGCTTTTACTTTGTCATGTACATTTATAAAAATCACTGCTCTTGCTTTAGTACGTGTTGTAGTGATGTTTTCTTTACACGCATCTTTACACACGTACAGTATGTAAATAGATCATTACCTGAGGGGATGCCTTAGAAAAGCCTGCACCTACAGTGTGGTGTTATTATGTGACTAAGGCTGAACACTGGCCAGCAGGTCGACTGAATTATCGGAATTCATACAAATTGGTATGATAGTGGATGCCAAATGGGTGCAAGTTGTGTGGGCATTTAACATTCCTTGTTCCTTATTATTTCTTCCACTGTGTACTGGGAATGCATCTTAGAAGGAATTACCACCCACAGAGGACAGTGCAGTGGGTAGTAACTGTAATGACTGGCAGCGCCTGGCTCAAATTGTCAATGCAAACAGATGACCAACTGTGGTAGAAATCGCATCCATATTCTAATCCAGAGGTCCCACACACATACCCTCCAGGACAGGGCAGTGTCCTAAAGCTTCCATGGGATATGGCAAAGGTCATGGGACATGACATTAGTTCCTCTTCCATGACTTCTGGCACGTCAGTGTATTATCTACATCTTGATTTAAAGATTTGTGTCCTTTGCTTTGAAATGAACCATATCTTGAATTGGCACCACAAACATTTACTTCCATTTCCAGCAGAAGTACTCATCTTTGGTCAGAACATGAGATCTGATTAGTTTGAGAACCATTTATGACCTGAAATCCCAAAGTTAAACTTCTGTGAAACAGGATGAATGCGCATCACAAGCTGTCATACAATATATCTGGATAAATAGTGATTCACTGTAGTGACCCAGGGTTAGGGGCTCACTGTACTCTCAGAACAGCCAGGAAACTGTCCTTCCAGAGTCTGGTTCATGCTGGCATAATTGGGCCGCATGATTGTGGGAGCACTTACATGCTGCAAATCTCCATTTTACAACATCCTGAAGGTGTTCTGTTAGATTCAGATCTGGTGACTGGGAAGGTAATGAATATGACTGAACTCATTGTCATGTTCATGAAACTTTGCCTTGTGATATACTGTATTATCATACTGGAAGTAAGGAGGGATGGACTGGGTCATCAGCGGAACTCCAGTAGGCTGTGGCATTCAAATAATGACTGATTAGTATTAACATGCTCATAGTGTGCCAAGAAAACATTCTGCACAGCATTACACAACCTTCTCCAGCCTAGACTGTTGACACAAGGCAGGTCAAGGCAGGTCAAAAAGAGGTGCTAATCTCAAGGGACTGCCTTGTTAAATTAAGGTAACCAATGATGGATTTATGCTGTTAGCACCAACTTCTCATCTTACCATCTATGCTGAGATTAGCATAGACCAGACCAAACTTTGTTTTTACAGACATTACCTGTCCTATAATGAGCCAATGCCCTTTGCAGCCTCAGTTTTCTGCTCTTGGCTGGCAGAATGGACCTCAATGTGGTCTTGTGCTGTTGTACTGCATAGACCTCAGTGACCCCAGTGGTTTTCTGGGTTACTGTAGCCTGTCAGCTCTAATCAGTCTGGCCTTTCTCTGTTGAGCTCTTTCATTAACAAGGTGTACCTGTCTGCAGAACTGATGCTCACTAGATGTTTCTCCATTTTCTAGAGAGAGAGAAATGATCATGTCATGCAAAATTACTGACTTTTACTCCATTCTAATGTTTAATGTGAACATTAGCTGAAACTGCTGACATATCTGCATGATTTTATGCAATACCCTGCTAGCACATAATTGGCTGGTTATAACAGGTTAAAACATTAATAAGTGACAGAGTTTGGTGAAGCAACTGCTAACAGGGTATCATATTCATCATCCAAATCAAACACACCCAACTAAGTCCAAACTCTACATTGCAGTCAAAGCCCAGCATCAGTACATCCTGATATTCATTGCTTGCATGAAGCATTTGCATTTTTTAGAACATTCTGGGCTTCATTGCAGCACCACACACACACAGGGTGATCATGGCATTGTTCTGAGCTGCGAGCAGTGTGTGGTCATGTGGCTATGTTTGTGCAGTCAGTCTGTATCAGCTTGCTGGGGAGACAGATAATGTGCACAGGGCTGACATGGAGTCAGGAGACTGGCCACCTGGATGTGGTGAGGAAAGAGAAAACGGCATGCGTGTGAGCATGCATTCATGCATTTGTGTGGAGGAAGCAGGTCAGGACAAGCAGTCATGGAGGCTCTGATTCCTGCTCTCCCTCTTCACTGAGTGGTGGGTGGAGGTTGCCAGTCTAGAGCAGTGCTCCTGGCAGCCGCATTAGCCACGGTTCAACTGGGCGAGCATCTGAGAAAAGCATAATATGCTTCAGTTGTTGCCAGAGTGCTGGTACTTACACAGGCTTGTCGTGACTTGCTACTTTGTTATATGACAGTGATATTAAAAGGAATCAGTTTTCTAATGCTGATGATTATGACAAGCCTGACATCACCAAGGTGGTATTTTTGATTGAATAGCAGCAAAAGGGTGCACTTTGAAGATACATTGATTGAGCAGTAGCTCTTTTGACCAATGTGGAAGTGGTTCTGTTCCAGGTCACACACACCTCATTTTGAACTGTTTGATGCAGTTTCATAAAAAGAAAGGTTTGTTCTTAGCTAGAACAAAATCATAGTGGGTTTTTTTTAGCATTACCGTGATGACGTGTGAGTGTGTCAGCGGGTTCTTGAACGTGATTTACAATAAAACTATTTAACTATATATAAAATCTCATATTTTGCTCTGTTTGTATTCTGATACTATTATACCTTTCAGACCTAGTAACTGTTTACCTACATATTGCAATGTCCTTGTTTGATGACACATCTTTGGTTCCAATCAAAGAAGTGCAAATGCAGGCTGGTTCACTGGATAGCACCACGTTTTCAAGAACCCAGGTTTATTTGGTACAAAATAACCATCTGTGACAACGTATACCCTTTGCTCTCTGGAGGTAGAGAGAAGAAGTCTATTCATACACCTGTAATAGTAAAGGATAACTGGCTAGCGAATCTGATATACTGTACATTACATAAGCGGTGTTTGACAGACTATGTAAATAATAGAAAGCTCAACTACAAAAAGCTGTCCTTCACTGCACTATTAACTACATAACCGAAGTATGTTGCTATATTGAAGCTGGTTCATGAACCTAGTAGTTCAGCAATTTGCTGCACATGGTAATGATATATGCAGTAAGGCAAGGCAAGGTAAAGTTTCTTTGTATAGAACCTTTCATACACTGTGACAATTCAAAGTGCTGTACATAAGAAATATATTGGGCATGATTAAAATAAAAATGAAACAGAAATGCAAGAGGTGGTAAGATAAAAGAAACTCAGACAAAATTAAAACTTAAGCTACCTTAAGTTACCCCGTAGCACACTCTTAAAAATAAAGGTATGTATATATATATATATATATATATATATATATATATATATATATATATATATATAATGGTCCTTTGTGGGATGCCGAAGCGGAACCACTTATGGTTCTATTAAGAACCATGGCTGTAACTGAAAAAGATCCCTAATGAGTATGTCACCCATTTTCCCAATCATAATCTCCCTCAGTTCACTGGTAATTTATATTACTTAGCAGCACAGTGGAAGGAATGGAGCTGATGACGTTTGCTCATTTAGCTGCTAAGCCAGTGATAGTTACAAGGAGAGACAAAAGAGGTTCCTGCTTATCGAATACCTCTGTAATCTCAGGTATATCCTCGTTTAGCTGAGTTTTACTACAGGTCTCAATAAAGTCTCACACTCATTATTAAAGTATTCTCCAAACAGAATACTTATAAAGAAGTCTTTATGTCATCTGTCACTGGAAGTCAAGATCACCGAACTCAAGCTCTCTTATTTAGGACACATAACCAGAGGATCTCATAACCAGTTCACCGGAAAAAGACAATTCTGCTTGGAACAGTTGAATACAAAAAGGGAAGACAATGATCAAAAAAGATGGAAGGCTATAAACAGAGGAATTGTGAATGAGCTATTAATAAACTTGAAGGAAGTAGAGGATAGGATTTTACAGGAGAAACAAAAATCATATGCACATGAAAAAAAGGTTGTAGAATAAAAGATAAATCTGATTGGGAAGTGGGGATCTGATTTGTTTAAGTAGGGTTACAAAGCTTTAGTCCTTCTGAATGATTTTGCAGCTTTCATTGCTTTACTGAGTAATTCCTGTCCATGCTAAAATGTCTTTAAAGAGATTAATTCAAGACAATAGAAATCTCATGTCTCATTGTTGTAAAGGATTCCAAATTGGGACTAATTTGGGCAATAGTTATTGTGCTACAAATACGTAAGAGTCTCTCAGTACGGCGTTGGGAATAACACAACATGCTAGACATCCCGACGTGGAGTTGTAGAGGTTTCTAATGGTGTCCTGTGAGAATCCATCCCAAGCAGCTTGAATATTCTTACAAATATCTTTTTCCATCTTGAAACAATATACCCAGCCTGTGTGTCAGCTGTAAGCCTCGTTCTCATTGAGTGCCACTGACCACATCTCTTATGACCCGCTTCCAGAGCACATTTCAATCTAGCTTATGAGCTCCTTAATTATTTTTAAGCTCTTCCTGAGGGCTGACACATCGGCAGGGGTCAAACTGTGTGGCCAGGTGAAAATAAACCAGCCATATTGCGCTCCCCTCCATCCCTCCCTTCTGCCGCACCGCTCCACAGGGCCAGTAATGGAGATTTGGGGCACCCCTGCAGCTCCGGCCACCTGTGCCCCTCCACTTCGGCTCCCCCATCAAGGTGTGCAGTGGTATTCCACTCTCAATGACTAACACAGTCAGCATGGAGCTGGGTTATATAAGCCCAGACTTTAAACTGATGGAATAACATACGTCCAGTTCCCTTAAAATAGGTCACTTCAGGGGAGCCCTTCTGCTCTAATGATATTAAAGGTTTTTCATCTGGGCCTACATTCAGAAAGAAAGAACTGCAACCTAAGTAGAGTTGTGGAGTAGAGCGCCTTGCTTTGTTTATTGTTGGATGCACTGTTATAGTTTCTAAGCAAACATATGGACACACTCAATTAGAAAATCAGATAACTGAGGCCTTGTTGTTGATTGGTTTCATCAGCACAATATAACAATTATGTGGTGGATGATTCCATGATTTGAGTGCTTTAAACACTTATATGGCTTAATTTAATTAATCAAAATTCAAATCATTGCTTTTCAACATTGAATCCAATATAATACACATTTGAAATATATTTTTTAATGAACTCATATTAGCACTTCACATTCACATTAGCACTTCCTCAAATCCACGTTATAACAGACTGAAAGCACTATTTTCTAAGTACTGTGGATTCGTCTTATTTTACATTATTCATCTGAAATATTGCTTATAGAATGTTGTGAAAGATACTTAATCCATGTTTGTAGCCACCCCTTCTAATTAACGGAATAGATAAACTGAAACTGTTGGCACCATATCTAATGCCAGGTTTGGCTAGAGGGGTATAAACCACCCAGCTTTGAGCTGTGGAGCAATGGAACTGTATTCTCTGCAATTATGGTGTTATATGTAATCCTTTTGGGTTGAGGTGGGGTTGTGATCTGGCATATGATCAATGTGATCATCTGGCATCCTGACCTCATGAACACATTCATTATTTTGCAATGCAATCAGATCCTCCCACAATTCTCCATAATTTAGTTTACTTCCCTGGAGAGTAGAGACAGTTGCTCCAAAAAAAAAGCAGGACACACTTTTTAATATCCTTGATTTCAGAAGAAACTCTGAATGAGCATGTGTCCTAATACTTTTGTCCACATTATATTTGTTACTAAAAATCTGTTTTACCCTACCTTACTTTAATTACAGTACCATACAGAGGTTTTAGACACAGTGACATTTATTTCAGCCATCAGATCAGTTCTGATCTGTTCTGATTAGAAAAGATGCAAGTAAACAAATACTGATATAAGGAATATTTATTGAGCTACACATACAGAAGTGTCTCTCAGTATGGTGTTGTGTTTAATACAATATCCCAGACGTCTCAGAATGAAGTGGTAGAGGTTCCTAATAGTGTCTTGCAATAATCCATCACATAGCAGCTTAAATATTCTCACTCAGTTCCTGCAAATTTTGCAGTAAAGAAGTGTTGATGGTGTTCCAATAGCATCCCACACACCTTCAATCAAGGATTGGTCTGGCAATGCAAGTGGCAATTGGCATAATATCTGGGTTTTCAAGGCAAGCTCTTGAGATGACAGCAGCATGTGGATGAGCGTTGTCCTGGTGGAATAGTGTACTGGAGTGTGTGTTCAGAAAAGGTCATGCTGGCTTGTAAAAGTGTTTTTAATGAAGACCAGAGGTGATCTGGCATTGTATGAATTTGTACCCCACACCATGACACTAGGCCTTATGGATGTGTGACCCGTGACAACAATCCATTGATCTTGGCACTGACCACAGTGCCTCCACAAAGATTTATTGGTTGTCTCCACCAAGACAAAGGCGGGACTTTTCACTGAAGATGACTCGCTGCCATTCTGAGTGACTTCAAGATGGTCTGACAAACTAATGATTACTATATTAATAATTAGTGTCATTTTAGTGTTTCTATTTTCCCAGGGACCTACAGCATTGCACAGTATGATCCATTTGTAAATGTACAATACAAATGTTGCCACAATATTTGAATCACCCACATAGTGTACATGACTACTCATATTTTTTACTTCTTTAAAAAGGCATTCAGTGACAAAATGCCAAATACTAGTAAGATACTGTTCTTTATACTTAATATGGGCTTGTATGCAGCACACTGAAACATCGAGTTATTAAATATGAGGAGAGTAAATGACAGAAATAGTGCTGTTTGCATATGCATTGGAATATTAACTCAATGGAACAGCAGTTGTGCCTCTGGAGGGAACCACAGCAAGTGTGAAAGTCATTTCATTTATTGCTCAGGAAGGCTAATATAGCTAGAAAAATGCCAATAAGTTAAGGCAGCAAAGCTACTGGCTTAACTGGAAGAGCAAATAACACTCCTCCATTAACTGGCTGTAAAAGCGATAAAGGTGGGCCGTTATCAGTGTGGGATTTTTTGCAAATCAAATTCCATAATCAGATTCCATGACAGCAGAAGATGAAGCCGAGCGTGGAGAGGACGCTGCTAATGGCCTCCGCCGCTCTGACTTCTCCCTGCTCTTTGTCATCCCTGCGACCTCGTTAAAACATTTATTAATGCCAAAGAGGCGACGTATCAACAGGAGCGTTCATTAAACCTATTGTTTCATGTTTCGTGTCTCATGTTTACTGGCCCAGCTGAGCAGCTGAGCCTCAGACAGCTCTATTGCTAAGCTCCTTCATGTGGCTGTTTCGCCCTGCCAATCTCCTGACAGAAGAATCAGCAGACACTGCTTTTATGTCTGCTTTTCCCCCGGATGTCCCAGAGTGCCTGCACACTACTCATTCTCCACATGTCTGCATCTAGCTGTTGCATAATTAGCTAAACGTGCATTCAGCCCACATTTGGGCAAGCAAAGTCTTGCATATTTGGTGCAGTTTGAGGCTGCGTTTCCCTTGTGCTAATCTACTCAGCTCTATCTTCAGAAAACCTGAACTCGCCTCAGTGATAAACGTTATGAGCTTTGGGGACAGTGGCTATTTCTGACCTGATGGGTCTGACCCGTTTTCTCCTGTCTTCATTTATATTCCTCAAGCCCTCCTTCGTCTCTGTCTTCCGGCGCTAAAATTTAACCTCCTGATATATCGACTCCACGCTTATAGCACCCTAAAGGGGCGTTTGTCTGCCAACATTCCACTTTTATAGGACACTGAGATCACACAGAATCATTTAGCGTGCTCACACAGGATAACAAACCCACACAGTGACACAAATGGATGTTTTGGGAATACAGTTTTAGAAGTCGTTTTCAGCACAACACTAAGCAGCCACCAGTACGTGTACTCGAGCCTCTGGGGTGGGTGGTCTAAATTTGATTGAGGAGATGAAGTTGACAGATTAAGAGCTGTTCTAAAATAATAAGCTGGTCATTCGTAATTGGTCTGGGGAGTTGTTTCTGCATGTATAGGCTTGTTTTAATCAGGACACTGTCACTCAAAACACCACTGTAAATAGGCTAGTGAGAGAGTCATGGTGACATGACAAAAAGAGACAGTTCTGTAGACGTTCTCCTGTTCTGTTCTGCTGCAGCCACTGTTTTCTAGTTTTGTTTGGTTTAGTTTGATTGTTTGTTTGTTTGTTTGTTTGTTTGTTTGTTTGTTTTTCACATGAACCTTGCACAGTTTGGTCTTCCTCGAGCGCTTTTTCAAAGTGTCGACTTGTGAAATTGGCGGACAAAATCAATGTATGTATTTACTGGTGACAAATGAGGACCAGCATATTTTGCTCTATCACAACCTTTTAAAAAGATAAAGACACTAAATCAGGACCTACTGTCCTGTGTGCTCAAATTGAAAACATTCCTCACCCACAAAATGTGGTATGTGGTTTTTCAGGGGTTCTTAAGGAAAGCAATGTAAACACACTTTACAGTCATTGCACAGCAGTACAGTGGAATTCAGCCTCTGCATTTAACCCATTGTGCATCAATCTCAGAGCCCAGTGAGTAGAAAGCACTTCCTACACTCCTCCTGCCCCCTTTACCTGCTGGTCTAGGGGATTGGACTGATCACCTTATGGTCCAAAGGCCACTTCCTGATTACATTTACATTTAGAGCATTTAGTTGACTCTCTTATCAAATGCAACTTGCCCAAGTACTCTTATTGGTGCCTAGCCCAGCATAGATGCCCAAATTGGGAATTGAACCCCAGTTGCCCACATGGTGTGGTGGCTTACTGATGGTTTTATCTGTTGCACAACACCCACCTCATTCTTTTTTAATTTTATATTGAATCATAATAAATCAGACAGCCATTTGATTCTATTTGATTGAACCGTATCAAAACATCACTGTTAACAGACATGATTCTCAGCTGCCACAGTGACAAGCTTCTGAGGAGTCACCAAAACAGCATTTTGGAACAGTTTGACAGTGTCTGTGGTTCTTGTGCATTGACTGATGAAGGTGAGGACACAGTCAGCACACAGAACAACAGTTAAAAGTGCAAAAAGTTAAAATGTCAGAAAAGGATTTTTACCACCGCCGTAAAATTGTTGTGTATTTTTTGTTCACATAGGTAAAAACATCCAGTTTGGTTGTACTTGTGCAGTGGCAGAGATTATTTTATTCCATTATATCCATTTGGAGAAATACATACTTTTAGATTATCCCTGATTAGAATCAAAACTACCATGGAAAAAAAAATCAGTATATTTAGAACCAATTTACCAAGTGATTTGGCAAAAACTTGGATCAAGACACCCATCTTTCCAATTCTTTTTAGCACTACAGAGTATATTTCTGCTAAATGTGAACAATGTTAATAAATTATTCTCTTTCTTTGACCAAAGATGTAGATCTGCTCTACTTTTATTGGTATCATTTTATTAAAGTCAATCCTAAAATCCTGGCATCTGCCACAGTTCGGGGATTTTCCTCCTGAAGCATGCAAATAACAGACCAGGTGAATAAGGTATTTCAGCAAGGAAATGAACAAACTGTTCGGGACATAGGCCCTCCAGGACGGAAATGAAACAACTCTGGTTTGTGTTAAATGCATTAATGACCAGCATTTATCTTTGCTGCATATTTTTTTATAACCCTCATAAGGTCTAATGCCTTAGCCTGAACCTACAAAGGCAAAGAAACAGTTCTAGGGTTGTCCAGGTGCTGTGTACATATGTGACAGATAATCATTTTGTGCTCTTTGCTCACAGCTTTAGCTACGAGACCCACTTTCCCCTCTCTGTGTTATTAGCTGCTGTAATGACCTATAAATTTAATATGAGGCCTCTTGCCAAGCATCCTGGTTCATGGTCTGAGCTCTTCTCCACAGGGACCAACCACCGGTTGCTGCTAATGTTTATTACACCCTCATAATGGTGTTCAAGCACCACTGTGCTCTTGGGGATCCAGGGACAATTTTTTTATAGAGTTGTTTGTTATGAAGCTTATCAGATATACAGGGGAAAATTGTCATTTCCCATTAAGGATTATCAACAGGGCAGTTCTGCACGAAGCAGGTATGACAAGCCTTTTGATTGACGTGTGTTTTCTTTCTCCTCAAAGTTCAATTAAAACCTTGTTACTTGCAGAGAAATAATAAAGGACCTGAGGTGCTGAGATTTGTCACTTATGATTTTCTTATTTCCACTGTTGTAGTGCATGACTGTAGTTATAGCAAACCACACTCCAATGCCACATGCCATCAGGATCTTATTGATTTTTTTTTTTCTTAGGTGCTAGGACACGTTTTGTTTCCTTTGACTGTTTGCGGCTCTTAAATGAGGAAAATGCTGGCGTTCACTGTCAAAGCGTCTCCCATACTTATTAACACTTGTCTCCAGTATTGATAGCATGCCACATCTCAGTAGAGGCTTAGCAGAGTTGGCAAAGCAGTGGCAGCAGTGGGCCTGGACTTCTCTCTGGTGGTTAATGGACTGCTGTCAAACATTGGGGTGATCAGTGAGACAGGGGCTGTAAATCCACCTCCCTCCCCTCCCCTTCACGCTAGGGCCTGGTGTGCCCGGAGGGGGCACAGGCCCTTCTGTTTGTGGGGCAATTAGCATGGAAGCAGCTGAGCGTAAAAGCTGGGCACCAGAGAACCCCGTTCGCTCAGCTCGGCTCTGCTTGGCCACCGGACCCTTTCCCCATCACTGCTTGTGCATCTCTGTTATGTCTCACAGATGGAGAGCAGGCGCCCCTAATGCACCACAGTCTGCTTCAATTTGGGCTTGTAAGAGTGGAAGCTCCGTGGCTAATTGTACGGCCGTGTAATGGCAACTCGCTGGAGCAGATCTCACGGCCAGCATGCTGCCGGTGTCCCGTTTCAGCCGAGGTCTCTTAATTGTCATCATGGCAAAGACACAAGTGTCTGGGGCCTTAAAGCATTTCACTGGACAACTGCTCCTATTTCATCAGTCACTTTACGCTCATCATCTCAGACCGTACGGTTTTATGGCCATATGTGCATGCTAATTTAAAGCTAACATTAAAAATGAATAAATATGAGCTCCCGAGTGGCCCCCTGGTAAAAGCACTACCAGGGCTTCCCCCATGGCTCTTATTGAATCCCACTGCACCAGATTCATTTGCTAGAAATGCCTAGTCTATGAGCAGACGTGTTTTTTTTCCCCAGTTCTAGTTTCCCACTTCTGTTTCGTCATCACAGAAGTGGCAGCATAAAATATTCTAAAACAAGAATTAAACAGAATAAGTCAGAATTAAAAATGGCCCTGAAGCAAATAGAGCTGTGTTTAATCAGTGCCTGGGCCTGAACGTTTGGAACATTACAGAAGTACAACTATTGCATTGCTTATCGCATGCCATGCTCCTTTTCCTTCCTTCAAATATATGTTAAAAAGATCCAACATGGCTATGCTCCTGTGTGTAAATATTTTCAGAGTTCATTGGAGTGAGCAGAAAATGGGGCTTCTCTCAGTAACTGATCTGCTGTGACAAAAAAAAATTGCCCAGTCCTGGGTTTTCTATGTCTTTGCACTATTGACCATCCATTCCCTTTCTTGAGACAAGTGTCGATGGCTCTTTCCAAGTCTAGCACAACAAAGCACCCATGCTCCAGAGTGCAGTGTGCAATAATAGCTCTTTTTCTCCATGCACGTGTGATGGATCTCCGTCCAATCCCACTCCTTCAAAATCCACATGAGCTTGTAACATTGTGCTGCCATCCTTTTGATTCTTCTCCCCCCCTCCCCCCCTTCTGGTCTTTGAAAGTTCATATCTGTCAGTCAGTCTATTAGCCTCCCCTTGGTTCTGTAATGACTCCCGCTGTTCTCCGATGCAGGGATGCTGATGGCAGGGCTGATAGCGACAGTGCTTCATCTCGCCAGGCACAAAAGGCATTTGACTTCCATTGTGCTCATCTTGGGTGCGCTCTGTCTAAACTGTGGCAACAAAGAGTGATAGGAATGTTTATTCCTCAGAGAGTGTGATTGCTCTGCTTTTGTAAGAATAGATGGGCAGAAAAAGACATTACTTGTGTTTGGGCACCTGGTCAGAATTTCAAAAAGGCTTTTTGGACACCTTTCAGAGATGGGGCTAAATGTCTTAGCCTTTGGCATGGATGGAAAATGTGTGCCAGCCCTGCTACCAATCTTCCTGTGTGCTACCAAGAATATGGCTTTAGATTCTGCTGTAGAGAGTGGAAACCTGCTTCAGAGGAACACCATACCTTTGCTGCAGTAAAATTTAGTAAATATGAGATATAGCATCTCTGTTTTGACTATTAAAATGCATGAAGTCTAAGGTACAGAGCTCCCGTCTGTTAGAAGATTCCGTCCATGATTCCTTTGGTACCTCGCAAAGATAGCTGTTTCAAGTGGGGGAGATACCCTGGCAGCAAACTCCTTCACAGGTAATTAGAGAGCTCTCTCGGCTTGGCTGTTGTAAGAATAAGAGACTTGGAAAGTGGCGCCGAAGGTGGATGGGCGATCCAGAGGAGCTCATTTCAGAAAATGGAAAGTGGCGAGTGCGAGGGATGTGCTTTTTTTTTTTTTTTTTTTTTTCTTGCAGATGCACAGGCTGTTTTATTATTGATAGGATTATGACTCCGTGACTACAGGGTAGGCCCATTAGCGTGGGCGGGAAGCCCAGGAGACAGCAGCCATGCTGCAGATTGAGAGGAAAGAGGGGGGCCCTGAGTGATTGACTGAGAAACACAATCGACTCTGGGCTCCAGATGCCAGCCTCAGTGTCATTATTAATTACTGCCGCTAAAAGGGTCAATCAGCCATGAACTTTGGTGCTCTGACTTTTGGCTAAAGCTTGCATGTGTTGTTGTGTAACAAGGATCCTGGGTGGAAAGAGAGAAAAGGAAACAAAGCGTGCTCTTTTTTCAGTGTCCCCTACCTCATCCCACCCCATCCTACACACGCCAGTCTATCAGGCGTATGGCAATTTAAAAGGCACACTGCCAACAGACAGCATATCTTATTTGACATCTGCAGTGTCTTCCCTTTATTTCTTTTACATGACTTCATTTAGCAACTTAATATTGAGGAGATTACACTCTTAGTGTGATTATGCCGTTATCTGTTTTTGTGTGTGAAGACAATGCCTTTGTTTTTCCTTCCATTAAATAACTTCTGCAGCTTCTTAAATGAGAAGGAAATTAAGAATTCATGTGATTTCTGTTCCTTTTCATTTTTTTTTCTCGCACAACACTATATCTAGGCCTGGATTGTTCAGTGAGTCAGGCAGATGGTTCTGTTTCCGCATTTAGCTCCATATCAGAGTCAGTGTGCAGATCTGGCACAAACCCTTACCACCCACTGTAAGGCCCTCAGAGCTCCAGCACACCACTGATCACCAACAGCCCCGTGATCATCATTACCATGATGAAATAAATCCCAGGAAATGAGAGAGCCTCTGTGATTGTGTTGGGAATGCACAAGTCTCCCTGCCCTCCTGTCTCTCTAATGTACCAGCATTTGTTATTTCCTGATTTTTATTTCATCTTCTAAGTGGAGGGAAGGAGGGGCATTGCGGGGTCTCTGCATTTCCACCATTGTAGAAAGCTTTTTTACTTTGACGCCACCTTAATATACACATTTTCTTTGTGTATTATGTTGCTTGCTCTTCAGGGTCATGATAGCCATGCCTCTAAAAAAGAGGTCTACGGATATTGGATAACATGGGGCAAGTCCATTCCCCACTATCCACTTAGAACAGCATTGCCAAGAGCCATCCATCATCCTCAATAAAACATGTCAATACACCAGTCTGGCGGTCTCTCTTAATAGACTTTACTGAGTCTGACATTTGTACAGGCTTTGCAGCAAACACCGCTTTGCAATTTTTTTGTTTATTTGTTTGTTATTATTTGTTGACTTGTTTTTTTTGTTGTTGTTGTCTCTCCACATTTCTCTGATTGCTCCGTTTTTCAACATCACAGGATTTAGTCCTAGTTCATATGACAAGCGCCTTCTTATTTGAGTTACATTTTTATACGTAAGAAAGCCTTTCACTTTCCTGCCAACTCGCCCGCTTCCTTTTGTTTCAAGGTGACGATTGGTTTCACCTGATCCCAGCCCATTCCGTTAATCATATGTTTCCAAATGTGTGCAAGGCAAATGTATGTTAAGTGCTGCCCCGAGCTGCACTCCTTCATTCTCTGTAAATTCTGTCTATCACTACTAGTGTGTGAAAATGGCCTCGGAATGATATTGAATGCAAATGCGAGGCAGCGTTTTCTCTCAGCCTGCCAGGGAAAGCAGACCTTCCGTTTGTCTCATTCACCGCTGCAAGTCCATGTGACTCCAAATGTCTCCAAATCATCATCTTTTTGTGTGTATCCAACAGAATAATTCCGAGATGGCATTTGAGCCATTTGCTATGCAGGAGTTCTTTTTTTCGACAGCGTTTTTCACAGCCTTGCCTGCTGTTCCCTTGCCTGTGCACACAGCGAGTGAATAAGAATGTTCACAGGACCCTGCCTGCTTCTGTTCTCGCTGAAAGCCGCTATTAGCCACGGCTGATAGATCATTAGATGTTTGGCGGCTTGTTCGCTTTGTCCCTGCTTCTTCTTTCGTTTCTTTCCTCTCCTACCCTCACCATCCCAAACTTCATTTGATATGGGGGATCTCATCTCTAACTGTCTGCAGGTATAGCAGGCCTAATGAATTCCCCCATAGCCCATAAAGATGATTGATGGGCAAGACACTTAAGCATGCAATGATTCTAGGATGAAGGGAGAGAGAGTGAAGGAGAAGGAGAAAGCAGACATGGTGATGCAAGAACTGCACTGAGCTCATTACTCCACACGCCGACACTACGTTCTTGCAGATGGGGGAGACCGACGCGTTCAAATTGCACTTTTGCAGGTGCAGCCATACTCGCCTGATTGTAATGCATCATGATTACTTTCACCAGTCTTATGTAAGAGATTGTTCCTGTCAAGTTCTTTCCATTTACAAATATAATAAACATGCCTCAGAAGCTTGACTGGTGCGTGGGACTGCCATCGTTTGCAGTTTGTTTCATAAAGGAGCAAGGCAGCTTTGTTGGGTGTCGTGCAGTGATTTGCTTTCGATTTCCAACTAATCCATCCATCCATGGATACATCCTCATCCACTCTCATCCTCATCCATCCACTTCCAGAGGCCTACATACAAACTGCAGTCTTTTTTTTCTTTTTCCTTTCAGTTTATGCTGTTTTCCTTACCTTTTTTTGAAACTGTTTCCTGTCATGTTGTCCCAAAATGAGTTAATTACAGCTGGGATGCATAGCATACAGTGACGGATGACAGGAGGTCTCTAATGATGGCTGATGGGTTTCTATGCCTGTTTATTTTATCACCAATGCGTCTTGTTATTAATTCCTTAGGCATTGAGGCTTGCTGTAATTCTTTAATGACAGTGCTGCACCTCATGCTGGCAGTAAACAGACTCTGCTATAGTTTCTCAAGTGAGTAAACAGTGTGGCACCTGAAATGGTGGGACAGGCACACCATTTCAATCGAACGCTCCTGGAAGGAGTACTGGATTCACTACGGTTTTGTCCTTGGGAGCGCTCTTCAGTCATTAGACTGTCAGGGTGTGCTTCAGTCCTTCAGAACACATCAAATAAGTACATTCATCTGAAATACATAATTAAAGAAATAACGACATGTTTCTTGAAGGGCCACAGATGTTCTTATTTAAGCACAGTGAGTTCCAGTCTTGACTTCCAAATCTGTCTTATATCCATGTCTCATGCAACCTGTATGAAAGAATCTAATGGATTGTAGCTTACTTGTCTCAGAACCCTTTCAGAGTAACTGTTCAAGGACTCCAAAGTTGCAAGTGGGAAGAGTTGTCTGCTCTCGGAGCTGGTTTCAAAGGCAATTGAGAGATAATCAGGAACTTGGTACACATGGTTACACTCGTACCAGCCACTGGGGTTAACCCTTTGATCATTTCCACGGAGGCGCCAAGCCTGGATAAACTGCCAAGAGCAGCATGAGTTTGCCTTCATTAACCAGCCACATTTGTTTATCCGGCATTGTTCGCAAGGACAACTTGGAACAAAAATTGCCAGCTTTGCCTTAAATCCGGAGGGGATGCGAGCTGTTTACCTTGAATCCTGAGCAGTTAAGCTTGTTTTCCCCTTGTCTGCCTCTCCGTGCGTCTATGGGGTCCTGCTGAAAGGAGGGTGGAGGTTGACTCATAATCTGACTCTGATGGTTCAGTGTGGCTGACAGGCTGACAGCACTGCGAGCCCTGCAAGGCTCCTCTCACGGCCCCTGCCTGCATTCCTCTGGCATCCTGGCTGATATGTTCTGAAAGCGCATGAATAAACACTCGAAATGGCTGCTTGTTCCCTTGTAACTCCATAGCACCCATTTTTGAAACTCAACACGCTTATGTATACATACACTTGAGATTTTGAAGTGTCTCTCTCCTTTTCTCTTTCTCTTTTTGCTTCTCTCACTGGTTTACTGTAGTAGTTTTTGGTTTTCATGTGGGTGTCTCTTTCCCACTGTAGAAAAGAACTTGACATCCCAGTATCAAAGGCAGCCTTAGTGTGGACCCTTGGGATGAATCAGTCGTGCCTTTCCTCTTGTGTGACTAAGGTGCAGATCTTGTGGCTGCTATTTAAGTCAGTGTTACCTACAAATCCCAGAAAGTCCCTTGTGCAAAGCTTGAGAATAAGTAGGGACAAAAACCTGTCCAATCAAATCTGGTCTATGAGGCATGACTAAAGGCCTGGTCCATTCAATTGAAGAAAAAAAAAAAAGACGAGGGAAAGAAAGGAAAAAAAAAATCTGCACATTTTCTTTTGAAGTTTCAACATACTCCATGTGTATTTCAGACAATAGTTCCTTTTTTCACACTTTTTGAAAGGAAGAAAAAGAGACGTTTAAGCTGCTGTTTGACAAGCTAACTATGAAGTTAATGATGTAGTTAGCAATGAGATACAGCCTAAACAAAAGCCCAAGCCCCAGGAGTCTCATTGAGATGGGTTTCATTGGGTTCTTACAGGGCTGAGCCCAATCACCACCCCGCGCTCTTAAAAGCCAGAGTAGCTGGGCCCTCCTTCTGGCTACATGGCTTACTTGCTGTGATAATAGAAAGTCCTCCGACAGGAGAGCAGGAGGGAAAAATGGAGAGCTATCCATCAACAGCACAATCGGAGGCCGGGATCCTCCGTTAAGATTAGGACTGTTTAGAAAGATGGATGGCCATTGTCACTGCTCAGCATCATCCCAAAAGGCTTAAATGAAATCTAAAGATTCTCAGCAGTGGCTTAAATTACCTCTGTAATAACTGCAATAAGGCCAGGCTAAGCCGAGTTCAGGGCTGATTAAGGTGGCAGTTCCCTGTATTATTATTACAGATTGTAAACATTATCCTGCCCTAACCTCTTCACTGTATTGTTGGGTGGAAATTTGGCGGATGAGGAGGCGCTTTTGTGAAGAGGTGAGTGTTGCAATCCATAAGACTGATCCCACTGCATGTGTATGGAGGCAGCTTAGGAATACTTAATACTTTCAAGTTCTATGCTGTGTAACATATAGTCTTCATTTCTTCTTCTCATTACTTGTGGCTAAACGAGACTGTTCCCTCTTGGTAATGATTGATCTAATGTTATGTATTTTTAATGTTCTATATTTTGCCGTTTGACTGCATTCTGACACATGGCACAATAATAAGAAACATGGAATATTGGACTAACACCTGATTGTGTGTGTGTGTGTGTGTGTGTGTGTGTGTGTGTGTGTGTGTGTGTGTGTGTGTGTGTGTGTGTGTGTTTTAAAGAAATCATTAAGAGTAGCACCGTGTGCCAGGGCGTGGTAGGAACAGTATGAAGGTACGCAAGTTGCATATAAATGTGAATGTCTTGGCGGTGCACATGCGATGCTAAGCGTGCCTGCTGTAAAAAGGTGCTCCCTTTCATTTTGTGCTAATGCTTTCATCAGGAAGTAATGAAAGCTTTCGTCTTTTCATCTGCCTTTAATTCACCCGAGCACAAAGAGGCCATGCTGGCACCGGAGCAGCACAGCCAGGAAGCCATTCACACCAGTGCCTCTCTCCACCACCCAATGGCCAGTACAGTCACATCAGAAAAGAGCTGTCAGGTGGAGCTACTGGATACCATTGTACGTGCTTTTCATTGAATGTTTTCCAATTGAGGCTCTTTAGAATCTCATGCAGCATTGCAGAGATATTCAAAGATCATTTTGTTAGCACTTTATTAGGAACACCTGTGCACCAGTGCAATGCATAAAACTGTACAGGTATGTTTAAATCAACCATTAGAATGGGCAATTATGAGCTTTCTGATTTTGACCATAGCATGATTGTTGGTGCCAGAAGAGCTGGTTTGATTAGAAGGTGTGTTCAAAAATGATCCGAGCCAGCTGTGGTTTGGTGCATGTATGTAGACAGTCCTAATGTGCATGCAGAGAAGACGACATCATGCAAAATGTGACAGACCACCTGCAGGCCATCTCAAAGAAGGCGTGGTGCCTCCGACAGTGGCAGAACCGTTGGGACATATGTGTGGCAGCCCAAAGGGAACTACTTTGAAGAAAATTAGTGTAAGATTATTGTATCTGAGTACAAGTATTTTTTATGAATAAAAGTTAGATTTTTTTAAGCACACCTTGTATTTCTGTAACCGTTGATCTTGTGATTTGTGTAAAGAAAAGAGAGGGAGAGAAGTATTCGTCCAATAAACAGCAGATCCTGGAGAATGGCCAGGTTCAAACTTTTAGAAGGCTACAATAACCCCAGATAACCACTCTATACAACTGGTGAACAAAAAATCATTCCAGAACACATTCAACCTTGAGGCAGGTTCCGTTTCTGTAGGCCAAGATCACAAAACAGAGGCTGCAGTATGCACAGACTCACCAAAACTGGACAGTTGAAGATTCTTAGTTTTTCCAGAACACAGAGTCAGAGCTTTTTGTGACTGTGTCAGCAGCATTTAAACATAGATCCAGCCTGCATTGTGTCAACATTCCAGGTTGTTGGAGGAGGAATAGTGGTGTTGGGAAAGGTACACGTCTTGGCACAGTTTAGGCCCATTAATAACCATCAGTTTCTGCTTGAATGCCAGATCTATTTAAAATATTTTGGCTGACCATGTGCATCCTTTCCTTTTTCCTTCTTGTAGTATAATGCACCATGCTTCAAAGCAAAGGTCGTCTTACACTGGTTTAATGAACATGACAATGAGTTCAGTGTTCTTCATTGGCTTTCCCATCCACCAGATCTAAATTCCTTTAGAGCACCAAAAATCTTAAAGGAATGTTCCCAGCATGTTGTGGAAAATACCCCATAAGGAATTGAGGCTACTAATAAAGTGCTTGGTCAGTTAATCTCAATGCACAGATATTTAAAGTTATTCTTTATTGATATAGCTGTTGAGCAGTGCATCTTGGGAACTTGTCTTGTGGTTTTTGGTCACAGTTAGTCTTGTTTTCATGAGCAAAGTTTCAAGTGACAGTTTGGGAAGGAGTCTCTGTTCTCAGGCAAAGCTCTGTGCTCACATGAAGAAAAATGCAAACGAAAAGCCAAAAGAAAACAAAGTTGTCCTGGTATACTTTGAGAAGCTGACCTTTGGAGAAATGCTTCTTGTCAGTTTCCGTCCCTGGCGAAACTTATTTTTTGCACAGATGCATGCTGGGACTGGAGGAATATCTGTAAGAGCCATGCTGAGAGTCTGAAACTAGTTTGGACGCTCTGTTACTCAAAAGTGTAGGAGCTGGCAGGAGGCCTTTGCTAAGTACACCACACATTCAGCTGGCCCTCCTCAAGCCAACAGTCAATTTGGTCAATAGCTGCTTTTAATTCCCTTCCTGCATGTTTTGGCAGGAGGGACCAGTGAGGCGGACCTGATGATTAGTGAAACCTTGGGGGTCTGTTGCCGTCATCCACGTTTACTGTGTGTGAACTGGCCTACAAATATCCCACCGCCTGCTTTAAGCCCAGCATTGATCAAACTCAAGCAAGGAAACGTAGACGGCTCATAAATCAAATTGTATGTCGGCGTGCTCTAGGTCACCCTGGGCGTTGCTTACACCCTTGGTGGGTGAAATCTGGGTCATTCGATTGAACCCGTTGATGAAAGGCAGGGAAAGTGTAGGCTGTGCTTCTTTCGATGGAAGCCGAGGTCTATTAAGGGGTGAAGACTAATGTCAGGGTGGAGATCAGCGAGGAAGGGCATGCTCTGGACCTACACCCCTGGTCTGGCAGAAACACCAACCCCTGTCATGAGCGCACAGCCAATTTGGAGGCTCTGTAAGGACCAGGGCTTAAGGCTGAACACTGAGAAGGCAGCTCCATGGCAGACAGTACCTGTCAACGCTGCATGTCAAAAAGGCTGGGCTGGTTTTATTTCAAATGAGAACCAATGCCATTCTGACGGACACAATTAGTGTCACCACTGTGTCAGAGTGCTTCAAATTACTGGTGGCCTTTTAGCTGGAGGCCTGTCCCTCTACACAATGGCCTAATTACTCATTAGCAGCACTGTCTCCCATTTTACAGGCCCAACTCATAGCTTTCATCTATCTTTGAGGGTGGCTGTCGTTGATCCTTAGTGTTCGGTGAAGCTCTATTACCTTTATGTCAATGATAAATTGATGAGAAGCTGCAGCCAAGTGCATCGTCTCGCCATATCCTGAGGTCAAAAGGGCTGCAATTTCTTTGTCTCCATTTTTTTTTTAATTTCCTGCCCACTGTAAGCCATGATTAATGTTACTGCCATTACCTGATTTAATTTATATATTTATTTATTTATATTTAGGTGCTGCCACTTGCTCCTCTTTAAGGGCAGTGTGTTGATTGTAATGACTAGGTTTTATTGTTCCTAGTTATTAAAGTGTGGAAGAGAAGCTGAATGATGATCATTGCTGTGCTCTGGTTTCAGAAGGCAGAAACAGTCGACCATTGTTGGAGAGCAGGCAGCGATTGGGCATTGTTCTGGCATTAGAGGAAATGTCTGCAGCTATTAGGCATGCAGCAACTAGAGAAAAAATGGTCTTGGATAATTGTGTTTCAGCTTCATTCATGTTTTATCACGATTGAGAAAGAAAAACGTTGTAGTCTGTGATGAATGGTTTCTGTCTAAGAAATGTGTGAATAGACAGCTTGGCAAACTTTTGAATGTTGTCTTTTAAATGTCAGATAGTACTACTTTAATACCATGCATGTACATTGTGGCAGCATTGTCCATTTGAGAGAGTGGTATATTCTCATGATCTGATTGGTAAAAATAGATTGTAGCTATAATGATGAGAGCTGATTGGTATGAGTATGGTCAGATACTCAGATTGGAGCAGTCTCTACAAAGAGTCTTGATCTTGTTTTGTCATATAAAGAATTCTGTAGAGCACAATTGATTTTTGTCTATACATATATCAGTTATTATGTCAAGGGATGACACAATCTTTATATTTGCTGCCACAAAACCAATGTATAAAAGACCCTGTGCAATGATGTTCAATAATATTCCTCATTAAATATTGGAGCATTGGTTTGATTACTCAATTAATGAACAAAGAACTACTCTGATCCATACTCAATCCATGCTTCATTCACATGTTCCAAAACCAATGGTGATCACAGTCGGATGGGGATTACTTATTTTCTTGCAGTGTGGATCCATTTTTACAATGTTTCATCAAGAAAGAACTTTTTCTCCATTTGTTTAAGTGGTATGTCTGACTCAATAAAAATCTACATAGCAGTAAAATCTTCTACAAACCTGTTCTTTATCTCCCACGGTTTTGTTGCTTTGACTCAAACTTTGCTCTGTTCTTAAGCTTTTGGATTTGACATGGCCGCTACAAAGGTCTTTTCATGTCTAGTCTATAATATGCAAAACTCGTGGAAAAGCTGCTCTGATTTATAAAAATCTTTGGTGTACTGTTGTGTTCTGGATTTTGCAGTTAACTGCGTTTTTCAATGCTGTTGGCATACCCGAAGCTAGTCTCTTCAATATTATTCCCATGCTGCACACCCTGATGTACAGAAAACAGAAGCATGTAGGCATACAGTGCATCTGGAAAGTATTCACAATACTGCACATTTGGTTATGTTACAGCCTTATCCTGTCAAAATGGATTAAATTATTTTTGTCTCTTAAACTTCTACACACAATATCCCACAATGACAACGTGAGAAAGGTTTGTTTGAAATCTTTGTAAATGTAAAAAAATAAGTAAATTTAAAAATAAAACACAAAATTATAATGTGCATAAGTATTCATAGCTTTCTTAAGGACATTCACCCCTTTGTCCCAGTCTGAGGTCCAAAGGGCTCTGGAGCAGGATATCATCAAGGATGTCTCTGTACATCGCTGTAGTCGATCCCAACACCATGCTTGACTGAAGGAATGGTATTGGCTAGGTGATGAGCAGTGTCTGGTTTCCAATAAGTTCTATCGTTTTGTTTCTCATGGTCTGAGAGTCCTTTAAGTGCCTTTTGGCAAACACCAGATGGGCTGTCATGTGCCTTTTACTGAGGAGTGGCTTTCGTCTCGCCACTCTATCATACAGGCCTGATTGGTGGAGTGCTGCAGAAATGGTTGTCCATTTGTAAGGTTCTCCTCTCTCCACAGAGCAATGTTGGAGCTCTGTCAGAGTAACCATTGGGTTCTTGGTCACTTCCCTGACTAAGGATTCCCCCATCATGATCACTCAGTTTGGCCAGACGGCCAGCTCCATGAAGAGTCCTGGTGGTTCCAAACTTATGAATGATGGAGGCCACTGTGCTCATTGGGAAGCAATAGAAATGTTTCTGTACCCTTTCCCAGATCTGTGTCTTGGTACAATCTGGTCTCAGAGGTCTACAGACAATTCCTTAGACTTCATGGCTTGGTTTGTGCACTGACATGCACTGTCTACTATGGGACCTTATGTAAACAGGTGTGTGCTGTACCAAATCATGTTCATTCAACTGAATTTAACAGAGGTGAAAATACATGATCAGTGGAAACAAGATGCACCTGAGCTCAATTTTGAGTGAGTAATATACAATGTTTTTATGATCATTTTTTGCATTTCTGCTTTTATGCCAGAAATCCATTTTCATGCACTAGTCCTGCGATCCCACCCTGTTCTCCACATTGCAAATTTCATAGGGCCCTACTTATGCTGTGTACTAGGTCATAAAATAATGGCTTACATAATGACTTACATAAATGTGTAATAGAAAGCCATTTATATTCAACTGATATTTGTTTGTAAAGGCCATAGTTTCATAACATATTTGTTGTATAGGGGACGTGGGACAATTTGAAATTCAGCCATAGTTATTCACACAACAGTATTTTGTAAAATGTCAAAAATGAAGTGATTTTAAAAGTAATCAGTAAGCCCTCATTTTACTGTAGTACTGAGACAAAATAGCACATGTTGACTAAATTATATATCATAATACACCCATCAGATGGGATTGGTTTCATTTGATTCTCAAAAAGATACTGAGACTGGATTGGAGGCTAAAAATGGACCAGGACAAACCCCTATATCTAACTGGAATCGAACAAACAAGGCAGAGTTCTTTATCTTACAGGTATGGATCTGTCTGTGTTGGTGAACTTCAAATTTTGCAGTCTGAATTTCTCTAATTGTGACACATAACTGTACTGGTTTACTTAAAGTCAATAGGAGATTTGAGGGCCTGGTCTAGATTCTGATCTCGATTCAGAGATGGGTGTTGCACAGTCCCCTTGACCTTCCTTATACTGCTTGCTCCAGCAGGTCTACTGGTGTCTCTTGGGCTAAAACAACCAATTAAGATCAGAATCATCTTGAGGCCCATTTAAAGGAAGAAAGCACGTACTCACCTTGTGTGACTTGAGTCTGTCAGCTGGATTAGTCGAGGTAATCTTGCTATCCCCCTCACCCACCCTCCACTGCTACTGGGAGCACATCATGGCGAAAGATGTGCCACTGCCTGTCACCGATGGAGCATTTTTTCTCCTCTAGGACCAATGCAGTGGTGAACTAATATGCCCCCATCACAGAGAAGGAAGAGATTACAGTTCCCAGTCTTAACCCCCCCCCCACACACACACACACACACACACACAACACTCTTCTAGCCACCCACGCCTGCTTCCGTTCCCCCTCGACCTCCTGCAGTCAGCCTGTTCCACACGTAGCAGCCCCACCGAGCTGAAGAACTCTCAGGGCAATACCCAGCCACCAAATTTAGCACATCCTGGAAGATGGCAAGCTGCATATCTGGGGGCAAAGAATATGCAGCATTCTGTGATGCCACTGGCTCCCCTAATAAGATGCCTTCAGTAGGTGGGTAATGAAAACAATCTGAGAATGGAATAAAGACGTCTTGATTGGGCTAATGTGATGCAGCTCACTAAGTGTAACAAGAGGTCACTCCTGTGCCTGCATACGGTACATTGCTCAAGCAGGTCTCATTCTTCAGATAGTATCGCTCTTAGCGAGGTCTTTCCAGGAAGATTCTTTATGCACTGCCTTTAGCCACTTGAGGAACCTTGACAGTGTTTCTGTCGACTTAGGGTGCTTGAGATGCAGAAAAATGGAAATTGCCTATGCCACAAGTGTGGTTCATATATAAAGGGTCGATGTCTGTGACCCAGTCTGTATATGTCTGGCACGGACGAGAGCAGCGACTTGTTAGGAGGATTGATCAGCTTCTGAGGGAGAAGGGTAAGCTTTTTCATAGTTTTTTTTTTTTCCTGCCATTTTTCACTCCAGTGCCGTGGAGCTAATTCTAATGTAAATGTCAGTCAATAGGAATCTGTCCTGTCTATGATACCTGACAGTGTATTCATTCTTGCATTTGTACAGATGAGTTTTAGGTCTGGAGTTGGCCTCCCTAGAGAGATTTTCTAACCACCATGGCTACTACTTAATGTCATCTTTCGGCACAGATAATGCATAAAGATGATAAGGTTTGAAGGGCATAGACTCTCCTTGTTTATGTAAAGCTATAAACCTTAGAAATGGTCTGAAAAGGTATATTAGAATAGCCAAATATACATTTTTTAAAGCTCTTTATACTCTCTGAGGGATTCTGCATTAGAGACACTTTTCTCAAGGTTTCATAACAGCTATACCAAACAGATTTAGGCATCCTCTTTATTCTAGTCTGTCTTGCCTGCAAGTGAACCGCAACAAACTATGAAATGAGACCAGCCTTTTAGTCTCCATTTACAGCACATTTTGGTTTTCTTAAAGGTAAGGTATTGAGGTCTTTGTCAACTAATTCACTTCCACTGTTTTGTACGTATTCTGTTTTGGATCCTGTTCATCACTGAAAATTAGAATTCTTCTTCAAGATGGCCTTTATAACAAGAAATTTTGGTTGACAGAGATAACTATTGCTCTTTAATCTAATACTGATGTCTGGTAGAAACTAAGACAGATGAATTAACTTCAGTAACTCACTCACAACCCACAACCACAACACACCTGGACTTGGTGCAATACACAGTTTCAAGTGCAATAACAATAATAATGTGCAATACCCTCTCCTACTGGACTCTTTTTCTACTTTTTCTCATGCACTATTTATATATACTGTATTTTATAATATAGTCTCTACATTATATTTTCTTTATATTTATAGAGTGTTTCTTTTCTAAATTATCTCATTCTACCTTTCTGTCCTGTACTTATGTTGTGGCTGGAACCTTAATTTCCCTGAGGGAACCCTCCCAAGGGATCAATAAGGTTCTATCCTATCCTATCCTATCCTATCCTATCCTATCCTATCCTATGTAGTTGATCTATATAGATTGTAAATGTTCTTTGACTTGAAACCTCTTTAATGCAAAATACAACCATTTAAATGATTGTTTAAAGATCCATCTGCAGCAGGTTTTTCATAATGGAAAAACATGGCATTCTACAGTGTTGATTTTCTATCTATATCTTCACTTCATGGATCTTTTCTCTGGGCTTGTCTTCATGCTTTATACTGATTTTAAATTACTTGGCAAGATCATGCCACCTTAAACCTTATTCCCAAAATTTGTGTGTCCATTTGCAATGCCCTTTTAAACCATACCTGTATTAAACGACTGATCTGAGACATGGTCATAGAATATTTACTCAACAGGATGGAAATATTTTCTACCGCCATCATTGTCCAATACTCACTCCCTCCTTAAAGTATCATGTTCTCCTGCTCCCATTAAGTCCATTATGAGAGGACCTGAAGTAGCTGTCGAGAGAGTTGGGGAGATGGGGAGAGATGGAGATTCTCCTTTCTGATTCCCTCCCTTGACCTGTCTCTTCAGCATGCAGAACCAGTCCACACTTTATGGGCATGATGGTTTAGAGCGGGATCAGAGTGTACAGCTGGCACATGTAAATTTGGCAAAGTACTGACCCTCCTGCCACCCAGCATGGGAACACAGCTGCAGTAATATCTACTCAGCACCTTCTCCAGATGCTGGCAAAGTTAAGTCAATGACGTGCCATTGTCCTTAGCACCTTTTGTAATTTAGAGAGACACTTCCTAGCTCCTTGATTACAGGCTGCTGCCATTACAGAGGCCGTTTCAGAGCTCTGTGGTGTTAGATTAATATAGGACCCAGCCCTGATTGTTTCAACCTTTCCTCTCATCACGTCGGCTCTCCCATCAATCTGGATAGTTGTCAGCATTCTGTCACTTAATGTCTGCTGGCTGCAGCTGCTTATTCAAAACTGATATTAACTGCGAATGGAAGGAAAAAAAAAACTTTTTTTTGACATAAGGTGATAAGTCGAAATTTGAATAGCAAAATTAAATAATGGGAACATGATTATTCATTTCTTCTCATGGGCCCGAGGCAGATTAATTGTCGTAAACAACAGCTGTAAATCACATTTTTAAAAACATGAGGCCTGGCCAAATAGGAAACTTTGTTGATTCGGGCTTTGTTTGTCAGCTGGGACTCAGACTCATGTTTGTCTACAGTCTTTATAATTCTAAGCCAATTGATTTTTCCAGCCCTTCTCTTTGAAAGGAGCTGCTCGATTTCTTCTAGCTGGTTGGTGAAAGCTTCCAGGGCTTCTAGCTTAAAGCTTCACACTGCCTGTCTTCAGGTTTACTTTGCGAATGAGAAATGAAGAGAAAAGAAGAGAAGAGACATGCCAGTGCCAGTCAGATGGCAGGTGTGAGTGTATGTGTGTATGCATTTATGTGTTTGTGTGTGGGTGCGTGTGTGTGTGTGTGTGAGAGAGAGAGAGAGAGAGAGAGAGAGAGAGAGATATGCCTCTCCTCCGGAGGGTGGATTCGTTGAAGGGATAAGGCCAATCTTAAAATGCCGTGGCTGCTCTAAGAGGAAATTAAATTTGACTGAGAAAGGACAACTCCGACATGACCAATTAATAATTAAAGTAGTTTTTGCTTTAATGAGCTGTTCAATTATCAAGCCATCCCTTGAGAAGATGTTTTATGGTGTTACTGCGTGGTCATGCTCTTGCCATGGCTGGGCTGTGTCATCATTCTGAGGCTTCGTCATGAATGAGGCGTTGAAGTCTCCATTAACCTTGTCCCTACTGCGGCGGCTAGTGATAGAGTGCTGAAAAATATGCACCCACCCCCCTCCATCTCCCAAAACTGGACTCAAGCCTTTCTATTTAATAAAAGATACTTAATGCAAGAGAATACACAGCATATTCAGACATGTGCTGATATTTGCTCATTTAATGTTTCTTCTGCAATCAATAGCATTTTGACCATTTAGATTTTGGTGCAAATATGGAGATATTGTTTAATCTGCTCTTTTGTGATACTAAAGGATATCTTTGTGTGATTGTTTCAGGTATTTGTGTAAAAACATGTAAAGAACATGAGTTACAAATACTCGTACATGTTATTTATTCACTGAGAGTGACTGCATCGTCTTAAGAAGTTGCCAAGCAATGACACATACAGACACTAAATAAGGCTTTTTGAAAAACAATGGTTCAGTGTTTTGTGAGGAACAAAAGAAACCAAAGCAGTGTACCAACATAAATGCAGCCTTCAAAACAGAAGAGAACATGTGAAGCTATAGATGGCAATAAGGTAGGATTCTTTGGGGAGATGTCGTTTAAGAGCCACTTTCAGTTCTCTAAATAACCTTTTGATGGATGTTTTAAAGGAATGGTCCAACATTTTCAAACCTAAACTGTTGTGTTTTTAGTGTTTAGCTGGACAGTTTTAACCCTTTCTCTTTTCTCTTTTACTGATGTATCAGAAGTTTCCAGAGTCACTCAGCTGTGGCTGTGGTGGCTCAATGCACAACAGTGATGCCCATTGTGTGGCAGATCAGGGTTGCTCATTCAGACAAGCACTGGCCCAAATTAGATTTTTTTGTCGTATGTTGCAGTGAGAACAGCAAAAACACATTTCATATGTGGTGTTGAAATCCAATCCGGCTCTCATTGAATCAGCCTCTGCATTCTGAAATTACATTTAGCTGACACTCTTATCCAGAGCAACGTGCAAGGTTAGTCATACTGTAGAGGCAGGCCACAGTAGTGTTAGAAGTCTTGCTCAAGAACTCTTATTAGTGTAGCACAGCATTGGTGCCCAGACTTTGAATCAAATCGCAGTCTCCCGCATGGTGTGGTGGTTCACTGGTGGTATTATCTGTTGCGCCACACCACAGGTCTGTGTTTCTCCTTAATGCATGCGGAGGAGAAGGGAAATGGCCACAAAGGTTTTCTGTAGTGGGATAGTGAGGAACAGGCCTCATACATATTTGGAGAGATGTTTCTGTTCAAACTAAAACTTAAGCTTAAAAGCAACCAAATAATGGGCCCATTTTCCAGCTGTCAGTCTCTTCAGCTCCATGAACTGCTCTGATAAATGTTATAGGTCTCATATAGGTCTCAATACTAACGTAGTGTGAATAGCCTAAAATAAAGATTGGATTTGGTCCTTGGAAAGTCTCATGATGGCTAAATTAGCCTTTCTTGTGTTATTTGATTCAAATGTATATCACCCTGGATGAACATTTATCAAATTACATTCATGTCTGTTGACTTTTACAACTTCTACCGGGTTTAAAAAAACTGAATTGATCGTTAAAAAAATAAAAAAAATCAATTTCAATAGAAATTACTAGGGCATCACTGCAAAGAACTTGACACTTTTATTATTTTGCACATGTAAGGTAAAGAAATAAGGTCACAGACAAAACACATTTAGAAACACTGATGAAGGGGCTGGCTTGGTGAGGATTGTTAACAAAACAGAAGGATTGTAAATTATGTGGAAAGGAAGACGTTCCATAAAAGGTGACTTGATGATTATTTTTTCATTGTCTTGGTGTAATAGCAGAGTTAAATTTTATAGTCATTCTTATCATGGATAAGAGGAGATTTGACCTTTTGAGAGCTATGCAAATCACCACCTATGAAACACGGGGCACAGTCTGTCAGTTCTGATATTCAGCATGAAATGGAAAAAGAAGAAAGCGGCACCATTTGCCCTTTTGAAAAAAGCCAGTTTTTAACAGAGACGTTCTTTTGCAGATGTTTATTCAAAGACCACATGCTGTACAGCTGCGTGATGCGTCGCCTCTTGAAAGCCGTCACTCGTTCTTATCAAAGCCTCAGCCTGAATGTGGTGTTTGACTGGCTCTGCGCGTGAGAACTTGCATTTGATGAAGTAATCATAATGATTGTACATAAAAGCTCCCCTCCTGTTATTGACATCTGTCATGTCTTGCTGCGTTGGCTTTGTGCTCTGGAAATTACTCAGTCCCGCAGAACGGCCGCCTCTCCATTTGTTTGCCGCTTAAGTCAAATTGATAGGACAACTTTGAGAACTTCGGCCCAACTTATCGGCGTTGCTGGGGCTTTAAGTATTGTAATAAAACAGGGATGGTTTTAATTAGCGCAGCAACTGGTGGTGCAGCGTAGGCCCCTGCAGTGCAGGCTGGGACTCTGTTAGAAGTCGTTTTATTAATTGGGTGATTTATCAAACGAGCAACTTGTGTGTCTCTCAAACGATTCCCGTAAAAATAAAAGCCACAGTAAGCAAGTTGCTTTCTTTTCTCTTTCGCCTGTTATCACCTGAATGCACCGGCTCCAATTTGGTTAGCTGGTTCGGTCCACTTTGTTAAATGTTGTTTTTAAAGTATAATAATAGATGATCGTTTTATGTTTGGTGACACTTTGCTTCTCAGATACATATTTTATAAAATTACTGTGTTTTGTATTTGTAGCTTAATACATTAAAAAATAAACTAACATTTATTGTGAGGGAAAACAATGTCAATAAATGTAGTGTAAATATTTGAGAGTGGTTACATCTCTTTTTTAGTCACTCAAGGGGTTTGGAGAATGACCATTATCCAAACCCCTCTTCTCCTCAATTATGCGCCTTGTAAAATCACTGATTTACACCCCACCACCAACCCAGCTCCTCCTTCTTTTCTAAATTACATGCTTGGTCTTTACATGGCTTAGAGGTGGAGGCAGCTTCAAGCATCATCAGCTGAAAACACCTAGAACTCTATCTGAAGTTTCTTGAGTTTCCCTTCTTTGACTCCTTCACAAAACCATTCCCTGACCCCTCCCAGCCCCACTTCCTGCTAGTCTTGGGGATCGAACCAGCAGGCTTCTGCTGCCCAGCCCACTTCTCTGACTAAGCCCACTTTGGGCCACAGCAGATCCCAATTGTGATGTTGTTCTTAAGTTTGATAAGGAGCCTGCAATGGCTGCCTTCCTTCTCTGGTAAAATTACGAGCACCAGTGGTAATGGCTTAAAATGTGCTTTTTCAGTCTATACTCAGTACATCAGAGAATTGGTTGTTAAGGGTGATTTTAAGTCTCAGAATCTCCCTGCCATTACACAGCCTATATCCCGCCAGATCAGCTCTTTATCCGATAGTTGGACGCTATCAGATTTAGCTGACTTGGTCCAGTGTTGAGGGCCATCTGTGCTGCAGCTCGAGCTCAGAGAGTTTCAGCTGAGTGTGAACACCCCTGCACTCCACCATATGCACAGTCCCCCTCACATGTCCACCACTTACTCCCCTTCTATGAGCCAAACTGTTTGTTTACGCTCTTATTGAAAAGAAGGCGCCTTGAAGGACTTTCTTTAATTTTCATTCTCTCCGTAGGATCATCTCTGTTATTCAAGTGCGAGATATAGAAGCCCCCTCTGTGGCATCTGCAGAGGGATATTTCAAAGTGGGTCAGATGGAGGAGCACATATTAATTTATTTTTAATGTCCCCTTTGGGTGTGGTGCAATGATCTATGAATAATTCTGTGTAGACAATGGCCACATTGTACACTCGTTCCCCTGTTTGTTACAGTATGTGGCCTTTGCATATTAATTGCCAATACAATCTGTATTCCCTCCAATGTGTGTTTGTAGGGGGGAGTTTTTATTATTGTGCTGTGCTCCTTTGTTGCCTTTGTGGAACGGCACAGTCGATTGGGATTCACTGGCTCGTCCTAGTGTGTGAAAGTGGCACCACTTTGCTAGCGCAGTGCATGAAAGTGGCATTGCCTCACCAGTCAATAGCATGAATTATTTATGGCAGAAGTAGGTGAAAGCCTTGTTCCGCATCATCTCCAAGCCTGTTCAGCAAATTAGCATTTGGAGAGCTGTCGGCCTTTGTCAGGGATTTTACCTCTGTTTTATGGGTTGAAATATGAACGTTTATGAAACCTTTGCTTTTTCCTTTGCCATTGTTTCATGGAGCTCCCTTCGAGGGATGTGGCTCTCGCTGCACATTCAGCACTATTAGCGGGGAGTAAGAGGCCTAGCGGACTAGTCCGTTGCGTCACCTTCATTGATTGGTTGAGTGGCCCCAGGGTCTGGCTCTGTCTGATTGACTGTCTTTTAAAACCCTCCCAGGATTAGCCAATAACAATAGTGAGCCATAAAGCTGACCCGTCTGCTCTCTCTCTCTCTGCATCATGACTGCACCGAGATGATGTCATGGCCCACTGGGACGGCTTCTTCAACAGAGAGAAGTGTTTGTTTGCTTTTTTTGCATTTGTTGTTTGCGGTTAAAATTGATCCATTTATATTTTGGATGGGTGTTTCAAAATATGTTCAATTTCTACTATTCCAGAAACATTCACAAATACCCCCCCACTCCAAAAAAGGCAATTTTAAAAGTCTATACCCCACACATAAGATCTGTTTACACCTTAACTCACATTACCAGCCAAGTCATGTCATCTTTCACATCGTATCTTCTTTCAGCTTAATGATTTTAACATGTTCCAAATGATGCTGAAAGTATTCTTCCATTAAATCTATATGAGAGGTTGATTGTAAAATGAACTAGACCTCCTTCTGATGTGCTTTATTTGTACTGTCTGCTATCTGACATGGTATCGAGCTGCTTCTCCGGGGTGCTGTAACGTTAGCCTTTAGCCTGCTGGAGTAGTCTTTCAAATAAGTCTGACAAATAAGAAACTCAAACATGAGATTTAGAATCACCAGTTCCCTGCAGAAAAGTTCAGACATCTCAGGGTTCATCGGTACAAGGACGGATAATAGATAATGATAAAAGATTATAAGAATAATAGTTATACAGAAAGTAATGTGCGTATCTTAAATCCTTTTGAAGCATTCATGACAATGCAAAGGCGATATACAATACCGTGCAGTCGTTTTGGGCAGCCTGTGCAAATGAGAATGGAAATCTCCTTTTTTTATTTTACAGAGATAATATTAACACAAATAACATTCCTACAGAACTGTGTTTGTTAAATCTCCAAATAGTTCTATAGTTCTAAACAGTTATAGTTCTGGTTTGGTAAATCAGTGCTTAGTGATGTTAAATCAGGTGTGCTGCTGATGGAATTGAACACAATCTGGAACTAAGCTTTATTCATTAGACTAGCTCAACTATTTTCTTCAGAATGAGAAATTCATCTTCCTATTTACCTTATTTCTGTTTACTTTATTATCTGTTCTAAAGGGTCCAGTTCTTATTTTATTGTATGTCAGGTGGTTGCTAAGATGTCCTTGTATTTGCTAAGGTTATTCTAAGTTGGTGCTGCGATGGTGTTGTGATGGTAATTGAGGAGATTGATTTCGAACTAACTCAGGAGGTTGCTGCAGTGTTGCTATGGTGTTTGCTATTTGCATTTGAGATGGTTGCTAAGTTGTCCCAGGTGATTGCCAAGGTTTAAGGTTTTGTTCATGCTTAGTGGTAGCTATGGTGTTTCTTGGTGATTGTGACATAAGGTGGGGTGGGGTGGGTGTTTCAAGACAAGTGCACTACATCCCATATTAATAAATCTGGCATATACACTACCGTTCAAAAGTTTGGGGTCACATTGAAATGTCCTTATTTTTGAAGGAAAAGCACTGTACTTTTCAATGAAGATAACTTTAAACTAGTCCTAACTTTAAACAAATACACTCTATACATTGCTAATGTGGTAAATGACTATTGTAGCTGCAAATGTCTGGTTTTTGGTGCAATATCTACATAGGTGTATAGAGGCCCATTTCCAGCAACTATCACTCCAGTGTTCTAATGGTACAATGTGTTTGCTCATTGGCTCAGAAGGCTAATTGATGATTATAAAACCCTTGTGCAATCATGTTCACACACCTGAAAACAGTCTAGCTCATTACAGAAGCTACAAAACTGACCTTCCTTTGAGCAGATTGAGTTTCTGGAGCATCACATTTGTGGGGTCAATTAAAAGCTCAAAATGGCCAGAAAAAGAGAACTTTCATCTGAAACTCGACAGTCTATTCTTGTTCTTAGAAATGAAGGCTATTCAGATCTGAACCCCATTGAGCTGTTGTGGGAGCAGCTTAACCGTATGGTACGCCAGAAGTGCCCATCCAACCAATCCAATTTGTGGGAGCTGCTTCTAGAAGAATGGGGTGCAATTTCTCCAGCTTACCTCAACAAATTAACAGCTAAATTGCCAAAGGTGTGCAATGCTGTAATTGCTGCAAATGGAGGATTCTTTGACGAAAGCAAAGTTTGATGTAAAAACAATGTTATTTCAAATACAAATCATTATTTCTAACCTTGTCAATGTCTTGACTCTATTTTCTATTCATTTCACAATGTATGGTGGTGAATAAGTGTGACTTTTCATGGAAAACACAAAATTGTTTGGGTGACCCCAAACTTTTGAACGGTAGTGTAAATAACTATTAAGGCATGTAAAATGGTTGAACTTCCTTTAAATCTGTTTTCCTAATGGTTGCATTTGCACCATATGCTTTATATTCTGCATCATCCGCAGGCTGTAGGAATATGAGGGCATCTCATATTAGAGCGTACTGCTTTGCTGGAGGAGACACTTTGACCGAGACACCTTTACAACAATCTAAGCGGTTTCAGATGCAATACATGCCTGATCTTCCATGGTTGGAAGAAGCATTGTGTACTACAAGAGAGCTGCTTTATTTCCTGACAAACGAGGTCATAGCATGAGATTGCTACCACTACACCCCCCCCCCACCCCCTCAACTCTCTGCTACTGGGATATTTCTTCTTCCTTGAGAAATAGTGTGCAAGCTGAGCTGCTCTTTTGGCCTGGATAAATGAAAGCTCGATCAGTCTTGATTCGGGGAGAGGCTGGAGCCGCTGGAATAAATGAACCCTGATAATTCAATCCCTCCAGCCTCTGTTGTGTGCTTCCTGCCCCCTGGCCTGTGCATTAGTACCTGTTCCTTGCAGCCTGTTTCAGATGTCCACCTTGATTGCACCTGCTGATAGAGGCTTAGCATATTCATGCCAGATATGTTGGTTTAAAACTTGGGTGTTCTGTTGATGCCCCCTGGACAAAAGCAGAAGAAAGGCATCCGCATATTTAGGCTGGTTATGTAATTCCATATCTTTGTAGGCTGTAATTGGCCCATCTAAAACCTGTTTGCAATCTGACTGACAATGAATTAACCTCTTAAGGCTTGTTACAGATGGGCCTTCTAGAGATTCCATCTGCAAAGGCCTTGATGCCTCAATGCTGGTGTTGATTGTGCACCCAGAGCATCTGCCGATCAGAATCCATAGACAGATTGGCCGGAGAGGTGAGCGGGTGAGAGGTGTGTTTGTTTTCCAAGTACTGCTGATGGCGGCTGTCCTCTTTTGCATTGATTGTGGCAGGTGCAGAAATCAGTGGAGTGGGTTAAGTGTTTTCTTGGAGGCGTCTCTCTTATGCGGTGAAGAGATGTAGCTGTAGGAGTCGGCGCCAAGGCAATCTAAAGCCCATCCTAAAGCCCTTACTATCCTAAAGTCTATCCTTAATTAATTCTCTGATAACCTCACTTTGTACACACGCTTACACTGCACAGTATTTTGTTTGTTTATCATTTTTGTAGTGTTTTTGTTTGTTTGTTTTTAGTACCAATATTGTTAAAGAATGCTCTTAGCAAGAAAATACCTAAAAACAACATTTTTTGTCAAGGATATTATAAGAATGTGGTGTCTTCACTTCACTTCTACATATGTTTCAAGTTTGAACATTCTAATCATATGTCTAGGATGAAACTATTGCTCACCCTGTATGTTACCATGATGCCATTTTTGAGTGAGATCCTATTGAAAATCAACAGTTAGATAAAGACTACCTGTGTTTTATGGTGGATTGCATCAAAATATGTCCCACTGTTTATGTCTCAGGTTATTTGTCCAGATGAACACTGGGAGTATTGAACCCAGATTAACATTGTTAGCACTGTCTCAGATTAATATTGATAGTATTGTCATCAGATTAATATTGTTAGTGTTGTCTGAAAATAGCTTTGTTAGCATGCAGTATTTTGTGTATTCCAAACACAATGTAAATCTGCCCACAGATAGATGTTGGACAGTACTGAGTGTTTAGTTAATGTAATGAGGGACAAATGGACCAAAGTTCTAATAAACTGTATTTTGAAATCCCCTTATTGGAAATTCTGCCATGTATCTGGGACACAGTTTAAGGGATAACATAGATTTTATGTGCTTCCACATCCAAGCAGTTGATCAGAGATGGTGAGGGTGAGTTAATAAACTATTGAAATACGACCCTGTGACTGTAGACCCTGTGACAACAGCTTTTAAGTGGAAACATCTCAAATTTAATCATATTTAACTACAAAAAATTAACTAAAGTAAATTTATAATTGTAACGTTGTACATTCGCTGAACAGATGAAGACAAGGGAGGCGGCTATATGTGCAGGGGTTTGGGAGTATTTAATAAAAAAGAAAACAAACAGACAGAAAGACTAGGGCTTTTAAATAACTTGCAAACTAACAGACTGGCCTGAACTGAACCTGGACTGACCCTGGACATCAAACAAACCCAAAGGAAACATACAGACAAACAACAGGGCTGACAAAGACAAACTGAAATAGAGGCTCTTAAATAACAGGACAATATTAACATCACCTGGACCTGATAAGGAATGGGCTGGATAACAAAGACACACAGATGGGAATAGGTGGAGCAAGGGCGGAGACAGGATCAAAACAAAACAAACGTGCTCAGAAGCACATGGGGAAATAACAAAACAAAGATGAAACAGGGAGACAGGAGTAAAACAGGGCTGATACGCGACAAAAATAATGAATCAAACCCTAACTGATTATACTCCAAACAGGATGAGAGCAGAAGAATTAAGTTAATTTTTCTTCTGATCGAGTGCAGCAAAGAAAAGCACACTCCTCATAGGCATATAATAGCTTGGGGGCTAACATATTCACTCAAGGCCAATTCTTGTTTTTGCTGTATTGAAAAATGTATTAAATTGAGATGCCAGTGTATTAATTTGAGTTTTAAAGTGTGTGAATCACTACTTTCCTAAAGGCTATGGGTTTAAGTCATATTTGCTATTTGAATTGCTATCTTCTGTAAGATGTTTTGTTATGTGCTCTTTAAAGAAAAAACATCATGCATGATTTTGGGCAGTATTTAAATCTCCTTTTCTTCTGTTAGAGATAGTGTTCAGCTGAGGTTATTGTAGTGTAGAAAGAATGAGAGTGTTTATCCTTCTAGCACTACTCTTAGGTGGTCCTTAATTCTACTATAATCATGGCCACAGATAAGGCAGATGAGACAATACGGCACCCAAGATGTTTTGAAAATTGCTGGAGCCACTAGTTATGACTGAGGCTCAGGCTTTTTGTTTTTTTCTATTGGGTTATTCAGTTCTGTTCAGATTAGGCTTCCTCCAAATATATACCAGTATGACTTTGCTGTCAGGTAAAATGTGCATCTCCAAAATTCCAACTTAACAGGAGAAAGAAGAAAAACTTTCAGTGGCAGTCAGTTTAAAAAGATGAAGTTATTTTGGAGCATTTCTATTTGTCTCTTCTTTGCGACATTTTCACAAAATGTGTGCTAATAGTCATGGGTAGTATGTAAATTGAGTATGAAATGCTTACCTCAGGAGACAGGAGAAATCCCACAGCTGTGTGAGTTGTTATCTTCTGAATGAGGTTGAGCACTGGCCACTGTGTTCATGGCAAGATGAACATATGAACAATATGAATCATCTAAGCTTAAGTGAGGCATGATAATAGGTGCCAGCTTGATAAGACATTCCATTTATCTACAGTGTAGTGAGTTTACTGGAAATACTTCATAATACCAGTTCTGGACAACTTGGGACTGATGTCATGGTGTATTGTCCTGCTGGAATATCCCATCATCGTGGGGGTACATGAAGTCCATGAGGGGATGTAAATTGTCAGTAAGCAGCTGAATGTAGTGGGCACTGGTCATTGACGTTTACATGTGGACTAGAGGACTCAATACCACTAGTATGGACTCATCACCAGCCTGCAAAATGCCTTATCTACCTACCTACCTACCTACATACCTGCTAATTCCATGGAAGAATGCTGCACCTGTGTGATATGCATGTGTGATTTTTTTGCAAGTGATGTGGCTGTGATTTAAAAGCACCTACAGACAACCAATGCACTGTCCAGTGTGGGTGGTAATGCCGTAAGACATGTTCCCAATGATAAGATATTCCTCAGGGAAAATTAAGGAATGGTACTGTGGATTAGGAATGGTCTCATATGTCTGGCACCCTTTATCGTGCCTTGCTCAGATTTTGATAATTCATGTAATCTTGCCATGAGCATGCCTGCCTGTGTTCAGCCTCACTCACAATATAAGACCTCACAAATGATACAGGTGTGGTCATTCCCAAGCCATCACCTGAAGTAACCCTTCACAATCAATTTACATACTGACATTCCATGGTTTATGGCATGTCAGTGTAAAAAGAACAACTGCCAGATTGATATTGTAATGTTGAACGTAACCCTACAGTACATTACTAATGTTTTGATCCCCTCTCTCTTTTTGTGTTTCCCCAGGTAAGCGTTTTCCTCCTGTATGTGTGAGCTTGTTCTTCTGTATGTGAGGTACTGATAGAGTCCAGCTGCAGCAGCGCCTCCTGCCGTTCCCGCATTCCTCCATACTCCTCGGTAGAAAGTGTGGTTAGACTGATTAAGGTAACGCACTGCTGAACACTTAATGCATGGCAGAGAGGAGTCCATGCCCCTAGGCCTTGCTGAGTCAGCAAGCTGTCTGCTATTACACATCAGCCAAACTCACAATTGGAGGAGTGCTCTGTACTCTGCTTAGGGCTACTGCAGACAGGCGCTTAGGCACACTCCATACTTGCTCATATCTCACACTCTTAACTGACAAAGGCAAGGCCTGTTTTTTGCTCTGAGGTCATCTCAATACAATACTCTTACTAATTCACTGAGATAAAGCTCCTCTGCCTAAAGCTGTCATGTACCTATTTCTGCATTAACCTTTCCCACAAATTGCCTGAAGTGGACTGAAAGTTCACTGTCCATGACAGTTTATACTGTCCAGAACAAAGTTTTGTCTTTTAGAAACACCCAAACAGAAATGTCTTCAGTACAATGGATTAATCTTGAAATAAATATATGTGACTACTTTCTGTAAACTGCAGTGTCTGCAAAGTATGAACCAGTTTTGTTTGCTTTTGTAAGGTAAGACCTACTAACTGTATGAAGCATCAGCAATTTTCCATGAGCGAACAAAGATTAACTTGACATAGAATAGAATTCCTGTGGCTTGCTGGTTTTTGCATATGAAAAGGAATGGCAGTGGTATCAACTATGTTCTCTTTAGCTGAACAAGAGGCTGTCTGACCTGCTTGTGGAGGTTCTACTGCCCTTGCCCCAAATAGGCAGTCAATGACATTGTGTGATAAAACAAAAATTAATAATCAGACGCAGCTTTATTGTCATTCTTTCCATGTGATATGAAAGAACAAAGCACAGTTACTCAGGCTTGGTGTATAGTGTGAATTTAAAAGTTAAATAAATAAAAAGAAATAGAAATAGACTAACATAGCTAGAAAAACAAGGTTGAGTAAATATATTCTTAATAAATATCAGTTTAAGTTGTAGATGAGTTGTAAGGTGCAGTAGTTCTGAGGTACCAGCACATCAAAGTGAGAGTGTGCATAGTCAGTAAGGGTGGGGTTGTGTTCAGTGAAGTGTCAATGTGTAGGGGTGGAGCAATTTAATTGTCTGACCTCATCATGGTAGCAACTGTCTCTCAGTCTAGGTGTTTATGCCTGGATGCAGCGCAGCCTCCTTCCAGAGGGAAGTCTGTGTGCAGAGTAGGTGGGACCACAGAGGATGCAGGTGGCTCTCTCTTTGCATCTGGTGGTGTAAATGTCACTGATAGGTGGTAAGCAACAGGTGCTCGTTGCAGACTTTACCACTTTCTGCAACTCTTTCGTCTCTGCTACAATGCAGCAGCATACCACACAGTGAGGCACATGGTCAGGATACTCTCCACCACACAGGTGTAAAAGGACCCGAGAATGTCCGTGTCCAGGCCTGCCCTCTTCATCTTCCTCAGGAAATACCACCGCTGGTGGGCTTTCCTCACAACTGCCGTGGTGTTAGAACACAGGTTGGGTTGGTCTCTCTACCTGATGGAGGGGACCTTCTCCACAGCTGTTCCATCAATGTAGGGGTGGGGTTGTGAAAAAATGATCATAGAGTTAGTCATAATTATGAGATTAGTTAGTTGTAATAATAAGATTCTAAGATGAGATAAGTTATAAGTGTAAAATACTAAATTAGGAAATCATGATGCGATACTAAATCAAAATGATTTGTATTTATTGTTATTATTATTATTGTTATTATTATTATTATTATTATTATTATTATTATTATTGTGTAATAATGAGATCAGCTAATTGTCTAATAATTAAGACTCACTATCTCATTATAATGACTTAGTATAAAATTATGTCTTTCTAATTCATTATAATGACTTAATGTCTCATTATTATGATTTAGTATAACTTTATGACTGCCTCTGTAATTATTATAATTTAGTATAGCCTTATTATGACTTAATATATATTATTATGACTTAATATCTCATTATTATGACTTACAGCATTTATTTTTTCTAAGTGGCAGATATGGGCTATCACAGGAAATGGTTGTTTATATTTTGCGAGAATTTCATGAATAATGGATCAGTAAAAATTCTCCAAAATGTCTTGGAATTAAATATTTCTGTACTTTCATTGTAGTTTCATTTAGTACTCTAAAACTGTTTGGAGATACAATGTTTTTGCATGACAGCAGAACAAAACCTGATTATTTAAGGGGTCTCCCAAGTTGAACAGCCATCTAAGCATTGAACTGTCTATCATTGAGTTGTTCTGTCTCCAGTGATGATACAGTTGTCCATGGCTGGGTGTTCAAGTGAGTATAATTGACCTTGCACTCCAGCATTGCTCAGCAGGATGATGTAATGGCTAATATACAGGGTTGGACAGAAAGTGTTTTCATCAAAGTGTGGTCAGCTGCCCAGTGATGTTTATAGGCTGTTCAGCTAGTCAGCAGATGCATTAGCTTGTTTACAGTTTTACAATTGATCGATATGCTTTTTTTATGATAATAATAAAAAAGCCAGACAAATATATTTTTCTAGAAACAAATATAATGTGTTAAATATAATTTGTGTTAAATAAAATCATTGAAGAAATATTGTGTGACACTGATGCAGATATGTGTCTATACATATCCAAGCAGTACAGTCAGGCTTTCATTCCAATATACAGCCATCTCGCCATAATTGATAATTTGCTACCTGGAGCTATGAGGGGCTTTGCCCACCTCCTCCAAATTGATAAATGGAAGGCCATTAAAGTGCTGGAGGCCACAAAACCAGATGGCACTGATTGTGGGTGTTGGGAGGCAAGTGATTGTCCCTAGCATGACTGAAACAAGCACGTCACTGTCCCACTGCTGGGCACTTTAATGGGAGCACTTTGGCAGAGATAGTCCAACCAAACTCAATTAACTCCATGAATTTAAACCTCAGAGCAGTCACTAGCATTTCTGATCCAGGGCCATATGTCTCCATATTGGCTTCTGAGTGCCAAGAGAAGCTCTCTCTCTCTCAAAAAAAAAAAAAAACGAAAAAAAGAAAAGAGATTTAAACAAAAGGAGATGTCCTATCTGATGCTCTAACTGATCTTAGTCTAGCTTTGACATACAGATATCTGCTTGGAGTTCTTTGGCAGTAAATCTGGTACCATTTGGACAAATAGCATGCTGGATGTAGTGAATGTTCAGTTACGGCTACAGCCTTTTCATCCCTGGCTAGCCTGTGTTTATAGAAGGATGAAGAAGTCCTGAACACCAGCCGGCCTGTCTATTTATCCCTTAATTCAGTTTGTCAGTACATGGTTTGGTTAGACTCAGAGCAGCACTAGTCCCTGATCTATCCTTGCTCTGACTCCATTGCCCCTTCCTGCACTACAGATCTGTACTGTTGGGCATAAAGGCTGCTGGAGGATTATTTTTCTGGCTGCCTGCAGGGAGGCCAGCCAATGAAAAAAATATGACCTTTCTCGCTCTGAGGTTTGTTTGAATTTGCTGGTTTAAAAGTGAAAACTACACACAGCATAAACCTGTTTGCACGCACCTGACAAAAGTGTTTCTTCAAATCGGCATCTTGTGGGAAGAGGTGAGCGATATGGCAGAAAGGTGATATTGTAATACTTGAATACTTGAAGAATTTTTTTAGATTGATAAAAAACAACATACAAACACAAAAGGCATGTGCAAAAATGTGTAAATATGTGTATAAAAATATAAATGCATAAATATATAGAGAAGGGTTCATAGCAGCATGATTAAACACTAAAAACTGCTTTATGATCAAAGAAATGGGCCAATAAACAAACAAAAAAACAATCAAAAGAAAAACATAAATGAGATCCTACATTTATCATACATAGCATAAAGTGTTCATCAAAAGTCAATGTTTGGTTCAATTGGAAAAGGTTAACCTAGGTTTCATTGCCACACTTTGACCAACTGATGGAGAAGGTGAATCTGAGCTCACTTAAAGTCCTCAAGCTAGACGCCTTCTCTAACGCACCTACAGGTCTCTGTATCTCAAGCTTACCACAGACTAACATGCTGAAGATGAGGTAAAGTACAATGGCTGTTTCCCAAATTAGATAATTGGTCAGATTAATTGATTAACCAGGAGAAAAAAAAATAAGACTTCTAAATAAGACTTAGAACAAAAGAGTTTGGTCAAGGATAGAGTAACATATCTACATTGCTCATGAAATGTTACTTCACCCAGTGTGAACTCAGGCATGAAGAACCTCCCTCAGACCAAAAGGCAGAATCCAAGAGAAGAACAAAGAGGTATAACCCATCCTTCCCTGGTCGATACCTAATAACACAACAGATAAGACAGCGGTAAAATAACTGCTCAAATAGAGTGAGATAATAATAAGAATAATAAGAATTATGACAATTACTGTAAGTGTGTGAGTGAGTTCAGGATTTGTGCTCAGTATTGTGAGAGAGGATGAAACTGGTGTAAAATCTGTGCAGGCTAGTGCAATTTAACCACAGTTTAAATGAAAATATAGCTACTCCCCTCAGCCAATGTTGTTCATTGAATTTGGTGAACAATTTCAAACACAAAATCAATCATTTCTAGATGCTAAAGTGGGGTGTTTCCATATTTTTAACATTTTGGGTCATTTTTCAGTCATATGACTGAAATGGGAAGTGCAAACATTATCAAGTTAATGTTTACAAGACTCATGTGTATCAAAAGACTTTTCTAATAGAAAAACTATTTTACCACGCAGGTGACCAAGCTTTTTAAATTGAAAATGCTGATGATCGAGAAAGCATATTGTGACATTCTCTATTATGATGACTGTAACATATTGTGATATCACTTATCCCTACTTGAGGCTCAGTGTGTGTACACATTCCTGGTTTAGGCCACAAGAATGATAGGATAGGAAGTTAGCTGGCATTAGTAATGTGCTTCCAGCCAGTATTCCCTACGCTAAGAGGCTCTTCTTATTATCCCTGAGATGACAGTTGTGACTGAGGTGGTCTTTGGGCTGTGTGTAATAAACCCCCAAATGCCCACCCCCACCCGCTCTCCAAACCCTTCCAGTTCCCCATCTGTTGCCACATTTTTTGTTTCCCTATTTGAAAAAGAAGCATTTTGATTTCTTCAATAAGCTCCTGTTTGTGCCACTGATTATATGTGTGCCATATGTGATCAGACATGTGCCAGACACAGCTTGGAGTTTGTAAAGTAACAGCTCATGATTTACAGGACATAGATGTAGATATAAAACACAGCTCAAGCCTGTAACCACACTAGCCCATATCTCATAGATATGCCTAGAAGGCATATGTTTGGGTAATACGCAAGGGTTTGAGACCACCAAATACCAGCTATTCTTCCTACTTCCTGTCTTTTCAGTTATTGCCTGGGTCTGCATTCATTTTTTCTGGGTGAATGGTTTGGTTCGGTAAAGCCATGATTGACAGGTTAATATACTGTATGTTGCCAAGGAAGTAAAGAGACTGGATACATTTTTTGGAAGCAACTGAAGATGCTGCCTCAGAGCTAATTAGAGAGTTAAAACAATTGGCTGGTATTTTTTATTTTTTTTGTAGGAATGTTGGGGGGTTGGGGTGGGGGGATGGCACTGGCGATGACATAGGACCTCTCCTCATCTAAGCAATTAGCATCTTCATTCCAATCCAATCCCACTGCCTCAGGCCTCTCCTTAGTACTGCAGACACTCAGGCTGCTGCCTAACAAGCAATTATGCTTCTGAAGGGGCCTCATAGTCAGGGCTTGCTTCTGCAACGGTATTGTGGAAGCCTTGTCCTTTCTCGGCACTCACAGACGCTTCCCTCGGCCATCTGTGGCTGATAGAAATGCTCTGTGAAGCTGCCTTGAGTGGCGCTCCTGTGAAGGGCCTCTTTCTCAAACATATCAGAATGAGATTGTTGACTTTTTGTGGAGCTTGAAAAAGCCCCATTCAGAACAGGCCTGGATACTGTATTTGGGACTGAATGTAAAAGGGGAAGGGGCAGGGGTGTAGTTTGGTACAGTGTATGAATGCAGGAACACTGTATGTGTGAGGGCTGTGTTTGTATAGGGACAGCACAGTATGTGCTCTGTGTTTGTAGCGTGGGTGAGCGAGTTCCTGTCCTTTCTCGCTTAATTATGAGGGAGAACTTTGATCCCTTCTTGCGTCAATCTTGTAATTGTGTGTGTGTCTGTGTCTGTGTCTGTCTTAATATTAAAAGGATGGCAGTAAATCAGTAATTATTGTCTTATTTATTGTTGTCTGTGAGATGTCTGACCAAATCTCAGCCATTCCCCGTTAGTTTCAGTGCCTGTTGAATTTAAAATACACGGCATATTTCCTAAATCTCTTGTGTTATTTGTGCTTGTAAGCCCCCTAGATAAATAATTAGTCACATTGCATGTTTAAGGTGATAGTAACTTCAGGGTCCTGCAGATGGTGTTGCACAAGGAAGATCGGGCTATAAATACCTGTGGGGTGTGTAATGATAGTCATAGATTGAGAAGAGGTAAGTGTACTCGTTTGACTCATTGTGTTATGTACACAGAGGAATTAGACTTCAGCACTTTACCCATCCACACAGAGTGATACACACATACACACTAGTGAATTCACACAGCAGTGTGCAGTGAGCACATATGCCTGGAGCAGTGGGCAGCCCTATCCTGGGGAGCAGCTGGGGAGTTCAGTGCCTTGCTCAAGGGCACTTCAGTCATGTTCTGCCAGTTCAGGGTTTTGAACCTGTATAGTATAGGTGATGCAGTATAGAAATGTCTTGTTCGATGTGTGGAAAATGGGTCACAAAGCAGTTGTTAATGGTTGGCAAAAGGAGTGATAGCATTTGGGCATGCCTGCAACACAAAGTTGATGGACACGGACCGCGAGTGTATTTCACAGGGAATGAAAATCGCTCTGCTTCCAGGCAAGAATTGCTTCTAGAAGTCAACTCAAGCACTTTATAACTAGTTGCTGAAAGAAGACTTAGCAAGGAACTGCATATCATGACCTAATAGAGTGGGTGGCACTCCTCAGTTCTGCCAAGAATTTCCTGTAGACTGGGATTTTTACCTCTGCTGGTAGACTCCTTCCTTCACACTATGGTCTTTGGCATATTTGACCATTTCATGTTGTGTCTATGAGAACATCACTGGGGGCAGAGGGGAGCAGAGTAGAGAGCGCAAGGGGAAGAGGAGAGCGAGGGAGCAGACAAAGGTTTTCTGCAAGGTTGAAACAGAATGTTATTTAAACATTAAATGTCCATGGTATAAACCCATACCATGCTCTGTGTATATATCGATATCTACATTAATATCATGCTAGGTGCTCATTTTTTGTAAGATTCTGTAAATGATCTCTGTTGCAGTTGGCTAACCTATGTGGTACCTAATTCAAAAATGGTTAAACACTCCTCATAGATGAATGGACAGCTACACTACAGGAGGCTGAATAGACAGACATACAGTTTTGGGATCTGAAAATAATAAAAAATGCCATCCATTATTGTTATTATTACATGTGAGTGAATGTGATTATCAATTTCCAAGGCTTTTCTCAAGGAAAGGCAGTGTTTACAGTCACCATCTGGTACATAGTTTATTTGAACTCTTTAACTGTGTAGTGTTATTTGTAGTTATTTTGAAGGTATATAGGGTTTATAAGACCAGAAGGGACAGTGACATTACAGTGACTGTAATGTAAGAAATTTACATTTTAACATAATGCAGGCCAGGCTTTGGCCATCTCACATCAGGACGTCACCATAACAACATAGTTATGACAGCATTTATTTATTTATGTCAGATTGATTTTTTTCTTTGTAGCAATGGTGTGTATTTGTGTGTATTCCGGTGAAACTGGGAGCTGTGTGTGAGTATCTGTGCTGTAATGGATTTGGGCGTGGCTGTGTTTAATGGGATATCTGCAGGCAAAGATTGGACACCACCCTCCCTACCCCCCCCCAAACACACATACACACACACACACACACACACACACACACACACACACACACACACACACACACATACACACACACACTAACTATAGATCAACCCTCACTTTCTGCTCTTTTCAATCAAGCCACGCAGACACTAAATCAAGGTGGAGCGTGGCACTTCATTCCCCATCCCCTATTTTCCCATCTCATCAGGTTACAAACGGGGCAGAGGCATCATGCACCATTCTGTTGATGGGTCCAGATTTTTAATCACTGGTGGTGACCTCATTCATCAATAACATATTAGCAAAGTTTCATTGCTCAGGAATGCACCTAGACCCCTACCCCCTCTTCTCTCTCCTCCACCCACCCTCTGTCTTTTCTGTTTTTCTCTTTCTCTCTCAACCTCCACATACTGGGGGGCTTTATACCCCTCTAGCCCACGCCTGGCATTAGGCATGGTGCCAACAAGTGTATTTTTATCTGCTCCAGAAAGTCCATTCTATCAGAAACAGTTCTCTACAGGCAGTTAACAAGTTGTGTGTGTGCATTTGCACATGAGTAATTGGATAGCTGGATGCATTAATTAGATGTGGTATCCACGAACATTTGGACACACTTGCATACTCTTACACTCTCTGCTAGTTTTGTTCTTTACTCTTGCACAACAACTACAAGGCTATTTTCGTAAGACTAATACAAAGCTAATTACAACTAAAGGTTAATGTTAGCTGACTTACTGAACCCATAATTCATCAGTTTGCATCATGTAATCAGCAGTCACAGGTCATACTCATCCAAGCCATTTTATAGCTGTATTAAGCAAAAAAAACACTGTATTTTTTAATCTAACTTGATGAGGTTTGATGCTAATGTGTGCCTTCAACATGCAGTTAGCACTACATTAAAGGAGATCTATAGCTGTGTTTGCTATATTAGTCCTCTGCCATTGGTAATATGAAGATCTTGCAAGGCTCAGCTTGGCTTGTAAGCATTCTGTCCCAAACTGTGTGGAAAAAAAAACAAAACAAAACAAAAAAAACATTGGTTACCCTCTATGCTCAGAACTGTTCGGCCCTGCAGTGTAAAAGAGGCCTTTCACTGGTGTTACAAGAACACATATCGGTGTTCACATATCTCCACTTATTCAGCCTGCCACCCTAAAATATATGGTGGACAAAAAATGATGTAAAAAGAAGTAGAAAAGTATCATTATTCAGCTTAATAAATAAAAATATAAATGGAAAAAAAAAATCATTTTTGTCAGGGAAAAAAGACATACTTAAATTAAAATCATGAAGTTATTTCTACATTTCAGTGCATAATCTCTTATTTTTGTTTCAGCATTTCTACATTTATTTATTAATTCATTTATTTCTGTATTTCCACATTTATTTATTACACATCTATTTCTGCTTCCATATGTTTATAAGGTAGGCAGTCATATCCTCACTCTAAAGCAGGGTTGGTCAGCTGGCAAACCAGCAGTGTGTCCCAAAAGGAGGTGAGCCTTGATTATATTCCAAGGTAAAATGTAGGTCCACTTCCAGATCAGAACTGAGCTAAAATAAATTATCCATTACCCTCTCCAAACCAAACTGAAGGTAGTTTTTGGCACATGGCTCTCAAAATCATACGCTAATGAGAGACAGAGGAAGTGAACGTTGGACGTTCATCAAACATTTTACCTCAGAATATAATCGAGCCTCACCTCCTTTGGGGACACGCTGCTGGTTTGCCAGCTGACCAGTCCTCCTTGAGTGAGGATAGGGCCACCTAACTTATTAATATTCAGAAGCAGAAATCAGTATGTAAATAAATGGGGAAATACTAGAAATAGAAATAGATCCGTGATAATAATTTAAATATGTCTTTTTTTATGATAGAATGTATTAAATGATTTAATATTTATTATATTATTTATTTGTGCATTTCTTGTTATTTATATATTTATTTACTGTATTTGCACATTGATTCATTCATACATAGTGTATGTCATTTTGCATCATCTATATTCATATTGCAGTTCTTGGGAGGGCTTTTCAAATGAAACGCAAGTACAGGGCAGGGTCAATCAGAATAAAGCTCATTTATGTTTGCTCTGTCTTAAAGGCACAGTAACTGAGACACTGGTTGATTGTAAGGGGTGAAGATATAAAATATAGATAAACAGTAAATGTAAAAATGCATAATGTTTGTTTTTGAACCATAAATCTTCACCAACATTGTAAACTGACCTCAATATAAAATACAAGAAAAACATGGGATATGTGCTAAAAAACTAGGGGTCATCACATAGCTTTGACCTGGGGTTAAATTCTCACAGATGGATACTCTTCAGGCCAGATTCCTTTAACCTTCCAGAACTGAATGTTTACTCTTTTTGAAAAGATAAAGAAACAAACACTTCGTGTTCTATCCAGTCTATGGCACATGTTTGTTTTTTTCCTCTCTTTTATAAGTCTCTCTCTCTCTCTCTATCTCTCTCTCCACCCTCATTTTTCTCTGTTGCTCCCTTTGTCTCTCTCCCATATCAATCATTCTGTCTCCACACTGGCTGACCTTTGTTCAGTCTTACTCACTCTCTTCTTTGCTATGACTGCAGGCCCTGCTTGCCTAAGCAGCTTGGTTGCAAATGATGCCCCGAATCTCCTCCATCCGCGGCAAGAGATTCAATACATTAGAATGAGCGAGGGGGTTAAAAGCGAGAGATAGCGTTAGTGATGCTATGTGCCTCATTCAAGGCTGAAGTGCCTTTGCATTAAAACTGAATGAAATGCATAAAGTAGCATTAGATCTAAATCTGCCAGTTGCCAGCTTATCTCTTTGTGCGTCTGAACCATTCCGAGTATGGGAGAGAAGCGTTTGTGAGTGTGGGTGTATGTGTGTGTGTGTGTGTGTGTGATGGAGGGAGATATTGTCATGAGAGCAATTGAGAGACAAATGAAGAAGTGCTGAGGGGCTCCGTTCAGTCCCACGGAACTCGGCGCCATGCCTGTCGCTTTGGAAAGTCAAACCTGAGGCGTCATTAATAGATCCCATGATGATCTCAGTCTGTAAATGATTGTGTTAAGAACAAAACCCAGAGCAGTTAGTGCTTCAGAATGAAAAAAAAGTACCACTCTGCTGCCTTTCTGCTCAGCCAGCTCTAAGGCAGAAAGGCTCCTCTTTGTTCTAAATAATCTCTCAAGATTCTCAAGTTTTGCACAAGTTTTTATTACTCCTCACCACCACTGCCACCACCATTACCATCACCCTCTTTGCACCACTGTTATTACCACAAATTATTCTCATGCCTTAACAGGCTTCCAGATGATGGAGCAACAAGAGCACTTACCCCATGAGCTCTGGACTAATGGCCGACTACTTGACCTCTTTGATTCAAGGATGAAATATGAAAGCGAACAAGTTCATAAAGCATGTCAGGGTGAACGGGCTGGGCGGGATCCCCACTGTATTTCTGTCACATTATTTAATTGGATGTGAGATAAAGATTAGAGAACTCTATCCATAGTAGGAGATAATGCATTTATAATGCATTAGCTGAGTTCGTGGAAAGCACTTTGCCATGTGCAGCGGTTCCCCGGGTGAATGTTGGGGGTTAGGGTGTTCTTTGCCAATGGACTGGTGGTGATCAGACCTTTAAAGTGCAAAAAGCCTTAGTAGAGGAGCAGCCCTTCACTTTCATGCTGCTGCTATGTGCTCACCAGGAGGTCCCTGTTCACCTTAGTAAAGGGTTTTCCTTCTAATGCTTTCACTTCTGCAAAATTTTCCTCACAATGAAGCACTTACAAAGTAGTGTGTTGCCTAAATTTGTTGGATTAGTGGATGGTATTAGTCTGCAGTGAAGTGTTTGTGAAGATTTGTGATTTAAGTTATTGAAATGTAATAATCAGTCATCAGTCAGTTCATCAGTCAGTACAATCATCAGTATATAAAGAGAAGCAAACTCTGTGTTTCATAACAAAACAAGCATAATTTGTCTGGTTTATTTGTATGTAGTGGAGCATATTATCCACCGTAGAGCATATTAATACACCTCCACTGTTGGATATTGATTTTCGGACAGTTTTGCTTGTAGCCCCAGTCGATGACGATTGATGTTCAAAAGTGCAAATGCTATACTAGTGATAAAATACTAATGTATTCCATTTCTAGCTAAAAACACAAAACTGTTGCTTTATTGCTGGGACACTATAAAAGTCTGTCAATGTACAAGATCTGCATACTAATGCCTGGCCCACCCAACAGGTTGACACTGATTTGCCCCTCCCAACAATCACAAAAAGTCTCTCGATATTAGGGTAATCATAGACCATAATATTCCCAGATTCTTGTAGCATTGAATGTCTAAATTACAATATTTACAGCTTTGATCTTCTCCCAGTGTAGTCAGGTATACCCCGATCCTGAATCACACAAAACATGTTTAATATTTATGAATTAGTATCCTGTAGTGTGGGGAGGACTCCAGCGTGAAATGTGACGTTGATGTCATGCCTGAAAGACTGTCCACCAGTGAGAGCCAAGCTGAGCCAAATGATACAGTCAGCAGGGCTCATACATACTGCATTGTAAGCCTGAGATGAATATATACATACATACATACATACATACATACATACCTGAATACATTGCATACACACATGAGGTGAGCAAATTCAAGCAAGCACTGATGCACTAGAATACAACAAACATTTCTTATTTTCAAATGAATATTTGATATCTTATTTTTCTTCAAACTCACCACCTGCACACCATAATTTACCTGTTTAACAAAGGCAGATGGAATGATACACTACAAATTAGGGCTGAGTGATATGACAGAAACATTGGATCATGATATTTACAGACTTACAGACATATTATATTATATATAATATTATATTATACATAATATATATAATATTTATTGCACACAAGCTGCAGCCTTTAGCTACAAACTATTATTCAATTTTTCTGTACAAAAATAAATGTGGAAAATCTATTGCACTTCATCCAGTTAAATATCAAGATGTACCAAGATATTACAAAATGTATCACAATATGATAAAAGTATTGTCATATTAAAATATTATCGTTTCTCCCTTTGGACATTTTTCTGCCCTGTAAAACTCCCACAAGGGTTTGAATTTCAGTGCCTTTGGTCGGGATTCTTTTTCCGACATTTCAATCAGGAAAGATCATTTAGTGTGGGACTTGACTAACAATGATCAAGGACAGAAAAATTGATGAATAATGTCATTATCTGTGTGATTTGTCATGATTCCAACATAATTATTAAATCCAGTAGTGGGTCAGGTGTTAAAGACATTGCAACTAGAAAAAGAAAGAATTGCCTAGAAGTGGGCAATTTAATAAAGTAAAGGTTTATTGTAGTTTTATAAACTGGAACAAACAAAAACACTTTAAATGCTAACAACTAAAAAAAAGTTTTGAGCTGCAGTTCAGCTGTTGCCATGTTGCTCAAAATAAGCAGGATTTATAAAGGGTGAGTAAACATTAATATATATATATATATATATANCCCTTTGCAGGACTTTTATTCTGAAATTTGAACACTGTGAGCAAAGATACTGTGGATGGACACAGTATCTGGATGAGTGATGTCATTAGCCCCGCCCCGTCTGTGTTCAGTCAGAGTCTGTGTGCAGGTGAAGCGTGTTCACCTGGACAGAGCAGTAAACATGCACTGGAAGCTCCTTTGGCATTTAAACTGGGATTGATTTCAGGGATATAATAAGATATGAGTATCATGTCTGTAGGTTACTCTGATCCTGAGTTATGAAGCGTAGAATATGTAGAAGATCTACATGTAACTGGCCGCAAAATGTGGATCTCGGGTTCATTCCCCAGGACATACCATATACATATATGTACCATATATATATATATATATATATATATATATATATATATATATATATATATATATATATATATATATATATATACACCATAAGAACTCCATAAGAACTCCTTTCTTTAAACTTATCAACATTTTTAAATGTTAATATCATTAATCAGCTGAGTGCATGGAGACTTACCTGTCTGACAAAACATGGCTTCAAATTAAATCCATTTATCAGGACATTTATTGTCATGTTTGTCAAGTTCAGAAGCACTAAGTTTGGAAACGCTTACGAAGGGAGAAAGGGAAAGGAGGAAAAAGCGTGGAGTAAATCTTTGTTAATGTTTCAACAAATATATTACTGTAGTACCATTTTCATAGTCATAGTAAATCCTGTGGTACTTTAATGAATCTGTCCAGCTGTCCCATAACTTATCAGAATAACAGTAAATATTGTCATTTTGCCCACCCCCTAGAATTAACAGTCATTGACTATTGACAGTTAAATGATAAAGGTCAGTAAAGGTCAGCAATGTGAAGAATGTGAATTGTTAAAATTGACTTTCATTTCCACTTCTGGACATAAGGAACGTTCATGTACAACTTTTTCAACAGTAGTTGAAATCAGTTTAAGAGGTCCATATTGTGTAGTGCTCTGAATTGGTGTGAAACCATGCCTGGATGTCATTCGATGCTGTTAGAGGTATGTCCTCTTGCCTTCCTGGTTCTGAGTGCATGAGCTAAGCAGGCAAGACAATCATGCCATGATAGAGGCATTAGCGTGCTGATGAACCTCCCTTGTCCTGGAAGGATAATGGTGCAGGCTTGGATCACAATCAGAACATGGACAAGGAGAGATGGCGTGATGTTCTGTGCAGAGAAGAAATCTGTTTCTTTGATTGGGCTCATATTCATATATGTGAGTGGGTGTGTAAGTGTGCTAGTACTAGTCTCTACCAGTCTCAGAGGTACATGTTCGTGTAATAAAACATGGAACAGCAAGTACTCTATTGACTTATGATCATGTGAACATGCTGGCACGGAGGTGGAGATATATAATATAGACTAGTTCCATTCCTTCCACTCCAGTCCACCTTGGTGTTAGCCATGCAGTAGGCAGCACACAGGCTACATAAATAAGTAAACAGATCATGTTCACCATAATTAGCCTCTATGGGACTTCACACTGTGTGTAAATGGCTGAAGGTATCAAGGTAGGAATAAGAGACAGAAGAGAAAGCCAGAAGAGAAAAAACACCTATTGCAGATATTCAAGGCTTCTAATGTACAAGAGGTAGGTAACGTTATTGTGTTGGTAGAGTGTGCTGTTGTTGTTATGTGCCGAATTACTCTGTTCATTATAAAACAACATTTATGTGACCGGAATGAGAGAGTGAGAGAAAGAGAGAGAAAAGTGAGAACCAGACACCAATCAATCAAGGTTGTATTTGGAGAGAGGTTTTCTGCTTTACTATTTAAGCGTCTTCGTATGTTCTCAAGTGGTCTTCATTCTCTGTTTTTGCTTACATCACCGGCTTGGTTTTATTGAACCACAATGTTTTCTTTGTTGCAGGATATTAAATATATTTTAAATATATATTGAATATAATCAAATAATGATTTTTATTTATGTATTCTGATCTATTCAGCATTAAACTCCTGCATCAATAATATTTAGATATGATTGATTAAAACTTGTTTATTTTAGTTTTTTTAAATAAACGATAAAATCCCTTTTAGCTCAAGCAGTAGAACAAGCATCACATGAAACACTCTCTCTTTCATTTAAGTGGAACTTCATGCTACAAAGCTGTTGATGAACTGCACTGGGGTCAGTGATCTACTCTTATCTGAACACTCTTACTGTCAGCATTCATTTCACTGGTGTGTTACTGGGAAATATCCAGACATCACAGACAAGCAGGTTTATTTTTTTATTTGATTGTAGTGGCAGGGAGCTTGAGGCACACAGCAAAAGTGGACTTTTACAGAGGCATGCACTAACCTTACAGTCGATGCGTTTCTTGTACATTACTTTGCTTGCTGTGTGGGCTAACACACTGCTAACAAAACATTCACATTAGCACATCTGTGTGTCAAGCAGTGTCATACACAATATAAATGTTTTCTGTTTTATCTGGTCAAGGCAACGTATCCCATTGAGGACACTTTGATAAGAGCTTTACAGCACATACCCAAACAGCATAGAGAAAAGCATTATTGTTCCACAAAATACTGTTTTACAGTGCCTTGTGAAAGTATTCACCCCGTTTACAACCTGTATTTAAATACAATCTGAATTGTTTGTGATGCATGTGCACAAAATACTCATCGCTTTTATAATAAATAATATTAAAGTTGGTGAGATGAGAAAAATAGATATATTAAAAAACATTTGGAAAAAAAATGAAAATTGGTACGTACATATGTATTGACATGAAGCCCCTAAATAGATCTGGTGCAACCAATTACCTTCAGAAGTCACATGCCTAGTGAAATGAAGTCCATCTGTGTGCAGTCTAAGTGTCACAAGATCTGTCAGTATATACACACCTTTTCTGAAAGGCCCCAGAGGCTGCAACTCCATTAAGCAAGAGACACCACAGCAAACAAGTCAGGGACAAAGTTGTTGAGTGGGTTTTCAGCAGCAGGGACTGGGAAATTGGTCTGAGTTGAGGGGAAGATGGATGGTGCTAAATACAGGGATTTTCACATATTAATTCCAGATTGTGAGGTAGCAAACATGAAAAATGCCAAGGGGTGGAGGTACTTTCACAAGGCACTGTATGTTTTGTGTCAGAGGTTAGCGTCATCTTGTTATGGAAGGTTAGCACCAATGATGGTTGCACTGCACAACCCTGCACAGCTAAAGCTCTACTCCTTTAGCTTCTTGAGCTTATTGCTTTCACTTGAGTATGGGCAGAGACGGGGCATTTTCAACACATCAGCAGTTAAAGGTAGATTGTGTGCTTTCCCTGTACTGACCTTGTGCCAAAGCTTAACAATTCAACAATCAGCGGCTAAACACTCCCATTGAGAGAGATGGCATTGGAAGAGGTCTGCTGCCCTGACCTTTTCCAGTACACTCACAACATTCACCCACACTGCACTCCCTCTCTCTCCATCCATCACCATTAGAATAGGTGCTGATGAAACCAGCAACCACTGTATGCAAATGCAGTCCTATCTCTGCAGTGGTTTCAGATGTGTGTTGAAGTGTTTTTTTTTTGTTGGTTTTTTTTTGTTTTTTAAGAACTGTCGAGGTTGATTGTCAGTTTAAGCAAAGCACAAAATGACATGAGGTATTGCTGAAGACAGATGGTGAGTGGAAAGACTGCTTTGGGTGGGGATGAAGACCTATCTAGCATATAGGTGCACTTCAAAGATATGTAGGTACTGATTGTACTCCATCTGTTGCAGCATAACTTTTCAGCTGCTCATGGTACCACATCCATCAAATGGAATGAGACCACCACAGGATTGCCTTTGGCAAAGTAGTATTTTGGTGGTAGACCATTCTCAGCAGAGATAGTAATAGCAACAAATCAATAACTGTTAACGTACAAAGGGCACCTATATCAGGCTTTCTAGATTCAGTTAGAATCCAATCTAAGTTGACAAGTAGAATTTAGTTCTCTGTAGTATTATAAAAATGTATAGACTATGTACATATAATGGATAGGCAAGACACTGTATACACAGTATACAGGCAATAAGAAGACAATATAAGGACAATAATATACAGACAGTATACATATTACCTACAGACAAAATATATTATATGAAGCAAAATTGTGCAGAAATGTTTTCAGCTGGACACATCTGGGGCAGCACAGTTCCAGTCCCAGCTCCAGGGGCTTTGGGTTTGAACCGCACTCTGTATTTATTTCTGTTTGTGGTGTTCTCCCAGTGTATGGGTGAGTTTTGGAGTTGCTGTGTGTGTCTGCATCGGAATTTCCTTTGTATCCTCGGTTTTTCTTCCATGCTAAATTGTTAGTGGTGCAAAGTCCTGCTCGTTCAGGAAGTGTCCATTCATTGATTAACTTGTTCATCATCTTGTCCACTCCATTCTAATTAGGGTCACGGTGGATCTGGAGCCTACCTGGAATGATGGCAATAATTTACCCAAGACAGAGTACCACACACAATCATTCACGTGGACTACCTGGTAGAAACCAAATTTCTTACAGATAGCAACCAGGGTGGCCTAAGATATTTCCCATGTGGTTCAACTCTGTTAATCTGTAAACTGCACACTTAGTAAGTGTGCTTGAGCAGAAAATCACTGAACTCTGCTGGCACTATGCCCTACAGGACCAGCTAATGCTTGGACTATAGTGTGAAAATAAAGGCGAATGATTATTGTATGCAGAATAATTGTGCTAAATGATTATCATGATTTAGATTTAGTTACAAAGTACCACTTGTGAGCATTACAGAGCCTTGCCCTATTAATAATAGTATTATTACTATGTAATTACCAACTGAGATTTAGTAATAACTGTATTCTTCAGTAACATCAAACTTCTGCACTTATTTAAATCAATAAGTAAATATTTGAAATGAATTGTTAATAATAATAATAATAATAATAATAATAATAATAATAATAATAATAATAATAAAATAAACATCCACCTTTTGACTTTTTGACTAGCATGAATCTAGCTGATAGCAAATACTTTTACATATACTCAATAATGATAATCAGATTTCTTCAGTTATCTGATTATTCAAGTGGTAATATAAACAGAAACTCTCAATTTCTAAAATTGATTCTAGAGATCTGTTTAAGAAATCTGATAGAGTGATGGATTTTAGCTCAGTAATCAGATTTCTCAGTGCATGTATAGCTCACTCTATACTCTGATTTATTTCAACTGCAGCTGTTCCTGATCAAGTCATGAGCACATAGCACAAACCATTGTTCACATTCGTCTGGCATATTTCGGCATAGTTTTAGTGCTCGTCTTATTGGTGGTTGGTGTGACATAACAAACCATGTGATGGGCTGGGATTCAGTTCACAGTGTGGGCAACAGTGCTGGGCTACATCAATAAGAGTTCTTGGGCAAGATTCCTAACACCACTCTGGCCCAACTCTGTGATATCAGTAACTTTGTAAGTCGCTGTGGATAAGGGTGTCAGCTTAATGCCATTAATTACATTTTAAAATTGCAATTTTGGCTTCATAAACAGTTTTTTGTGACAGCAATTATTTGCTAAAAGCATAGTGAAGTAGTCTCATTCTTACATTTATGGAGCTGCTTATGTAACAAGAAAACTGAATTTTGGAAGAAGCCTGAAGATCACCTGGTGATACAACAGAGACATGTAGAAGCAGCTTTTGTGACTCAGCAAGTGCACACTGCACACTGTTTCTTTTGATTATGTGACTGCAGAGTGTCGTGACTATATCCTGAAGCCTCAGAAGAGGGAATTGAGATATCTTGCACACTACACCATTGCTTTGGTTCATGAGTAATGCACAAATCCCATGTTCTTTACACACAGATGGTCCTAGAATGTCCCCTGCATGTGATGGCCTGTCAGTGTGGTGAACTCTAAGACCTTTGAATAATTTATGAAAGTTGAAATATCACATGTGGGTTTGTGTTAGAGTGATAACCAGCCTTTAGGCCTTGAGAGGTAATTGTGTGAAGAAATAGCTGGCTATGCTGCTGGTTTTAGCAGCTTTGTGGAAGAGAGTGTTTGTTTTTGCTCTCTGAGTGTTCGGAGACATGGATTATGTTTTATAATTTCCTCTTGTCTCGTACCTCCTTAAATAATTATCTGGCAAGCCACTCTCCATGCTGACTGGAGATATGCTCCTTCATAAGGAACCCACACGCGAAACATTATTACCTGGCATATGCTTATCGACTGTCACTTCTCTGTGGGTGGGAGGCGGCGGATCAGTGATTTATTTATCCCGTCCGCATAGCATCCAGACAGAGGCGAGGCTGAAATCTGCTTGTTTGAAGCGAGGTTGCCATGGCACAGCTGTACCTGTGTTTGTGTGTGTGTGTGTGTGTGTGTGTATGTGTGTGTGTGTGAGGGAGAGAGGCAGAGAGAGAGAGACATAGAGAGAGAGAACAGAGCAGAGTTAGGCTAAGGCTGCAGTCAGCTCTATGCTAATGGGTGCCCATGGCCATGTGAGCAGCTGTGAAGTGGTCAGGCCTGCCACTCATCATGGCCACCGGGGCAGAGAACAAAAGGAGCCATGGCCTGAGAGAGAGAGGGAGAGAGTGAGTGAGTGAGTGAGTGAGTGAGTGAGTGAGTGAATGAGTGAGAGAGAGAGAGAGAGAGAGAGAGAGAGAGAGAGAGAGAGAGAGAGAGATTACAGCAGAGACATGGGCACAGAGAAAGAGACAGAAATAGGGAGCGAGCTAACAGGAGAGAGGCAGATGGACAGAGAAAGGCAGACAAAAGGACAGATAGGGAGCAGCTGATAGTTCTGCAGCATGTTCCTTTTTAATTCCAAAATCTGTCCTTGTGTCCCAGTGATTGTTTCTCTAATCAGGGTTTTTAAAAAAGGGAGAGAAGAGAAAGATTTCTGTAAAGCTTCTAATGGCCTCTTTATTTACAGTGCTGATCATTGTAAATCAGTAGGTTTGGATCAGTGATCCTTCAGTGATCCATCAGTCTCATCCCAGCCTACTGACTACCAGCCTACTCTGACCTAATTTAATTAAACCAATAAAAATGATGAAAGTGTCTAAAAATGTGTAAATTGTAATTAAAATAAGTGTAATTTTCTTGGGAGGATAAAGGCAGGTTATTTTTTGGTATAAATTACATGAATTAAATAACCTAAATGTATTTTGTCTTGCTTGTCAAAGAAACAAGTACAAAAAAACTACAATTAAAAATATTTATTGAATGCTGAACATTGTAATGTCCCAGCAGACATACCAGCTAAGTACAATAAATTGCTGATGATTGCATTTGACAGATAAACACCTGACATGTTTGTGGCATTCACAAATGCAGCAGGCAGGTTGCAATCACATCACCAATACCATTATTGTTTGGTATAAATGATTCTGCCTTTTTGTGACCTTTGGTGCATGTACAGCCTTTGCCTTCCACTGGCTGAATACTTTTGGTGCAGCACAAATGACCTCACAGCATCTCATTAAGATCTGGACTTTGAATTGGCCTTTCCAGAATTCTCTATTTCATTTTTTGAGCCATTCCTTAATGGGTTTACTGGTTTTGAGTCATTGTCATGCATTGCTGCATGGTCCACCTCCACTTCAGATTCAGGTTTCAGACAGTTTTCCTCAAGCTGTCTATGTCAAAGTACAGAAATCATAATGGATAATATTGTCATGTTTCTGTCCAATCTTGTTTCCAGTCTGTTCCCTGTCTGTCCCTGTTTGGTCTTGGTTTTGGTAGGCCATGTGCTTTCCCAGCACATTGCTCTGTTGTGTGTTCGTTCTCGTCTCTGCCCTAGCTCAACACACACAACATTAGTGTCTTCATCCTGTGGCTCCTTTGTAGCCCTGCCCTCTTGTTATCTTCTCCAGGTGTCTCTAGTTTCTGTCTTTGTATAAGTAGCCCTTTGATTCGGTGTCTCTTGTTCTGTCATTGTGTGTGTGTGTGTGTGTGTGCGCATGTGGTTTTGTTCACAGCCTTCACGTTTGGACATTTTTGTCTTGGTATCCTAGTCTGTTTGTTATGCCCTAGTCTTGTAGTTTATTTATTCCTTCCTACTCTGTTTAGTTGTTATAGTCTAGTTGTCTAGTTTGTTTTATTGCATCTTGTTTCTTCTGTGTTTTGTTAACTTTGTAAATAAAACCCCTTATACCCTGCATATTTGTGTGCCTCCTGCTCTCCCACCAACCGTGACAAATATGATGAATTACCTGAGAAATCTCTATAGTAGGAAGCTGATGCATCATTTACTTTCAAACAAAAGTGCTGTACAGTTCTCTGTAATATTCACATAATGCAAATAGTCATTATGACAGATCACAGTACACTACAGAAAGCACAGACAGAACTGAATTATAGCAGCTTTTTAAATGGGAACAGAAGGCATTATGATCCCACTAGTCAATTATTTCAAATCATATTGCTCTAGTAAAAAAAAAACAATTGTAAGTTTGCCTTTGTTTTTCAGTTGCCAAGTCCTTGTGCTTTGTTGTACTTGCATGTCCAATCTTTGCCTGAGATTTGTCATTCATTTAGTGGCCTGTTTACATTGGTTATTTGTCTCTGCATTGTCTTGCTGTATTCCTGCACATACAGCTCGTCTCCCAGACTCATACATTACATTTTTGTTGTTCTTGATCTGGGACATAGACTGAAAATCAGCAAGATCACTGATAAGCAAAGATGGAAGGCTGTATTAAAGCATCCATGGCTGCTTTGAGTTTCTGGGTGCTTGGATGAATTGAGGCTTTCAAGGGATCCAACAAATTGTGAATAATGAAGCTACCTATTTTTTATTTTTTATTCTTTTTTTCCAAACCAAAGCTCATATTTTAAATATATGTTTTACTTACAAAGCAGTTCACAACATCATAGGCATGCTCTGAAATTGTCATTTTAATGGCATTTGTGAATCTCATGGCAGACTGATCATATTGCCAGTAATGTACCTGAGTAGAGAAGTGGATGGAGATATCATGGTAACTAGGGCAATTTCAGTCTTCGTTAGAGTACATGTACAGCTTCTGCCTTCATCCGGCAAGTTAGCCTAAAGTCTCAGCTCTTTCTGACATGGCGAAGTCTGGCTCTGTGCGCTCAGAGACCTTTTTTCAGCACTCTCCACTGATCTGTCAGAATCACTCCATACAGACCGGCCTCCTGTGAGTCCCACTGTCGAAGCAAATCCGCACCTCCACCTAGCAGAGCGCAAATGGGAATATAAAAGCCCGCCGCTCAACAGCCCCATTACTGTGGAAAAACTTCAGCAGAGTTCGAACTTCAATGTGCCATTGGGACTTGATTACAACCGGAACCCTCGCCCCGACTCTAGCAAGCAAGCCATGTGTGAAAAATTGAGCCCAGCTCGCGAGCTGATTGAGTCCGAGTGCTCCATGGAAGTGCCTGGACTTTGCCGTTTATGAACTGGCCATTGATCAGACAAAGTATATGTAATTACTGTATGAGTCGAAATGCAAGCACCGCACATTAAGACAGATTGTTTCCTCGTAAGGCTCGCACGGTCAATAGCAATCTCCAAATGAAGAGGTATTTTATTGACCTTGTTGAAGGGACCACGCAGTTGACCCTGGCTGCCGTTATTTCCTCTTGTGTCAAACCTTGACATTTCTCTCCCTCCTCTTCCTCCGGCTGTGGAATGTGTCTGGGCTGTGTTAGGCCTGTCTTTGCTGTGGACTCTGTGTAATGGTCCGAACCATTCCCACTGGCCCGGTCAGACCCTGCAGCGCTAGGTTTTGCTTGTGCACAAACAGGGACTGAGGGGACAGTGGACCTGTTTGAGATGCTGTCAAAACGCAGTTAGCAGCTTGGCTAAATCTCGTTCCTGTCAGTTGAGGTCGGGAATACTTTATTTGACCAGAGCTGTGGTTGTCTCACTGAGAGATCTGTCATATCTATGAAGAGATACACATTGTGCAAATTGTGTCCTCAAGGGAAACATCTTGCGTGTGCACCTGTGAGTAGGCCCACACTCCAGTGGTCCTTAATAAAGCATTGTTTCTGAGAAGTGTTTCACTAATAGCTCAATTATCTTGCAAAACACAGGTGCAGCTGATATGTAGAGTTAAGGTTATTTATATCATGCTCTTTACCTTCCCTTTACAGGCAGATATCAGAAATGTGTATTATGTGGGCAAAAGTATTGGGACACCTGTTCATTCATTATTATTTTTGAAAACATATTAAAAATAATTCTACTTAAAAAAAAAAACAAAACAAAACAAAAAAAAAACTTTCTAGTAGATTTTGGAGAATCGCTTTGAGCATTTAGTTGTTTTCGTTGATGAGTGTGAGGCCAGTATGTTGGATGATCACCCCCCACTTCATTCCCAGCTCCTTAACACATCCCAAACATATTAGAGCATGGTCATTCCAGAAAACAAAATTTCACAACTCTACTAGTTGAATGCTTCATTTAAAGGGGTGTTCACAAACATATCTTGTGTAGAAACATATGGTCCTTGTCCGGCCATATGATGAAGACAGAGATGTCAATCCAAGAAGACTTTAATCACATTTTGTCTCCTGGCTAAATAAAGTGCGCTTGCAAATTCCTGCAATGATTTATTCACGTCTCTGTTAGATCACGCTAAGAAAGAACACCCTTGTATGCCATTGTAAAACAGCGAGATTATTCCCTCCGAGTTATGTAAATCACCCAGTGATAAGTGCTCAAATTTGTATTCAAAGTCAATCTGGGGCCGGTTATTCAGCGAGCCATCAAGCGAGCATCCTCTCTCTCAGCACTGACAGAATGAGCAGCTCATTTTCTCTCTCTCTCTCTTTTTTAAGTCTTTACTCGAGCCAATAACCGGAGTGAAAAGGCCAAAAGCAAGGCCGACCTAAAATGAAAGGATCTTGTTTGGAGTGGCTCCTCTTCAGGCGATTTTCTCTAGGAGCTGCTCATTAGAGGTGTCCTCACCTCTGTCCTGCCTGGCTAGAGCCGCTCCCGCCTGGGTAATGACTACACTTGTGAGCTGCGGCGCTAGAGCTGGACCTCTGGCCTGGAATAAGGGCTCTGGCTCTCCAACCGCCTCCAATTCCTGGAGGATGGTGCTGGATTAAGGTGGTCTTAGCACATGGCGGATTTAATGAACGATCCACACACAACAATAACCTTTCAGTCGACACAAACAAATCACTCGATGGCCTGCTAATGGAGGAGAGTTCTCCTGTGCCTCACCAATCTGGTTGCATGTGCAGTATGCAAACAGTAGGCCGGAGGTCCGTCGAGAATGAGGAGCCGCTGCTGAGAAGCGGAGATTAATGCCCAGTCTGTCTCCATAGTCTCCCATCTCTAGACCAAACCCTCTCTGTGAAACACTTGTCCCAGCCATCTGTGGACGGGCAACTCGAAGGTTTCTCCACTAGCCATGGACACCCTGCCAATTTCTTCCGTTACCCCAAATGTATTAAGGTAATACCGATGTAATGATCCAATTTCTTGCTTTTACAAAACTGCCATGATCTGCTGGGAAATTAATCAGTTTTCATAAGACCAGCTGCAGGCAGCATTGTGTAATGAGTGCATGGTAGCGTCTTCTGCCGTCTACAGAAACAGAGAGAGAGAGAGAGAGAGAGAGAGAGAGAGATAGAGAGAGAGAGAGCGCTCTTGACTGCTTCTTGCCCATTCGCTCTGCTCGCCTTGCTAAGCATCATTAAAAGATTTCCCTTTTTAACAAAGGGAACCACAGTATGGTTTCAGTGTTTGAGAGGAAAACAAATTTGCTGCATCCTCAAAACAGCTGATTAGTACTTTTCCTTCAGCTTAAGTCATCACCTACATTTCATTTATTTATGTAGATGGGTGACAGGTTTAAATTGTGAATGAACAGTGGTTTCCACTAAAAATAGCTGAAGTAGCTGAAAGTTTCTGCTCAGGCTCTTTTCATACTGAAACTGATCTTCTGGGTTGTTGCTTATGAGCGCATATTTCCATTTCTGCCTCTTCTCGTGGGCTCTGGCCTGTTAATATATTTAGACATCTGACTGAAAAGTGGAGTGCACATTTAGAAAGGGCACTTTCCATTGTATGTTGTGAATTTGTCGGCCATATGGTGTGAGCTTTCCCACTTGTTGTTAGAAGCAGGCCAGCTATTTGTCATGGTGAATTGGATAAACAAGCTAAAACCTATTGATTCAATTTTGCTAAGCCTAATGTAATTTAAATAACACTGTTAAGGAACAGCAGCTTTAATTTAATTATGTTGCCTTTCTATCTATAGATTGTGTGTTTTTGCCAAAATCATAGCGCTTCTGTTTTTTTTTTATTTTTCCATGACAATTAACTTCCTCCTAGGGGAATATGGGCATTGTTGGACGCAGATTTATGTGTCCACAATAATTATGTTAATGTTCACTCAAGCCTGGCACTCCTTCCCTGGAAAAAAAAAAAAATGAAACAAAAAAAACAGGAAAAGACTTGCATACAAACTGCAGGTGAATGGGAGGTTTGCAAACACTTCATTTATTCAGACACTACAGGAGTGTGGTGTTGTTTAACCCCGACTGGGGCAAGGTGGGATTGTCCATGTACTCTGGGCTGGGAAAATAAACCATTCTGCATTGCAGTAAGTACATCAGAATAGTTTGTTTCAGTTAAACCTTTATTTGTGGTTTTTAAGCAATACGTGTGTGGTCGCTGTCTAATGCAATGCTAAAGTAGTAGATTGGAGCATCATGCAGTTTGCATTGGCCCATTACTAATGCATTTGATGGGTTTTTCCAGCGATTTTGTGAAGAGAAAAGTGTTTAATATTCTGTTGATTTATTCGGCAGGCAGTGTGCACAAGTCATAACATTTCATTTTCCCTGTAAACATGACAAGCATTAGCCGTTCGTCAGCATACACAAATACATTCAGTGTACGAGTTTCTTGAGTTATACTGGGTGTTATCCCCTCTAGCTGCTGTCAGTACTGCAATGAGCAGAATTCTACATTAATGGTCAAAATAAGATAAATTAATATTACTTTGTGGTTGTAAGGTACTGTAAGAAATACCATGATAAGGTAAGGTAAAGTTCATAGCATGTCAGCCTGGAAGTGCTTTTCTTTTCTACAGTGTAATGAAAAGCTCTATAAACAGCAGCCTAGCAGTAAAATGAGACTGAATTGCACTTTCTTGCACTCTTAACACTGAGGCCAGGGCTGTTGTTTGGCCTTTGATCATTAACTCTTGGCCCATGGTCTTATGTATGTAATGTCAGCTGTTGTACAAAGAGGAGGTTCACCTTTCTTTCTTCTTTCGTTTTTTGCAGCAGTTCATGTCCTCTCCAGATTGATTCAGGTCCCTCCAACGGAGCGTTTGTTTCCAATTATGGTTTCAATTTAGCGTTTAATTACAGTAACATTTTACCATTAAAAAAGCAATGAGGGAGAAGATAAGCCAGTGGAGATCTGTCCGTGGTGTGGGTCACCGGTTCACCATTTAAAAACCTAATTGTGTTTCAGATGGAGAGGATTTTAAACCGCATTTTAAGTCTAATCAAATCACGGCATTAGATCCACCAGAAAGACATCTGCCCTGACAGCTTTTTTTTATAGAGGTCCTCGCTCAGCATGCCTCTAATCAAAAATGATATTTCCTTCCAACAGTCTGTTATCTCTCAAATGTTTTGCATCAACAGTTTGCTCTGCGCTCCAAATTAAATTGTTTCTTTTTTTATATACAGGAGGATATCAGTCATCTTTATACTAAATTGGCAGGGAAAATAGAGACACAGTGAATGATTTGATTCAAGGTCTACATACTGGCTTACGTAGATCACTGTTGCGAGGGGTGGAGCAGGGGGTGTTGGGTATAATGCCACATTTATCCCATTTATCGTGGGACTTCGTTTTTTGCACCGAAGCAGCCATTCACTGTTTTGCATTTGTGTCATGAATATTGTAGATGCTGGACTGACAACAGCAACAACAAAAAGAGGCATCTAGGTTGTAGCATTGAGTGAACTAACCAGATGCTTGTGGATGGAAAACAAACCGTAGGACTTATTAAGAAAAGGACGGTGTCTATAAAAGAAGAGTCAAAGCCAGGCCAGGTCAAAACAAGATAAGTAAAACACAATACATGTGACTTGGCAAAAAGAGGAGTTCTCTAAACGAACAAGGGTCTAATCCAGCAAGCCAACAAAGAGGTGAACACAAACAGGAGGGCAAAAACTGAGCGGTAATAATGAGAGACAACATTGGGTCATAGCATAGATACTGAGAAAAGGTTTTAAACACTGTGGAAATAATGGCAATATTTCACGGCTTATATAAACAGGAGTTGTGCATTAGTACTCAAATAATGCTGATTAGGAAAGTGAGTGCTGATTGGCTGACTAAATCATGTGACTGGCTGGTGTATTGTGAGTGTTGAAGTCTTTCGGAAAGACAAAGTCTGTGGAAATGGAAGAACCAGAAGTGGGACATAGATGGGATAGTGGGAAGGGCTTATTCTGTACATGGACCCATGGGGAAATAACTGGGCTTTTCATAAAACAATTTGAATTTTCTTTGGGCTGTAATTTTAGGGGCATAATTACATGGTGAAGATTATACTTAGAGCTCTGTATGCTCTTTAAACATGTTTAACTTATATCAAACATTGAGTTGAATTTCAAGCTTGGAATTTCAAATTGCATTGAATATGAAAATAGGGGAATAGTTATGCCCTATTAACCCTAATATATTAACATGTGTCTCATTTAGCATGGAACTGATTATTACAGGTTGTGCTTGTTTGATTTGATTTGACCATTCATTCACCTTATCTGCTTAATTTTGGCAAGGGTCAGGGGTGTATCCATAGCCTATACAAAATGTTTGTGTGCAAGGCTGGAATATCTCCTACACAGGATGCCAGTCTAGTTTTTTTTCACCCAACCCTCTTAGGATTCTCCCCTATTATATACAATGCTCCCAGACAAGCACATGACTCTTCTTATATATGTGAAGCCATTGTTTCAGAGCCGGAGCTCCAGCTCCACAGTGACTACAGCAGTTAATATCGCACTGGGTGTGACTTGGGGAGAGAGCACCATCTATCCACCCAGACAGCATGGTCAATTTTGCTCTCTCTGACTCTGGCAAGCCAGAGGAGTGTGTTGGTTTGCTTTGATGTAACCATTCATTCACCTTTTTGTTTCATTTTAGTCTGGGACAGGAGTGGGTCCAGAGCCTACCTAGAATCACTGGGTGCAATGCAAGAATACTTCTTGCATTTATGTCCCGAATATCAAGGATGCTGTATTGTTGAGATTGAATCCGGAATTCTCACGCCGTCTCACAGTTCTTCTCATGAGGCAGGCCTACGTGCACGCCTTGTCCCATGTGCATAAGTATTGCTTCATTTAGTGTTTTGTTTCATTAATTTGATGATTAACAAGTACTTCATGCAACGTAACACTCACAGAGCCATTTCTGGTCATTTGGGCACCAACTAAAATATAAATTGTAGGTAAATAAAGAGAAACTTTTCATGGCCACACACTACATTAATTATTTCAGTAACGTTTTTACAACAGAGCCTTGATTCCCACCCGTGCCATGGCGAAACAAAGCCGTGCTGTTTTACTCCCTGCAATGATTAATCTGAAAGAAGAGGAATCTCAACGAGAACGATAGGCCCTTCTATTTCTCCCTTCACTGCCACTCAATGGAATCTCAGGAACAGATTTCATATCAGTGCATGCAAATAGATTAATCTGGCTTCATTGGAGCAGACAGAGGAGGGGAAGAAAGGAGCAGTTTTTGTGAAACGTGTTGGCATATCTTACTATCAAAGTAACCCACGGAAACATTGATTGAACATCCAAGGATAAAAAGATTTAGTACATTGGCCCGGCTCTGATGAATGGGAACAGGCATTTTTTATGTGTCCTTCACAGCAGAGCTCACAGGGCTGCAACGCACTGCAGCATGTTTTCTATTCTGTACAGTCAGAAAGTTCCCTTAGTTAAATGTACTGAGAAAGATTCAGAGGAGTAAAATAATTCCCAAGGCAAAACTGGGTCCATTTAACTAATGCAACCACCAAATGTGACTCATTTGAATTGCTGACTTGATGAGAATGCCCTCGTTCTACCGTACAGTTGGAGCTGTACGTTTGCAGTACACCTTCTGCGGCAGAACTTAGCTTGTGGTGAATTCCTGCGTGCAGTAAGCTGAAGGAATGGCTTTGGAAATAACATGAAATTTTCACAGTTGTACCTTTACCTGTTCCAGAGGCTGTAGTCAGCCGCCCAAGGCATGTTTGACGTTATGAGGCTATTGTATCGTTTCTCAGCATGGTTAACTAAGAGTACTTGGGGCCGAAGAACTGTTTGGAAGGAGGCGTTAAAGTCTTTGTGCCACAAGATTCGGGGTCTTTATGTTTGGAATGGCGTAGGACTATGAGCCTGACATAACACAGCTATAGCTCTCTGTCAGCATTGTGGTAACTGCATTTCAAAGGCACACACCTGCATTAAACCTTATCGAGTTAAATTGAAACAGACTTGTTTATGTGTGTTTAACACAGGCAGATTAGACAATGCAAACAGATGAATTATGGCTGGTGTAAGGTAGCGGGCATTAGCTAAATTAGTCTTGTAGCTGTAGTGCAAGAGTAAAGAACGAAATTGGAATAATCAGGATCTTGATTGACAACTAATGTTGACGTTGAAACAGATTATTAACAGAAATTAAGTTAAGCTTTGTTTATGTGATAACAGACACATCTGATGACAGCAAATATTGCATTAATGTGTCCTGATTCAGCAAAACAGTATATGGAAAAACAAGCCTTAACCCGTCACCAACATTAATTAGAGCTCTGCATTCTGTTACGTTTAACACATGAACGTGTTTTAACATAAACAAGATCTCATATATAGTAAAATCACATGCATTGCATTGATATGTATTGATAAATTGACCACATTATCAAATCTATTTGAGATGATGAAACAGTTTGATCATATTATGATGCTAATTGGTTGGGTATAAACTTCCATTAATTGTTAGCTGTACTGGGCTCAAGTGCCAAACTGGAGAAGCAAAATTCAGACACCAAACTTGTTTTGACTGATTGACTTTTGTGGTAAGCAGAAAACTGTTCCTTGAACTGTGCCTTTGGTCAGTGTGGTGGGATCGACAACATCACCTCATGCTGTCTCTAAAAGCTGAACTTCTGCTTATGCAGACGGTGTTCACCTCATTAACAGTCTTTGCTGTGATGCACTTCAAAGGCCAGCAAAGCCCAGCATGCTCTTGATGAGGACTTTGCTAATGGGATATAAAAAATGCTGCAGTAGCTCCACTCTGCTACTGTTACTGATTCCATTTGCCATCTTAAAAGCATTGCATATTCACTGTGTCTGCCTTTCAACACCCTTATAACCACACAAGCGGAGGGTCTGGATCTTTCCTGACACATGCAGAAGAGAATGAGGAGATTGTTTCTCCTCTGTGCGTTAACCGGGTGAGAGGCTTTGGAGGTGGGAAAGCCAAACCCTAAGCACAGTCCCTGATTGCCAATTGGCTGAGAGCCATGAAATAACTGGTGGGGGAAAGCAGTCCTGAATCCATTAGCTTCAGGTCTGAGCCAGAATGAGCGGCGGCTTATTAGGGAGGACCGGGAAAATGCAGCATCACTCAGGGGGCTTTGCTGCTCTGCAAACGTGCACTGGGAGGTTGTTTACGTCGCTGTCTGTTCAGAATAGAGATCACGCCTGTTTGGTGGGTGGGCATTTCACAAGTGGACTGATTTATTCCAAGCTCACCCACCTGATTTCCATCTCAAGCACGAAACAGTGCGTGCTGGCTGGAGCTGTGTGAAAATGGCAACGTATAGGCAGGAGAGCCACGCTGAGGGCTCTCTGAGTGTAATGAAATAAACAGAAATAAGCACTCGCTTCTGATTATCATGGCGTGGTGGAAATGACAGAAATTATCCCGCGGATCGGACGCCTGCTGCCAAACCACTGTTTACTTTTCCACTTAGTTTTGTGTGCAAAGTTTGTTTGCTGTTCTCTGTTGATTGGTGCTTTTCATGATGTTTTTCAGTGACCTAAAGTTCTGAGTAATATGACCAAAATCACAATATCACAATACATTTTCATATAATCACATTATTACTTACATTTAATACTCTCAGCATAACATTGTTCCATACTTGCATGGCTCACACCTGTAACTACAAAATAACTTTGCCATTGCTTTCTATGTAATTTAAGAAGAATAATTCTTAGGAAGTATTTGATTATTACATTTATATGAACACTATATGGACCAAAGTATTGGGACACCTGATAATTTATTGTTCTTTTCAAAATAAAGGGTGTTAAAAATAGTCCTTCTTTAGTTGGAGTAAGGATTGCTCTAAGGATTTGACGGCATTCAGCTTTGGGTTAGTGAGGTCAGGATGTTGGTTGATCACCACCCCACCTCACCCCCAACTCCCAAAGTCATCCCAAACGTACTACATGAGCAACATTGATCAGAAGAACACAGTTGCACTGGTTCACATCTAAATGGTGGTGGAGGCTTTATACCCTTCTAACCCATATCTGGCATTAGACATGGTGCCAACATGTTCATGTTTATCTACTTCTTTTCCTATTGGCTGTCTTCTCTCACAACTCGATAAGCTGTGTGTACATTTGCACATCTGTGTCAGCAATGGGTGTAAGTTAAAGTAGCTGAATGTATTCATTAGATAGAATGTCCACAAACATTTGGACATGTATTTTTGAAAGCTCAAACTCTGACATTATCAAATCAGTGTGATGGTGCGTGTCAACTTTTTGCCTCGCCACATCCAATTTATTTCAGTGGAGGGTGACAGGTTGCGTCACATCCAGTGAAGCCTTGTTCTCCGGCAGAGTTTATCTTTATGCAAATTAATACAGCCGCCGCATTGTGCCTGGCCAATCAGACAAGAGAAGGTTGACACATCATTACTATACCCAAAACCAGTGCCTTTCAAGCATGCTCTGGTTCTTGAACTGGTTCCATTATAAGAACCTTGGTGTTTTTAATGAACCATCACGCATTTACACCAGTTTTAGTTGAACCAGGGTTTCGTCAGAATATGTCATCAACAGAGGGTGTTGCCCAACATCAGTAAATGGAAGATGGCGGTGCGTATAGACTACCTGTCAGTGTTTGTGTTGTTATAGAGGTTTGTTTTTCTCCAAAAAGCCATCATGGATCAACTTTTTGTGATAACAAGACGAGGAAAAACACATCATAGTTTTAAAAGTGGGAATAAAAAATACATTAATGTAGTAAATACATGAACATATAGTAATGTCTTAAGATGGTGCAGAATCTCCTTCTCAGACTTGGGCTTTGGTTTTCAATAAAGTGCTGTGCTGTTTTGATCTGGATAGATGTCTTTCTGATGTGAAAGGTATACATCACTACCTACTGTACATACAGCACTTGATCTAAATCAAATACTTGTAGTTTACTCTCAACAGAATAGCAGATTTAATGATTTTTTAATTTAAACAAATATTTATTTCTGTTATTGTTTTAACATTAGTAATTGCAGATGATCTGTAGATCTTATGTATTTCTTTACAGGTGTATTTGACACTGGGCTTGCAGGTGAAACGTCCCCTCACTTACTAACACCATTTGTATTTTTAGAATTCTATCATCCCACCGTATTTTCCTGTAAATTGATTCCACTCGGATGGCCTGTGTTCCGCGGCCATGCTGTTGAAAATGTGAAAATGGCCGACGGTGTGATGTCCTCATCTCCACGGGTTATTTTTAGTGCTGTTGACTGATGCCGGCATCCCAGAGGGCTGCTGGGCCTTCCATATCTCTGCGGCGCTTGTCAAACAGGCCTGTGTGAAGGCCAGCTATGGAGAAGCCCCTGGTCAGGGGGACAGCTCACCCACCACTGCCACCCAATTATCAAATGGCAGTGGGCCTGCAGCAGGAGCTGAGCATTAGAGGAAGGGTGCAACCTGTTGAGGCAAGCTGTCAATTATCTCCAGGAGCCTGCTCAACCCAACAGCATGTGCCTCTCTCACTGGGCTTACTCCAAACACTGAGCGCTCCCCTGCACACACACACACACACACACACACACACACACACACACACACACACACACACACACACACACACACACACAATCTCACACATAGACTTACACACAGAGCACTGGGATTCATTACCCAGCCCTCACGTCTCTCTGTCTGCTAATGAGGTTTCAGCACAACCAAAACTGAAAGATCACAAGCACATACCTGTAGGTCTCTCTCTCTCTCTCTCTCTCTCTCTCTCTCTCTCTCTCTCTCTCCCTGCCTGTCGTTCTCCCTCTTCCCTCTTCTTTCTATTTTTTTTTACAGCTCTGTCTCTCTTACATTCTCTTTCTTTCCTAGCTTTCTGTCTCTCTTTTTTCTGTTCTTCTTCCCTGCAATCTGGTACAGTGAGGGCAGCATGTGATCCTGCCTGTCTCTCCTCAGTGTGTGACTACTTGCCTGGAGGGAGGGACCTCTACAGGGACATACACACACGCTTTCACACTCATTCACTTTCTCTCTCTCTGTCTCTTTTTGTGTGTCTCTCTCTCTCTCTCTCTCTCTCTCTCTCTCTCTCTCTCTTCTCTCTGTCTCTCTCTCTCTCTCTCTGTGTGTGTGTGTGTGTGTGTGTGTGTGTGTGTGTGTGTGTGTGTGTGTGTGTGTGTGTGCATTTACTGTCAGGCTCAGAAATGCTTCTCTTTGTGCAACACTGCCTGCTGATAATTATGTTTTTGGGAGGGGGCTGAAAAAACCCTCTCTCTCTCTTTCTTGCTCTGTTTCTTTTTTGTTTTTTAAAGTCCTGGGCGCTTACTGGTGGAGGCATTTTGCTGATTATGGATGTGGCGCCTTGTCTGTGTTTTGTCATGCCTAATTAATTACTTACTGAATTACGCACTTACATTTTCAGGCCATGTCCAAAACACTATTAGTGCATGGGTGGGTTTTCTTCTTAGATTTTTTTTTTTTCATTCCCGTCGTTCTTTATGCTCTGCTGCACTGAGGTAACTGGCTCCAGGAGACTCAGGACCCATTAAAGGCAGCACAGTGTCAGTGGCTCCTGGCCTTTACAGAAAACAGCACCTTCAACAAGCTGCAACACTCTTGCAGGTTACGGGCTGATAATTAGGGCTAGGTATCGGCAGCAGCTGCCCAATGTGATATGTGTAATATCACTTTTAGAGTTTTAGCGTGGTACTGTAATAGGAAGCCACTGTTGCAACAAGTGAGTTGGTGGAATTTCTCGCACCCTAGACATTCCACATTCAACTTGTGTTATTGAAAAGTGAAAGGAGTGTGACGAAAGTTTACATGACCAGAAACACACTGACTCAAATTAAGGAGGTTCATGGAGCCATTTTTATGAGTTTGTCTAAGAGCATCGTTTCATGGCAAAAGTGTCGCAAACTATAGTTTCCTCATTGATGAGCACTCATGTAAAGGAGTGAAATGAAAGGGTGGACATAGAATCTAGATTCTTACATCTTTGCGGGAACAGTATGGAGAAGATTATCCATAAAGGCATGATTGGGAGAACTTGACTGGCCTACTCAGAGCCTTGACATCAACCCCATTCAACACATTTGGAGATTGCAAGACAGGTCCTCTTGTCCAACATCACAACCTCACAAACCAGTAGAAAGCCAAACATTCTACACACACACTTCAAAATCTTATGGAAAGCCTTCCCAGAAGAGTGGACGCTGTTATAGCAGTAAAAGGGGGCCAAATCCATATTAGTGCCAGGGTTTGATAGCAAGTTTATAGCCAGTTCTTGAAGTTGATGTGTTGGAAGTAGGGCAAATAAACAGGTATAATGATCTAAGCAACCTAAACCAAGGGCCCAGCTGTGATGGCTGGACTATTGGGTCAGAGCATCTTCAAAACAACCCTTGAGAAATGTTCTTGGTGTGCAGTGGTTGCCTTTCAAATGTGTCCAAGAAAGAACAACCAATGATATTGTCCTGCTATTTATACCTAATGATACTGATATGCTGCCATATCTCCACACATGAAAGGGTGGATTTGCATTGCCAATATCTATATTGCCATTTACATATTTTGACACAGCTCTACTGATAATGAACTTTTGTGATTCTCCAGCACCAGAGCAGGGAGAAAAAGAGGATAGAGATGGGTTGCTGGGGGTGTAGAGGGGAGGGAGCATGCGTATGGGATTAATCACTTAGGAGAACTACTTCATGGTGATGAAGTAATTATACAGAGCATACTGACCAACATGATCCCAGCTCAAGGCATTAGTCACGTCAGTGCTCCCAACTGTTAATTTAGTCTTCTCCTGACAATCCAGCATAGTCTCATGAGTGAGGCCAGCTAATGAGGATTTCCTAAAGGTTAAGTAAACAGAGGGGAGGTGGAGTTGAGAGAGGGGAGGCGAGAGGAGCATGGCCAACATCAAAGATGTGAGAGCAGATGAAGATGGTGGAGCGGGTGCTCATCTGAGCTCATCGTGTCATCAGGGATGTGGAAAAACCCCCACTTTTCAGTGCTCAACTTGGCCGGGAAAAGAAGTCTGCAGGAAGCGGCTTTGTGTTGGAGAGAAAAGCCAGCCGTGTTGCATTTTTGTTTTCTCTTGGAAGCTGCTCCCAACGAACCGACCACACTGCCATGTCTTTGAGAATTTTTGGAGTGCAGGCAAATGGTCTGGCTCAAGACAGGCTAATTAGGCCGACTGATGCCCGGTTCCAAATCAAGGAATTAAAAAAGACCTGTCCATTTAAACATAATTGTGTTGTTTATAAGCAAGGAAACAGTGTGTGCCTGCAAAGTGTATCATTTGTTGAGCACAATGGAGGCCTGTATACCTGTACTGATACTGCAGGAGGCTGCAATGTGCTAATGGGCCTCTAGCCACTCACATTTTTTATTGTGTCTTGATCAGTAACATTACCAGATAAATAACTTATTCACAATCTAAAATTGGAAGTCACTACAGTATTTAAATAATGTGTAATACTCTAAATGACATTTCCAAACAAAGCAACCAGGGTAGAAGTAAAGAAGCTGCTCAGAAAATTAGAACTCCCACATACTACCTTAGCTAATATCTTCAGCAGCTATCAGTATGATAATTATATCCAGAAGATGATCTTCAACACGAAGATAAGTTCAACAAGAAAGTAAGTTGACTAGAAAGGGGAGAATGTGATTTAAAAAGATGCACAAGCAACAGGGATGACCACAGCTTTGAGAGAATTGTCAAGAAAAGTTGATTCAATAATTTGGAAGAGCTTCACATGAAGTGGGCTGAGGAGAAAAAGAACTGGAAGGTTGCTCAGAGCTCCAAAAAAATTTTGCATTTCATTTGGAAATCAAGACTCTTAGAGTCTCATCCCATGCTCCTAGAGTCTGGATAAAGAGTGTTGAAGCACAGAATCTACGGTGTCCAGTGTATCCAGTGTGAGGTTTCTACACTGATGGTTTGGCATGCCATGTCATCTGCCGGGGTTGATCCACTGTCTTTTATCAAGTCCAAAGGACATTTTCGAGTACTCTATGCTTCGATCTGCTGAAAAACTTTATAAAGATGGCGATTTCCTTTTCCAGTATTCTAATACATTTATTTTTGGAATAAGAAAAAAAGGCTTGAAATATGTTGTTGCATACAATTAATAAAATATATATAACATATTTAAAGAAAATATGAACAAAAAAAATTACAATATTCTAATTACCTGAGATGCACTTGTACGAATATCACAATACTACTATTGTGTATTTTGTCCTCGCTGTCCTACCACAAGCCATTTTAAACATGAGCATTGTGAAGATTGGTCTTGAGTAGATCTTAGTAACTGAGAGCCCAAGTGATAGTCGTCATGCAGTGACACATGAAATTTATCCATAAGTAATTATGGTGAAATGATTCAGGCACCATACTGTATAGAACAGTTTGTGCAGCATGATGCTTTTTTCTGCTGTAATATTTCTCATTCTTAAAACAAGCTTCTGTTTCTGTGGGGAAGGAATTGCAATACCCTTGGAGAAAATTGCAGATTTGCACCTTGTTTATGACCAGCTTACAGCAGCATTGTCATAATGGCATGCCTGTACACAGTGTGAGATTTTTTTGGATTCCCAAATGTTTTGCACAGGAAAAAAGGTCCCTAAGAAAACGGTAGACAAGATTGGCTCTTTGTGTATGCGGTCAATGGTGACAATCAATGCTGTGCTTGAAGGCCAATCAATGGCAATCATTTGAAATAATAACACAGCCACATCGCTGAACTTCAAGTGCTGCCGTCAGTATTTTGGACTCCAATTACACGTAGCCATTCGGCCGCGCAACCAGGGCCCCGTACGGAGCCCCACAGCCCGGTAAAGATGAACCAGAATAGTGTGCTGGCATCTAAGCTTGCAGGGCAGCGGTAGGGGTTCTTCACTAGGCTGTTTGTGCCTTCACACCCAAGCAGAATTCAGATTGATTTTTTTTCCCTTTTGCCACTGAAAGAATACAAAGCTAAACCCGTGTTGCAGCTGACATTTTACTTCCAGCTATCAAAACAAGACCGGTAGCTCCAGGGGCTCAAATTATTCTTTCTTTTTGGACACTGTTGTGCTACCGACGGGCAATATTTTGTGTGCCGTTCAAGCTTGTAAAGATACTCCCAGCGCCACAGGAAAAGGCTGATTGTAGGACTGTGATGTGGTGCCTTAAATGTACTTTCTGATGGACTTGGTAGACCATTGCAGTGAAATTTCTCCAAGGATGTAACCTTGTTCTGAGACAGTCATGCTGTCACAAGGTGCATGGCCTGGAAAAGACAAGCATATGCTCCACAATTTCTTCTGTTTTCTAGAGCATTTTACAAAATGGACAAGAATCATTGTGGCAGTTTTCGAAAATCCACCTTTAAGGTATAATCGATGCCTGCTGTGACCTGTAGTGGTTGGTCATACATAGACTGTGCTGATAATGGAATCCTCTTATTCCATCTTGTGGAAAATAACACCTTAAAAAGGATCAGTGGTGAATTATGGGAAGGGGTAAGACATTTGTGTAGCATTTAATTAAATTATTAATTTCTTTTTATTGTTACCCAGTTGTCACTCCAATTATTAGTCATATCTGATTCCCAACCAGTACTTCAGACTTCCCCTGTCAAACAGTGCCACCAGTGGTGGGAAGGTGCAAGCAAGTCACACAAAGCAAGCCACTGTTCTTTTTTGAAATGGTTCTAATAAAGCGTGCTTGGACAGGAACTCCTTTATCCTAGCAGGTCAACTATGCTGTTGGAGACTTCGATTGACCGCGGATGGTGGTCAACAGATGGGGTCAGATGGGGTTAAACGACTTCTGTGACAGCCCCTAACATTGGACAAAGTGTGTGAAGCTTAATCTTTATGAAATAAAAGAACATAACACTCTACAGCACAAAATGACATCATATCTGCCTTCAGAACAACACACTGAGTCCTCTCAAACATGCATACAATAATTCTGATAACTCGTATCTAGGGCTGTACTATATGGACAAAAAATCTTATTCAGGTATATTTTATTTGGATGGGGATATGCTTCGATATATGATGTGAAAAATACAATCTGAAAAAATTAGGACACCTCATGAAATCGTATATTTCTGTATATTTAAACATATTGAAATTTGATCTTTGTTCCATCTTTATACACACCAAGTCTTTGCAATAGTGTGTACATAAGAGGACAAATGGGGGCATTGGGGAGCAGTGTAGAGGAGGATCTGAGAGCAGGGGGTGGAGCAGAAAAAAAAGTTTCTGCAAGATTGAAACAGAATAATTTACAAACTTGAAAAATTTTATCGATATCAATATAAATATTAATGTATCACACAGCCCTACGGATAACTTTACACATATTTAAAAGCTCAATTATATGTATGTATACTCTGTTTTGATATGGCATTGCTAGTGATGTGCTATGATTACCTTAAAATAAACTAAAGAATAAATGTTTGGGCAGATTTGGTGGTAGGTTGGTTAAATAATTCACATTTCTTTTAGAGCGGTGGATAAATGTGTTGCAGGAGGCTCCTCATCTTCTGAGTTTGCTGATTAGTAGATTTACTACTTATGCTTTTCTAATGTGTTGCAATTAGCCAGTTTGTTTTAATTTGACATGAAAAGTACCCTGACTGTGTTTTTAATGATTGTGACTGATTTATTTAGAGCCCTTAGACCAATCAGGAATTGGCAATACAGTACCATGGCCACTTAGTGACTGGCTCTGAGTTAATTGGTGGTGGGCAGTATGTATGTTTCCTATTTTGGTAGCTGTGCTGTTGTTATTGGAAACCCTTTTATTGTTTCAGTAATAAACACTGCCCTGGCATTGCATCAGAATAGGGTATTTAATGTGATTTTATCATAAAAACCTTTCCTCCCTGCTTCTGCCGTTAAACATATGTTGATGAGGTATTATGGCAGGCGGCCACATGGCTTCCATGCTGAATGTTGTGGCTTCACCTGTTAAATTGGCAAAAAACGAACATGCAAATGTATAAAAATGATGAATGTCATGATTAATTGGACATGTGTGCAATTTATATTGTCCCTTCAGGTCACCTCTCCTCAATGACCCCTAAATGTATTAGGCCTCCTACTGAAACCATTCATCACAGCTTGCCAGTGTGAAGGCTGTAGGTAAAGGTTTCCTCCCACATGTCACAGGACATGCATGTTCTCTTAGAAGTGCAGTGAGATTTATGGATTTAGGCATGTCTAGATATAGTTTTGGGGCAAGGAGTAATACCACAAAGGCAGTGTTGAGCGCACACACATGCCTGTGAGGCTGCTTGCTGCCTCCTAGGAGGTCTTCCGTGGCCTGAATTGAGTGAGATCAAGAGTAAGTGTTTGTGTATGTGTGTGTGTATGTCTGTGTGAGGTGATGGATGAAAGTATGGTTACTTGCGCTGTCCGTCTCCTCCATACACCTCCAAACAAATAGCTGCTGTTCTCCCTCCACTGAAAGAAAGAGTCACCTTTACCCCGATTGAAACAAATGAGAGATAACAGAACTGACACATTAATTACCAGGCAGGTCTCCCTGCAATGTACCAAATAACAAATTAGCAAAAAGTAACAAATTACTGTAATCAAACATCCATCAACTTTACTTTTACCCCCCTTTGAGAGGGAGATGCGAAGGTGAGGAATACAGTTAAAACAAGGTGGGGGGTCTATCTGCTCCAAGCCCTAATTTTAGATATCAGTACCATATGAATCGAGCAACACTGCGAAGCAGAATTTCCAGCAGTAGTTTGGGTGCTTTAAGCTATGTTCACATAAAAGCCTTATTACTCAGTTCTGCTTGCAAGTGACCATCATTGGTGTGAACACACCAACACTGACTGCAATCAGTTTAGCGTTGACAAATTATTGTAGCATCGATTAACAAAAAAAGACATAATGTGATCCTGATTTGACCACTCTCGTGACATTGGTATGGAATTACAGTCACATGGTAGATGAGTGTTTGCTCTAGAACTTCATATGAAGTCTTAAGTCAGATTTGAAAAGCTCAGAAGGAAAAATGTGTTGCTTTCATTTTATATTATTTGTATAATATATAAGAAATTATATTATACATAAAGTATTTGACTGGTTATTTGTATAGTTTAACACATAACCACTAAGCATGATTAAATTATTATACACCAGTTCCGGGCACAGAAGCTGATTGGTTGAGAAGCATTCGAACCATGCTGTTATCTTGCCACAATAGCAGTCACTCCGCTGAATGGCACTACTAAGTAAATAACACCAGCAACTCCTGTAGTAACGCAAATGACCCAAGTTAAAAAGCAAAAGGAAGCTAAAAGGATTAAGACTTTGATGGACCCAGAGGTGGATCTGCCAGTCTTGTCACCCTGATTGCAGGCCAGCTGCAGCTGCTTATGGAGGACTTTCCCAATGGCTCAGTGAGAGGCCTATGGACACAGAGACGCAGTTAGACTGGGGAAACAGGTGATCTGATTCGGGCTTATTGTAGCTCAGGGATGTGTTCCCTTTGTGTTTGGTTTTGGGGATTGTCTGTGTGTTACCCTGTGTGAAAATACACATTAAGTGGCACAGAGCTGTTGTCTATGTGTCTCTGAAAGTCATGAGGTTGGCCAGTCATGTAACTGAGGGCTGAGATCACAACAAGAATTCACAATAACAAAAGACGAACAGACAAGAAATATGGTGCGTGGGAAATTGAGTTCAATGTGTTGGTCGGAGTAAGGAGCTGTAGAGGAACTGCAGGTTGTGCAGTGAGTGAGTGGAGTTTAATGTTTTGGTCTGAGGAAGAAGCAAGAGAAGGAAATACTTACATTAAACACATTAAACGTAACATTCATGCCTCAGACATTCATGACACTCGAGGTTGTATTATTGTAAATTGTAAAACAAATGGCAAGAGTGCCAATTAGACTGTGTTTCTTAATGTATGAAAATACACAAACAAATGAACCAGCAAACACTGGGTTAAAACATAACCAGTAAACAAAAACAAAAACCAGTAAACAAATGAATGTGTGCTTTATCACTAATCACGGAATATTCACACAGATGGTATATTTTTATATATCATTGTTTATAGATAAAACCTTTTTTTTGTATACTCCAGTCCAACTGCATTTTTCATTTTAATTCCTTTATAAAGCAAAAGGAAAAGAGGGGAACTAAATAAGGAGCAATATATTTCAGGGAATGAAATAGTAGTTAAATATCTTACGTATTGACCTCTGGGGTTATTATTCACTTATAAGTCTATTTGGTAATTTTTTACAGATTTTGTGTAATTTTGAGCCCCATAGGGTTCTGCTTTAGGGTTTGTGAAACTGTTGTTTCACAGGTTTAAGAGGTTGAAATGAGAGATCAAAGAGCAGGATTTTGTCCAAATTGTTGGATTTCTGAAAATGAAAAGAAAGTAAGCCCCATAATGAAGCTACGGTTTGAGCCCTATAGTAGTAGTGAAGCAAATAATTGACTTAGTTGCCAAAAATTAACAACCAAATTAGTTTGGTTGAAAACTATTAGTTGTTTACTAGTCAGTTAACAGTGTGGAATTCAGTTTTACTGCTGCTGTTACTGTTACAGTAATGATTCCATCAATCTGGATACAGAGCTGCAGTGAGAACATATCGACTGAGCAGCTGTCTGTCACGTCAATGAAGCATGTGGATACAATCATTACAGAGCCATTAGGCAACACTACCACATATCTGCAGTGCCATCACTGGATATCTGCAGTGTGTGGGTCTTATATGAACATGGGCTGATTAAAGGAGAGATGCTATGAATGAGAACCATTGACCATTGACAACCATTGACCGTTCAACATGTTAACATTTAGATTCCTGCCCTTTAACAAAAAGAGACAATCAGCTTGCTGGTTAAACTGCAAGCAGAGGAATTTTTTCCATATTTTGGCTCTGGCCAGATTGTGTCAATATAAGTGACTAATACAAACATAGCAGAAACACAAAGTTCTTTCAAACTGAAAGCTAAAATTGCTCACAAAATGTCTCATAATTTTTGATCAGAAAAAATGACAAAGACCATTATTTTATCACTACATATTATTCCAAAAAAATGATTATTCATTTTAGTAGTCAACAGATATGTGCATATTGGAAATGTTGCAATTTTAGTGTGATTGCACCATTACTGTAGGATTGAATCAGGTAGTTATGAACATGTCTGTGATGTGACTTAGTGCAGGGCTGGAAGTTGACAGGAGAGCCTTAGTGCAGCATTGGCCTGTTTGAATATGCAGCAGGCGCTCTCTGTAGTTCCAGAGTCCAGGGTGGGAAGACGGCTGTCCCCTGCTTCACCTCACACTCCCCACAGGCAAGATGTTCCCCAGCAAAGTGAGGGGGAAAAAAACAGTTACTTTGGTTTTGCTTTTTTCAGGAATGGAGTGCATAACATCCTCCTCTACTCACACTATCAAGCAATGCATTCATGCACACAAATAAGGTAGAAAAGGAACCTGGTTTTACACGCTCGGAACACCACCCGCATTATGCAGCAGCTTACTGGAGAGTGGACTATACAGCGTTTCCGGTGTTACAACTGTGATTGTGAGTGAGAGTGTGCACGTGTGTACCACAGAGATGAGGGAGACTGCCCATGTGCTCGGAGCCCATCCAGTCATCCGTGTTCCCCATGTGTATCTCTCTACGCCTGACTGCCCCTGCTAAGTGTAGTCAAGTGCAATAAAGCTTGTGACAGGCTGGAGCAACAGCAGCACCCCCCCCCTTACCACCCCCCAAATCCCTTCAGTTCACACTGCCTCCCCTTGCATACCTGCCTGGGACATCCAGTCTCACTCTGTTGGCCCACAGCAGTCATCGAGTCACACACTCACTTCCTTAAATCTGTGTCGGTGTTTGTGTGTATCAGATTACCAGTTTGCCAACATAGGCATGGAGGTGGAAGATAGGGAAATATAATTAGAGGCATGTACCAGGACCACCAGAATGCTAGACTGTCAGCCTAATGCAAATGCGCTGCATTTGGTTTGCATTGTATTCACTGACAAATGCTGAGCCATTAAAAGCTTGTGTAGTGACCATGCCGAGCTGAGCCTGTGCTCTATGGTGAGAAAAACTGTCCCAGTGCTGAATCCAGTCAGCGGGAAAGAATGTAAACAAGCACTAAAAGGAGTTCAGATCCAATACAGTGGTGCTAGCATAGCATGGAGATAATGCCTCAGATAATAGTGTCTGCCTGCCAGTTCTAGAAGTGAAATGTGGCATTTTTTCGTAATATTACAACATGTAGCAGCAAACAAATCTTTGGGTCACTGCAGCTTTTCATCCAGTATGTCTTTTGAGTCTGTGACACTATATGTCAAAATGTGTGTGGACACCACCTTGTAATGAATGCATTCAGCAACTATAAGTTGCACCCATTGTTGACACAAGTGTGGACAAGAGATGTACTGGCAATAAAATAGGACTCCCTGGAGTAAGTAAACATGAACCGTGTGCCTTAGGGCTGGGTGATATGGACAAGAAATCATATCCTGATATATATTATCTGAATGGCAATGTACAATACGATATAATATGTAAAAAATCTCCATATAGACATAAATATTAATATGTCACCCAGCCCTACCATGCCTAATGCCAAACATGGGCTAGATGAATGATTGTGCAATGCGAATGATGTTGTGCCATCCATTATTTTTGGGATGATTTCGAGAGTTGCTGGTGAAGTGTGGTGGTCATATCACTAATGTTCTAATTATGGGTGAATGAGCAAACACTGCAGCTAAGTTGCAGTGTTCTTTAGTTATGGCCTTCTTGTTTTGTTGGAAGTATTTGTTTTTCTGCATTGCTGCTACTTGCTGTGATGCACACAGTGAACATCATCAGGCCTGATATATTAGAAAAGCAAACTAAATGCTGACTTACTTTCACCAGAACCAGTTTTTCATTCACATCAAATCAGTCTGACAAATTTTGGTACGATATCACAAAGAGCCAAAAGCGATGTCATGCAGTTACATATTTCAAAACGTCTAACTGGAATAAACATTGCCCACAATAGCTGCCACCACCGTCACCGACATGCCCACAGCCACCGCAGATGAAGCATGCAGATTAACTGGGGATTAACAGACAAGTTTAAGCACAATAGTGTGGAATACAGATTTCCTGCTGCTGTAGTTTTTCACACCATTTATTCAAGTCATGCACAGATTTTTGATCCACTGCAAGAAAAACAGAAACCATTTGTGTTCTGAGGGTTCATGTGTCCTGTATCTGACCTCGCTGGGCGTTCTGAGGTATTTAACACCACTAACCTGATACACACTGAGAGTATGTCACTCTGCCCAGTATAGTGAGTATTGGAGCATTTTTCACAGTAGAACTATGAAAAAAACAACAACTGAGCTGTCTTTATATGACAGTATCACATGAAGCATGGACATTTCTAAAAGAAAGAGTTTTTCAATGAACGTCATGGATGGTATTGTGTCTCAGTGCTCTGTGGATCACTGAAATCAATTTCACACACCTGTGATAATTAGTTTGCTAAGTGAGCCCAATTAAGGGAAAACTACTTATAAAGGATGTTCCACATTATTAAGCAGGCCACAGGTTTGAAGCAGTATGGAAAAGAAAAAGGATCTCTGCTGCTGAAAAGCGTCACATAATGCAATAACTTGTATAAGGTATGAAAACATATAGTTTACATATATTTTTAAAAAACATGATCATTGTACTTTGAGATTTATGGCTGATTCAGAACACAGGCATGTTTGTTCTGATAAAGGCATAATGAGGAAGGTTTCTGACAGACACATTCATTGGATTAAGAAAGCAGAATTGATTTATTTATTTATCAGTGGACCCATAAAAGTAGCCCAAACAATAACATTGCAAGATAAGAACAAATTTCAGATTATTTAAGATACAAGGGTTTTGTATTTTAACCAAAACTAATCACTTCAGCAGCTGCCAAACTATTAACAATTAAGAATAGAAATGAAAAGTTAATATCAGTGAAGAATTAGACATGCATGCTTTTGCTTTGAAGTGCTGGGATAAGTGGAATAAGCAGGTTAGTGCTACAGATTTGTCAGGAATGTAGAGTGACTGGGGATGTGTTTTGGAGCATGTTGTGAAGCAGAGGCCAGCTAAAAAAGTCCTTTAAATACAGAATCCACCATCGTGCCATGTGTCTTTACCTGAGCTAAACCTCAGCTAAAACCCCACTGTGACTCCGCCAGCCCAGCATGAAGAGCACAGCTGCTGCTACTGTTCTGGCAGCCCTTCCACGGAGAGGGAAAATCACCCCCCTTTCTTTCCCCTACTGTTATTTTTCCTCTCTTTTGCCACGTAGAAAGAGAGCGAGAGAGAAAAAAAAAGAATAGTTTACTCATTGCTGACACATGGAAAGGTAGAATGTCTCTCTCTCTGCCTCTCTCTCTCATAATGTGTCAGTGCTCAGAGACGCATGCACAGTAGTCCTCTCACTCTGGATTATTGTTGTGTTTGGCCCAGGCTCAGAATAGCAGGCAGAGATTTCCTCTGTTTCAAAGTGAAGATTGTACCAGCTGTTTCACATTAGTTTGTGTTTGCAGTGCTGAGTTTCCCTCGTCTCTAACTCACACTGCTGCTCCCTCCATCTTCCTTTCACCCGGGGCCACATTTAGTTCCGTTAATGAGCCTACACAAATCAGAGGAATGCATTATTGAATGTTAATGGCAGCAAATGTCATTTTCCTTCGTTTTACCTCAGCTTCCTCAGTGCTGACAAGTGCAACACTCACATAGCCAACATTTGCAGCCATTAGTGCTACAGATAAACACTCAGCACACATACAGTATTAGGCAAAACATCCACATCTCATAGGGCTGTAACAGAACAGTGTATGGTATTGTATCAATGTATTTACATTTACATGTAATGCATTTATCAGATGCTCTACATGCAGAACGCCTTACAAAAGTGCTTTGCTGTCCTCTCAGAAAAATATGTCTAGCTTGGGAGAATGGACTCTAAGATAAAGGCTAAGATAAAACTAATGCTATGTTCACACAGCAGGACAAGTAGCCCAAATCCAATTTTCTTAACATGTAAATTTTCACATACATGTGCAAAAGGTCATTTTTGCATGTCATGGAATAACAGCCACATTGAATTCTGATCTGAATGTTCAGAATCTTATTGCTGCAATGAAAGAGGCCCAAATTCTGTGTTTTTTTACCATTCACACTGCTAAAGAAAAATACTGGATTTGGGCCACTTTCACCTGCTGTGTGAACGTTATCTAAGCTTAGACAATGCCAAATACAAGTCGTTATGGATATCTGCAATTAAGATTTATGATAGTCAACAGCGAAAATGTACTTACAATATATTACACTGTACCTTAATGTCACTCGATTGACAAGCAATGTGTGTGGATTCGAATTTGTCAGAGTTGAATACAAACTATTTAAGACAAGCACATGCCTCCACCAGTGTAATGCAAAGTACTGCCTCTTTTCCAACTGCCGTCATTGCATCTTTGCTGGGAAAAGTGCTGGGACACCAGCTTCAATAGCTCAAATAGCTAACAGACACTTTTGCCAACCAATGTTGCACTAGTTGTAAATTGGGGAGAGAGTGGGGAGAGAGGGAGCATGGCCAATTTTTGATCCCTCGAACTCTGGCTACCGATGGCAAGCATCATGAACTGGAAATCGAAACTGCCGTCCTCAGATCATACTGCCCCTCTGTATTGTATCAAAACAAATTATTTCATTTCACGCGTTGTGAGTGGCTGAATGTCTATGACATAATAGCTGAACATAATAAGAAAATAAACATAATAGTCTTACTTTTCAGGAGCAAGAAATCGGCCAGTTTCCTCTCTTTCAGTTACACTGTCCAGCTTTGTATTGTCCCTGTTGTTTAAGTATCACTCAGCTTTAAATATAAAAGAAGGAAATACTATTTTCTTTTATATAAATTTTCATAAAGCACAGTGTGATGGTGGGAAGAAATGGTCCTCATCATCCTGGAGACAGAATTAAATGCTGTAACACCCACCGCTGTGAGGTACAGCCATTGATCAAACACAACTTTTCACAAAGAACATGCATAGCTCAATAGTAGCCTTCACACCCACATGTTACAGAAAGTAATTGCTCCCTGGAGTCAAAGTCTTGTTATATAAATGTGAATGGCAATTTGAAACAGACTGTGAGCTTAAAAGCAGTCCGAGTTTGTGCTGAGGTTTTTGGGAACAGCTTGGCGTGTTATTATTTAATGCGCTGTGGATTGTGATTAGGGTATTTTAAGCCATGACATTTTGAAAGCAATTGTGTTCTGTAGTAAGACAACTCACACCACTGTTGTGAGTTGTGAGCAAGCATAAATGTTGCGTGAATGGATGGGGTGGTAAAAGAGAGAGGGAGAGAGGGAGAGAGAGAGAGGGAGTGAGTGAGTGAGTGAGTGAGTGAGTGAGTGTGTGTGTGTGTGTGTGTGTGTGTGTGTGTGTGTGTGTGTGTATATGCATGTGTGAGTGTGTGTGTGCGTGCCATCCCTTTAAGACTGAGTGCAGGAGAGATATGATAGTAAGGTTTATACCCTGCAGAAATTCCTGAAATAGGTGAAGTGTGTGGGCTGCATTGGCAAAGTCATCTAATCCCTCTAGGTTTCATTAGACAAGTAGTTTGTGTTTTGAGGAAAATGAATTTGCTGTAAAGGATTTTCATTTTTCAAATGGGTGTGTATCCAGCAAATGTTTGACGAAGACTTTCTTGTGTACTCAAGCAGCGCTCGTTCTATCTGATCCTGCATTCTAAACTAAATTAATGTTTGTTTTTACCCCGATGCTGCTGAACACTGTACATTTTAGAGCAGAAGCAAAATCCATTAACCTGTAAGTGGCTCTAATCTAGCTGTCAGAACCAATGCATGCTTTCGTCTCTTATGCCCCCCTCCCTCCCAAGAATGGGTGTAGATCCCAAAAGTAAACAAAATTGTTGATTTTTAAATCCCCTACAAAGCCTCCAGCGATGCTTATCATCATGCAGGTGTTCCACCCATTTCCAAGAACATTTGGAATAGAGGCCCATCTACTCACCCATTCACATCTAGGGTGAAGTTTAGCCTGTCCAGTTCACCTAACGTGTTATTGGAAGCACCTGAGGAGACCCACCAAACTCCTCACAGAGAAGTGCCTGGAGTTTCGCACATGTACTTTAGAGCCAGAGATTTTCCATGTCAGATGTGTTCTCACTACAGGGAATGTTCCATGTGGTTAGGCAAGGGGTACCACCTGTGTAGTACATATAGGAGGCACAGCATGATCCACTGTGGATTCTCTAGAAAATGACCTGCTCTATTCACACATGCACTCAATCAGACATAACCCAGACTTTGTACTGGGGACTGGCAGGATAAATCCAGGTAAAGTCTGCTAAAACTGAACTGGTCTCATTTGTATTCCCACATCCAGCTCCTCTGGGAAATGTCCAGAACGTTTCTGGGTTACCCTGGATGTGTGAAAGGGGCTACAGTGACCAGAAGGCTTTAGTAGCTAAATCATATTAGTCTATAAAGCAGTATAAGGATTGAAGTGCAACATTAAAGTGGAAAAATGCATTTTTTTCAATGAAACATGGACGTGTTCGCTATAGTATCCAAGGTGGCTTGTATATTATTGCTGAATGATTGCTAAGAATGGTTGCTCAGATATTGCCAAGTGGTTGCTGTGCTGTGGTACCCTGGGTGGCTGTTGGAATGTTACTAGTGCATTACCATTATTATGAGATAGGGCTGGGATATATGGGCAAAATTTTATATCCTGTTATATTTTACCTGAAAAGCAATGCCCCCTCCATGGAATGTGTGTCTGTGAGTGAGTGGGGGCAGAGGGGATCTGTGTAGAGGAGGAGCTGAGTGCAGGAGAGGTGCAGGGCAATGGAGCAGAATTTCTTTTCCCACAAGATTGAAACAGAATGATATTTAAAAACATTAAAACTCTATATAAATTGTATTGCTGTATCCCATTCTGTTTATATGCAGATATCTTTATAAATATCCATTGCTACATGGAAACTATGTGTCAGATCAAAAAGCAGTATACAAAAATCCTGCAAAAATAAGACTAAACTATGACAAATTGGATAATAATGTACATGAATGGTGAAGTGATAGTGGATGTGATGCGGTGAATTGCTTTGTACTGTGCTATAAATGTTGTTGCCCCAAATGTTAAGCCCCTTAAAACCAGTATTAGTTTCATTCATTTTCATATTGGTTAGCCCAGAGTAGTACAGAATGGCCTGTGAAGTCATGAAAATTAACAGGAATCCTTGAAGTTTTTGCTTTTAGTGATGAGATTTGTGGGAAAATGATGCCCTGAGGGCCAGGGCTCAGGCCGCAGATAAAGTCTACACTGGAACAGATTCTCAATGGACTGTCTCCACTGACAATGAAATTCAGTCCAGCATCAGGCTTATACTGTGTCTGAAATACGGTTTCGAGCTAAAAACTTCATTAAAGTTTATTGAAATATTAATAAAAATGAATATTACTTTGGTACATAATGTTATATGGTTTCTGAAAGTGAAGACTTAGCCAAGGCTGTTCTTTCCTGCAGTAGTGGAAACGTTGCTTCCTGAATGTACAGAAATGAGCCAGGGGCATCTATGTGTATGCTGTCTGTTGTATTTTCTTTTATTTCTTGCTCTGTTTTATGCAGCACTTAGTTTCCCTTGGAAAATGAGGATTTCCTACCTGTCTGAATGTTTCAACTGGATCATATTCATTTTCCACCAGAAATGCAGATTTATGCCGATGTATTATGCTTTGTATTATGTTTCTTCTGTCTTTCCTACTTCACACTGATGCAAAATAGCAGGAAAATGGTTTACATCTGACAAGTATCTGTAAGCAAGAACATTTGAATGGTTTTTCACAGATGAAAGTGTTGAATTCCAGCATGAATGCACCAGCGTTTACTGTAAATGTAAATGTGTAAACTGTCAAGTGTTTATATATCTTGTCTCAGGTTTAATAAAAGCCCAGTTTAAAGAAGCAAATGTACATTCCTGAAGTACTGGTCTCTATTCATAAAGGATTTGTGCATAAGAGTGTTGATCTTGGAGCTGGTCCTGTGTCCTCTGACCAGATTTTAATCACTATATGCGTGAAAATGTGAACTGATGCAAAAAGAGCACCCCTATTCTGGAAGCCTATTGGAATTAACGCCAGGTCTTTCCACGGGTGCCTGTACCAATTAAGCATTTGAAAGCAAGCGGGCGAGTACCTCTGTGTTTAAATGAATGGATATTCTCAACAAAACAAATCTACTTTGCCTAATGCTTGTATTTTGTTGCACTAAGGAGTGACAGTACTTTCTGCTGTTCTTTGTATTCTATGAGGTCGGTGCTCTTCGGGTTTTCAGAACAAGGCTTTTCTTCTTTCCCATTCTTTTAATATCAAGGGAGGTTATGGCTATATTGTCACTTTGCTCTGTCATTGAATGTGATAGATCATAGACATCAAGATGATACAGTTAAAGGTTAAAAAATACAGAGAGAGAGAGAGAGAGAGAGAGAGAGAGAGAGAGAGAGAGAGAGAGAGATGTCTCAGAAAGCACCCTCTGCTTTTGAGAGGTGGAATTACAATGGAGGGGATTCAGGTATACTTCAGAAGTATAACTATATAAATATTTGCTAACTGCACACTTGTGCACTTCTATTAGAGCTGGAATTTGTGGCATATTGTCTAGTGGAATTATTATTATTGTGTCATTATTTGTGACAAATTGTATACTCACATTTTTAAAGTGAATGGGATTGAAATGTGTTTCCCAATGAGAAAATATTTTACATTATTATGAATTTACTACATGCAGCTAGAATACTCTAAGTTGTGATCTGCACTGTTGCACTGCATTCCATTCCATTCTGTTGCTTTAAAGACATCTAAATAACTGAGGAATCATTGTAACAACAATAAATAACAACAAATAACAAATAACAACACTAAATAATCTCAACAATGTTGAGATGAAACTTGCTTCATTCCTCACATTGATAAAAAAGGTCATCAGATCTCCATACATTTCAGAAGAAAACTTGATAGTAAGGCTGTGGCCGAAATGGATCCCTTTTAAGGGAACTAATGACTGTGTCCGTCATTTTCCCAAGTGTCCAATTTTCCATAAAGTGGAATTCAAACGTGATTTTGAGTGCACTATAATCTCCCACAATTCACTAGTAATTTATAGTGACCATTATAGCTCAATACTTGAGCTGAATATGAACTAGAATGCAAATGCAACTCGTTACTGACATGCAGCTGACAACGTTTTCTCATACAGTTAGCTAGCTAATCCAGTGTTATGAACCACTGGACGCTGTGAAGTTCAAATGTTTTTCCATGTAACGTTCATTAATGGGAGGCTTATGTATGTAAGCAACATAATCAAGGATTATACCGTGAACAGCACAGAGCTTTATTAACTTTAATTCGGAATTCCGTTCATGTGTGTAGAGCTTAAACGTGGCTCAGACACTCAATATTCTATGTAGTGCCATACTAATGATGGAATAGTTATCCATTTTGGTCACAGTCTCAGATATTGGGTTTAATTGATTCTAAAAACAAATCTAAAAATTAAAACTAAAAAAAAAAAAAAAAAAAAAAAAAATTTTATTTTTTTTTTAGTGACCTGCTCACTGGTTCACTGGTTGTCCTGTCTTGACCATGTGTGGTAGGCACTCTAACCATTAACTACTGGGAACACCCCTCAAGATCTGCTTGATGTTTTGAAGACGCTCTGACCCTTCTGTTGTCTAGCCATCACAGTTTGGCTCAAAGTGGCTCCGAGGTCTCTTTTCTACTGCAAAGCCAAATGTTTCAGGAGAGTTCAGGAGGCTTTTCCACACAGAAACACTTTCTCAGGATGGTTAGCTAACCATGCTTGGGGCCACAGAACTGTTCAGTGTGAGGGCATAAAGATGCAGGGAACTGCTGATTGGCTCCATGTTTATGTACCTTTTTGCTCCAAGATCTGGGGTCCATGGGTGGAGGACTATGAGGCTCATGAGTTTGCATAGTGCTAACTACATGTTGAAGACACACACTCACGTCAAAACTGCATTGAGTGTTTGGTGTAATCTGGACCTTCGTTGACAACCAATGTTGGTGTCAAAACATTAAATGATTTAGTTCAGCGTAATTTAAGCCTCAGTTACTATTTGGTCCATGTACAGATTCTTCTGCTTGTCCATTTCCCTGCATTTACTACATCATTATCCTCATTGCTGTGCAGTATCTGTCCACCACTTGACAGATGCCACTGTAGATGAAGATAATCCACTTCAACTTTCAGTGATGATAATGTTATGACTGATCGACGTGTGTGTTATTGCTGTAAATAAAAAATGCCAATGATACAGAACAAGGATAAAACTTTTTTTTCATTGAAATAAACATTTCTGACTTAAAATGGATTTAGGTCATTTTGTCAAAAATGTAAAATGCACATATAAAGTTCTTACTCGACAGCTATGGTGGTCTACCTTATTGGAATATCTAATTAAAAACTGAATATCCGAATTCTCCCTGCTCCAACCCACCGGATCCAGCTAATCAACCAAGCCCTGTAGTGGAAGTTTGCTAAATCAGGAACCATTCAAATGTACAAAATGGGGTTCCTCCAGGACCAGAATCCAGAAGCACTGATTCAAATGAATGCTAAGCTAAATTCAGATATTGTATAACTGTACCTATTCCTGGCGACTCCACAGAAGGAGGAAAACAAACCAGCCATTGCAGTTTCTCTAACCAGCAGACCAGAGATGTGTTCCACAGTATTCAGTAAATGCAAAGGAGACATCTGATCCTTTTTAAGCACTTCACCTTCCTCTGCACGTTGTGACAAGGAAATGCCTCCAGCAGTGGAGATGTTGTCAGTAGACGAGTGTTTCAGTTTCACATTGCCGACACGCTTTAAAGTAGACAACTGTGTTCAGATGCATGTCAAATGCACTTCCTTCAGCATCTTAATAGCTTCGTCTGAGCCACAGTTCACTAGTGTGCCAATTAAGCAGATAGGAATTAAAACGGTTTAAGTGAATTAGTGCATACACAATGTAACACTACACCAAATGCAGCACTGGCTTTGGGAATTTTATATCAGTCTTGTAGTCTAAAGAGATTTTGATTGAGTGTTTTGGAAGATTTATATTTGGAAAATTTATATTTGATAATTCAGGTGAATTATTCATTGAATATTATTTGATCTTTCTCATATTTGTTGGAATGAGCATGCAAATCATTTCTTTATCCTAGAGCATATTGGAACATTTGTTTGAGTTAAATGGAATGTTGAAGGTGGATAAACATGCCAGTCCGCTTGTATGATTGTTGCTGATTGCATCCTGGTGGAACTCTAGTTAGCCAACATGGGGAGCCCGAGGAGCAGAACAGGCAGGTGGGGGCTAATCGATGACCATGGAAACAGCCAGCAATTCCTGTGTAAACCCTGCAAGAGAGAGAGAGAGAGAAGACAACAGAAACACAGTAGACAAGAGCTCTAATGGAAGATTGGCTGGGTTAGCGTGGGCCATTCATGGAGGGGGTGTGTGGGAGTGTCGATTGTGCATTCAGCAGTGATAGCTAGACCCTGCCATGCACACTCTCATTCTGCTGATAATGTGTTTGTCAAAAGCTCTGCATTATGTGAGAGATAGCTGTAAGATGGGGACACTGCCTCTGACTTGGACTTAATTTGACAGTATTTACCCACACCTGAGCCCTTTTATCTCCCAGCAGGTATATGGAATATTACTAAATAAATGGAGAGAGAGCATTGCTGTGGTCCAGGCGCGGGTGTTTTGTGGAATGACGAGAGGCTCTTAATGCGGCGAAATAGCGAATTTGTCGCCACACGTGGAAAGGAAAAGAGCCTGAGTATCAATCAGGGACTGGAAATGCAGCTCCCGGGCTGCGTGGATTAGCTACCCACAAAGAAGTTCAGAATTTCATGATGAGCTGCTATGGTGAGGAATGCATTAAAAGAGAGTATTTGGTCCTCTCCTCCCACCCCTCTTTCTCTGTACTCAAATTAATAGACTGTCACCACCAGCATAGCATGGCCACTCTCTCGTCCATTTGCACCGACACATCGTTTTGCAGAGGGTCTGCAGGTCCCACAAAATAGAAATGCATCCACAACACGTTCTATTCAGCATGTAATTTAATTTCAGGTCATGATTGAATTTGTTTTCCTCACATTCTACTGCAAGGAAGGAAGGGGGAAAATGATGATCTGTGTGGCAGGATGTTTAAATAATCATTTCACACTTTTTTGAAGCTATTCTGAGTGAGAAGAAGTCATGGCACACCTCTAGAGAAACAATGACGCTTGGCTTCTCTGACAGCCTGACTCTTTTGCACTTGCTGACAAGTGTTTTAACCGTTTGAGGCAATCGGGAAATAAGGCTTGGACGATGCTGCTGGAACTCCAGTTTCTCCAGCTGTACAAGCTGCCTGCCCAAGATAAGTCTCCCGTGCTATGGATTGCAGCTGCCCACGTCAATCTCCTGCTCCCTGCCATGGGCCGAGGTGTCAGAGCGGAGACTTGAGTGACACGTCGAATGTGGCCAGGAGTGCAAGGGGTGTGGGAGGGGCCGGGAGGTTGGAAGGCGGCAGGATTCAGACAGCGCTCCTGAGCGGTACAGGAGAGCTTGAAGCAGAACGGTTCTCCTTGCTTCTCATCAGCACCATGCTGCTGACTGGTTCGCATAATCAACACCTCTGTGGCTCTCTGCAAGTCAAGTGTTGTGAATTGCTGATAGGGGGTTCCAAAAGTAGCATATTACAATCATATGCCTTGTATCCACTGTGCGTTTTGTAAGAGCCAGATTGGTCGCTGCCAGTGGTTGCCATGACTGGCAAGTAGACCTGGAAGGAGGCATTTTCATTTCCTTAATAAATGCCAACATGCAGAACAACAACTGTTGTTGTCCTGCACAGTAACCTTGCTGTGATCTGATGATTGTTTATGCACAATTTTGCCCACTATGGTTAATCCATCTGGTGTGACATGGTAGGCAATCTGCAGGAGAAGTTGTGTAATTTCTGTTATTGCTGAGGTATCAGCTTCAGCCCTTGTGCTTTATGTAACCAACACGTCTGTGAACATTTCTAAAAGTGGCTTATAACAAAATATAGGGAATGATTAGCATGTTATATAAGTATTGGTCTCTGTGTTGTGGAATCGTTCCTCCACATTATCCTTGCAGATACTGTAATTGCAAACACTTTTCTCTATCAACCTGCCAGGGCAGAACAAGAAAAACAGAAACAGATCAAACATGGGAAAACCACAACAAAGGTAATGCTAGGTATGCAGTTGATACATATAGGCAATACTTCACAACATAGAAGCAAACTGAATGCAGTTAAAATATAAGACTACCAGGTGGAACTCAGGAGATGCTGATCTGAGAGGATTGTGTCTGTTGAATTCTGGGAAACATATTGTGCAGGCTGGTCTTAGCGTTGTTGTTTTACATAATCAGAATTTTCTGTATGTGAGGTAGACAAGTAGAATATCGGTATCATTTCTGGTAACTTGAATTTACTGTAGCTGCATTTCATAGCCTAGCATGCAGCCAAGGTGGGGCAGGTCCTTGGTGTCTTGTGAAGACTGCTTATTAGTAGCCTGTTGGTCACACAAATGGATCAATGCCAAGGCATTCTGTTGCATCTTCCGAATCGTTCCAAACATATATGAAAAGTTCTTCACTCTAGGCTTTGGCAAGTGGCTTGTGTGTAAGAGCCAGTTGCTTTGACTGACAAGAAGGCCGCAATGTAAAATATATGATCACTATAACAAGAATTAATGTGCAGAACTAGGATTATTACATTCCTCAGTATTAACCTCGTTGATGATGGCCTGTGCCCGCTGCAGTGAACATGAACATAAGCTGACCCAAGAAAACTCCAGTTGATGAGATGATGGCTTTACCTAGTTCCTGCCAGACCTGGGTGATCAGCCTGAGGCAGAACTTGCCCTCGCAGAGCCTCCTGATAGGAGATGTCATGAAGCACCCTCCCCTGATCACAGGCCCCTGCCCAAGTGCTCTCTGATGCTAACAAGCTCACATCAACTAAGCCAAAGGGCGGACACGAAGATACTTCGCCTGGGGGGAGGTGCTGGACCCATATCCAAAGTTTGGGAAGTCAAAGAGGCATCTGAATGCATTGTCAGACCCAGTTGTCTGCATCCTGCCTTCAGTGATTTTCATGTCCTCTCAGTTTTGAACCCAGCTTCAGCGGTGTGGAAGTGGTTCATTTTGAGGTTAGGGGATCCTGAATGCTAAGCAGGGAGATGTTGCCTACTCTCAAAGTTTTTTTTTTGCCCCTTTGCTCTTCTTTTTCTGCTTTCTGTTTAAAATGCACATGATTAAGTGACACATTTTTAACCTTTTTTTAAAAAAAATGGAGGCTGTGGAGCAGCTTGATAAGACAGTGCCTTTATTACTCCGCATTTTAGGTTGCATATAGATGGACGTGCAGCAGTAGGTGCGTCTCTAAAATGACAAAAGCTTTAAAACCTTTTGCTTCGTAGACTTGCAAATTCTCCAGCTTATTTAAATTCTATAATGATGTGCTCTTTGTGACTTTTTCTGAACGTGTTTCATAACCGATGATATGTATGGTGTCAAATGAGCTCTACTCTACGTTCTGGACACAGGATGAAATTTAGGTCACACAGCATGTCACTTTGCTTTGATTCAGCCCTCAGAGGAATAATTTGCCTGTGCTGGGCTCCTGCCTTAATACTTTTCTCCAGCCAGAACAGAGGAAGCCCTCCTAAGGAGAGAGAGGGGCTGAGAGAAGGAGAGGCAGAAGAAAGAAGACTGAAAGACTGCAGATCCATGCATCCAAGCTTCGAGCATGGCAGTGCAACTTAGATAAATGGTCTGATTAAACATGAGAGGAAGACTTCAGAGCTTTTTTTTTCAGTTGAGTCTAAATGCACTGAGATCTGAATAAAAAAAGGAAAAAAAAAAACAAGATCCCCCACAGGAGATTATCCAACCAACACACATGTAATGATTTAATTTTCACATTACGGGAGCTCATTAATATTTTAACGTCGTATGATGGCTCATTAATGCTATCATTAATATGCACCATTCCAGTGTGCACATATCAGTGGAAATCTATTACGCATTCCATTTGTAACTTTTAAAGGCATGTGAATGCACAGAGAGCTGAAGTTGATGAATATTAGTTAGGGATGATCCCACCTTCTATAATGTTGTACTCTAATTGGTAGTATATTTGATAGAGAACGGTTAATAACATTTGCATAGTTCATGGCAAGTGTGTCATGGAAGAAGAACATCTTTTTTTGTATGGTGGAGTTTTGACTTTAATGCTGTATTTGACATGAAGAGACAGTGCTGTTCAAAAATAAAACTTTATTCAGCTAAAATGTCAAGTCTCTGTACTATCATCTATATACTGATTGTACAAAAAAAATTTACCCAGAAGGAATCAACCGATTTCAATGCTCAACTTCAATTGTGTCATGCCAGTCTGTCCTGGAGTCATTCAGAATGGCAGAATGGAGGCACCATGTTTGGCACCAAGATCAGTTTGTTGTCACACGTCACACAGCCTGAAGGCCTGGTGTCATGGTGTGGGATACGGTGCCAGGTCACCTTTGGTCTTCATTACAGACACTTTGGCAGCCCATCATTTTGCTAACAAGTTCCTGAAAGCAGTGGGCCTTTTCTGAATCTATACTGGGGTGCGCCATTCCAACAAGACAATGCATACTGCTGCCATCTCAAGAGCTCGACTTAAAGACAAAGATAGTATGCCATGGCCAGATGCATCTCCAGACCTATCCCCAATTGAAAATGTGATCGGGGGGCCCCGGGTGTCATAGCAGGCTAAGGCGCTACCACTATGATCCTGGGGTCGCTGGTTTGAATCCAGGTTCATGCTGCTCACCATCGGCAGCCAGGTCGAGAGGGAGAGAAATTGGGGGGTGGGTAGGTGGTGCTCCTCCCATATCACACAAGTGCGCTGCTGGTTGATGCGGGTGTCTGACGTCCATTGTGTCAGAACCGGCGTTCTCCTCCAAGCGTGATGGCTGCCCGGCAACGATATAAATGGCGGCAGTTCGAAAAGAGGCTATTGTCACATGACTCGGACGGAACATGTGGACGATCTCTCTCCCCCCTAGCGTCTAGAGCAGGGCATGTAATGTGGGAGGCTACTTATGCCATACTGATAAACTACTTGTGTGTGTCTAGCATATTGTCCATGCCAGTCTAAATGTCTTCAATTGTTTATTGTTTCTAATAAACGTCATCTTATTTCCAAATAGCATTACAATCAGACACTTCTGTCTGGGTGCAACTATTTGTGCAAAATCACATTTGTCCATTTTTTGACACTAAGTTTGAAAACTCATTCAGAAGAGACAAATTCTAGAAGCAAAAATAATCTCCCAAAAGAATGTGTATACACATTTTGTCTCTTCATTTATTTTGCAGAAACTGATACTTTAATGAAGTAAAGTCTCAGCACATTTTTTTTTTTAATCAGAGAGAGTGGTGTGTTGATCCTGATTGAAAGTATGTCTACAGTATTTGTTGTTCCTTGCCTTAAGTGGCTCTGCAGTGACATGGCAAGTTGGTACAAGACTTTGTTATTGTACCGAACAATAGGCGAAATCTATAAACACTGTTGTAATTTTATTGACATAGTATAAATGGTCCATTAGTATCCATCAATACGTCATAAATTAGCTCTTACTAAACCTTTTTAAGTCCACATCTGATTGTAAAAACTGTAATGATGTGAGCACTGCAGTGAAGTTTTTTAATCAAAAAACAGCAATGTTTGGGTCCTGATCAGAATTATGCTTGTGGTGGTTGTTGGCGCTTGTCTTAAATGGAACCGCAGTGACACATCGAATACGTACAAGGCTGTGCTGTTGTGAGTAACAATAGGCAAAATCTATAAACACTGCTAGTGTAATCTGAAAGTCATGTAGTGCACTTTCTCCTTTCTGCTGTGAAAAATACGGTCTCCAGGTTCAGCAGCTCACTGCCTGCCCTCAATGCCCTGCCGTGCTTGCTGAAGGGAGAGGAATTCCAGCTCCTTCCACTCCACAAATGAGCTCTCAGATGGCAAACAAATCAAGATCCAATCACGTTGGGGTGTATCTTACACTGGTCCGCAGAGTAGTACCGGAAATTGTGAAAAAATATGACCACATGAGGCCTCAGAATGTGACACTTCATTACAATTAAGAGCATAAACAAAGATTTCTTTCCCAAAATGCTGCCACTGAATTCACAAAAGAACTTCATCCCATTAGGACTCTTCAAATAAAGGTGCTTCAAATGGTTCTTTCAGCAGTGCCATAGAAGCCCCACCTTTGTTTCCATCAACAAACATGTTTGTAATATAGATGCTTAACAATCGAATCCAGTTTAGATAGAAACTCATTAGGAATGTGCAACAATATTGGAATCATTTTAGTTTAAGTAGATATTTGCTTAACAATAGCATCATTGGACAGTTATTGATAAGTGACACTATAAATACAATCTCTACCTTAATCACATGTCTATTATTAAGTCTTTGCAACCCAATACCACCCTATATCCTCACTTTAACTTGGCATATCCTTCATCCCTGGATCTACATATCCGAGAGGACTGTCTTCTTGTCAAAATGCAGAAGCCTGATTAGAACATTTGTGAAAGGTTTATTTATTTATTTAAATTTTAAAAAGATAAACTGACAAATATATTATGTTCATTATACGCAAAGTGAACTATTTGAAGCCTTGTTTTTAAATCAATATGGCTTATAGCTCAGAATCCAGAATCTCAAATAATCCACAAATAGTGTAAGATACAGGAAGGTCATTGATGGCTGTTCTCAGAGTGTTGTCAAGACATATTAATGCATAGTTAATGGAAAGTCGGAAGAAAGAATGTGGTGGGAACAGATGCACCAGCATCAGGGATGACCACAACCTTGAGAGGGTTGTCAAGAAAAGTTGATTCAAGAATTCGGGAGACCTTCACAAGAAGTGGACAGAGGCTGGTGTCAGATGTCTCCAGGAAAGGAGCTATAGCTTCAGCATTCCTAATATCAAGCCCCTGCTGAACCAGAGACAACATCAGAAGTGTCTTACCTGAGCTAAGGAGGAAACAAACTGCACTGTTGCTCAGTTCTCCAAAGACCTGTTTTCAGATGAAAGTTCATTTTGCATTTCATTTGGAAATCAGTCCTAGAGTCTCAACTCAAACTCCTAGAGTCTGGAGAAAGAGTGGAGAGGCACAGAATCCAGAATTCATCTGAAGGTGTCTGATGACCAGTGTGAAGTTTCCAGTCTGTGATGGTTTAGGGCGCCATGTCATTTGTTGGTGTTAGTCCACTGAGTTTTGTCAAGTCCAGATTCAATACACAAGATTTTAGATCACTTCATGCTTCCATCTGTTGACCAGACATATTTTTGTACCAAATAAAACTATGATGCAACACCAAACATACCAAATGCCTTGTACCAGTACTGGTACCAACACAGTGCTGGCACATACCTACAAACAAGCTGTCAACTGCAGCGTGTTCATCACCAGCTTGTTCTCTGTCATAGGGCTGTCTCTGGTGTTCATACACTGCTCCACTTGTTTGCACATTCTCTCTCTCTCTCTCTCTCTCTCTCTCTCTCTCTCTCTCTCTCTCTATCACACACATGCACATACAGACACACATTCTCTCTCTACCTCTCCACCTCCACCCCTTTCTGCATCTGATACTAGCTCGTATGCAGTCACAGCACACCATGCAACACACAGGCAGCCTGCAAAGAGCATGAATCATGAAAGCCGTGTAAAGATTCAGGCCTACACAATACGGAGTGTACTTTCCTCCGCCATCAGCTCCAAACTGACAGGAGGGAACTTCCTTGGAACTCTCTGGCTCTGAACACTTGCATGTGGAAGGAGGAGCAGGCAAGGCTTGCATGTGGATGATTGAATATTGATGTACCTGCAGTCAGTGCTTTCTGAGTAGCCTGTGCACGCAGTGCATGCCACGAAGTAGAGCTGTGCTTGAATCCATACAGTTGAAGGTGACTCAAAAGGCATCTTTGGAACAGTGCTGTAGAAAAACCGGGTTTGGTTCAGTGGATGGCTCTTTAAAGATTGTGTATATAAATGAGTCATGCAAGTCATAAAGTTTAAAGAGTCTCCATATAATGTTGTAAATATTTCTCTGAATGTGCTTGTTCATTTTCCAAAATCCAGCTGGAGTTTTGTTAGAGTTTGTTAGGGTTTGGGTACCACAGCCATATATAATTTGTTTGTTTACACAACTATTTTAATAACCCTTTTATTTCTTGCATTTTTTAGTTTGGAGCCACCCGGATGCCTGGCTTCTGGGCCACTCATTTTGGTTTCCATATATATATATATATATACGTACTTGTACCCGATTTTAAAAATGGCAGAATCTTTTTGTCCAGTTATTTTTATTTACAGTTTGTTGCACTCAGTTAGAACAGAGAAACTTAAATGTGAGGTCTGTCCAAAAGGAATAGCTGGGCCACCTTGATTTTAGGCTTAGGTTATGTGGCAGAATTGAGAAATCCGGCATTGATTTACACCCCAGGAGTAATTGTTTTCTGTTTAAAAAACAGTTGTTGTTTCTTAGCTATTGACAAGGCAATAAGTTCAGAAAAACATTTTGTTTATCCCATCTATAACAATATAAATAACATATTTTAGCACAATGATACGTTCAATATCATTATTTATTGAACAGACAAAGAAATATATCCACATTTCCACTGTATGGCCATTACTTAGAACCAAATGTCTAAATGGAGAACCATTTGGGAGGCTGTATTTTTAACAGTGTAAAAGTATTCATCAGAATTGATTGGCCTCACCCTCTCGCTCCTGATCATAGTCACCTCTATTTTTGGAAGTCAATGGAATGTAGTGTTGCATGTAATTGATGGATGACAAAGTGAATCAATGTCTTCATTATATGAACTGTTATTGCTTGGTGCTCCCTCCGAAACATTGACTGTCACTCACTGCGGAAGACCTCACTTGTTATTCCAGACGCACTCCGGCAGCACCTTTTGACTTGAATGTGTTTTCTTTATCTCAGTCCTAGATGTCAGATTTATTGTATGCGTTTGAGAGACGACCAAAAAAAAAAGGGTAGAATAAAAAAAAAAAAACGATGGCTGAAATGTCAGTCAGTTTTTTTAAAGAGGGCTTCTTAAGAAAAGAAAGCTCAAATAGCACAACAGGTTCCTGCAGAACACGAGCTTCAGTGGAATCTGTGTGCTGATCAACTAACACATCCCGCTGAGGAGCCTTAAATGCCTTTTCCCCTGCAGACTTTGCAAACTTCCCTACTCTTTTCCCCTCTTTCCTTTTGCTCTTTGAGGTGAAAGCCGAGTTTTCTCTCACCAAGTGCAAGTTTTCATGTGCAGCATTATGCATGAAGCTGGATGAAAAAGGCGTTCTCTGGTTCTCTGACAGTGAAGAGGAGCACTGCATGCCTTTTCTTTCCATCTTTTTTTATGACGAATGGTCATGATTGCCACCTTGATTTAAAAGCCTCACTTTTTAAAATTCTTTCTCCCCTGCAATCCTTTCCAGCTATGTTTTCTCACGGACAGTCATTGGGTTAACTGGCGCTGAAATTATCTGTGTGAAACACCAGTCATTACCATCACATCCACCTAATAAAGCAAGATTGCAGATTATTATGTGAACCCTTAATTGCAATCCCTAGGTGTCAGAGTTATTAAGTACCAGCACTTCTCTTTCTCCATCGTTCAAAAGCTCTCGCTCACTCTCTCTCACTCTCTCTCTTTTTTGCCTGCTAAGAGCTGCATATGGGGGGAAAAAAGACTTTAATTTCAAGAAGCATTTTTACAATAAATTATTAATCAGTCCGGGCCCTAATGTTATGCAGAAAATAAAATGTTTGGTGTCTTATTGCAGTTTTGCATGCGATTCATAAGTTCTCTCTTAATTGTGCCTTCCAGTCAGATTGTTAGTGCTGTGCGCTTTCCATTTAGCCGGTTTTGTGCATATGGGGGATGCAGAAATGACCGAGTTGTGGCTAAGCATTATGTTCGCAGGAAAAGCCACAGACGAATCACCTTCACTTAGACCCTTTCACTCTGTTTTTAGTGGAACTTGAAATTGGTCTTGTTAGAGTTGTGTACTAATTGCTTTTTCCTTTCTTTCTTCTGCTTCTAGGTAAGTCTCTCCTTGACATTTCGAGCTGAGCTGTTTGCTGCAGTGGGGTCCAGGTTATTATGCAAGGCCCTGATCACTGGGCAACAACGTCTGCTTGAGATTCTGGACACAGGTGGGGTGGTTCAAATTTCACGCTCAGCTTTGAAAGTGCTTTAGCGTATCAGCTGGCATATCATAGCAACTAAGCCGAATGGCCTCTTGCCATTCAAATTTTTAGCACGTACTGTTACACAAGTGATATTTCCACATCACACTTTCCATTGGTGACTATTACTATTGGCTGTTTTTTTGCTGTTTTGGCTTTAAATATTAATATTTGCGTAGGATACCTATTCCCAACATTTTTGAATCTGTTGTGTCATTGAGGGTTCCTGCGGAGGTGCCTTATGAAATGTCAGGCAGATTTGTCCTGATGCTGAGATGAAGAATGCCTAATGATTTCATAATGCCCGAGTCGCTAGGCTTTCACATCTGTCCCCGCTTGCGCTTATGTGTTTTCCCAGCTGCATTTCATTCATCTCCTGGAGCTTTAGATGAAAATGGATGTTTCTCTGATATGAATGTAGCTCCCTCACTGGTTAAGAGGCACATCTATGATGCAGAGAGAGGGAGAGAGAGAAAGGGAGAGCAAAAGAGAGAGGGAGGGCGAGAGAGAGAGAGAGAGAGAGAGAGAGAGAGAGAGAGAGAGACATACATATGCCATTATCTGCTGCTGTGTCCTGCCCATGGCTGGCATGGATCTAAGCAATTAGGCCAGATCAGTGGCAACCTTCCTTGCCCTCGCCCCATTATCAAGATCACTAATTACTTCCAGTGCTGTGTTCCTGCTCTGCTCCACTGACCGCTACCTATCCCCATCCTTTGTACACATGTACTGGGGGAGTCATGGTGGTATTTGCGTGGGTATTTGTCTTTGTGTTTATGTGTGTGGGAGATGAAGGGAAGAGTAATGAGGTTTTCATATGTACACACGCATTCACACGTTCATACATATACAGCAGAGTATTTGAAATATTTAGAGCCCCCACTGTCTCAGTTTGTTAAGAACTTGGGGCCTCCAGTACAAAAAAAAAATACTTGTCAATATGGAAACTACTGCATGTTATTTTGGAAATGAAGTGCTTCATTATGTGCCATTACATTCGACCATTTATTATTTACAGTGCAAAATAACATGGCATTAAAAATGTCATAGTTATTCAAATCTTTGCTGTTGCTATTTTCCATCTCACCCCTCACCCTTGCCCATCCTGCAGCCCATTCCAGTATAAGGGCTAGAAAGGTTCAGGTGTAATACATTATTCATTACTGTCATCAAACATAATATATTGGGTGGATTTTCCTTCACAACAACCCCAGTTCTGCTGCACATTCCGACAGGTCAGCAGGGATTAAATCTGATGATTGTGGTGTTCATGTGGTGTTCACCTGAGCTTCCTCGCTCTTCAACCCATTTCATCACTTGATAGTGTTGTATCTTGCATTGTACTGTTGGCATATTCTCCACCGCTTAAAAGAAGGAAACATCTGAAACTGTTGGTGAAAATCAGTGTATAACAGACCACTGCACAATTTTTTGGGTTCTACTACCATGACCATGATCCTGTTATGTGTTAAGGTTCATAATGTGTGTCCAGAGCCTTAAAGAAAGAGATGCAAGGTGTGTTCAAAAAGTCAGACATATACATATATATATATATATATATATATATATATATATATATATATATATATATATATATATAAAATCTTGCACTGGTCTCCTTCAAGGTAGTCCCCTTAGGCTGCCACACATGTCTCTTCGCATTCTGCATGATGTCCTCTCTGGACCAAAATCTGCTCCCTTCCAGTAAGGAGTCTGCACAGGTGTGTTGTGTTTGGCCAGGAAACCAAATATTTGTTTTAAGGAATAAAGGTTGGATACGTTTTGAACACAACTTGTATTAGATACTAATACACTCTTAAAAATAAAGATCCAACAAAAAGGTTCTTTGACAAGTATTTAACAAGTAATTGGATCATGTTTGCATGCATTTAGGTAATCAGATAATGGGAAAACTCCAGCTTTACATCAGTCAGACAGTAAAGCATATTTCTACTTTGCAACCAGCCAATAATCTCATAGGTGAACATGAATAAGGTGGGAGGAAGGTGGAGTTGGCCTGGGTGCTCCATCCCCTGATCAGGGGCACCTGCAGCTTGTCAGGAAGAGGTGTCCACAGACTAAGAATGAAAGAAAGCTAGTAAGACATACATGCACTGAGAAATCGGATTACAGACCTGAAAAGCAGTTTTCTTTATCAGATTTCATAATCAAATTGTCCAATCTGAGAAATCAGAGTATGCTGTTTACATGACTACTTAAATAACCAGGTAACTACAGAAATCTGATTATGATCTGATTATTGATTGCATGTAAACACACTCATAGATGAACCATTTTTATAAAAGAGACATGTGGAAAAAGCTTTTAAAATATAGGAGTTCATAGGTGTTGAATATAGGAGACTGATAAAGCTACAGAGCACTGATAATGATACCGTGATCAAATGATTATCCAGACTGTCACACGTTTGCTTTCACTGAATAATATAATAACGTATCAAATAACAAAGTTCTGACAAGTGTTTCAAGCTGTCTGATCTGTCATCCATAGTTGGGAAATAGCATTCTTTCATAAACTTATTAATCTGAACTGAACCCTTATATTTAATAAGTAATGGAATGTGTATGATCGATAACATCATCACTTTCTGTAGATGAGAGCCAGTCCTGTGCAGCGGGTAGAAGCTATTTCAGCTAATTATTCCATGCAGCAGTGTTTCAGTTCAGGTATATTCTTGTTATGTCTTGTTTTAACACCTTCTTCAGATCATGATACATCATCAATCAATGGCACTAAAGTTAGAGTCACTGAATTGGCCACTTTAAAGCACAGAATTCTCTGTTTGAGCCACTCAATAGAGTGTCAATTTACTACTGTGTGTTAAATCTTTGTGCTGTTGTATTAAGTTAATACAACTTAAATCTTTTTTTTAATTATCTGATTGCTCAGTCTTAAAATTGCTCATTGTTGTTCTGCAGAACTTCACAGTGCTCCTAATTTTTCTATAAGTCCTTTATTAAAGATGTGACCTTGCAAAATGTTGTGTAACATCCAAACTAAAAAAAAGAATTTATTTTTGATAAAGATGAATAAGAGCAAACACAATCTTTTAGGGTCTTCAAAACTAATTCTCACAAAGTAATCTTTGATTGTGTGTGTGTTTTTTTTAATAATATTGATATTGTTGTACTGTCCAATCCTGCCCCACGAGGCACTTTATGTCTTTATATCTGTTGTCAAATAAACAGCATAGAATCCACCTGCCATGGTGGTATCCATGGGGAGCACTGTCTAAACAGAAGCCTTTTAAATGCATCAGCTGTCTGATGGAAAGCCTTCAGGGTGGCAGGCTGTGAGAGCCACCAGCTCCACCACTGGGTTAGTTTTGGAGAAGCCTTTGGGGGCGGAGGGGGCCACGGGCGTGTATCGCCTGCGTGAGAAACAGAGCTGTCAGTGCATCAAGCGCAATAAGGAGAAGAGACTTGAAAACCCTGCCTCAAGTGCCCCTCCACATCATATAAAGTTCAGAAGAAAGCGAGGGGAAGGGGAAAGGCGCCTCCAGTTGAAGAGCTCATCCAGCCGAGTTATCGATTGAGGTACTGGAGTGCTGTGGGCCAGAGGTAGCAGGACAAGTTGAATATGGAGGAGATAAAAAGTGAATGATATTGACTTGCTTCATTAAGGATATTAGAGTGATTAATAGATCCATCTCAGACTTTGATCCAACTGTTTCACTGTTTGTCAGCTTCCTCCCAGATGTCAGCCAATACAAAGTGAGGTGCAAGCCAGCTAATGGGGCTTCTGTCCTTTGAACGTTGAAGGTTAGAAAAGGTCTTCATGGCCTACAGCAAAGATTATTCATGGGGAAAAAAGGACTTTATAATGGCAAGCATGCCTCTCACTAGCTAAAGGTCAGATATCATAGATAACAGGCCGGCTAAAAAGTTATGAGTGATATGCTTTAAAAACACATAAAAGCAATGTGTCCTTTCTACCTGCAGTGTTCCTGAGATTTGTGGCCCTGTGAGGTTACGGGAGTCGGAGTTCTCAGTGGATTAGCCAGTTTATTGTGAGCCAGGCCCTGACTCCAGTCATCTGCAGGCTGAGCTCATTGGGGGTCCTCTCTGGTGAATGAAAATGAAGGCTGATTAATTCTCCTCTGAGCAGTAGTGACTCACTTCACAGCTGGAGGTGTTTCCGAAGTAAAGAGAAGAGAGTGACTGGCATTAGGAGTCTGTGAGGATATTGGAATTGTCCTATCATTGGACAGTATCAGTATCAGGTATTAGTCAACTGATAATCAGACTAATAAAAAATAATCCTGGTTGTTCTGGAGCCCAATGATAGGAAGGCTTTGGATCCATTGCAAACCTGACCGAGATGAAACAGATGAAAAGATGGATTGATGGACAGATGGATCTAGTCTCAGATTCCACTTTTTGTAAATATTGATATATTTGGATGCATCAGCCCACAGTTCCCATATTACTACACCCATACCCGCCATATGACACTCTTTTATTCCAAGTACCTGAATTCACTGCTCCACAAAACAGCAACAGAAGAAACTCCTTTCGATGAATCACAAAACCACACAGATGAGATTTTGGCAATGTAATGCAGTGTAATACAGACATTGTAACTGTCATTCTTTCCATTCACATTACCCACAGCCAATTCCATTCCAAATCACTCTGTTTCAAAGGAAAATTCTGCAAAATCCAGAGATCCTCCCCCCTCCCGCATTAGGAACTGTATTGAGAATACAGTGACTGCCCAAGGACTACCTCTTAGACTGTTGACACAGAGCACAGTAAACATGCACTGTGTATTTTAGAGGATGCGGTTTTGTAGTGCGGTTGCTGGAAAGCGCTAAATGTTTCATGCATGCCCCAGTCTAATTTAGTTTGATGTTCCAAACTTCAAAGCGTAACCCTCAGAGGATTGCCTTACTGCCGTGACCATAGCGGTCAGAGATGGCTTAATATGATCAGATTAGCCGCCGTAAATTCTCATATATGTCCTTTCGTTGCCAAGACACCATTTAATCATGAAACAGAGGCACCTAATCCAATTGATCTTGATGAATGATCAATTAGGATGACTAAGAAAAATCTAATAAGGGTAATGAACTTTTATAAGGAATTTTAAAAGCTTTTTTAAAGTGAAAAATGACCTCTAAAAGGGCTAAACCAGCGGAATAAATCCAGGGACCTCTGAATGTTTACAAAGCCAGTGATTTCAAGGCTGATTTTAATAATTGACTTGGGAAAGTGCCTGTGCAGAAGTTTGCTGATAAGCAAGAAGAATAGGTTGTAGTGTTTGAATCACAAAAGTTTATTGATCCTCTCTTTGAATAATGCGCAGTGGCAGAGTCTTTGTCTATGGGGTAATTTATGGATTGTTTCTGACCTCACCGCATGGCTTCCCATGTAATCTTTTTCCTTTTTTTTCTTCTTTGCTTAAACCTCAAACTGTAGTAGCTTGCCAAACTTCCGTGTTTGCAGTGATAAATCCAGACAGAGTGTGCTTTAGACTCCCTCACTCCCTCAAGTCGTACAGGTTCGTAGACTCAAAGCTGTACAAAAGGTCAGACGTTATATCATCTTTTCTCGCCTACATGCGGCTGGTACATGTCATGTCAGATATAGCCACTCATTACTCGTGGTCTTCAGTGGAGGGTTGGACTGCCCATTCTGTAAATAGGATATATGTGGAGCTGTCGGGCCAACGGTTGGAGTGTGTTGTTTCATGCCTTACTCAGCACTATCCAACCTACCTCATGCTTACACGTTTAATCATTTTGCTTTTGTTGTATTTTGTTTTCCGCCGCAGGTCAGAAAGTGCTGAGTGTGGCTTTACCACTGCATGCTAAAAGAGACGTGGCCACCACAACGTGCACCCCCTATTGTGAAATGCATGGAGCATGCCATGGAGACATTATATGCAGCACTTTGCGAATTAATGAGCTAAAGCGGCACATCATATCACTCTGACCCACAGCCATCCTGCTCTATGTACAGTGCCATATCAGGTTCATGCTTCATATCTCATTATGGGTGTGTGAGTTAAATATGTATTAATAGTGATTGCGACTCAAAATCTACATCATATCCCTGTCCCTCATAACCCCATCATAACCCGGCAGTTTTAAATAATGCATTGCTTTAGTACCCATATCTATTATGGATGTGGCCTATGCATTGGAGTGTCACGCTTTTGTAGCATATCAAAATGTACTCAAGTGGCATGACTGTTGAATGAGGAGAATCAAATCATACCTCGCTGCTCTGTTCACAGAGCAGCCATTCATTCCGTTTGTTCTGAAATGTTCAAGGTCATTAACTTACAGCCCTGATTAGTATGCAAATCTGGACGTTGCTTTGCTAAAACTGTGTAGATCCCGATTCTTAGTGTGTATTCAGCCTGTCTAAACTCCAACAAACCGTACTGAGCTTAAGAAAGAAAAAAAAAAATCTGTAGAATAAGTCAAGTGTAAAAGCACCTTCACCCGCAAATTAGAATCTGAAATCCATGAAAGCTTGTAAACCCAATATTTTGAGCGGCAATACGTTTTTACCTGCCTAATTCCTCAAGGGAATTTTTCGTCTTCTGTTTCCACCTCAAAGCCATTGCATATAATTGTATTTTTTTTCTTCCCCTCGTCCTTTGCAGATGGATTACGGAATGAGGTTTCTCGCTCATTTTGCCACTTTTGTTTTTGTCACAGGTGCCGTATGCTATCAGCGCTTGGCCTTTGTGGGAAGCATTAGGTATTCTGAGTGGCGCACTGTTTACTGACAGGAATATGCGACTCTCAGCCGCACAGCTGAAAGGTGCTCAGTAGTGACAATTACTCCACTCAAAGTGACAGGAAACAACAATGACTAAGATGAAGAGAGAAAAGTAACCTTCACTGGGTCTGCTAGAACAGCAGAGGAACCTCCCCTTACTGAGCATCTGTCACGTCACTAACTGTTCACTTTTCCTTTTTATTGCATCAGTTCTTCTCCTTCTTACATCATAGCTGTCACTGTGGTTCACATGTGGTCCAGGCCTCAGTGGTGGCTATGATCCAGACTGGGCAAGCGATTGGTATAAGCTTTGATATGCCTGGTGAGCCTGAGGGATTAATAGTGTCCAGTGGTTCAGTGCTAATGAACTCCAGATTTGCTCGCTGTAGACCTCAAATCTGACATGAACCTGATGAACCTGATATTTTACATATTTATACATTATTACCTTATTGCCTCTTAATGCTCTACAACACCAGTTATTCAAGCCATACATGCTGCTACCACATTTCATGAACCTTGCTGGTGTGTTTGATGGTATTCTGGTGAGGTTGTTGATCATGTTGTGTGCAGTATCAGTTTTATATTTGCAGGTATTGAATAGGAAGCATATTAGATTTATAATAGGACAAAGGGTCAAAGTTTGAAACATTACCGTGTAAGACAGTGGTTTTCAAAAGTGCCATTCCTTTTTCTAATTGAGAAAATCAGCTTGTGTATGAGGTCATGGTTGTAGTGGTCCATATGCAGCTCTTTTTCTTAATTCTTAGAAGTTTGGTTTAAAATATTAAAAATATTTAATTTAAAATATGAGAATTTGAACATTTGTGACATAAAGACCATTTCATAATTCTTACAATGTGTACTAAACATAGTGCAACCCGCATGAATATACATGGTTTACAGATTTCAAGTCAGATTTCAACAGAGAACATTGCAGAGTGGAATTTGCCTGAACCCATTCCTCAAACCCAACCTAAACTTACCCCTTAGCCTAACTTTACCTCTAATTTAAACGTAAGCTAACCCTTACCCTATCCCTTAATCTAAACAACCCCCTTGCAATCTAAGCGTTGTAGAATTTGATATTCTTATTGTTTCTAAATTCCCTTTTGAGAAATTCCGTAACAGAGAAAAGCAGCATGCTGTGGCAACCATGTATTCTTAATTCAAGTACATAGCGGTCTGGCTTGTGTTTATTTAACAAAACACCAATCCACCAATCAGTGGGAGCTTCTTGTAAACCATAGTTCATGTACAACATCTGTAAAATATGTTCCTGCAAATATTCTTTAGTCATATATGGGCACATTTTTGTGATATTAAGATGAGCCTAGTGGTAATTTTATAGTTGGCTTTGGTGCTAAAGCTCACCTATATCCCTGCTGCAACTGACCTCATGGAATTTACTGATTTAATCATTTTGAGTCAGGAATCATTTTGACAGGGCCAAGCACTTGATGCTGGCCATCTCTAGCAAATAAGCGAGAATTACGAGTGGCCTTTGCACGGGCGCGAGAGTAGGGAAGGCTTGCAGGGGAAATGGATTAACTGATCCCTGTCAGCGAAAAGCCATGTGAAAATGCATCCCATATGTCTTAAACAGCCGAAGGAAAGGAATTTGAATGTCCCCCTGTGGAATATCGACAGCCTGAGATAATGGTACATTGATCCTCATCTCCAGCCTTTTGTGATGGGGGTGAATTCTTTCTGTTGCTCTGCATTAAAATCGCTTGCTGTTGGTTTATTTTCAATATAACCCAGTGCTTTTGCTTTTCTGAAACAATCAAACCCCCAGCGACTCAGTTGAAAGAGGTAGAGGAAACATCATTTTGCCTCTCTCTTCAACTAGTCAAGCAGTATTTTTTTTTTCCTTTTTTTTAATGTCGACTTCTCAAGATGATGTAAAGGAATATTGATAATTTGTCTGTAAGATGCACCTCATAAGTGCTGCTTGGCTGGGTGGGAGTCATTATGCACTTGGTATTTGCATTCGGTGAGTTGCAATTACCTGTCCCATGTGCTTCGTGCAGGGCTGTATTAATAAGCCTGCTCTTTGATTCCATCTATCCTGCACTGTCAGGGGCTGCAAGCATTGCAGGCTGCGCAGCTGTGATTTATAACAGCGTTTTGGAGGTGTACATGAGGCAGCCGCACGCTGATCCATCACGCCGCTCCCTCCGCATCCCCCACAACCCCCTCCACCCTGCTGGGTGCCTTTCGCACCCAGCTCAAATTAGGCCCTGCGCCTAACTCCAACCCTGCCCGCTACACGTGCTGCGCCCATGGATTAGGGCCCGGATTAGCAGGGATTAGATGGGATCTCCTGTAAAAAATGAGTAAATGATTGAACGGCAATATTGTGCAAACAAAGGCAGGTTTTGTTTGTTTTTCGGCTGGCTCTTCTTTCTTGTTTTTTTGTGTTTTGTTTTGTTTTCTTTTCTTTTTGTTTGTCAGTGATTCCCGGTCTGTTTGTGTGATTATGGTTTTTTTTTTTCCTATTTTCCTTTCTTTTTTCCTCACATTTTTTGGGAAATCAAATACGAGGTTTTATCTGCATTCCACACCAAAGAGCGCCACATGCTCTCCATCAACCCAAAAAAAGGAAACAAAAAACAAAACAAAACAAAAAAAACACAGCGCTGAAAATGCAGCAAATTTCCAGCGCCGTGAAAAAGAATGCTAATGTGACTAGATAAATGAGAATTTGTTTGTTGCCATAGCAACTCCTTGGGTCATAAGCCAGTGAGGAGATGAGGCCGGGGCTGAAGCTGTGAAGGTGATTAGTCTTTTGTGTCTGTCATACTTAATTTAACATCACACACACTTTCTCCCTCTCTCTCTCTCTCTCTCACACACACACACACACACACACACACACACACACACACACACTTGGACAGACACACAAATGCCGGCACATGCTACACCTCCAGCGAACACTCAACGCCACCGGAAATGAAAGATGAGAGACTATTTCAGGGGAGATTAAATATACACCAGCGTATTTAATCAGGCCGAGACGCCATTGTCAACCTTATTTATATGGATTCTTGAGTATTGATTGTATGTACAAACCATGTTTTTGCCCTGTTTGTCATTGCCTGCTGTGGGGCTAAGATAAGCAATCTATTGTGTGTGTGTGTGTGTGTGTGTTTGTGTGTGTGTGTGTGTGTGTGTGTGTGTGTGTGTGTGTGTGTGTGTGTGTGTGTGTGTGTGTGTGTGTGTGTGTGTGAATGTGCTGCCCACTATCTCACCAGAGGCTTCTAGGAAAGTTCTTCAGGGTCAGCTGACGGCACCCAGCACTCACACACACATCAGCTTTATAAAGTGCCACGTACATTGGGCTGTAGCTAATGTGACATTTGCAGTAGCCATTTTTTTAGACCACAAGGAAAAGCACTACCATACTAATATAGTCTTTATTTAATCAAACAGCACTAACTACACTCGCTATAATGAAATGTGCAGTTGATCAGTTCTTTAAACACTCACAATATCAGCAATATCCAATTTCATAGCACAACAACAAAATGTATCATGACTTTCTAAAATACTGAATGCCCACCCCTAGTTTGAAGCTTCATCCAAAGTGTGGTGGTTCTAGCTTGAAAGCTGCTTGATGTAGTTGAGTTTGATCAACACAAAATAAATAATACACCAGTGTTTGGGAATTAAAAGTTAAAGACTAAAAGTCAACTGTTGTTTAAAAGAATTATAGCATACTGTGGGCCGACAGCTTGAAGCTACGTACGAAGCAGGAGATCCACCTTTAAAGAAGGACCAGTTCTTCAAATAAGTGTTCAGATTTGGGACCATTTTAAGCAACTTTGAAAGTGTGTAACATACAGAAGCTTCCAGGGGGTTCTTCAGGGTCAGCTGAAGGCACCCAGCATGCACCGCACTTACTCTCACATCAGCCTGAGGACCACGAGGAAAAGAACTAGCAAAGTATTCTGAAGCTTCATACCAAATTTGGTAGTTCTGTGTTGAAAACAGCAGGAGCCAGGCAAGTTAGAACAACAACAACAACAAAAATAAGCCAATCCTTGGGGATTGAAAGCTAAAGACTAAAATGTTGACAGTTGTTGAGAAGAATGGCATCATACTGTGGGCCAACAGCTTGAAGCTACAAACATCTAGCTTTAAAGCAGGACCAGTTCTTCAGGTAAGTGCTCAAATTTGGTAGCTTTTTAAGCAAGTATGAGGTACTACCACATACAGAAACTTCCAGGGGGTTCTTTAAGGTCAACTGAAGGCACCCAGCACGCACCACAGAAACACACACACACACACACCACAGACACACACACACACACACACACCACAGACACACACACACACACACACACACACACACACACACACACACACACACACACACAGAGCTTTGTAAAGAGCCATGTCCATTGGGCTGTGGCTAACATGACATTCGCGGTAGCCAGATTTTGCCCACAGAGCCTGAGGACCACGAGTGGAAGTGTGAGTGAAGACCTGTCCTTCCTGTCCAAACTCCCTCACACCATCTTCTAAATGCATGCACACACACACACACACACACACACACACACATACGCTTGAGCTCTTTCGCTGGCATCTGGTTGACGTGACCTAGCCTGGCAGCCATGGCTCGCTGGCCCCAAGAGGAGAAAAGGCTTTTTTGCTTGCATACTCAAGAGCTAATGCTAACACCCACTACTTTTCAAGCTCTCTCACTCTTCTCCCCCTCTCTCTCTTTCTCTCTCTGCCTCACTGGTGATTCTGTGATTCAGCCCTTGTGTGGGCAGCCCAAGGGACCAGCCTCCAGCCTCCCTGTCTACCCCAGCCAATCCTCCACTCCTCCATCCACCCCCTCGACACTAAGAGACAGCATCTCACATCTCACATCTCCGACTGGCATCAGCTAGCCTCTTCAAATCGCACCGTTGTGACAAGTGGTGCTAAGCTGCTTAACCCAGGTCCATCATCTACTCCACGCGTTCATTATGGCCTTCGGATGCTACCACACCTCGCCACCTCTTCTGAGCTTTATCTCCGCTCGACATTCGGCCGCTTAATCAACACGCAGGCCCCTGCTGCTCTTGTCGACATTTGCTTCACCCAATTTTTATTTTAGATTTTATGCATACACTGCAGGGTAGTCTGGTCCCGAGTGCTTTAGCAATGAGGTGTGTACGTATCAGGCGGTGGAGCTGGACCCAGCCTGCAGGCCACTTAAACCTCTCAGCCACTCTCCCCAGAGGACTCTGCTAATTCCCAGAGCCGTGTAGACCCAGGCAGCAGTGCAGATGAGCCTCCCTCCGTCTCTCTCTCTCTCTCTCTCTCTCTCTCGCTTCTTGCACACTTTCTCTCTCCAGGCAGAAGAGGAGGAGTCGTCACCATGGTCATTGCCCACACTTTTCGGACGGCACCCTACGGAGCCGGTAATTGTGGCAGGCATACAGATGGGAGGGGGTTCAGGCTAATTTTTTTCCGAGCGATATGTTGCTCTCTCCTGCTCACCCCTGTCGGCTAGCTCGGACATTAGTGCATCATTGCTGTGGGCTAACAAATGACTCTTCTGCCTCTCATCTGATTACTGCACACACTGCAGCAGAGAGGCGGGGAGTGTAAGGACTGGGGATTACATCGGTTAGTCCAACTAACTGATCTTCCTATTCCATTTAACTCCATGTTTAACTTCATCCCTGTCCAACATGGATTGCTATTGTTTTTCAGAACGTACTTTTCAAATGCACTTCTGTATGTGGCACACCTTCAAAGTTGCCTAAAATGGTAGTGAATTTGAATGCTTACCTGAAGATCTGGTTCCACTTTAAAGCAGGGTCCTTTCCTTTAAGCTGTTGGCCCATAGTATGTTACCGTTCTCTTAAACAATAGTCGACTTTATAAATCCTTAGCTTTTAATCCCCAAAGACTGCCTTGTTGTTTATGTCTTTGCTGTTCAAACTCACCTTGTTCCTGCTGTTTTCAAGTCTGAACCACCAAACCTGGTGTGAAGCTTCAGACTGTTGGCTCTAGTAGTACACCAGTGCTTTTCCTAACGCTAGCCCACTCACATCTCTCCTGTTTCATCCCACTCCTCATCAGTTTTGCTCATTGATTTACTGTCGGCATTTATCCAAACTGCTCCTACTCTTTGCGCTCGTAAGCCAGAACCACCAAACTTGATACTGTATGAAGCTTCAGGCGACTGGCAAATAGTACACCACTGATTTTCATTCCGATGACCCACTTTCATCCCCTCTTCTTATCCTTCATTCACCCTCATTAAACTTCCTCATTAGACTTTCAACATACTATATAGGCCATAATGATGGTGTGGTATGTACCCTATATGGACAGAAGTTTTGGGAAACCTGTTCATTCATTGCTTCTGAAATCGATGGTATTAAAAATAGTTTAACTCTCTCTACTGTCCAGTAAAGCTTTCTGTTAGATTTCAGTGCTTTGCTGAGAGGATTTGACCGTATTCAGTGACTATAGCACTGCTGATGTCAGGATGCTGGATGAACATCTACCCAACTCATCCAAAAGGTCTTGGAGGAAGCACTTTCATACTAGAGAACACAGTTCCACTGGTTCACAGCTCAGTGCTTGGGAGGTTGTACCCTTCTATTCCGTGCCTGTCTTGGTGCCAAACAGCTTCATGTTTATCTGCACTAGAGAGCCTTATTCTGTTAGTAAGGCTTCATTACAGGGACTAGACAAACTGTATCTGTGGTGTGCATTTGCACATCTGTGTCAGCAGCTGGTGCAACATAAAGTACATAAATGTAGTCTTTAAACGGGGTGTCCACAAACATTCCACAAATCTTTCATTTAGCTGGCTTTGTGGTGCCAACGTCTCTTTATAAACTTCCCGGATTTTAATTTGCTCTTGGCTGCCACATTCTCTTTTACCACCCCACCTCCCCTTTCTTTCCGCATGATGATGTCTTGTTCAGAAATTGCAGCCCCCTCTTTTTTGCTGCGTGAGTTCATAGGGCTCAATTATGGGCCCATAATGAATGGTTGTAATCAGCAAAAGCACATTAGGGAAGGTACGAAAGGGTGTGGGCAAAGGCTGCTCAGGCTTCTTTGTGGGCAGGCACTCGTTTTGCCAAGTTTGATTGAGATAAGTCCTCCCCTTTTGACTGGCACGTCTCTTCGTCTCAGACGTAACCGTGGATTCGGTGGGTCGACACAGCCGTTTGTGTCACGAGGCTGCTGTAAAGACGTGTTCTCTTTGCTACTCACAGATGAATATGTCTGGTGTCAATCAGCTGCTTCTCTGCCCAACACTTCTGCAAAACGTATTTTTAGCAGTCTTTAGATGTGCTGAAGGCCTGTGTCGCAACGTAGCTGCTGACCCCGCAGCTCAGTGAAAAGGAGGAAGGGGGTAGTGGGGGAAAGGAGGGGAGATTTTTTTTTTTTTTTTTTTTTCTGAAAAGAGGAATATCCAGCTATGTTGATTGTGTATCCACCCATGACTAATTATGGAGTGAGGATGGGTAGTGCTAACCCAGCCAATTTGCCTGGCGCAAGCCAGCACTGCCGACACAGGCAGCAAAGGGGAGATTTTACAGTGGCTGCCTATGTGAGCTTGCAGGGAAGTGTGAAGTTTTTTATCTGTCCTTACACACAACCACAGGACTCTGGGGGAAGAGATTGAGTTTTCACCTCTGCAAGTCTTTCGCACTTATGATTTCCATCTTAAATGCTTTATTCTCTTATTAAACATCATACCTATTCAGGAGCATACAAATAAGGACTTTATTTTTCTTGGCAATGGGATGTTCACTCTGTTTCCTATTTGTACCAATGAGGGAACCCATTGAGACTTTTAGGCCTTCAGAGGCACAGGCCTAGTAATATCTGAAATTTCACAAATGGAATGGCTCCCTATCCGGGGTGTATTCCTGCCTTGTGCCAGGTAGGCTCTGGACCAACAGCAATCCTGACCAAGATAGAGCAGATAAGAACATGAATGAGTGAAGGAATAAAAAAATCTTTTGTATTTTTTGGCAACAAAAGAGGGACACTTGGAACCACCAAACCGAAAATGGTCAGTCCGAGATTTGTTTTCTGTCAAATGTAGGTAGATAAGCCAAGTAAGCTCCCCATGAATTAATACTTCATGAGCAGAAATTAAGGTATAATCCATCAACTTTACAACCTACATTATGAGCAGCTGACAGACAAATTAACCAACCACATTTTATTTACAGTAGGAATGACAAATTTCATCTGAGAAAAGGGACAGCTGGAGGTCCTAAATCCATGGCTCCCTGTGAATACAAGCAACAGTGTGACCAGGTTTCAGTTTCTGAAATAGGGTTGTTTTGTTGTTTTTTGCCAAGCTTCTTTACTGGTACTTCACTGCAAAATGTCACTGTAAATACTAATTATTACTGTGTTGTATAATATAAAAACATTTTTTTTAATTCCATATCTAGAATTCCAAAACTGAGAGGAAATTAGAGGCTTTCTCACTTTCTCAATTAGGTTTTTGAAGGCTTGATTCTAAACCAAATGGTTCTTCATTTATCGTTTTATGCTGATATTTTCAATACAGCAAAGATTTTTTTTGTGCTCAAATAAGTTGCATTGTGTTCATATATATTTGTGGCATAATGCTTTAGTTTCAGTTTTATTTGCTTTAATTCTTAAAAAGATATAATTAGTTCTAATTACATGTTACTTAGAACAGCTTAATTAAAAGCTCCCCCTAATCAACCAACTCTGCTGTGCCATTTAAATAAATAAACACATTAAAATGACAACCCTTAGATTAGGACAATAATATATATATATATATATATATATATATATTTATTTATTTTTTAATGGTAATATATATTTCAGTATTAAAAATATGAATTTATATAAATTCAAAAACCCAGTGCAGATTTTCTGTTTGTGTCAAGCAGCAAAAAAATTCATTTCATACATTCAATTAAATTTGCCTTACCTGACATTGCACATCCTGACGTGACTATTGTGCGTGACTATTGTGCGTGCCCATGGTGCGATCACAGTGCCAAAAATATATATTGTGCCCCTCCCCCTGCACTTTATTCAGAGATGGTAAAGTGATGACTGACATTGGTATCCAATGACAAAAGAATCACATTGTGACAGAGGACTGCAACAGTGGTACAGTTCTTAATTTCAAAACAATGTTTCATTATAACACTCAATCACTTGATACATTGTTTACAGAGCCAAAAATCATTCGCTCTTGTTAGAAATTCAGCATACAGGAGTCAGGAGAGAACCAGTTTTGGGACCCTCATTTATTTGCTCTACATAACTAATATCAGGTGAGCTGCAAGCTGAAATCCGTAGTCAGGTGGTCTAGTATAGTTTAAGCGAGTCGGGAGATTATTCAGGAGCCTGTCTGACCCGAGCTATTGGCTTGAGTGAGTAACTTGTGAGGTTGTGTCATCTTGATGGATTCATGGAATCGTGAGTGATGGAGAAACCTCCAAATGTCAAGAAAATGCCCTCAGATGTGTTAGCTTTGATGGATGCAAAGTGGCTTGAAACTCTGGGGGATTTATTCTGAAATAAGGTAATATATCATAATAGTCTCTAAGAGTGCTTTGAAAAATAGCGCATTGTTCTGCTTGCTAAGTTGTTGAGGAGGTAAGGGCTGTCAGCTTTCAGAACATTGCTGTACCCAAGGTAATGTCAGCATATAGCAACATAACATTGAGGTAAATGCAACCAACAGGGTTGGTCAGTAAAAAACTGTAGGTGTTATTTCTAGTGAAGTCAGTCCTGTCGTTTATGACTATACATGATGTCACAAAAACAACACAGACAAGAGATGAAGTGCCATGTTTGTGTGTGTGTGTGTGTGTGTGTGTGTGTGTGTGTGTGTGTGTGTGTGTGTGTGTGTGTGTGTGTGTGTGTGTGTGTGTGTGTGCTGCAACCAGCAACAGATGATCAAAGCAGGTTGTGCATCCGCCGTTATCAGTCCTGACAATACGTGTTTACTAATTTGTTTAAAAAGAAGCTGAGCAAAGAGGAGCTGACTACTGATGTTAAAGGGATGTTTTCATGGCCACCATCAGTGTGTTACTGCAAACGCAGTGAAAAGAACCTAGACCTACTATGGGACCGCCATCCTTCATCAGTTCTGGCACACAACCTATTTGCCGAGCCTGTTTGAAGAAAATCGTGCCTTTGAGGAACTGGCCACGTTGAGCGTAAAAGTCTTTCCGTGATTGCAAAAGGTCAGAAATAGAGGAAAGAAAGTAGATCTACTGTAGCACAGTCACCGTGTCGCCTGTCTGCCTCTCTCCTCTCTCCTGGGAGCCCTTTAGGGTGGTTTCATGGAGATGATTCCATCTCCTGATTTGATAATTGGCTGCAGATCATGCTCGGTGCCATGGGATTGGTTGGTGCTTGAGTGCCCACCTGTCGGGGAGTGGGTCCTAGTGAGGAAAAGTAATGCACAGTTCCCAGGAGAGTGCGAGCCAGTGCCCGGTGGAGTCTGATCAAAGACCGGCGGTCCCCCGTGCCTGATGTCCTGCCTGACTGAGGCACACATCTGTCTACCTGTCCCCCCGCCCCCCCTTTTTAATTGGCTGATAGTGCTGGCCTGATCACAGGCAGCTCAGGTCAGTGTAGCTCCAATTTCAACCCTGTCTGATCACTCTCCGTGTCTGAGAGGGAGATGCTCCCCAGAGTTTTTCCCTCACCTACCGCCCGCCCACACATGAGCCATGTCTGGCACTCTGCGCAGACACACATGAATGTTCACCTTCATGCCAGTGGTGTTTTGGATGTTTTCGTGTGTTTCTGGACTTTCACATGTGGCATATGTGTTTATGACTTGTATATATGTGTGGATATATAGACACAGAATGCACCAAAAGTTTAATTTGTCAAAGACTGATTGTTTTTATTTTGCCTGAAAGTATCCACATAACACTGTTTTCACAACAATATAGAATAATAATATTATTTCATAATTTCTCCCAACTGTAGTTTATTTAACATGTTTATTTTAATAATTTATTTGGATAAAAACCCTTAAAATATATTGCAAAATACAATGTTATTTTGTTGTTAACTTGTTCAAATAAAGTATTGAATATATTAAATATAAGATTATTGGATTACAGTTTTAATACATTTCGATGGTGAAGGTATTGATCTTTTTTGATATACTTTGCTAACAAAGTGTTTTGCAACCTCTGGTCCCGCATTTAGTGGATTGTTAATGAGGTGATCAGTTGAATTAGGTGTTTGGAAAAGCACTAAATGTGTGCATGGCAGGTACTTCCTGGAGTAGGGGTTGAGAAAACACAATACAGTACAACTCTAATATTGATATAAAACCTATAGATTATCTTTTCATGTCATCTCACCAGTATACACTTTGGGCAATAAATACATAAATTCTCAATATACTGCATATTTATATATTACACAAGATAAATGTCTTTATTATTATTATTATTATTATTATTATTATTATTATTATTATTTTGTTTATTTTAAGGCAACATAATATGAATACTAATAAAATATGTTGTTTGTAGAGGAAAACACACTGCACAATAATGGCTGCATAACCTTAAAACTAAACCCAAACAAACAATTCTAATTCATTTAAATATGAGTGTTCATTTGTAATTAATATTTCAAAATAGAAGTCATCTCACATTCTCAAAATGAACATAAACAGAAGTAATGATGTTAAATGATTTGGCTTAGATGAGCTACACTAGAGTGGTCTATGCTTCTACTAATAAAGCCAGAGAACACTCCAAACTAGGTTATTAATCTCATTTTCAGGCTACATTTGAAGCTAATTTGAGAGAATTTGTTTAAAATTAGAGAACATGAAGATAAGCCCACGGCCAATATAATCTAATTCTGATTTTGATTTGGAGGCTCAGGGCTGTTGCTGGGTGCTGTCATCATTTTGTCACCCAGACAGAGGCCAGCTTTCAAAGCACGTGCTCTAATGAGTTTTTTACCTTGTGTACTGTGTCCACCGCACTCTTCCACAACCAACACGCCTGGCATGTCTTCCATCTCACGCACATCTCCCCTGACCCTTCCTCTGGCCTCAGGCCCCACAGCAGAGCTGTGGACTGCACAAATGTGGCGCAGAACAGAGGCAGTGACCAGCTAGGAGATGCAAGCCTGCTGCCTGCCTTTTTTTTTCCTTTTCTTCCTTCAAAAGCTAGCTTACTCCAGGTCTGCCACAGGCCTTTGATGCGTTGGGAGTCTGGCCAGCGCCCTGATCACCCTGCAACAGCTCCAGGCTAGTTTGGTCACACTCCACCACACACACATACGCACACCCTCACAAGGGCACAGACCCTGGAGCTTTGTGGAATATACAACATGGCACCATCTAGTCACAGCCTGGCTGGCTAATTATGAACTGGAGTGATCCATAGTGGGCTTGGGAGCCATTTAATGGTGCTGGCAGCGAGATGAACTGGCTAGCTGTGTTTCTGCCTTGTATTCAAGGAAGTTGACTAATACACACGGATGCAACCTGGAAATGAAAACTCATTCGGAAGATGCGTTTAGTGTTTGTAAGACTTCCTGCTATAAATTTCTGAATTAATCAAATAGTTTTCAGGTAGCAGAGTTCAGGTCAGCAGGGAACTGCAGTTAGTTAACTGAACTGCAAGAGAAATGTTCCCTGCTTACTAATGCTACACAAACATATCTCTCTACAACCCGTTGGGCCAGATTTAAACGTTCTCATCCACACATGGCTGGGCATGGAAAAAAATAGAAAAGCACCAAGAGGCTTAGGGTACCCTAATACCCTAAACTCCATTAATCTCTCCGTATCCTCAGTACTCGCGGTAAATACATTCTTTGTATTGCCGCATGTATAGCATTGAAAAAGCCTGGGCAGCTATATGTAATTCAGCTCAGCCTCTACCAGACGTTAGAAGATGCTTTCATGTGCTCTGAGCACCAGGGCTGCTGACAACCTTCCTGATTACCACTGCCACATGATAATTATTTTCAAGTGTGTAATGTTAGGACTGAACGAGCCATGTTGTTTAGAAATCCACCCTCAAATGATCTTCGATCTCCGGGAACCATGGTGTCTATTAAGGGTATCTGGGACAGGAGATGCCTTGAAAGAAGAAGACTTTTCTGTCCCGACCAGTCAATGGCGGTGTAGGGCCTTCTAATACAGTGTGGTGTCCTATAAACTAGTTGTATGAGAGAGTGTGAAGGAGCAGATTCAAATCCTTCTGTCTCTATCTTATTACTGATGGTCTCAAATGTCAGAGGAAGATCAGTACGCAAACACACTGGAAGTCAGTTTGTACTGATGCTAGGTGGACATTTAGACCAGCTGTCTGCATTTGTGAATTTCCCAATGAAAAAATGATTGCAGCTAGAATTAGAGATGATACCAGTAATGTCCAGCCAACAGTGCATCCTGGGGTAATTGTCCCAGACCACTGACATACTGGGACTAACACAATTGTACCAACAGATGCCTCTGACTCTTACATCTGGCATGGTGGACCACCTAGAGCAGTGGACAGTGAGTGGACACAGCAGTGTCTGGATCCACTCTGGTTTCTGGTGAAGATGCAGTCTGGGGAAAGTCTTATGGAGGTACTTGAAAACTTATATTTATATGTTCTGTATTTATGCAACCATCCATTGAATGGTTCTTTAAAAGTTCTTTTAAAGTGTTTTTTTTCTGTGATGCCCCTCCAAAGAACTCTATTAGCTTGTTTTCAAAGCTTGTTGAGACATTGTATCTGTTTCCATTTGCTCGGATGGTTTCACTCTGCACTAACACCATTTTAAACACACGGGTGCTCATTGTATTCATTGACTGACCAGACATTTGGGGAGATAGAAGATGTTGTGCTACTTATTTATTTGAACGTCTCAGAATATCCAGATTTATTCTCCACATGCAGCGTATAACTGATGAAGTATCTACTTACTGCATTTTATAAAAAATAAAATAAAATCACTAATGTCTGCATGTTTCACAGTCAGTGTAATGACTGCTTTGGTGTATGTGCAGTTGGTAGATGTGTAGTTGGTAGCCTGCTACAATAAAACAAAATGGAGCATCTGTAAAGCATCTGGAGTTAAAAGCCAAACAAGCAGGCTGTGCAGAGGATTTCTTGCTCTGATGCTGAATTCCATGGCTTGATATGCGCCATCTTAACAACACATTCTCACCAGCAGTGAACTAAACCAAAGTGGACTGAGATGTGCACTATTAGAGTTCAATGACTCTCTTGTTTGAGTGTTCACACCCTTCTAAGAATAGACCAGAGAAAACGTTTGATAGGTCTGCAACAAATAAGGTTAAGTGTGTAAACAGTCATATTTTTGAGGGCTCTGCACCCTTATGTGATAAATAGCCCAAAAAGATTTATTTTATGCAACGAATAAACTTCGTTCAACTGTTGGGAACAGTTAACATGCAAGGCTGTTACACAAGGACTTTAGTTTTCATTTATTGGTTTCGTATATCCTGTCTCTCAACGTGTATTTATTTATTTATTTATTTATTTATTTTTATTTTTTTTTTTTTTTTTTTTTTTGTAAGAATGTTCTTGTGTAACAAAAAAATCCTAGTGTTTACAGGGAGCTTTGTAAATTGAGATACTTACTTGGCCTTGTTTACTACAGACACTGGCTGTGTTTACATGTGCAAAGATTGTCTCCAACTAAATTCACCCTAATAAAGAAATGAGTGGCAGACTCAGAAAATATACTACATTATTAAAGAAGAGCTGAGAGGAAGATGTCATGTCCTGCAACATGAAAAAACAGAAGAACTGGATGCCATGAAACCCATCTGGCCCCTCGAGAACATGTCATAAGCCCATTCCGTTATTCCAGTACAACACATGCCTTGTACAAGCCAGACTCTTGCTCAGCACTGTCTCCAAACACAATGCGTTAACATATTCTGATTGGGAATTTAATAGGATACATGCCTTTTATTATTTTATTTAAAAGAATATTACTTGAAGATTACCTATCTTGTCTTCGGTTTTGAAGTTCTAGTGTATTGCATTTGACTCATCACAGATTTAACAGATTATCAGGCTGTGTGTAAACAGCTACTAGAATATCGCTTGTGGTTTCTTTGACTTGTGTCAAGCTATCATTATGAACCCTGTGCAGGCATATCATAGACTCAGAACCCCTAACCCCCTTGAGGACCATAAAAATAGCTTTCATGATGATAAATACCAGAGTAATGTATTTTTAGACACACATCTAATTAAGTAAATAAAGTACTAAACCTGTTAATTCATATGTATGGTCAATTAAACCAAACCTATTCTAGGTAATTTGTTTTTACTCTTTTCATTAAGACACTGTGGTAAGATAAGTGTATGAGCTGAGTCCGGAGGTTTTGCCAAGAATTCTCAATGACTCCTAAGCAATTACTATGGACCTCCTGTGTGGGTGCTCTGCTAAGTGTTCAGGTTGTAATGGTGTCTGTGTTTCTGTTTGATTTGGTTTGGTTTGATTTGAGCTAATAATAGTTTTACTAACTGGCCACTGAAGACGCAGCGCTGTAGTGAGACATTTAAGGAAGGCAGTGGGATTATGTAGACATGAATGCTCAGCCAGAATTTCATTTTGTCTACAAAGAAGCAGCAAAAGTATGCCAAGAGAGACGGGCAGGTGGAGAAAGGTCTATCATGGGATGGCTTACAGCACATTCCAGCTGCTTGTCTCCATTTGTTTGGTTAAACTGGTATAAAAAATTGCCAAATTAAATATTCAGCGATCTCTGCCTCCTGCACTCATGTTGAGTTTTTAATCTTCTGCTTTTAAAAAATTAGAAACAGTGTAGAGATTAGGCTGCTGCCTCTAAAAGCAAGGATCATTAAAGCACCAAGGGCTCTAATGTCTTCTGAAAGTCCTTGACCTGCCGTGAGCTGTGGGGTGATAAACATTAGTATTCAGATGCTTCAGATATAAGTTTAAATCAACTGCTGAGTATCAGCTGCTCATTAGGATGGATATGTTGTGCTTCTGCTTTAGTCTTTATATTATTTAGGGAATGGAAGAGAGAGAGAGAGAGAGAGAGAGAGAGAGAGAGAGAGAGAGAGAAGGGAGAAAGAGAGGGGAAGATAAGAATTGCAGTGGTGGAGCTACAGTAACAGAGAGAGAGAAACGGGCTGAGGAGCACATTGGCAGAGCCCAGAGAAGATGGATAGAGACAGACAGATAAAAAGAAAGAGAGAGAGAGAGAGAGAGAGAGAGAGAGAGAGAGAGAGAGAGAGAGAGAGAGAGAGAGAGAGAGTAACTAAAGTCTACTGATGTCTCAGATGGTTCCAAGGTGTGTGTATATATATATATATATGTGTGTGTGTGTGTGTGTGTGTGTGTGTGTGTGTGTGTACGCTACTCTGCAGTATGAGCCACTCTGTGTCTGTAGTGGAACGGCACAGGCACTGCATACTCAAATCACACAGCCATGTTTCTCTGTGATTGCCCTTGACAGGCTCGCACAAATCTGGCTGCCTGGTGCCTCTGCATGCTGCTCCAGTGTTTGCTCGTCATATTAATTTGATGATTGCCGATGACAGAGCGATATACGTGCTGAAATTGAGTAAAGGTAGCAGTGGGGTTGCCGAAAAATTGGGTCGGCACAACGTGCCATCACTCCACATACTATGAAATGTCTTTTATATGTATATTCTGTGTGTTAGCTTTGTTATGTTCCTTTCCTTCAGCTTACTGAGGTGGTGAATGTGACTGTGTTGTACATAGTACATGTTCATTCTCATGGTGTGCAACCTTTGTCCTTACTGATATTGCAGAAGGATAGAGTGTGTAAAAAAACACCCTCTAAGCAGTCACCAGTCTGAGGTTCATGCTGTGAGCCTCATGTCCAAGTCTCCATGTGAGGTTTGCAGTGGGTGTTTTGAGGAATGAAGGCAGTGTTCCAACAAGTGGAAATCAGTTTTGGTAAGGATTCATGTTTGGAATTGGCCAGTTGTCACTGGGAACACAATTAGGCAGTTTATTTTTGTGGTTTGGCCAGTGTGTTGTGATTTTGACATTATCTGAGCCAGCTAAGTTTGAGCAAGCATTTGAGAATCTGACACTAGGTATCAGTATCAGAACAATGTCAGCAGAAGATGCTGGATGGGATATCAGAGGGGGGAAGAATGAATCTGATCCAGTCTTGTAATAAATCTAGTCCGAAACAGCACACACACACACACACACACACACACACACGCTGTGTGATGTTATATCATTATATAAGCTGTGGGATAGTAGAGTGTTGGAGGACAGTATACATGAAGTGCTTTCATTTAAAACAGCTCAGTTTAAGCAAAGTAGTTATTAAAGTAATATCAAACTGATATCACTGTTCACTGAAATATCAAAGGGATCCACTAATGATAGTTGACCCCTTGGACCCTTGGGTTGGATAAAGCACTATCCACAAAAGGTTTTCCTTTCAGTTGTTATGGTTCTACACACTATAACTAATCCCTTTGCTAAGGAACCCCTGAAGATTACACACTTAGTGATATAATATGACAAAATGGTACAAATTCAAATTCAATTGTAAAAGACATTTTGGTCTTAATGGTTGTTTTAAAATGTAGCAACAGGACAAATTAAAAAAATCTCAAATTTAGCAGGGGAGGGGGGGGGTCAAACCTAGTGCAGAAACAATTACAACCTTAAATGTATCTAATTGGAGGTTAGAGCCAAATCCAAAGAGAGAACCAGTCAAAATCTGGCAAGAAATCAGATTCCAGTATAGAACCAGTCACAATCTCAGATTTGTTGGGAAGAAGTCCGATCATGGCCCGGTGCTAGTCAAAATCTTCATTTCATCTGAAGGCAGTCAAACCAAGTGGCAGAACAAATGAAAATCTCAGTTTCATTTGTGGGCTGTTTCTCAAATAGCAAGACCTCAAACCATGTGCTTTGAAAGCCTGAAGCTCTGATGAAAGCCTGAAGTCATTAAAGTGGTGATGTTCATCCACTTTTGTTGACACTGGGTATGCAAGAGAAGAAGTCAATCTTTTCAGGTAAACCATGAATTAATAATAGTGTGGTATTCTGTAAATTCATAAAACATAATGTTTTTTGAGAAAGTAAATACCATGATACTCAACGGTATTGACATAGTATAACACCCCTCATGTACCATTTAGGTGCACATCAAATAAAGTGTTATTGTTCTGTTGCCCTTTGCTTTCAGAAAATGAATAAACATCTGCCACCAATATGTTATTACATTACATCTGATACTGCTGTTACTGCATGTAACAATATTACCATAGTGTAGTATTCTGTCCACATTGTGCAGCCGTAGTCTTGATTTATGAGACAGCATTTAGACATGCATGCAGTGTCAACATGCCAGTGGTGCCTTTGCCTGTTTCTATTACTGCATCAGACGAGTGTCAATGTATGTGACTTGTTTGTTGTTGTTCCTGTGCGTACCAGTGTCAGTGCACAATATTGCACTCCACAATACTCAGTGTCTTTTCTCTCTGTGGATCAGCATCTTTGAGTGGAATGACAGTTAAAGGCTGCAGGCAGAGGTCAGGCTCCAGTATGGCCCTCGTCTCAATCCCACCTGTCTACGTCAGAGCTTTAAGCATGGGGGGGGACGGGGGGGACAGCACCACTGTGGATCAGCACACTGATGGATGGTGCTGGAGCAGAGGTTAAGCTGCTGCACCCGTCTTGCCTGTGTTTGTGCAGCCTTCATGTGAGTGTGTATGTACATTTGTGAACGTGAGGGTGTGGGAGGGGTGTTTGTTTTTTGCGCAGGCTTGTCAGACTGAGGTTGAAGGGCTTTTTAGAGGTCGTGTCTGAGGAACACACGTCTGCAGACATCATCCAATTAGGGATAGAGAGACGGAAGCTTTTGGTGAGGCAGAAGTCTGGTCCACACACACAGCTGGCTGCCTGTGCAGGGTGGGGATGGGACGGCCTGAAAACGTCCTGCCATCATATTAGTGTCCAAAGTGATCTCTGGTCTCATTAATATCCAAAACGATATGGTCAAAAGTATTGGGACACCTACACGTTACACCTACAGGTGTTTTTATTGCATCTCATTCAAAGTCCATAGGCATTAAGTGGAGTTATGACATAACTTGATATCGGGAGATGGTCCATACCTCGATCTCCAACCACACAGTATAAATCCTCACTTTTACTGCACACCCTCTACCACTCCATCTCCTCCCTCCTTTGCCTTTATATCACCTCTCAGGATATATCTTCAAACACCTACACAATAGCTGCTTCGAAATTCCAGCCCAAAAACCTTTGAGTTCAACTCCCTTTCCAGTCTTTGTGGGTGTGAGGCATACTAGCAAATATGGAGTTGGTGCCCTTTGTAGCTCTAACAGCAGGTTTGGAACTGTGAAGTTAACTCAGAAGAGCAATAAATCTCACAGTTGATAAGGGAAAACATTTCCATAACTGACTTGTTGCATCCTACTGGACCATGCTCAGATTCAGTGGGCTGTTTGCAATGGCAGACTGGCTAGGTACTTGACTATACATGTGGTATACAATCGTACTGAATGAAACACTTGAATTCAGTGAATTTCCCCACTGTGGGACTAATAAAGGATTAGCTCACTTTGTACTGGCCACTTATCATTGAATCACCCAGGATGCATGTTATTGCCAGGTGTGAATGTGTCCCGGTACTTTTGTACATATAATATATATCAAAACTGGATGTGCACTCTGTATCATGAGTTGAATTGTATAATAGGGTGAGTGTACTGTCAACCTTAATTGTTCAAGTTCCAGAATGTACTGTCAATGTACATATGTACATATGTTAATCCCCATTTCATATATTGAAAATAAATGGTTACAGTTTCATTATTAAATGTATTGTCTACAGCAGTTTAGTCTTAGGTTTAAGCGACCAAAGGACTTATTAGAAGATCTGGTTACTGAAGGTTGCACAGTGTAGAACAGACATCATATATATATATATATATATAACACTCTTAAAGACACTGTCATAAATAAAGCTTGTTATACCAGTAGCCAATATTTACATAGCAAACGCCCACCCATGAACAGAAGGAGTCTTTTCAAAGGTTAGTTGTCTTAGTCAGATAAATGAATCCTGTCATGACCCCAAGATCCTAGAAGTCAAAAGGATATGTGTCCTGTTCCACCAGCCACAAATTGTTTTTGTTCTCATGAATACATGTCTGTTTTGTCTGTTTTACTGATGGTAAACCTGACTGAGATACTTGGGTGGGTAAATGTTTCTTCAGACTGAGATGGCACCATGCAATCGTTACAAATCAAGATTTACTCCTTGCCTCTCGCACCCTGCTTCTGCTTCCTGGGGCTCAGGAAAATGACTACACAACAAACCTTTCCTCTCAAATAAGGAGTCCTACCTTCAGTCTTCTGTGTGTGGGACAGTGGTATTGTCTGCTATGCTGTCTATTTTGAGAGAGTTCATAACAGAAGTGAAAATGTCCAGCACTGGTAACAATGCTATCATATATCATTCTGTACACATGTTGATAAACAGGCCACTGAATGTTTGCCCATAATTCTTCTTGCTGGTCATGGTCATAGAGGTTCTAGTACATACACAGAATCACTGGGGGCAAGGCAAGAGCACCCCCTGGACAGGACATTTGTCCATTGCATGTCTACCTATTATTAAGACATGCTTTATTGAACAATTTTAATTGAAAAAATATCTATAACAATATAATACTTCTCATCCACATATCCTGGCACATGTTATGCCGGGACACTGCAGCAGTGGTCTCTTTTATTGAAAACATTAAAAATTAAAACGAGTAATTGGATGGTTTACCAAAAAAATATGATTACAGCCAACTGGCCTGTCTCTAGTGTAGACCATTGAGCTTGGCTGGATGTGAAGCTGGACAAACAGAAATCTATAGAGACAGAGTGAAAAGCCTCTGAGGTGCTTAATTATTTGAGAGGTGGCATTTCTGTGGCTACTTCCCTCCACTGAGCGCATTGAGCCACAGGCTTGGCTCAGCACATGGAGAAAATGGCAGCTAATCAATGGGCTTGAGCATATTACCATAGAGTCCACCGACGCAAATGTTAAGAAAGCCCTATGGGAGCGGGCTGTGTTGAATAGACGGTAAGGCCAGCGTATGGTCAGTATAAAAGACGTTGTCATATCTGGCTGCATGGAGTCGATGATGAGCTGCATGCACGTTCCATTGGCACTGGAGAGCTCAGAGGGTTCTGCATGTTGTCTGGAGGATCTCTCCACAGCCCTGATGCTTAGTCTCTTTACATTAGAGAAAGAAAAAGGAGCTGGAGAGGGAGTGAGGGAGTGGAGTTCAGTGAGTGAGATGGGCTTTTTTTTTTGGAGCTAAACTGAGCCACAATCGTTTGTGGATGAGAAATATGACAACAAGGCATCATGAAGGGGAATGTTCCTTCAGTTCCTGATTTAGCACTCTTCCTTTTTTCAGGATTTGACAATAATACAAAGTTACAAGCAAGTTCTTGTAGAGGGTCTATCTTCATACTGACCTGCGAGTAGAACCATCCTAATATTAATAATCTACAGGGAAAGAGAAATATGAATTTGCTCACGTTAATAGTATTTTCAAAGAATTGGACAAATCCAGTCTCAGTGGCTACTGTTAGCTTGGTGTGTGTAAATTTTTTTACAAGTTTATCAAGCAAGGGACACACTGCTAGATTATGAGTGATCCACTTTCCCACATGTTACATCAACTCTCTTCTGCCTGCGGTCATAAACTGACCAGTAATGAGGAACCAAAGAGTGACATGGTACACTACCTAGCTGTTCACATCCAGAAATTGCTGACCAGTTTACTTTGCTATAATTATATGTGTAAAATATGTATGTATTGCATTTTTTTATAATAGTGTTTGTCACAGAGCAACTTTACAGACATCCAGGTCAATTCAAAGGTGTGAAAAACAAGGGTTGCAGTCACAAGAACCAAGACTCAGACGATGAACCCATTCTCTTCTGACAACATATAGCAAAACTATAACACAGCAGTAGCCCTTTCAGTTAACTAGGGCAATGTTCCTCAACCCTAGTCCTGGACACCCTGCCCCATTTTAGTGGATTGCTTACATGAACACATCCCCTTCAACACTGAAAGGACTTGCTCATTAGCTGTTGAGTCAGGTGTGTGAGAAGCAGGGAAAGCACTAACATGTGCCAGGTCTTATAGGTGTACATTGCATCAAGAATCAGGAATCATGATATATTTCAGAGCTGTCTGTTGCAGTGTTTCTCAACCCTGGTCCTATTGGCACCCCTACCCTTCATAGAGGTTTCCTTGCTCTTATTACACCCGATTCAGCTAATCAGCTAATTAGCAAGTCCTTCAGAGATGCATGGGGTGTGTTAAAGCTAAAGAACTCAGGCCCAGGGTTGAGAAACACTGATCCATTGTACAGTTGTAATAAACGTAAAAGCATAGGGTATCTTAACAAACAATTATAATATTTAATGTTTAAAAAAGCATATTTTAGAATGATGTTACACTATATTTTGTTATTAAAATATAATTTTAAGAGTGAAATAAGACAATTTCAAATCATAAAAATATTATCCTCTTACTGGATGAGGCGGTAATCAGAAGAGACAATAAATAAATGTTTGAGTGAGACAGGTTTGTAGTGTCTGTGAATGAATATGAATAGCTGAAGTTAAAGTTCCTTTACTTGAAGTAAAAAGGTAGTATTTCAGTATGGCGAGTGGCTTGGCAGTTTAGCAGACATGCAGTTTAGATTAGAGTGTTGGGCTTTTGGCAGAAAATGAAACAAAAAATAAATAACATGCACAGTCCTTTTTTCACAGTTTCTTCCAAAATGCAATCAGCGAGAATGATCGCACCCAAGCTCACAGACTCCCGCATCCCTCGCCGACTTGCTGTCATCCTAAAATGCAAGCGTAGACTGTACAGTCTATCTGTACAGAGCCAGGCTGGCTTTTTAATTTGCCTCTGTTATCAAGGAAAAAGCATTCTGTACTGGCACTTGTCTGGAAGAGTCCTTTTGTTGTCCCGAGTAAGCAGGATTTTTCTTGGCCTAAGCACTATTCCTAAACTATTTAATATGGTATCAGTCCACGGAATCAAATTACCTTCCTCACTAATGGCTCTCGGGTAGCTGGTGACCTCAAGCCCAAGATGCTAACCAGTGCTCATGGCTGATTGCACGGAGCTGATAGAGGTGATTCTGCAGTTGAGGAGACTCTTTATGCTGCAGTGCGTCCTGTTGACACTCGACGGGATGCGTCAGCGCATACCGCAGTGTCATTACCATGGGCCGGACCGCTTCTCTCGGGCATGACCGCCTTTACAGTAGTGCCAGCTATTTAAGCTGGACGCGCCAGCCTGTCATCTTTTGTGGCCAACTCTGGGCGCCGCCATTCATAACGGGGACCTGTGTACCACACTCGCCCATACTCCACACCCTCTGAATGACTAAGAGCCTTTGGTCCTCTGTGATAAGGCCTCACAGCTGAATGCAATCCATAGACAAGAATGAGACAAAGAAACATGGCCTGCACTTCTTAGATTGTGCTTCACATCGCACGTGTTGCGTGAACGCTATACAAGTGATGTTTTGGTGCGATGTATTAGTGTCCGACCCATGTAATTGCCCAAACGATGGCATGTTTCATGTGCCGGGGCTGGGTAAGTAGGACACAGGCTGGCACACGAAAAGCTCAGCTGCTGAGTGGTGGAGTGGGCCCTGTTATCTTTTCATGGAGATTTGGTCACTGCTCCAGTCTTCCCAGAAATGAAAGAGTGCAGCCAGCAGAGCCAGGGTGCCGGTCAGAGCAGCACAGCTGGTGAAGGCTGCGCTGGAGTTTGCTTTGGCATCGACTTCTCTCACTCGAAATCTGACAGAGCGGGAGAATGAGAAAGAGAGAGAGAGGCAGGCAGAATAAAAGATGGGAACCAGTCTCCTCAATTAAAAGCTCCAGATGATTGATAGTAATGTCTCCTGCCCTTTTAATATAAACTATTCAGCAATTTATCAAAACTGTTAAAGCAGAGCTGGCCTGTCTCTGGAAAGCATACACAAATAATTGATTATCCCTGAAACTGAAAAAGTAGTGTGCCAATATCAAATATTCATTTTGAGTTCTGTTAGAAATATGGTCTCTATTACACCCTGAGTGTGTGTATGTGTGCACATGTGCACGTCTGTGTAGAAATAAAAGGAAAGCACTGTGGATGGACAGATAAATGTGGTTGTAATGTGTTATATGTTATAAATACAGTTGAGTTACATTACATTACATTTGTGGCATTTAGCAGATGTAAATGTAAATACAGTTGACAAAGAGTGCTGACAGTTAATAGATACAGCTTTAATTAAACTGGCTGAAATATATATATATATATATATATATATATATATATATATATATATATATATATTATATATATATATATATATATATATATATATATGGAGTGGATAGCACTCTCTATCTATCTATCTCTCTATCTCCCTCTCTCTTACCCCTTTTCCTCACTGTATCATTTTCCTCATGTCAGCAGTGGGAGCTTATTGAACTCCAGTCCACAAATGGAAGACATGCTGTTTGATCAAATCCCATGCACCAGCGCCTCTTAAGAGCAGAAGAGGATGTTAAAGCTTCACACTGATGCATTGAGTTTATTGACTATGGTGCAGGAGAATCGTCCTACATCCACTTCTCCCTTTCAATATAAAATCACGAGATTGAGACACATGCATGTGTGTCTGTTAAGCACAATCGCGGTACTGCTTTGTTACAATGCATTTACATTTTCCTCCAGAGTCAGAACCTTCAGCTTGTTCTGTGGAGGCTTCACTTCAGGCTGAAGTGTCTCTCTCCATGTTGCTTCCGTTCTCCAACTCTCATCCTCCTCTGCTTTGTGCTGAAGCAGAAAGTAGAAGAAATCCTAATGCTCTGAGTATTAATTGCTCCTCTTGAGGCTTCGAGCAGTGCGCTGAGAAAGCAACGGCATTCATTGCGGTATGTATGTTAAGTATTCAAGGCTAGGTGCATAACACAGGAGTATTGATTCCAGCTCCACTGTGGAACCTTAATCAAATTGAAGCTCTGTTTAGCAGTCAGGTCTATTATACTGCCAGTGGTTGCGTTTTGAAATGCATACCACTTTAGCTGATTTATGGTTATTGGCCCGTCTGTACCAAGAACGTACCTGTATAGCTTGGCGAGTGCCATTTTTCATGCACGCCACACAAACGTCAGCTCTGCGATGAGAAATGAATGGCCTGAACATAGTAACATGCGACAGCAGCTGAGTGCATGTGAGGGCTCCAGGACAGCTGCCTCGGTGTCCTGCGGTGAGGGAGGCATCTGTACACTGGCACAGGATCTGGCCCAGGCCAAGCTTCCGCCCAAAGGACCCCTGCGAAGAGCCCTGAAGCCAGTACACGCACACACACGCACACAAACTCTGCATAGAGCCCACCGAGCACATGGCCCTTCACTCCCATTCAGTCAAACCTCTGAAGGAGGTTGATACGGTTAAGCCATTGATTCCACCATAAGCTGCCTCCCAGTGCCAGCAGGCCGAATTGCGTGCCAAAACAACATGGGTGCAACACTCAAATCACTCTGGGCCGCCTCTCTCTACGCCTCATTTTGGGCACTTTGTTCTTATGCTGAACTCAAGCACAAGTGGGGGTGGGGTGGTAGCTTTCTCTAAGGAGGAACTTGCTCACCTGGCGTGCAAGTTCACATGGTTTCTGCGAGAGGAGAAGCACACAACGAGGGTGTATAATTCATTACATAGTTTTACAGTTGTTTTTCAATCTACAGTACGCCAGAAGGAAAGTGTGAGTTAATGTGCACTGTAATATTATTGTTTATTACATTTCTACAGTGTGTACAATACCCCACAGCATCCAAGGGGTCCCTGTGCGCCAATGTTGGCTGTCTGCCATTTAAGATGTCCTAGAACAGAAATTTGTTTTCTATTTTCCATACTGGAGCAGTGGGTGACTCAGCAGCTTAAAGCTTGTGAGTGGCTTTCAACCACGCACAAATCCCAGCTACTTCACTTCTGTTGCCAAGTTTAATAAGGCTTTAAGTATCTTAAGTGTAAATAAGTACAAACCTCATGAAAAGGACACATCTTTACACATCATGGTCTGCTTATTGTGCAAAATGTTGGATATACAAAGGGTATGTTTTATTTTTTCTAAATATAATAATAATTATGGAAATAAATTTGTAGACCTAATTGTGGAACCACAGCAGTGTGTCTAAGGGTAGGAGGGAGTTAAATATGTCTAAAATAAAATCAAATGAGAAAGTAGCAATTCTAACTTCTATGTCTTAAAAAAATGAAATTTACCACTTTTTACATAACACATAAAAGTCACCTACATACATAAAAATATATTAAATTAGATAAATAAATAAAAAAGGAAAAAGTTTAACTGATTTGTGTTTAGACATTTTCAGGCTGTGAACAATCCGCTGTGGTGAGAAATGGCTGATGTAGAAGCAGGAACATGTCGACCAGTCTCAGCAGTGAGAAGGTGGGACGTAAACATTTTACACAATTTAGAAATCCTGGCTGGACTCATTTTTCACATTCCAGAAAGAGAACATTTTTTAGAAAAAAAGATACTCTTTTGGCACATTTTATTTACTCCCCCAACACTGACATACATCCAGCCCACCAGCGAAAGCCTTTCAAGACTTGCAACAGCTACTTTGGGAGAATATTGGGAGGTGAATAGGCTACAATCTAATGAATGCAGGATTGAATGAATGATGTTATATTGCACCCTCGTAGATGCCCAAGGACAATTTATAATCAGCATTCAACCACACACCTACGAGAAACAGCAACCAATCGCACACAGAGTGCTCTCTACCAGAAATGACCATCCACCTGGAGGACTGCATCGAGCGCTGGGAAGGATCACCTCGGACACAGTGCCAATCCGCTTTTGGGCCTGCAAACACACATTTACTTGAATACATTCACACACACCAGGGCACTTTAGAGTAGTCAGTTGATCTGATATCCATGTTTTTTGGGTATCCATGTTTTAATGCTTTGCCATCTACAGAAAGAAAAAGTTGCGACCATCGGAAACCGCTGTTCTTGTTACAGTGGTAGAATAAACTAGACTAGGCTATGTTATGCTGTCCTCTGTGGTTACTGTGATTTATTGTGGTGACATAAAGCAGCCAACTTTCCCCATGAACCCACTGTAAAGGCATAATTAGCAGTTTCATTTTGAGGCAAAATAACAGGGTAGCGACTAGCCTTGTAAAACTGTATCTCAGCATTTTTAACCCAACCAAAGACACACATCTTATATATTAATGTTTGAATTAAAACCTGACAGGATAACCTGCCCTTTTAATTACATTGTGCTGGAGGCCTTCAAAGGCTCGAGCTTTAGTACAGTTACAAAAACAGTTCCTCGGTTAGCCTTTTGATAGATGAAATGGCTAGATTAACGCTGTGTTAAACAGGTACGTCTGAAAATGCAAGGAAGGCTCAAACTGGACCTGTTGTAAATGGAACAGAGTGCAGAATTCCTTTTTCAGTGATTACAGTTCATCATCTGCGTATCAACAGTACACTAAAGCTGGCTGATACACAGTGTGGAAGTACTTGATTTGACACAGCTTGAGAGTTCCAAAGCCCGTTGGCTGCCACCGCCCCATCTTCTCTTGATTGGCCCCTTTCGTAAGAGTGTCCTGCTGCATCTTTTTGTGCAGATCCGACTCCTACATGTACATTATGCAAGAGAGCACTGCGGATGTGCCTAATGACTCAGAGAGAGAGAGAGCAAAAGAGAGAGAGGGGAAGGGAGAGATGTGCGTTTTGAAGCAAAAGCGGTGACCTTAAAGAAGCGGCCATCTGCTCCTCGTTAATTCTACCTGTCCCAAGGGAAGGACATGGATTACACGAAAAAGCTCGACGCTCTCCCTCTCCTGCTCTTACAAGCTTTCATTTCAAGCCTTCTCGACCACAAAACCAAACATGAATTTCATTTAAATTCATATTCCGTGGGCCAGGGTGGTTAGTGTACACAGGACTTGTGTTTAATTTGACTTGCTTTAAGTGGAGGGGGTGGTGGAAAATACGCCTCGCCGTTCTCGCTGGCTCACTCTTATCAAACCATGAAAGTGCTCCCAATGTCAATTATGTGGTCAGTGGCTGTTTATTCATGTAATGGAAATGCCTATTGCTGAGACTTTTCTTGAGCACGTGTCCTATTGATATTCTAATACAAGTAATACAAATGTATAGCAGAGAGGAAAAGTGCAGATATTTGTACGCTCTGCCTTATCTTCGACCTCTCCATTTGTTTGTTTTTCTTTTCCTCATCCATTTCGAGTGTTCACTAGAGCAAGCACTCCATGTAGATACCGTATATGGTCAAATGTATAGGGAGCCCTCATTGTTTGTTTCTTCTAAAATTAAAGGAGTTACTCTACTGTCCAAGGAAGGCTTTCTACAAGATTTTTCACTGACAAGAAGAGTGTTAATAAAGTCAGGATGTTGGATGATCACATCCCAGCTCATCCCCAACTCTTCAACTCATCCCAAAAGTATTGGATGCAGCATTATCATTCCAGAGTTCCACAGCCCCACAAATCAAAGCTGGGGGCTTTTTACCCCTTAAGCCTACACCTTACATTAGGCATAGTGCCCAAAGGTTAATCTGCTCTACTGTCAGTTCTTGTCTACAGGGAATAGACAGTCTGTGTGTGCATTTGCACATCTGTGTCAGCAATGGGTGTAGTTCAAAATAATTCAAAACATTAATGAGATGAGGTGTCCGCAAACATTTGCTCATATACTGTAGTTGTTTAAGTTGAGGCTTTGGTGTGATTTTAATCTTGTTTAGGCTTATTTGCAGTAGACAAATTAGCTCTGACAAGACAAAAAGCTAAATCAATGGCTAATGTCTGGGTCAGATTGGCTAGAACATGGACAGTGTGATCAGCTTTGTTGAAAACTGCTGGAGTGTTTATTTGTACCATCTGCATGCAGACCTTTCCACCACACATAGAGCTTTGCATATAGTATAACCCTGAACCTGGTGGTTCTGCCCTACACGTTGTAGTGCAGTGGTCAACAATCTTCTTAAAAGGTTGATCATCTTGAAAACTGCCTGATTGTTTTGGAGATGGCAGTTGGGACTACATTACCCAGAATACTGAAACAGGCACAACCTAAATCAGTTTTGCACTGCAACTGTAAACTAGGCATGTTGTCCACGTGGGGTTTGTGAACAACAGACCTGAAAGTTGGAGGGGAGATATTTTGTACAAAAATCTCACCATTCAACAAAAACACAACAGTTGGTCTAATGGTGGCGCTATAGATAATCAGTTTGCATGTTTGCCAATATTTCCTGAACCATGAGACATAAGCAGAAATAGTTTTCTTCATTTTTCTTCTTCTTAATCCTTGAAGAATTCTGCAAAAACCCATTAATGCAACGTTATAGCTTTGCCCACAACTCCTGCATTACAATTGCCAAAAAATGTGAAACCAATTAACTTGTACTAGTCAGAGATATTTGGCCAGGATCAGCCAATCACATTTCAGCATGTACTTACATGTACACATGTAGTATCTGTTCACATACTGACATATCAGTTCTGATTGGGCTTATATGTGCTTGGACCCTGATTGCTGCTCTCGGCTATATTTGGTTTTTGGTTGTGATCATCATCTAGAGTTCATACTGAGGAGGATTCAGTTTGTGCCCACCTTTCAGCATCAAACACACATTTTTGAACATTGACATTCATGTAAGCTAAGGCACTATCCGGATGTTTGTAAAAGATCTCCCTCCCTTCATTGAGAATATTTCCATCCACACAGAGATTAAAATGCTTGCATGCTTATGAACGAGAGAACACCTAAACACAGACAACAAAATAGCCAGATGTGGACAGAGCCTAAACCTCATACCCAAATCTAGCAAGCCTCAGTCTTAAGGCAGTAATTAGGAGGATCAGGTGAGGGCAATTAGAGTAGCAGCTAAAGGCTGGAGGTAGATAGCTCTCCAGGAGCAGGATCTATTTTTGGACCACTGTTTTAGGAATGTTTCTGCTTCAACATACTCAGTTTACCTCGTGATGGGTTTGTTGCATCAGGTCTGTTGCATTGGGGAACTACCATGGAGCAGGGCAGTGGTACTCCAGAAACAGGATCAAGAACCCACTGTTCTAAACTTAGGGTGTTTTCATGACTACCTTGTTTGGTGTGCACCAGAAGTCACCTGCTGTATCCACAAAGGGCTAATGTGACTGCAGGTTTTCATTCAAACCAGGCAGGAGTACGCCTCTTATCAGCTGTTTGATTGACAGAGAGTAGCTGATTAAACCAGCAGAATCAGGTGTGCTCCAGCCTGACTGCATTCCAAGTCTGCTGCCACACACCTTTTTGGATAAAATTGGCGACCCCTGTGGTGAACCTTTTATTCAGTTTGGTCCACTTTGACAGGTGTGAACACTCCACCCATACCCAGGTGCACGGCAAACAACCACGGTCTGCCGAAAAGCACGGGAGTTGATCTGCTTCAGAGCAGGAATTTTTCAGTGTGCATCAGTGAAACCTACCTCTCCAACAGGTGCAAGTTTATGTGAATTAAAAATAATGTTTAATCTTCTCATATCGATCACAGAACATGGTGGTTTGGCAAACTGATTTTTAGACACCCGGGTTATTTTTAATTCTGTCTAATGATATCTTGATATTAAACTGTGAAATGTTAGTAAACATGCTTGTTTCCCCACCAAATTTCTAGCCACTTGAAGATACAGTGATCTCATTGCACAGCAATTGCATTGTGAAACCAACCAAACCAACAGCTCACTGGTGTGGTTTGCCACCATGCATGTAAATATTCCAGGAAAGCTTTGCAATGTAGCTGGTACCTGGTTTCATTCACGCCTTGGCCAGTGCTGGTGATTGATTTTGACTCATAAGGATTTCTTTTTCCAGTGACCTTCTATTCATCAGCATTTCTTGACAGCACTCACTTCTGTCAGATCAATAAATGTATTGGTCATAAATGAAGTCCCAGAGTAGTAAAATACATCGTCATCTTGGTACGCACATCTGAGGCAGTAGGAACGACAGCGGTAGAAGAAGAAGAATATGACGGTTCTTATCAAGGCCATAGGGCTTGAAATAGAGGCCCTTCATATTCTCTAACTAGCTCCATCAGCTTCTTTGCTCTGTGCTGGCTGCTGTTTATTATTGGAACTTCAGAAAATTTCATTTCCTCTCGGAGGGGTGATATTTAAGCACCCTTTGCCTTTGTCTTCAAAGTAGTACAGGACTGAGGCTTTGAAGATGAGAGCGTCTGGCTGGGCTGCCTCATACGCTTGGCTCAGAAAGAACGAAAAGGGGCTTATATAAATGAAGCTTCATTATTTCCTTTCCTCTGTACCATGTGCCCTGTACAATAATGTAAACTCTAATAATCGGGGCTGGATCACTGAGGGGAGTGGCTAACCTGTGATCCCTCTTGGAGAGAAAAGGAGCAAAAGAATGAGAAAGAGAGAGAGAGAGAGAGAGAGAGAGAGAGAGAGAATGACAGAGCAAGAGAGAAAGAACCACTAAGGATGTAAATTCTACTTGTCAAATCATCATCATTTCTCCCAAGTATGTTTTGTATGTTTTCTCTCTCTCTCCCATTTTCTCCTTCTATTGCTCTCCCTTTCCATATAAAGTGACAGGGCCATCTCTCTGATGGATAACAGAGATGGTTTATAACCACATCCTATCTTGCATAACTCTTTGTCAATCAGTCTTGCTGTCTGAATATGTTAGAGACTCGCTCTGTGTTTACAATCCATTTGTGCCCATTTGTTTGGCTTTCCATAATGCACCATTTAAATGATTGATCAGCCCTTTTTTGCCGAGAGACAGAATACCTGTTGTCTGCTGGAAACAGGCATCCCAGGTTGCATTGAATTAAGAAATACCATTTTGAATGTGAATTTCAAACAAACCCACCCCAATCCCCCCCACCCACTCTTAAAAAAGAGCCTAATTTTACCCATAATGAGGAATGGAGGATTAGCATGGCTGAGACAGAGTGGCATACATATAAACACCCCAAACATGCTGTGATCGGAATTCTGCATTTTCTTGCCCAGGAGGCTACGGACCATTGCTGTGTCTGGCATTCATTGGGTTCAAATAGTGGTCGACCAATATGGGTTTTTTAATAGCCAATACTGATTCCGATATTTACAGAGCAAAGCAATATATGGCCTAAATGTCAAAGTCAGCTTTATTGTACAAGACACACAGAGAATTGAATTTGTTTTTCTCTCAGACCCATTGTTCAGTAATAAACATTAAATAGACACTAGTATACACTGCAAAGATTAAATAAACACAATATACTTTAATTGTAGAAAATATAATTACTGATATAATGATATAATTACCCTTATATTTAGGCTATATATTAGGTTCCCTTTAAGGTGGCATAGGCAGCTAACAGATGCAGTTATGGACAGTACTTTAAATTGGTCAAAGTGATTGTGTGCTTATATAAAATTCTATGTGGTGCAAGGTCTTTATATATAATATAAAAAATAATTAGTAATTATTATAATAATTATTAATTATATTATTAATAATTCAATAAATAATAATAATAAATGAGACAAAAATTTTGCACTTCAATAAACATGCATACAAGTGCAGACATGTTTGTTTGCTAGAAGCCCACAATCAAATATGCACATTTGGTGTAATTTAAATCCATAATGTTCATTTTTTTTCTAACTGGGAACGTTGTGTAAGAAGGGCTCTAATAATGTTGTGATGCAGACCATTATTACATTGAATATTTTCTGAACATTTCTGGAACTAATTTTCCTGGATCCTTCTGAAAGCATTGCTGAATGTTACTATAATGCTCTCTTCTAGCTGGGATGCCTGCCAGCATCTGTGCTTGTGCATGCCTATTATCTCAAAGTGGCATTAATTGGCCCATATAATCAGCTGACCGATTAATCCACTGACTGATTAATCAGTCAACCACTAGTTAAAATGTTTGATAGCAAAGCTTCACTTGCTTGTCACATTTTGAATGGTGCTGTACACCAGCAGATTCCAATCCTGGTATTGTACTGGAGAACTCCTTCCCTGCATATTTATTTGTGATTATCTGCATAATTTGTGGGCAGAGTTGTTAATTAGCTGATAAACTGATCAGGCGTGTTTGCGGATATTGGGGTCTCTGGGACTAGGGTGGGGGAACCACTGCCATAGGCCACTATAGACATTTAAGCACTACTAGCCCGATTACAGAAACCCACTGTGACCTTGCATGGTACAACTAGCACATCTTTCTCTTTTTTATTTTTTAAATGTCTCATACACAGCACCATAAGTCTGTGCTCGTCATGCATCAGGGGTCCCTTCACAGTGGTGTGCACAGGACACGAACCCAACAAGGGCTTGCCATTTCAAGCTATCATTTAAGATAGCAGAGTTTATACAGGATTTATGGTGCCGTTGACGCTGCGAGCTATGAAGAATTACACCCAATTCCCAAATAATCATAGCAGCGCTCCTCTGCGATAGCATTCGGAAGCATTTGACTTTTCTGCTCCCAACAACCAGTGCCATTTTCAGAGATATCAGCAGCCGTTTGTGGGGTTCTGTTCATCTGGGTGGCTGGAACCATTTTAATGCCTTCAGGCAACAAGTGATGGCAATTTCTGTAATTGCACAGACACTACAGCTCTCTCTGTGTGTGTGTGTGTGTGTGTGTGTGTGTGTGTGTGTGTGTGTGTGTGTGTGTGTGTGTGTGTCTGGGGTTGATAAAAGCAGCTATTCATCGCAGAAAGGTCTGATAAAGTTTATCATTGTAGGCTTAAGAGGATGTTTATGTATAGCAGTGGCCCACAGTTGAATTTGATCAATAGGCACCCGAGGAACCGTCGGTGTTCTGCTGTAGCCGATCCACATTCATTTGCGTCCAGTTGAGTTTAATATCGATGCCGCCTGTGTGTTGCCAGCTGACTGCAGTTTCTCAGCCAGGCCGTTTCCCAACGTTTCACACACTAATAGGGCACAGAGCCAAAAGCAAAAGAAAGTTCTGCAGTTCTTGAACCAAGTCCACTAGACTGACCGTTCCGAAAGAGGAAAAGAGTCACCAAGCGTTGTAACTGCCATGATCCCTGTCTCTCTGTGTGAAGCATGTCATTAGGATGAGGTGATTTCCCCAGACTTGGACTGTCAGAGGCTGTGGTAAAAATCATTAGCATGTGTTGTCACGACATCCCATGTGAAGCCCATCACAGGTTGACATGACGGACTCGAGCCTCAAACTCAGAGTATGTTGTTCGCTTGGGACTCAAGGACAGGCCTTGAGTGTGGCAGAGGCTGCAGCAGACCACTGCAATGTCAGGCCACTGTCAGCCTCCCCACCGCCTGCATGAGCTGTGCGCCGTAGATGCCCCAACCAGATTACATCAGCCACCCTCCATCCCTCATGCTCATGCTGCACAAATGATGTGCAGCGTGTGGGTGTTTGTGTGTGTACACAGTTGAATATTATGTATGAACCATGCTGATGAGTATGGACAGTGAGCGTGCACTGCTCTGCTGTATGGTGCCTGTAGTGATCAGTGGAACAGGGATGGGTAGAGATAGCCAAACTCTTCTTAGTACCTGTTTTCATAAATGGTACTTGGGAGGTGGCAGAATTATAATGATGAACACTATTCTTGCAATATGAAACATCTCCTCTGAGTGATATAGTGCTTTTCTATGTCAACCATGTGACCATTTACCTGCAGACGTATGCCACCTGTTCTACAGTGTCAGAAAACTGTGGTCCATGACCCAGTCGGAAGAGTGTAGAGAGTGTATCTGCAGAATGTTTGGCAAAAAAAAAATGCTGCTTACAGGATTAGACAAGATCAGACAAGATCAACCCATGAATATGGTGTAATTTTCTATTTTAGGCATTTTACGTGACTTAATAAACTGAATCAGAGTTAGATTCATGTGTTTACTGGACCTGCTGATATGAATGCTTCAAACTGGAGCTAAACTGGAGAATTAGTCCAGTGTCACTGTCACAGCCCTCTTTGTGGCTTTGTGGTGAGTTTTCATTAGCACACAGAGCTTAATGAGGAGCTTTCATTAGCAGTAGACTGGAATGGTTAAAGGAGTATAAAGAACCCTGATTAGTCGTGTGTGGGGGAAGCCTAGGTGATGTAAACATGACGCTTGGTTCTGGCCAATCTGAAGTCAGATGGGGCAAATTTAATCCCACTGAATTCACAGAAAAGACCAACATTATTTATTTCAATGCCAAGTCACAGTAAATTCATCACAACACCTATAGATTATATTAAAAGAGAATCATTAAATGACTAGACAGTGGCTTTAGGCAAGATGTTTTAGTTCCTAGTGTTTACAGTTTAAAGTATTCAACTGGCACATACATGCACATACTGCCATGTGTTTCCAATACAAATAGTATAAACAATGACACACATTGCTATCCTACCATCCATCATATATTCCATCTACTAGAACATATGCACACTGTTTACAGCCATATGTGTGTGTTTAGTGTACAATCCATCCCTGTGATCTCCTGACTGTAATTGAAAGTAGCTACTGCCTTTGTTACTTTAATGCTAACTGGGCAAACGATTGGGATTCTTCTGAACAGAAGATGAAATGTTGCATACATTTAAAAATCTATGAAAACACAGAGCCAAATCTGAGGGTGAGCTCGAGCTGTTAAAGGATGAGGGGGAAACTCTTGAGTGATGCTCTGAGAAAGTCATTACTGTGGTCATAATTCTTTAAAAATGACTGATTTTAAGTTGATAACCTGTAAAGCTTTCAGTTGGGAGTGGTTGGCTGTTCTTTTTCACCTTAAATTGGGCAGCAGTTACATGCAGGTACATGCAACACAAGATATGCAGTGAAATTTCCACCTCTGAGATCATAAAGCCTATCTTATACCTTCTCTGAAAGTTTAATTTTGCCACATCAACTTCTTAAAATAAATAGTATTGTGGGTGGCACAGTGGATTGGTGGTTAGCATGTTCATCTCCCAGTGATGTGGTCTTGTGTTTGAAGCCCTGTCTGGGTGGAGTTTCCATGTTCTCCCCGTTTCTGTGTAGTTTTCCTCCCACATTCCTAAAAATATGGAGATCAAGTGAATTGTCTAGTCTAAATTGCCTTGGTGTGTGCAGTGCACATTGCAGTGCTCCATTTGGATGGCCGTTTGTGGTACAGAGTGATTTGTTGGTCGAGTGCTGAGTGGGATTGTGAGAAGTGCTGATTGAAGAAAGGCGCTATGTAAATACAACTTCATAAAACTACAGTTAACAGTGGATACTAATGAGGAATTGTCAGCTTTTAAATGAGATGTTATCTCCTCTGTGAATGATGTGCCACAAGTTTGTTTGTCAGAGAAATGTAGTTTCACAGGTTCTGGACATCCCTTTGATGGTAGAGCAGGGCAGTTAATTGCAACTGACATTCAGAAGCTCTCATCGAAATGCTTTCCCCACTGTGTTGTTATAGACTGTTCCCTTTAAGCATACGACTGTGTCTTACTTTGCCTCATCCACCAGTCTGCAACATGGAGGAGAACTCAGAGCGATGAGCCATTACAATAATTATTAATTGAAATAATTGTTCATTAATCATAATTGATGTCAAATGTTCAATTAATCGTGATGTTGATTTATGTTATGATATATGATATGTCGAGGGCCTATCTCTCATCACTACTTGGTGGTACCTGTTTTGGGCTAATTCTCATTCATTGACTAGGTTTAGGTTTGCAGCAATGATAACCATTCTGTACAAATTCAAACTGTGCTCTGAATAAACTTGCACATTCAATTGTTAAATGTGGTCACACCCAGATCGTCAATCAAGATTTAAAGCCTTGCAGATGTTTTAATTTGCAGTACACATGCATTCTGGATGCTCCAGTTCTGTATGTTGATCTATTTCACTATATGCAGTATGAATATGCGGGAACCAATAGAAATATAGTCAAGCAGCCACTAGGGGGCCTGTAGAATAAGGGTTAGTGAAATGTTGTAATCTAAGGGGAGATTAAAGTATTTATAGTGACTTTGTGTGACTTTGGTTTAACACATATGCTCTGCAGGGCATGAATGAAATGAAGATTTAGTTTCAGCATCTGTGGTAAAAACAATATCTCCTCAGCTTGTATCTTCAACGTTTTATATCCCGTAAAAACATGTGATTTTTTTTTTTTAATGATCTTTGCAGATTTATCCAAAATAAAATACAAAAAATATAACATGTACATAAGTATTTACAGCCTTTATCATGAAACTCAAAATTGAGCTCAGGTGCATCTTGTTTCCACTGATCATCCTTCAGATGTTTCTACAGCTTAATTGGACACCTGTGGTAAATTCAGTTGATTGGACATGATTTGGAAAGACACACACCTGTTTATAGTCTGTTTAAGATCCCATGGTAGACACCGCATGTCAGAGCACAAACCAAGTCATGAAGCCTAAGGAATTGTTTGTAGACCTCTGAGAGAGGATTGTATCCAAACACAGATTTGGCAAAAGGGAACAAGGAAATTTCTGCATTGAAGGCCCCAATGAGCACAGTGGCTTCCATCATCAATAAATGGAAAGAGATGGAAAGTGTGGAACTACCAGGACTTCTAGACCTTAGTGATGGTGGTAGGAGTGCCTTAGTCACGGAACTAACCAAGAAATCACTGGTAACTCTGACAGAGCTGTGGTTGCTCTGTGGTTTTCTCTGGTTCTGAACATTGAAGAGCAGGTTGAAAGCTATGTGGTAAGTGAACAGTGAGTGTTGAAATGAGGAGGTGGTCATAATGTTGTGGTTGGTTGTAAACCAGTAAAATTAATCCATTTCAGACCGTTATTGTGCTGTGATATTATCTCTTAATTAACAACATGCCTCATGCATAATATATGTGCACTACAGGTCAAAAGTTTCAAGACCCATATTGTTTTATTTTTCATAAATTTACACTTTTCTCTTTTTGTCATCATGGGGTATTGTATGTAGAATTTTGAGGGACAAAATGAAATTTTATTTGGAATAACAAAATGCATTAAAAGTGTGAATAATTTATGGATACACACACACATATATATACATACATACATACATACATAATGTGCCATTAGCTAATGGACTAAAGATGATCAAAACAGATAATTTCAGTCCGTTTCAGTCAATAAATCCCTCTTGGAATATTGTAGCTTATTTATAGGTAACTGGTAGTAAAATTGCTGCAGAATTATGGAAGCATTACCCAAAATTCCAGTTACCACGAATAGTGAGTAGAATCTACTTTCCAAAAGCATAAAGTTAAAGATGGAATATTCTTTATGTTTTGTACAGTTGTAGAATAAAAAAAGGAATGTGCATCAATCAAAACTCCTCCCAAAATATCACTCAAGGTTTTGGGCCATAATTAACTTGTTAGGGCTGTGGCTTGTTATAGTCATCATTAGGGAAGGACAGGTGATTATTTCTATTAGGTTTAAAAATACTTGACTCCTTAAAGTTTGTCCCAAAAATCAGAAGTCATAGTCTCCTATAAGCAGCTGTAAATGTCCAATGTAAGGGTTTTCAGGGAGCAGTTTCCTCAGTCTGTAGTGTAATTTAGGAAACAAGAATGGTGGAAAGTCAAACCAAGGTCTGGAAGACCAAGATAACTTTAGTCCAAGAATCTCACCGAACTAGAACTTTCTGAGCTTGTGGGGTTGCCTGTTTGATTTCAAAATATCTCCAGGAAGCTTCTGGAGTTGTGCTGCACTGTTCAATACTTCAGTATATGCCATTTTAACCAGAAGACTCTGAGGAGTATGCTGAAAGATTTTATTGTGATTTGACCTTCTTGGAAGAGTTTTCAAAAGAAAAGTCCAGTGTCAAATGTTTCAAAAGGCACATCTAATCAAGCGGTTTACAACCATCTAAACAGCGTTTTCTGGACTGATAAAGGTAAAATGAAGCTTCCTGGCTGTGATGAGCAAAGGTATGTCTGTAGAAACGTGGTGCAGTTTTTCATGAAATGAACATTTCTACAACTGTTAAGCACAGGGTGGATTTGGCTTGCGTTACAGATAGTGGCACAAGGATTATTTTAATGGTTGAAGGAAGCAATCATTATTCTCTCTGTAAAAAAGCTGAAAAATGAAAAGAAGATTTCTTCTACACCATGATGATCATCTTCAACACATCTTAGAGGCTCATGTGGCAAAGCAAGGTTTTGTCATGGCTCTCACTTTCCCTGTGAAGTTGATGCTGCCATTAAGAATGCCATGTCTACCAGAAGACTCTGTGGAGTATGCAGAGACCTTTTATCTGATTGAAGGTTTGAAGGTTAGTCTTTGCTATTGGCCCCATGATCAGACCAGGTCTTGAAACACCTGGGTCATCTCAGATCCTTCCCAGTATGGAAGGCGGTGGCAAAGCTGAATGACCAACAGGACAAAACTGGTGGCAGCGAGACGGAGGGAAAGGTGAAGCTGCAAAGGGGCATGTGAGTAAAAGCCTTCTAAAGACAGGAGGAGGCAGTTGTTGTGGAAGGAAGGAAAGTGTAACATTTGAGTCTCCTGATAGAACTTTTACTAAAGCTTTCATAATGCCAGCAGTACAGTGTCAACTGAATACCCCTCTACAAACCAATTAAGTAAAGGGAGAAGCAGCCCACATGGGTGGTGATGGGATGTAATGGCCCAAGAATCTCACCGAACCTTGTGCATTGAAGAATAGGTGAAGATCCCTCAAATAAGAACTGAAAGAGCAAACTAACCAAAGAGGGTATTACTACATACTGTAGGCTGACCAGCCTTGCATTTTGAGATGGAAATTAAAAATGAAGCACTTAAAATATTAACAGAATGTGTCTTTAGTGTCTCAACCCCTGCCCAGGGGTGCCAAAACCTTTGCATGCCACTATGTAGCTAACAAGCCAAGACTAACATCACAGCTGTTTCAGTGCTTGCTTGGGCAGCATTTGTTCTGCTTTGTTACCCTGCTGCAGATTATTATAATCATTACATAGCTAGGTCATTGATTTTCCCTTTCCAGACATAATACTGTATTCATTGAAAGAATCAAATATTGGCTCCATAATGCATCAGGGGTTATCTTACAACACCAGAGCAATGCTATATATCCTAAACTCTAGCTAAGAAGAGTGTGCTGCCTGTGACTTCGTATAACTCAACTGGGTCGCATACCTGCTCAAGTAGGCTTAGATAGTCAAGTATTTATTATGTGGATATTGAAAGTAGAAACCTCTAAACATACTAAGGCATATGGAAGTTGAAGTTGCCCTGCTTATGTAATACAGAATTGTATAATTGACAAGGCAATCCGTGTCGTACAGTGGGTTAAGAAAATGTCTTTGTAACCTGTGATGTTTACAACCCGAGGCATCAAGTACGTCATGACTTTTCTACTTGTCTAGAGAATCAGGGATCTTGGATAATGATGTCAGTCAGTGGCAGCAGTAGTGATAGCATTCACATCCTAGAATATATGCAGTGTTTCCCCGTTGTTACATCGGTAGCTAGATGTGGAGTTTTCTTCTTGTCTCTTCTTCCTTCCTCAGCTGTTGAAGGGGGAATTGGTAACAATGTCCTGGCTCTGGCTCCTCATACACTTTCCTATGTGGCACAAATAGAGCTGCTTTGCAGCAGATGTAGCCTATCCTTTTGAAGTGCACTCTGCTTCTCCGCCACAAGCTATAGCTGATTGATGGCTGCGATATCCGTCGAGGGGAGCTCATGCCGGTGTGTATGAGCAAACGTGCAGCATCTTGTGTGCCTGTGTGGGAGGGAGGTTGTTCAGCAGATACAAATAGTGGCTGAAGATTAGAAAATTCACTGCTGATTATAAACTGTATCCTCTTTTCTGCCATGCTCGGTGAAGTAGGTAGCAGGTGGTTGGGACAGGTGTCTGATGGAGGCTCCGCTGAAAGACATTGAAATGGCAAGCAAATTGGAGGAAGCATTTTGTGGGGGGTTTCCGGTGATTGGTGTCAGGGTTGATGGATGTTACTACCCTGGGATGCAGAGCCTGGGCTGGTTGGCCAAAGAGCCCAGGTGCTGCGGAGAGGGCCAGAGGAACCTGAGAAGAGAAAAAATAAGAAAAAAGGAACCAGCAAAAGAACAAGATCTTTCCTGGAACATTTATAACCGCAAGACAAAGCTGCCTGGCAACCACGATGCAGCCTTGCGTTGCCCAAAGTTGCGCACAGAGACTAGATATGAGCTTATTCTGAACGAAGACTCATATGGCGTCAGAATCTGTGTTATCCATGTTATGGTGACCTTTATGGGACAAATGGCTTACCATGTGCTGGGTGTGTGTCAGCTCCAGATAAAAGGAGATGACATTAGAAAAGATGATCTCCCATGCCTGTACTGATTTGTGAAGGGAAGAAGAAAAGGATGAAACCCCCTCTTCCATATATGGAGGGAAGACAGAAAAAGGAAAAGAGAAATGAAGAAATGAGGGATGTGACACTGCAGAGCTGGGTTATGTACACATCTCCAGCATTCTCCAACAACAAAACCTCATCAGTCCCTGAACGCTTGCTCCCCTGATCCCCTCCGCCTACCATGCCTCCAGATCACACAGCTTCACGTGGGCCCAGCCCAGAGGAAAAAATCCATATAGCTTACGGCAGTGTCCACGGAAATCCTGCGCAAGTCCTCAGACCAATGTTGGAGATCAACTCCAGTGATCTTGCCCACCTCCATGCTGCTGCGGCCCAAAACAATGGAGTCCCGATTCGCTCTGTTTTTATCGCTCCTTCTAATCTTAATGCCTTTGTAAGTTGGGCCTTAACTCCAAAGCTGTTTGTTTAATATTGACTTTCCGTGGTAATCCATTTCTAAATGGTAGCAAGTCCCTTTTCAATTGAGACATCACTGAGCTTGTTTTTATCCCTTAACTGCTTTTCCATTTTCTTCTCACCTCGCATTTCCCTCCCCTCCGGCATGTTTATTATGTCCTTTCTTTCTTTCCTTCATTCTTTCTTTCTTTCTGTTTTTTTTTTTCTCCTTTTTTTTTTTTTTGGCTGGCATAAATATGACAGGCCATGGAAATAGGATTGAGTGGTAAATTGAATTATGGGTGGGCGTAATGTGCCAGTATGGCAGGTGCACACAGTCATGTCTGTGCGGACACCATTGATTGGTGGCAGCTGCGAAGGCTGATTCAGTCCCTGAGACAACATCTAAATAGAGTAGCATCCGTCCATGACATTTTTGCCGTGCATAAGGAAGGACCTTACACGGTCCAAAATGGGTAACAGACCAGTGCTCCTGTTATTGCGTTTGACAACATGGATAAGCCATCCCGGGTTCGCAGAGACAAGTAAACAAGCCGGCCACTCTCAATATCACTTTGCTTGGCAATGCCACTTATCAACATTGGCACTTATGGCTGCCAGCACTTTAAATGTAAACGGTAGGATTCCAGAGGTGCAAAACAAAGAGCCCATTCTCTCAGAGCAGGGAAGACCGACACAGGAATGGAGCATTTAACATCATATAAATGTCCTGTAGCTGTAGCTGAATAATCCACATCGCAGATCTATTCCAGAGCTTTTAGGTATCAGCCAGTCCGCGGATCTATTATTCCGCGTTGACTGGCAGGAGTTGCGTTCCCCTGTGAGATTCATTCGGCTTTTGAAATGAACAGGCTCTTTTTGCCTTAGTTCCCATGTAGAAATGGAGTGTTTATAAGAGTTCAATTTTCAGAGTTGCGCCGAAGCTGGTGGTGCTTATACTAGAAGAATCTGTGCTATATAATAGCAGTGAAGCAGCACTTCAGATGGAACTGCCAAGCGCGTACAATCAGTCCTCTGCCTGAAATGAGGTGGCGTGAAGTGGAAGGACTGTTTGTTCACACGACTGGTTCGAGTCTTGAGAGCAGAATATTCGCTCTTTATCCCTGCCTGATTTTCCAGCATAACTTTACATCTAAATGACAACGCCTCGCCCCGCTCATCATGTGACACTCCAGGGTTCCATCTGAGAACTCCAGTGTAGCTGTAACCTTTATTCTGTAATCACTCCTTTTGTAGCTGAATGTCAGTAGATTAATTGAAAACTCGAGGTGGTTTAAAACAACAGCTGACAATTAATACCCATCTCCTCGCCTGCTCTCTTCTATGGCATTTGGCAGCAAGGACGCTTCGACTGTCACCATAGTTTTGTGGAAAGTTCAGAGCGAGTCTTGCGACACGTTTATCGACCCGTGTCTCTACATATTTTCTCCCCTGCTCCCCCCCCCCTTTCGCTCTTTCCCCATCACTGTCTCTTACCCATTTGCTCCCTCACTTTGCCGTTCTCACTTTCTCTCTTGCTGTTTCTCTCCCTCTTTCTCTTCTCTCTCACTGACACTCACGCTCACACTCACCACGGTCCCCCACACGCGGCTCCTGAGAATGAGCATGGCCCCGGCCTGCAGCAATCCTCTGAGGTAAATGTGTTTTAGTCCTGAGTGCAGCAGGGGGAGATGAAGACAGCCTGGGCCAGTGATGAATGACGGCTCCTGTAAGAGCAGCTGCCCCATTTCCAGCCAAACGCTATGACACACACACATACACACACACACACACACAGACTTTCACGCACACCCACAGAGAGCATTCTCTAGGTTATTTGAAAAAAAAAAGCTCAAAGCCTCCTGGAGGATTGCGCATGGCCCGTCAGGTGTCTGGAAGGATTGGAAATGATGCATGTTAAGTCTCTTGGGGTTTGTACAAAGGACCAATCCTCATTTTATAGAAGACATAGCAGTGGAAAGAACACCTCTGTGAAGCCCTGTATGATCAGAAATTGCAAGATGTTTCTCTTGGTTTCTGGTTGTTTGTGTCATAAGAAAGCATTTGTTCTGGTAATGTCATTGAGAAAAAAACAAAAACATGGTAAATCACCCAACACGGATGGCCAAACTACACCAACATATTCTTGTGTAATTGTTCTGCATTTATGCTGGTTTGTGATATTAAAATAAATATTTATTAGCATGAGTTATTAAACTCAGCCTCCCTATTGGTGGACAAATTACTTAAATCTTGTTCCTTTATTCTGCATTTGTGCTGATTAAAGAACCAGTTTGCTTATTGAATTATTAGGCAATAATCCAGTGACCACACAGAAAACCAAAAAGTCATGGGTCACGAATGAATTGTTTGCCATTCGCCAAGAAACTAAAGAAAATGATATTCAGGACATGTGAGTGCCAGTGTCATTTGTCTGCATGCACAGACAATTCTAGCCAGATGTGCTCAAGAATTCTCAGGTTCTTAAGCGCTAATGGTTTGTCGAGTCACACAGCCTACCATCAACATCTAGACCGCACTAGGATAGTTTAGTTCCTCATCTCCCAGTCTTTGCTCTCATAATTGCCAATGTACACACACAGCTGTCTGCTGTTGACACTTTCCTGATTTAGTCTGATCTTTAGCCAGTGGTCTGGCAGTACTCATTAACAAGTGGATCCAAATGGCTACTAGATCAAACTGTATTCTGCTCTGTGAATCAGTCATGACCTTGTTCTGAATAGATTCAGAAGTTTCTATCAGAAGAATCAGTTTTTAGCATTTTCTCATTTTATCTTGCATATGGGAACCCCCTGCGTTTGTACAGTTTTGACAAATCCCTGCCACAGTAAACATAATCCATGTCAGGAGTTCACCACACTATCATTGTTTAAGAATTTAAGAGTAAAATAGCACAAATAGGAAAAAACAGTAGAAATGCAGCAGGCTTGGTGTGGTATAATGAGTAAAACACCACATTCCCTTCTTAGCCAGTGAGCCACCACACTGCATTAATAGGAGTCAATGGGCAAGACTCCTAATGCTACTTTCACCTACCTCTGTGGCATGGATCAGTTCTAAGCAGTCAAACAATTCCAGGAATTTGATACTTTATAGGTAGATTGAACAAATAAGATGTTTCTGTGTAGGTTGGCTACTGATGGGTATCTGATTAAACAAGAAGACTGTAATATCTACATTTCCCTAATGAAGAGAAAAGGTTCCAGCACCATCAGAATGGTTCCAGCACCATCAGACCATTCAAGAACTTGTTGGTCACTTCCTCAGCAAAAGCACTAAGCTTTGGTATAATTGTGGATGACCAGTTGTTCTCGACTCAACCTGACCTGGTCATTTCTCCTTTACAACATCCAGAGAGGTTGACCCTTTCTCTCTGGAGAGGCCACTCATGTGCTTGTTCAGTCTCTTGTCATTTCAAACCTTGACCAATCAACTTGTTTCTGGCTGGTCTTCCTATGTGTACCATCAGACCCTTGAAACTGATCCAGAACGTGGCACCACAGCTTGTCTTCAGTGTGCTCAAGTTCAGCCTTGTAACTCCTCTGCTGTGTTCTTTTCACTGGTTTCCTGAAGCTGAACATCAGATTCATAACCTTGATTCTTGATCCAGACCCTCTGTACTTGATGGCAATAGTCAAAACCCAATCCGTGCCAAGAGCCTTTCAAGCATCAAGCACAGCTCAGCTTGACCCACCGTCCTTCAAGATGCATGATAGACAAGCATCCAGAGTCTTTTCTGTCCAGGCATCAAAGCGGTGGAACAAACTTCCCCTGGGTGTTTGAACAGCTGAGTCACTTGCTGTCTTCACATGGTGACTGAAGACCATCTCTTTCAAGAGAGTTTAACTCATTAAAGTCTTATAATTATAGCATGTCTTGTGTGATAAAGTGTAATATGTTGAGCATTGGGTATTGTGGTCTCTATTGTGACATCATATTTGACAGCATCCGAGCTTGAGGCACAAACTAACTAAGCATAGTTCTGAGTAAACAGCAAAGCACTTTTGTAAGTTCTTACGGATACAAGTGTCTGCCAAATGCCATAAGTATAAAGAATTTTCATTCAACTTCTGATCATACCAGGGGCCAGCTTTCCAGAGGTAAAATGAACACTGTTTTGGTTTATACATAATTAGTGGACACATTCCCATACAAATACGCAAAGAATTGCTGCATAATAAGTATGTATGCATGTCCTCAGCAACAGTGCCTTGTCAGTTTGCTGGACTTTTCCTTTTGTACTGTGCCGTGGCCTTAATGCCCCTGCAGAGATGGAAAGTGACGGAGTTGTGTAAGTGCTACAGCGGAGGCAAACGCTGGAGTCAGAAAGCAGACTGCCAGCCCATCTGTGACACTGACTCCAGGGATGAAATGGATGTCTCTGCTGCTCGCTGCTAATGAGCTGCCTTTATCTACCAATTAAATGCAGGACAATGAAAATGTATTTGCCTTTGTTTACAAATCAGTCAAGCAAGGCGCTTCTGCTCTTCTTTTGCTCACAGACCTCTGCTTTCCCCCAGTCCACACCAAGAATAGAGTATAGCACAGCAATTTTGGAAAATATGGGAGGGGACAAATGATATGATTATCACTTTCCCACATACTAGACCTTCCACAAGGCTTTTTGGGGACTCCAATTCGGAGCTGCAACGTGCGTAAAAATATCCCTTGTTGCGGAAAATTAGTGTACCTTTCCTTTGTTGCGATGTGGTGGGAAAAGGACTGCGTGTGCATGTGTTTGTGTGTCTCTTTTGCCTTGTCGGATCCAGTGCAAACTTACCCCCCCCAACACCCCCCTACCCCATCCTGCCTCTCTTTATCCCACTGTACAGCTATGCACACATTCTGGCTGACTGCATCACTTGTTCCTGCTCATGCATTCTGTGCAGATTTAATTACACGCCTTTCTGGATCCATATAAAAAAGTATGGGCGAGAGAGGAGGAAGTGAGCAAGGTAGGGAGAGAGGGAGAGATAGAGAATGAGAGAGAGCGAGGTTGAGGCCAAGCAGATCCCTGGAGTCATGTATTTATGTTGGGGGGAAATCAGTCCGGTGGAGTGTTTCTGTAATGGCACCCTACTGTATAATGATCTGCGATGACCTCCCAAATGAGGGGATTAAGCCAGGGCTGTCTGGAGCAGAAATAATGGGCCCAGGGCTCAGCGGGGTTTCTCCACACACTCTTCCACCTGACAGTGCACTAACAGCCCACAGGGTCAGTGCCAGCACCTCTCCTGCCCCCTCACCCACTTTTATCTTGAATCCCTCCCATCAGGCCTCCATTAGGTTACTCCACCCACACCAAGTGCATCATCAAGCTGGGAGAAAGCAAAACAGGCTGCCCCCCCCCTGACATTTCTGACTGATGTTCAAGTTATAAATACAGGTGGTGATCATCTACATTACCTAGGTTTGCATTTCTGGCTAGAAAACACTCTAATCACAAATGTAGAAACTCATTAGGCCAAGCTGCCATTGAGCCATACTTTCAGATATATCAGATTTATTGGTTGTGATTTAATTATGATTTGGTGGATTCATTTTCTGACTTACAACTTAACGAGATCTATCCAAATAGAGCCAGGTCTACAGTTGAGGTTGGACACCAGTTATAGCCACGGTTTACAACAGAGCTGGTCTGCAAATTATGGGACAGCTGGAGATGGATGGTTGGAACAGAAAATCAAGAAGCATGAAGGAGGCACAGATTGTAATCTGTTACTTTTTAATACCAGGCCAGTTCTTTTGTATGTTATACATCTAGTAGTGTGTGTCAACAGCTCTATGCTCAGTGAATAGTGAGAGCAAAGCTTTTGTGTGTTTCAGAAATTAGAGACTTTAGTCACATACTCTCTGAGTTTTAGCAAGAGTGAATATGGACTGAAGATGCTGGCATAATTGGTTCCACCATACCTAACTGCTCCATTGTGTCTATCTGTGTTTAACATGCTGAGAACATGAATGGGGGTCAGAAGGGATGGGGCATAGCTGAATTCAAAACATTTGTTTTGATCTGAGAGACTGGTGTTTGAGTGTGACATCTAGTGGTAAAAATGGCCTCATTGCACTGTGCATTGCATTTAAACAAGTGCAAAAGAAATTAGCCCATGGATACTTTAAGCATACTTTGAAGAAATACTTTCCACTATGGATATAATGGTATTTGAAAGGAAATGTAAATGAAAGGAAGCCACCCTGGAATTTCACCTAAGCTCTGCACTACTGAAGCTTGCACCGAACCATTCTTTAACAGTGTTGCATATTGTATATCATAATAATATCAACTACAGTCTGATGTTGTATATGTGACATCCCATTTATCCAGCAGCAGCTGTTTTGTGGGTATGGGATTAGATGATTACACATGTGCTGTTTGGGAGCCCATGTATTATTGCATCCTTCACAAGCATCCTCACAAGTAAAAAGAATGCCTGAAGTTTATTTTTGCAGCTTCCCCCTTTACAGAACAGGTTGTTCTGTACCATTTGTTATGAACAGCGTCAGCTTGAATAGAACAGCCAGTCAGAATCAAGCTCATTTGTATAGATTGGTCTGAAAAACACGTTAATTAACATGGTTTTTTGAACGTAATGGATCTTGAGAGGTTGGAAAATGTCTTGTATAAATAAGTCCCAATGTTTTTGTTACATAAACCCACACAAACATTATAGTAGAACAAAAAATAGAACACAAGAAACATGTCAAATATGGCTCCTTTAAAATTTGTGCAACATATCCAGGGCTTTACACAAGCCGAACAGACATCGAGACGGAGACTGTGAGTTCAAGCCTGAGCTGCTTTGCACTCTGTACGGCAGGCGGTGGCAGCTCCTGTCAAAGAGAGAGTTTATTATTTGGGTTCAGCAACTCCTACTCCATATCAAAGCGATGAGACTTTCAACGTAGTCCCACTGTTGCAAAAACCCGCCCGTCCCTGTGTTCCTCCAGCAGATAAAATAGAGCCACCATGGCGCATGGTTTTTTAGCTCCTTTCTGACGGCATCTCATTTCCAGAGTGATGGGGAACACTTGTTTGGAATCCTTGGCTTTTTTTTTTACAGTGTCAGGTGGGGAAGCACCGTGCCATGTCAGAAACATCACTCATTATGCTGCGCTGTAATGGAAGAAAAAACGAATGAAAAGAGTAGGGGAGGAGTAAAAGCTTGTTGAGTGTCAGAGGCAGGCCTTATCATATCTGTCAGCAGTGATATGAAGCTGGAAGCTCCTATCATAGAACCAAATATGTAGCTAATGGCAGTGTGGTGGTTGCTCTGTCTTTTGTGTGGGTTGATCCTAGGGATTAAAGTGTCCATCTCCCTGCCCAGTACTCTGTAATGGCATTAGGAGAATGGATATGTTTTAGTATTCCATCAAAGAACATCTGATACGAGAGGGTAGGCTGATTTAATTAAGTAGAAAGCAAGGCCTGAGAGAGAAAGCGAGGAGGTGGATGGCGAGGTGGGGAGGAATGTGCGTGTAGGGGGGGGGGGGGGGGGGGGTTTGGCTGTATTGTGTCGTCTCTTCACAAGCAAGCATGGTCATTTCTCCTCTGAATTCCATGAGAATGTTTGGACAAAATTAATCTCATTCAAGCCTCTTGATAATGCATCGATGAATAGATATCGGAGACAGTAAATCCTGGCCATCACCTTCAGAAGGGACTCTGGGCCTCTGTTGTTTTTGCAGCTCTGTAGGTTTTGAAATCACTGCTGCATGTTCTGCAAAATACTTCAGCTTCTCTTCTGCAAAACACTTCAGCTGCCTCTGCTCGTCCTCTGGAGGTGGCTTTCATTCTCTGCTCAAAACCTTGCCTGTCCCCTTTCACGTCTTTAATGCAAAAAATTTTCAAGGACGTTAGTATTTGTTTATAACTTTATGATCGTAACCCCCTCGTCCACATTCTGAACACTGACCTTTTCAATCCCCATAATAGCCGAAAATGTTTCAGTTGACACAAAGAATTCCAGAGTGGGCTCTTCATGGTCTCTGCCGAGTGCATTGTTCAGGGTGCAGTATTGATTTTTCACACTGAATGTAACATGTTTTTGTACCAACTGAAGGACACTCATTTAAAATATTTGACATTGCATTTTATATTCCTGAATGACTGTCCTTACTTTTTTTCAGAAAAAGTGCTCAGTGCCTTAAGTGGGTATTTGGTGTTTAGCTTGCCTGATTAGGAGATGGTTCGTTTTCCATTCTCATTGCTCCAAAGCGATGTTTTTTCTTCATCAGCATGCAGCCCTTTCAAGGAAATATTTGGGATATGTCTAAGACCAATTAGGGCTGTGTTTAAAACCCCTGGTTTAGTAGGTGTGTGTTTAAGCTCTCTGCAAATCTGTACTCTGACAAGAAGAGGTTAAGAGAGCACCGCAGAAAGCAGCTGTACAGCTTTTCTTCTTTCTCTTTGCTGATTTTTCCTTGAGATGAGGTGAGCGTAAAGACCAGCCTCTCGGTTCATGCATGCATGGTGCTTTCAGACATCGGCTTGGCCAGATTCACTCCTCATATCCAGCCAGGGTGTCTGTAAGTCCATCTGCCGCAGGGCTCATGTCTAGCCACCTTTGTTCCACCACAGCATCCGTTCTCTTGCACCCTCCTCACCTTCTTTTCACCCTGTTTTCTTTCTTCTGCTGATAGCAACATTTTGCTGTTCTTTTAAACATCTAACAGCATTTTATGGAATTTGCGCCTTATCATTCTGTTCTGAGATGTCGTGCCTTTGCAGAAGATTTGACCGAGGCCATGGCGAATGTAAATGTCACCTCGTCGCTGGGATCGTTAATCAGAATTGGATCTCAGATCGACTTTCTCCTGCAGCGAGACACGCCACAAATGTGCCTTTTAACTCCTGCTGCGTGCTGCAGGAGGAGTTAAACTGCTTCCTTTGGCTCACTGTTCACAAAGACACGGTTGAACAGCCCTGTCGATGCTGTGTTGACCACATTCCACACGCCCCTGCCCTTTCTGTCCGGTCCCCTTTGAGGTAGGAATAGGAATGCACTCTCATAGCCTTTTAATTACATGAAGGCCTGGCAGGTCCCAGTTGAACTCCTTTTTGTGTGTTGCCTACAGTCATGAGTCTATGTACAGAACAGCTGAATAGATTTGCACTCTTAGCAAGCATATTCCTGCCACCCATCAGGAAGTACGGGAAGACCTTTAGCTTTCAAAGTATGTCTGAAAAGGACAGCCTTTTTGGCAGGTTAGCAGCCATGCTATTGGCCAGCCTTCAGTGGATTCTCGTGGAATGTCACATAGCAGTGCCAGGCTTTCACACTGGGAGGAAATTAATCCCCAAGATTATTCTGAATGGCAAAAGAGGCCCAGCGCTGCACATCGAATTTCAAACTGGCTGGATTACTGGCTCAGTTTAGCTCATGGAGACGTGGTGGCATCTCTGAATAAGTGCACTCTGAGTTCAGGAAACCTCAAAAGTCGCTTCAAAGTCAGGGGCTGATGGAGGTTGCAGATGCTGAAGAAGGTGACCTCTCTTTCTTTCCCCCCTCTCTCTTTCTCACTCTCTTCCTTTCTCTTTCTCCCCTTACCCCTCCCTCCTGCGAGGTGGCTCTAGGACACCAGGGTGAATATTCCCATCAATGAGGAGCTTATCAGAGTGGCAGCAGTGGTGTCTAATCATGGCCCGGCAGACACACCATAAATCCCTCCCTATTATGGATCAGGTATACACTCCCGCTCCAATCCTCCCTGTATAAAGCAGCCATGGCGACCAGGAAGGTCTCTGCATTTGGTCTTTGGCTTTTTTTATAGCTGTCCCAGATCGGCCGCCGCTCCTTCTCATGCCCCATCTCCATGCCTTGAGAAGAAAATACAGAAATGAGGCCTCCAGCCGAGAAAAAAGAAGGGGACCCTCAAAATGTTCTGTGATCTTTATGAAGTCGTATGGGCTCGGTGCATCTTTAATTTTCACTCTGCAACATTTTGAGTGTCTTCTGCTGGGAAAACAGTTTTGTTCTCCCTCCTTCTGTCTCAAGCTCCAATGGCAAAGTCTCAAAGAGCAGTTATTTGAATGCTATTGATGATTATGCTTTAATGGAGCTCACTTATCATGTCTAATTTAACACCCAACGGGCAGTGGATTTGCAATTCGAGAAGCACCAATAGTGCCTGGGAGAGTGTGTGCTCTCAGAGCGTGGATGCAGAATACAAGCCCAGTGTCTCTCCTCCTCTTGCGTGGGAGGCACATACACCATGGCTGGCTGCTTGGTGTGAAGTGGGTTGAGGCTGCACTTTGGCCCTGGACTCACTATGGAAGATTGCAGTAAGGGCCTGCTAATGTCCGAAAGCCCATGCGCAAGTAACATGCTCTTGCTCTCTGCCGTTCATGTAAGGCCTGGTCAGGAGGACGTAGTAATAAGGCATGTTTATATGGGGGTTACAATGGCCTGACCAAGTTGCACTTTTTGTCTTTTAGATGGTGATTATTATGCAAATTAGACTCATGCAATACTGCTTACATTCTTCCATCCTAGTTCTCTAGTGCTTTTGCTCTGTCTAGTCTTAATCAATGCTCTAGTGATAGCATGGTTTATTCACATGTAGCACACAGGCTTCATGCACGAAGGTCTCTGTGAAGTGCTCTCAGGTCTGAAAGCAATGTAAAGAGAGGCACAGGGCTTCATTAATTCAGCTCATGCACACTGACCCCCGAGTTAATGCCGCTATCATTTTGGAGTAGAGAGCCGCTCTCGTGTGGGCTAACTCATGTTTAATGCATTCCTCTGGTTGGAGCGTTTAACCTTACCTTGGGGGCAGGAGTGCCAAGCAGTGACATGGACGTCTCCCACCCAGGCTGTGTGGCCTTCGAAAGGCCTGGCAAGACCTCTGTAGGCCCCAGGGTTGACAAACCAACACAACATTATTCTTATGACATTTGGCATTTACTTAACATGACTGGACCCGTTTGGCCACAGTTCCAGGGGTGTAATTTCCAGGGTGGCCCCTGCTCCCCGGTGGCCTTCGACCAGTTAACAACTGCAGTCAGGCCCATGTCATGAATCGTAAAGGAGCCTTGCACAATCTACCCACACCTGTAGTGTTCATAGACTGTAGCAAAAAAAAAAAAGCATACAGGGTGATCAGACTCTGCCACCTGCAGAAATGGATAAGAAACTGGCAAAAAGCTTTAAAAGAGTATTAACAGACTATTCGCTGGTGACTTTAAATAGTGCTGTAGTTTTCAAGTCTTTCAAGTCTAGTCTGGATCTCAGGACTCAAGTATGTCAAGATTTTAGATGAAGTCTTGATCTTGATCTCTGTGTCAAGGTACTGAGGACTCTGAAATTTACTTGAGACCACCAAAACTTCTCTCTGAAACCTATTCTCCCGCAATGTGTCACTGTTTCTGTAATAAAACTAGCACAGGTTAATGTAAAACGTACTGCAATACTGGAGTTCAGTGGCAGACATTGCACTGTAAACTAAACTAATATAGAGATATCTGTCATCTACTAAGATAACCTTGTACAGAGTTCGGAACAAGTGAGAAACAGGTCACTGCCCCATTCAGTCAGCATCCAATCAATGAACAGATGTTATACAGTCCAACATCAAAACAGAATCAGAATCAACAATGTTTATTATTAATAAAGAGTTGTTTAATTCATTTTTATGGTATGTATGATATATTTTATTTTCCATTGTCCATGACAACAGTGAGTGGCAGTCTCTATTTTGTTTTAAATGGCACGGTGCAACTGCACACATGTTAATATACATTGCAAGCAAAAATGAACATAAAAAACATACAAAAAACTTACAAAATAAGCAGTACAATATGCGTCCACTTCACTAGAGCTCCACTTCACTTCATAACCAAGCTGTTTCTCTAGATGGATGTTCTAGTTTTGTGTTCAAAGTCCTCCTGTTTTTCTGTTTTTTTGACTCCCTCTTTCTGAGCAGAAAATGCTGCTCATTTTGTATGTTTATTATTGCTGTAGCTGTAATTACATCAGCTTTTGCACCGTCGATGGGCTCAATCTTGGCTCAGTCCCTCCTAATCACAGCTTTCATTTAACTTTTGTGGTCATGGGCCAGTCCTCGACCACTACAAAGTCTTGGACTTGACTCTGAGTGGATTTTTCCAGGTCTTGACTCAGTTTCACACCTCAGATTATCTTGACTACAGTAGTTAGAAGTTTGCATTAGTAGCTCCAGTCCAAAACTAAAGCATGAGACTTTGAGACCCCAAACATGCTTTGACCGATCAACTCCATTTGTTAAAGTGGAAAACTGTAAGACCCCATTTTTGCCAAACCAGAACAGATGGACTTTATTTTGTCTTTTGCTTGGGCCCAGCATGGATACTGCATTTTGGAATGTGCTACAGGATCATTTTCTGTGGTAATTGCTGTGGTCAGGCAGACCTATGACATCATGCATATCTCTAAGGTTATCTAGCTGAGGCTATTGTGGTTAGTGTGGCCAGTGCCAGGCTGATTCAGCAGGCTCAGTGTGACAGAGAAACCCAGAGCTTCCTGAACACAGAGCTGAAACACAAAGTATGCCTCTGCGCTGTATAGCTGTGGCTCGGTGCATATTAAAGAAAGAATGATAATTAGCACGTTGCCAGGACGGAAATTTGGCAAAAACGCGAAGGAAGAAATTGGTTTTCTAATCAGAATCTGACTCGGGGCACAATTCATTCACTCTCTCTGGCTGTAAGTGCTTTTTAAAACAGTGCTGTGGATTCCAGTGCATTAGCCCCTGATTTGCAGTAGTGGCAGGCAGCCGAAGAAAGGGAGAGGCTGAGCCCAGGTGCTGTTGACATGCTGTAATTAATGAAGTTCCAGGGTGTGTAGGGCTGGGAGAAAGCAGTGAGAGTGTTAAGGTAATGTTCTGTGGGAGGCTTCATTCGGGGCTCGGATGATTTTTCTCCTCCAGTTTAAAATTCATGACTCCTGCTGTTTTAGCAGCTGATTAAGATATGCCATGAAATTGTTACCAGCTTCCTTACATTTGGGCTCTGATAGCGGGACAACATAAGGGGAAAAAATCCTTCTCTTTTTCTGCTCTGGGAGCACATCCCCATTGCACCTCCTTTCCTTGTGCTTAAAGGTGACTAAAACGGATGAATGCTTTTTTGACACCTCTGCTGTGCTGGCTCATGCTTGTTCAGCTGCGCTGGGGCTTTATGTGAAGCTTGATTTGCTAACATTCTCTCTCTCTCTCTCTCTCTCTTTCCTTTTCTTTGATGCAGGAGCAGCTCAGTACCCAGGTATGCCCTACCTTTTACCTCTCTGTGTGTTTCCTCTGTCTGTGTGTTTGATTGCCTTAAGTCCGTCCTGTGCACCGTGCCATTCCCACCACCATTCGCCCCTCCAGTCTTTTACAGCTAGTCTAGCATCAGAACCAAAACCACTTTTTCTTCAGATTCTAATTCATTCATTCATTCATTCATTCTTCTTCCGCTGCTGCTGCTGCTGCTGCTGTAGCACCTGCCTCAGCCTCCAGCAATGCAGCTGCTGGTTGGCTGGCTCCATTCTTCACCTCTGCAGTCTACTCTAACTCAAGAGTTTTTCACCTTACAGGTCTAAGTATAGCCCTCGTACTCTCTGCTGGTTCATCCATTAACATTCCTCATTTATGCAGCATGTGTTCTCATTTTTGGATTTAAAAGGTGCTGCATATTCAAGATGTTTTTATTAAGAGAATTATGTGCAAATTATGTGCATATCCAACCTGCTTAGTTTGTTTCAGCAGGGAACCATTCAGAGAAGTAGCTAATATTTTCCAGGACTGAAACAGAAATGTGTGTAAATATGATCATTGAGTTCTGCTTGATTTTATAATCTGCAGGTATTACAGGATTAGTCGTGCTCTGCTAGTAAATTTTGATTGGCAATAAAGGGGTTAAATTTGTGAAACAAAAGTAAAAATTGTCCAGTCAGTTTTTAAATGTTTTTATTGTTGATATCTACAGAGATGCAGTCGCCCAAGTTCTCCCATTGTTTTAGACTTAACTGATGAAGCTGAAGGCAAAACATCAGATTACAAATCAACACAATGGGGAACTGAATTTCTAATGGGTAGGACCAGTTTGATCTGGGGAAAGAAACATTACTCTAGGTCTTTTGGAAGTACAGTACGCCACTGACTGTGACTGAGCTGTAGCGTAACTCAAATTCAGACAGTTCTCATGAAGAAACTACTCTGCGCTGAAAGAGACACCTATTAAAGACTACGTACGAGGTAAGTGACGTGATGGTTACAAGCCTCAAATAAAAGATGGAATGTCTTTAACAAGGTTTAACACGCTCGTATTTAATGCATTGCTGTTTTTGTGATAACAGTACTAGAATCACATAATGAATTAGTTGAGACCATTTATCATTTATGTTTTGAATGAGGTTTGACATTTTATGGCCTGAAATGAAGGATTAGGTTGGAAGTTTGCAGCTTGTTTGTTTGCACCACTGAAATCCTACCATGAACAACATGCTACATTAGGGATGCTCAGTGGTTTATATATATATATATATATATATATATATTAGGTATAAGGTGCTTTAAAATGAAAGATCAGATGATGTAGGATTGCATGTGAGTAATTTGTCAAATCTTTGATCAGGAATTGTTTCATTCCAGAAGACCAACGAATATCTGTTCGATGCTGGGCTGCTGTGCTAAAATAATTGCAGTTAATTTACTGCTACTGGTGTTTTTAACACCACATTTTGTTCGCATTCGAACATTACTAAGTCAGCCTATGTATGCATGTGTTGTTTCTATGACAACCAGTGTGGCTTTGTGAGCAAATGTGACCACAATCTGACTATATGTGAGGTTGTTCACTTGATATAAGGTTTAAGTTCGGCGTGCTAGACCCTGAAATCTTTGTAGCATGAAGCCTTTGTTCCTACTCCCCTGAGGGGCCCGATATGGTCAATCTACACATTAGAGCACACAAATAAGGGCAGAAACATTCTGCAAACAAGGGCAGTTCCATTCTGTAACATTCTGGTGAGACCTAATGTTTTAGTAATGATGTTGAGGGGGAAAAGCAGCAAAAAAATTAAAATCTTCAACATGATCAACCACTTTGTTGATGTTATATTGCAGTGCAGTTATAATTGAGTCTGGTTAAGTATCGACTATTGCTTCCAGAACAGGATTCCAGTGCCTTCTGGTCCAATTTCAACCTGTTTAGAACTCTAAAGAAAAGAGTGGTGTATGTTTGTAAATTAATTTATGTATAAATTTGACAGATAAAGAACAGGGATCTTCACAACACACTTGTGGAAATCTATCATGACTCAGATTTCTGATGTTAGTAAGTAATTGTACTTTTTTAATCCACTGTGTTGTGCACACACAGGAATTAATCCTCCACATTTAACCCATCTTCACACAGTGATACACATTAGTGACTTCACACACCAGGGGAACAGTGAGCACACCTGCCCAGAGTGTTGGGCAGCCCTATCCTCAGCACCCAGGGAGCAGCTGGGGAGAAGCTGGGGAGTTCAGTGCCTTGCTCAAGGACACTTCAGTCATGTCCTGCCAGTTCAGGGATTTGAACCAGTGACCTTCCAGTCACAAGGCTGGTTCCCTAACCACCAGACAATGGCTGCTCTCAATGAGCTCAGAAGAAGAGTTGATGATGCTCAATAAGCTAGAAAAAGTTAGAAAACCATCTCTGTTTGGAGTCAGACAGATTGTGTACAAGGATGGAGGATTTTCAGGACCATTATTACCTTCTGCTGGAGTGGTCGACCAACAAAGATCACACAAAAATCATGGAGTGCCATAGTCATTGATATCACAAACTAACCCAAGATAACTTCTAAGCAACTTATTTTTTGTCACATTGGCTAATGTTAATGTTCATAAGTCCACAATCAGGATCATCAAAACTGAACATTGTGTTTATGGCAGGGTTGCAAGGAGTAAGCTGTTGCTCTCTTAAAAAAGATGCTGCTCAACACAGAAGGCTGTTGGGTCAGTGTTTTGTGGACAGATGACACCAATAGATCTTTTTGGTTTAAATGAGTTTTGTGTCTGAAGAATGGAAAACACACCATTCCAGCATAAAGCCCTATTCCATTTGTGAAAGCCATGGTGTGGCATGTTTTGCTGCATATGGGCCAGGACGGCTTGCCATAATTGATGGAGCAATGACTTCTGAATTATTCCAGCAAATTCAAAAGGAAAATAACAGGACATATGTTTGTGAACTGACTCTCAAGAGAATGTGTGCAAGACAACAATCTTAAGCACACAAGTTGTTCTACCAAAGAATGTTTAAAGGAGAAAAAGTTAAAGTGAATGGTTTGGAATGGCTAAGTCAATGTCCTGAACTTAATGCAATAGAAATGTTGGGATAGGACCTGAATCAAGCAGTTCAGGAGAGAAAAACAAAGCCACCAACATAACAGAGTTGAAGCTGTTTTGTGTGGAGACATGGGTTCAGTTAAGTGCAGGACTAATCAGTAGTTAAAAAATGTTTAGTTGCAATTATTGCTTCACAAAGAGGTCACACCAGATACTGAAAGGGAAGGTTCACATATTTTTTTCCACTCACAGATGTGATAGTGGGTCATTGTCCTTTAATAAATAAATAATCAGGTGTAATGTTTTCATCTCTTTGTTTATTTGGTTCTCCTTATCTACTGTAGAAGTAAATAAAAGAAAGGGTTTGCAAAGCCTGTTTATGTACCGTTATGAGCATCAGCAGATATGTTCCCAGAAAATTACCGGATATTGGTTTTGCCCACAGTTCCAAGTGCATTCCTAGGATAAATAATGGCCAAATGTGAAATCCGTCTGGTATGCCATTGCTCATAAGAGCTTTGCTCAAGGGCACAATTTGGTTAGGAGGACAGTATGTATGTCAGACATTTCCTGACCCAGGACTCAAAATGCTTGCCGCACTGGAATTCACAATCTATTACGGTTTGCTCTGAAAATGTCCTAAATGGGCCTTTAAAGTAGGACTTCACCACTTTCTTAAACTTTCTCAAAGATGTTTTCATCTTAAGAGGCCTTGAAAGAAGAGGGGTAAGTGAATTTCTGGTATTATCATTTGCACCTTAATGAGGGGCAAGTAAAAGTTAATGAAATTTTGAAAGGATTGAGAAGCTCTCCTTGAGTCATTCATTTCTGAATACAAAGACTTGTGAGGGTGGCCAGAAAAGAAACTGATTAAACCTCACACTGCATTAACAGTACCTCACCAACCTTGTTCAGACTTTATAGTTTAATGTGGATTGTCCCCACAAGAGAATGTGAACAAACGTTTGTGAACTATGAAGGAAATATCAGCAGTGGCTTGATTTTCTTAGAAAACTAATCGCTCAAAACCCGGTAGTTTGTCACAACCTTTGCTTTTCAGTGCAGTTAATAGAGGCAAAAAGGTAGCAATGCCCTGCACAAAGACTTTCTTAAAGAATATTAATGCCTTGGGGCTTGGTAATACACAGCAGACTGTTAGGAACTGTTCTTGCTGAGGTTGCCTTTTTTGAATGTCAAGAGTGTGTGTAATTTCTTGGTTCGGGTGACACCTTGTGTAACTAGGTGACCATATTGAAAAGGCACACCGTAGACCGTAGACTTCACAACGAGTGTTTGCCTATTACTGGTAAGATCATGGTGTTAGTCCTGGCTGTTGTTCCCTGACTTGAGGAAGGCACTTGATGCTAAGTTGACCCCACCGTTAGATCATATAAGCAGCTTTCGGCTGAAGTGTCTGCTAAATGTAGAAGCTTGATTGTGTACATTGAACTTGGATGGCCTGACGTTTCTAAGAGAAGTGTTTAATGGACTCTCATTCTACTTTAAGTGCTTTATCCTCAGCTTTTAAGGTGATGTGATGTGAAGCTAATTGAAGCCACTAGTATAGCCTCTGCTAATGTTTTGTGTAGGCTGCAGCATTTGTCTTGTGCAGGTTGGATAAACGAATGCGAAGATGGTAGGTCGCGGTTGCACCACAACCTAAGGTAACTCTTTAGATATGTCTTGGAGCCTACCCATCATTCTTTGGGACCTAGAGGAGAATAATGTCAGTCTTGCTCAGGTTACAATGGTGTTAAAAGCTGGAGCAGTGCCGGAGCGGAAGGGGGGCAATGATTCAGATGGTCATCTTTACGGCCGCAAACTCTGCCTACGCTGCCGCAGCGCTTCACCATTAATGCCCCTCCACGCGCACTCAATCAGTGCAAACATGCTGAGACAGTGGTAGAACACACACAGGCATACACACAGTCACTCACACATATACACACATTTACAAATAGCCAGCACTTGGCAGAGGCCCTGTACTTTTTTTCTTTCTTTCTTTTTTTGTTGCCTTTCGATCCAATTATTAATCGCAGCCAAGTTATTTATACGTTTATGAATTAGAATTGAGCTGAGGAAGACTCTCTGGGGGGATTGGATGGGACCCAGCCCTTGTTAAGGACCCTAGTCCTTCACGGCCTTCTGCCTGGTTTATCCAGGGCACTCCATTTTTCTCCCTCCCTCTCCCTACCTCTCTCTCTCTCTCTCTGCCCCCCCCTCTCTCTCTCTCTCTCTCTCTCTCTGTCCCTCTCTCTCTCTCTCTTTCTTTCTTTCTTCGTGATGCTTGTAAACAGAACACTTTCCTGCCAAAGACACACACTCTCCATTAATACTGAATAGAGCAGCAGCGCTGATGGGGTCTGCTGTTATGGTATTAGTGACAGCTCCTGTAAAATTACAGTGAAAGGCTTCTGGGGAAGGAGCGTTAGCTAAGCACATTAGCACTAGACAGCGGTGAAAGAACTGCCAACATGAATAAGGGGGGTCTTTCTTTTGAGCATATTCTGTAAAAAAAGAAAAAGAAAAGAAAGTGAGGCTTTTTGATTTGCTAGATGAGAGCGCTATTAGATAACGCAGAACTCCAGCTATAATAGACTCAGTGTGAGGAACACGAGGATCTCAGTGACCAGCTCGAGCCTCTGACCTCAAGGACATGCCTCTGCCCCAAGGACTGCCTGTTCTTCTTGCCTGTGATGTCAGCTAAGCACAAGTGTGTTTATGTGTGTGAGAATCGATCTCCAAAGACGCAAGAGGACAAGGTCCAGAGGAGGATGGAGGGGAGGCTAATCTACAGCCTCACTGCAGAGCGGTTTCTTTATCCTTATGAGCTTACATACTGACTGATCAGGTGCTCCAGCGAGAGGCAGTGCAATAAATTACTGAAGTCATGCCGTCATTCTGTAGTTGGCATCATGCCCATGTTAAGATTTAGGGTCTAGAGTCGATTTCTCCATGGAAGAGATTAATGGGATTGTCAAACCTTGCCAGTGTCAGAACCAGTGGTAAACAAAAGTGTCTGCAAGATATGTTTTGTCTAGGACTGTCAATTGATTAAAAAATAGAATTAAATAAAAGATCATAAAATAAGTACATTTTAGATCGATAAAAAGGAATTATATTTGTGTTAGAGGCGTCATTAGATTCATGCAGAACACTGAAGCTTTCATGGAGAAAACTAACGCTACTGCAGCTCAGACAGTAACAACCATATTCAGCTTCACCTACTTTTTAACAGATAAACAGACGGATTAAGTTAGATAGGAGAACAGGTAGGTGAGGAGTAAGAGTTTGAGGGTTACTTATGAGATTTAATCCATATTGCAGAATAAATAACTATAATAATATAACTTTCTATACTCAATGGTAGGGTCATCTTGGCAACCACCAGTGATGATGTGTTACACAACCATACTGATACATCATTAGAGTCTGTAATAAGAGTAAATTATAGGAAGACTTTGGCAAACTTGGTCAAATTTATTACCGTGTAAAAACTGCATTCACGTTTCCAGGTTAATCTTGTCTATTAACTTTTGAAGGCCACTGGACTTGCGAGGTTGTTAACAAGCAGTACTTATTAACAGTCTCATAATTCTGAGAATCTAGTGATATTCAGGAGAAACACGTCAAAACGCCTGGTTTGGAGCATTTTTTTCTTTGTTTTTTAAATCTCAAAAATTTTGTACAGAAATCCAGCATGAAAAAGGTGAGAAACACCATGCAAACATTTGGGCACCCACACCAGGTGATGCAAATCTCAAATACTGTTGCCTCTTCAAGCCTTGTCCCAACAGTCATCAGCCATGAGCTCCTCTAGGCAGCTGTCTAGCACTCTGAAATTGTAAATAATTGATGCCCACAAATCAGGAGAAGGCTATAAAAAGATAGCAGTGTGTAGCCACTTCCTTCCTTCTGACAGTTAACAGGAATGGTGGAGGTCACATTGAAATCTGGAAGAATACTTTCAGAGAGAACTGCTTCTTGTTAGAAAGATAAATCACAACCCCTTGTTGACAGCAAAAGATCAACAATCTTATTTAGCACACTCTGAAGTGGTACTGTTCTACTGAAAGAGGATGGGCTTTACAGCAGGGTAAGGTTCCTAAACACACCTCAAAATCCTGAATGGATTCCAGTTCCTCAAGAGGCTCAGACTGGAGGTTTTGCCACAGCCCCTTTCAACCGGAATGTAATCAAAAAATTGTAGACAGACTTATGACCCAAGAATCTCCCCAAACTAAAAGTCTTTAGCGAAAAGTAATGGGCAAACACAAATTAAAACATTAATTGGCTACAAAACAGTTTACAACCTTTGCTATATGTATTAACAAGGTACTCTAAGGAGTACAATATCTGTCTTATGGTCACGCTGAACAGATCCATACTGAATGGTTACGCCGAGCAGCTCCAGTATCGTAGAAAGAGGCGGAGAGAGCTGAAGCTGATTGGGGACTGTGGAGACGGACAGCTGCCGGAGGTCCTCCCTGTGCCCTTTCTAACTGTGATCCGGGATGGTGAGGCAGGAGGAGAGAGGGAGAGGGCAGCGAAAGGTCCTCTTCCATTCTGCTACACTCTTTCTCTCCCCCTATTTCTGCCCCCCTCCTCCTCCTCCTCTTACTTTTCTGGTTTTGTCATCACTTTTTACAAAATTCATTTCTGTTTCTAAATCTCTTTGCCTCCCTCCTGTGCTCTCTCCGTCTCTCTCTATCTGAGTTTCCCACTCTCCTTCCTCTATTACTGTCTTCTTTTCCCTCCCTCTTTTCCTTGGCCCAGAGCGTGGTCTCAGGGCTCTTTTGTTTATCCGCTGTAGTCTAGGTTAGGCTACAGAATCTCTCTCAGTGTCTCTCCTCTCCTTGCTGAAAGAGATTTTCGAGCGAGTGAGCAGGGCCTGTGGTGCTGTGCTCGGCCACCGCCACCCTCTGACGCATTAATCACCAGGCTGCCATCCATCGCAGCCGCCACATTCCACTGATTTCAGCGCTTTCTCCGCTCCCGCCTGACCGCCATTTTACCCTTCATTAGCACCAGCATCATCACTATTTACTTATGTGTGTTTGTGCGAACGTGTCCCTGCGTTTCCCCTCCGCAGGGATGCTGGAGGGAGGGCGGGGGGTTTGACGAAGTGGCAGGTTAAGAAGGAGGAGCTGCTAAAACACTTGAGTCTACAAAGGCCTTCCTGTTATTCCAATGAGCATTGTCGGCCGTGGGTTTAGAAATGCCATCTCACAATCTGTGCCTAACACGACATGCGCTGTTCTTAATTAGGCACAACAAAGGCACAAAAAATCCCCTCTCCCGGCTTCACCATCACAAGTTTAGTAATAATATCTGCGATTACTGCCTTCTTTCCCCATACTAATGTAGGGTCATTAGCTCTGGACGATCTTTTAAACACAGATTTGTTTTGAAAATTAAAATCTTTTTAATAGCATATTAACAGCTTCTATCCAGTTAGCTAGCACAAAGGGATTTATTAATTTAAGAATGAAAAATAGATGATCAGACCTCTTCTGAGAGCCTGGCTATTTATAACTACTGTAGAAACTGCATCAAGGTTTTCTCATTTATTTATTTATTTATTTCAGTAAAGGAAATAAATAGTGCAGTTGGTGTCATAATTACTAACTACCTATTGTGGGAATTCAAATTCCTCCATAATTATGTACAATTGTTCATAGATGTTAAGAGGAAAGCTCCAAAAAGAATATTATAAGAATAAAGTTATAATCTTGAGCTACTAGTTTTATTTTAAGACTTGGCCAGATTTGAAAGAGTGTGTTTAATTGGTCTTGATATAAAATTCTGTTTGGAATGAAACATGCATGTTCCACTGGAATAGCTTCTTAATAGTCTTTTTCTGGAAATCAGTTGTTGGGGAGGGTGTAAGGTGGTGAGTTGGCAAGTTGCAGCAGCACAGTGTCCAGAGGTCGCCTTTCACAGATGGACGAGGACAGTGACATTAGCGCTCGTGCTTTGCCGGCCATAAGGCCTGCTGGTCATCAGCAATACCAACCTGCTCACTGTAGTTGGGAGACCAAATGTGCCTCAGTCTGTGGGTTTGGGTTGTGTAATAATGACAAAATCCACTGTTATGGTGTTAATGTTGTTACTTACTTTTATTGTGATATTCCAAAATAATACATTTTTCACTTGATGGCCTTGACTCTTCAGAACACCCACAGACAGTTATGGAAATTTAGGCCAGGTGTTGCAAGAACTAAAAGCAAAATCTATAACCAAGAAATCAAACGAGAGCACAATCTTTAAGCTTTCGAAGCCTTGAAATGCTTAAATTACTTGCTGCAGACAACTAAACGTCTGGCAGTAGTGTGTTGTAATGCTCGAACAATTTTATTTTCTTTCCACGCATTCTGAAGCACACACGTTAAAGCCAGTCAATGTAATGATTTAAATGGCTAAAAGAGGATGCTTTGTGTTTGTGGTATGTTGTCCTCTGGGGGAGTATCTACTTTCTCAGAGTAGGCCACAGTTGCTGTTTTCAGCAGCTTTCTGACAAGTTTGGGTCGTACATATGTATCTTAAAATGAAAGCATTTTAATGTCTGAGACTATAGGTGCTAAATTGTGATGGGATATTTGACTAGGCCTTTCTGTCAGGTTTGGTGTGGAAGAGCCAAACATCTAACTAATGTACAAACATTAGTTCTTCATAAGCGGAGAAGAGAAATTAGTCTCAATTTAGCCCTTTCATAGCAAGTCCTGGCTAAATAAAGACAATCTTTTTTGAAATTCATTACAAAAACATTTCTGCTTTTTAAAACATGTATCCATAATTGTGTGTGTGTGTGTGTGTGTGTGTGTGTGTGTGTGTGTGTGTGTGTGTGTGTGTGTGTGTGTGTGTGTGTGTGATAGAAAGCTGCTACATATAGCCAGCTGAAACAGAACGGCTGATATCAAGGTTACATAGTTTTGCTGCTATTGAAGAAAAAAAAACAAAACTCAGAAAAAAACATCCATTAAAAGTGTTAGATTGTAATGAACTCACTACTGTAACACAAGGACAACTGCTCATTTATGAGGAAAGATTCTATGAAGAGAGCTGAAGAAATTTATGAAAAACAATGTGGGGAGAATAAGTGTAGAACTTACATATTTTAAAGAGAACAGTGGTGTGTAAGTGAAAGGGGTCAGTATAGGGTCAAATTTTTACATAGATGTGATTCACCCAATATTGGGATAAGATTAGGGTTAGTAGGGTTAAAGTTAGTGTTAATATGGTTAAAGTTAGGTTAGGGGAAAAGATTGGGGTAGCAGGGTTAAGGTTAGGATGGAGGAAGATTAGGGGTAGCAGGGTTAAGGCTAGTGTTAGTATAGTTAATGTTAGGGTTAGGTTGAGGTAAGATTAGGGTTAGTAGGGTTAGGGTTAGTATGATTAAGATTAGGGTTAACGTTAGTATGATTAAGATTAGGGTTAGTAGGGTTAGGGTAAGTATGATTAAGATTAGGGTTAAGGTTAGTATGATTAAGATTAGGGTTAGTAGGGTTTGGGTTAGTATGATTAAGATTAGGGTTATGAAGGTTAGGGTTAGTATGGTTAAGGTTAGGGTTAGTTTAGGATGGGCTAAGATTAGGGTTAATGTTAGGGTTAGGATGGGGTAAGATTGGGTTTAGGATGGGGTAGGATTGGGGTTAGTTGGGTTAAGGTTAGTGTTAATATGGGTAATGTTTTGGTTAGGTTTAGGTTGGAGTAAGATTAGGGTAATATTCAGGTTTGTGAAGGAAACATTAGGATTAACACTGGATACTGGAGGTGTGGAGTCTTCCATCATTCACATTCTGATTTGACACCGTGGTTCTTTTCTGTGCGGCCGGCAGGAAGGGACGCAGGACTGCTTACGGAGGAGGACACTAGAGCGCTTTGACCTTCTCAGCACAGCGGTCTGCTGTGACGGGTGGGCTTGCAGTAATATAAATGGCGTGTCTGGCTGGCTATGAGCAGAGCAGCCTGCTCTGACAGCTTTAATCTAGGCTAAAATGATCAGTGTTCTGTGCTACTGCTTTTGAATGCCGGTAATTAAATACAAAGATAATGTCACAGATCTGTTTGAACAAGTTATGCAAATACGCTGCACGCACACTTCTCCACTGTTCCTGCAATGCCTTGTTGGTTGTTGATGCATGCGCTGAAAGCTAATTTTTCGCTGGGGCCCTCTTTTTGATGGTCCCCGCAATAAGGGTAATGAAGGCTTAGTCTGAATCGGAATTAATCACCAGTTCATCTATTTCTGAGGCAGTGACAAACAATTATCTTAATTAAGCCAAGTGGCGTGCCAATAATCAATAATAATCTTGAGACTAATCAAGTTTAATCCCTCCTTTAATTTGGGGTGATCCGTGCACAAGATTTACTTAACATTACTTAACATCTCGTATATTCATTTTATTAATAGTTGACTATGTAGCTCAGCTTTAATGTATTACAGAGCATTGTGTTTGCTTTGACAATTGGAGCTGTGGTATAAGTATCTTCTGCTTTGTATGCTTGCTGAATGAGAGTGCGTACGAACTTACACACACACACACACACACACACACACACACTCTCACACACATTCTTTGCTGAGCTGCCAGAGAAATAGAGCGCATGCTGGAGGGTCATTAAAATGTTTACCCTTGTCTCTCATTGATTCTGACTCTGTGGCATACCCTAGTGGTTCATGTATGTGCCTTCAATATATCATATGTAGGCCTCATGTTTTCCTGAACCTGCAGGCACAACATCTGCTGTGCTGAGCTTGAATAGTTAACCTGTATCCACACTTTTCGTTGGAAGCAGCAAAGGAAAACATATTTGCACTGGTTTAAGTGCTGGTTTGTCAATTTCCCCACACTGTAGGATCATCCATTTTTAATTGTTTCAATTTAGAGCTATTTGAGTAAGTTTAAGCTAAAGTTACTCCAGTGCTGCACTGTTTTCACACTCTCTCACACATTTGTTTGCATGGATCATTAGTTTTCTGATCGCAGAAAATATGGTGTTATGTAACAGAACTGTGTTTAGCTTGTTTTATGTATGATGATGAAGTTGTTGAATCTGGGTTGCCTTAATGATCGCTGGTTATTTATATAATTAATCTGGGGTCAAAAAGACAGTCACCGTAACTAGGACAGGCACAGAAGAGGACAACTCAAATGAAGTGCAGTAGATTTTGTCTCGTCAACTATTTCTTTTTAAGGCCGTTATACATGTAATTTATAGTACCAGTCCAATATTTGGACTGTTCTATATTAAATTCTTCAACATTGCCACCCCCCTTACCTGAGCTGGTCCTAAGGCTCCAAACTAAACCAGACTTGAGATTCCCTCGCCCAACTTTATACACCCCTTAATAACTTATTAACAGCTTAACACCTCTTAATTCCCTCTACAGCCGTCTGTTGGCCCAGTAGTTCTTCTGTTTTCATGTATTCTCTTGTGCCCTTACACTCAGTGAGGGATGAAAGATTTATTCATAGCTTCAACCGTGAATAAATTACCTTTTTGAATGTTTGAATGCACTGTTTTGTGGGTTTTGTAATTGTACCCAATGGGCAAGGTAATCAATGCAATAAGTAACTGTATTCTGTGGAATGAGTAACTGTATTATATGTAGCAAACTGCTATCCTGTTGGGTTAGCGGCTGTATTCTATAGGCTAGGGAAATGTATTCAGTGGGATGAGTGGTTGTATTATCTGAGTTAGGTAACTTTACTGTGGGGTAAACAGCAGTATTCTGTGAGCTAGGTAACTGTATCATATGGGTAAGTGACAGTATTTTATGAGCTAGGTAACTGTATTTAATGTTATATGGGATAAGTAGAAGTAGTATTCATGAGCTGAATAACTGTTCTATTGACTCAGTAACTACATGAGGGATATATGGTCCTGTATCACACACTCTCTCTAGAGTCACCATCTCTAAACTTGTATCTGTGCACTAAGTAGTGTTGGTTTATTTTACAGTGTCTTCAAGATGACGAGAAAGTTATATTGTCTTTCTCTGTGTCCAAACTCTACATCCATTCTACACCTTGACACAGAAGCGTGTGATGGTACAATGCATCTTATGTCACTTAGTGTGATAACCGCCCACAAGCTGAACCACCACGCAGTGGCCCCCATTTAACACTGTCGCCGTGACAACCACTGGTGCCCGCTGCGTGCTTAACCTTCATCTGTAACCTCTCTCTTAGATAAACATGGACTGGATTTGCATTCCCCCCCTTTCACTAACCACCATCCATTTCCCTTTGAAAAGTCCTAAGGATCTCTCTCTCTCTCCCTCTCTCCCTCTCTCTCTCTCCCTCTCTCTCTCTCTCCTTTCCTTTCTCCCCCTCTCACCCTCTCTCTCATGAGGTTCATTTGTTTGGTCTGTTTTCACTTTCCTCTTCTGGCAGCCTGATTGAAATCAGTTTTGTTAAACTGTCTCTCCTTATCGGGCGCCATCAGAGGATCTGATTGCTTTCTTCTCCTCTACTTAAAGTGACAGGGCTGTTTAGAGAGGGGCCTGATATCTGAAGCATGCAAATCATGTCTTTTTTTTTCCTTCTCCTCTTTTTGGTTGTATATTTATTTATCTCTCTGGCACTTGCCCATTCATGTTTTGCTATTAGTGCCAGCAGGGAATGGCACTAAATATAGAATGTGTGTTATTTATTTACTAATTTCCTATGTGAGCTGCTGCTTAATGACAGTGTCCTAACGTAAACTTCAGTGGCTCTGGGAGGCACAATGAAACATGGGCTTATGCTTTAGGTTATGGGTTTACGTAACATTTTCTTACCTACCATTTTGTCTGTGATAGGTTCAAGGACTTTTGCACTGTTCTGTCAAACCCTGGAATGGATAGGGCAGGTGATTGTGGACATGAAAATGAATCAGCATTTGGAAATAGGTGTTTCTGTGTGTTGAAGTGTTTTCTAACAATGTAAATAAGGCTTGATGCTTCTATTATTTTTGGATGTGCTGTACTACTTTCTGACGCGGCACATATATGTTGAATGCAGTTTGGTTCACGAAGGCCTTTTTATTAAATCAGTACACTGACCAAATTTTCACTTTCTTGACAACATTGCTGTCCTGTCTGGTTTTATTTTTATTTTTTTAGCATGTTCTCAGCTGCTGATTATGACTTTTCTTAAAGAAATTATAATGACAGACATGCCAGAATAATAGGGAAAAAGGTGCTGTCTTTGATGTAAACAGTCAAAGTGACCACTAGGTAGAAATACTGGTGGAATGGTGGTGTGGAAGGTAGTCTGTATTGTAAGTTTTGGGTTTGATCCCACTGGACTAGTGCCCTATCCTGGGGGTATTCCTGCCTTTGGCCCAATGATTCTTGTCAGGCTCCAGACTGATGAGTGAACATGAACAATAACAACATTATAGGGGTGTACATCAAAAAAGTACAAAGATCAAAATGATCGCTCTGACCCTTTTAGTGTCAAAAATAGTTGCTTTCTTTCTTCACCGAAAACAGGTAGGGCAGGTAAGACAAGGACTGTGACCTGTGTGTCCTCAAATAAAATAAAGCCCATGGGCCGGAGCTGATCAGTCGTCCATGATCACACAGAGATATGATCTGGAGCTGCGATTCAGCCCAGGGCCCAGGCACATGTAGCACAAAACACACACACTCCCACAGGCTCATGAAAACACTCGCCATGCAGGGAAGAGAAGGGAAAAAAATCTCACTTTCACACTCTGTTGGGTATTCACACCCGCTCCAGGTGCATTTTGCCACCCGCTCCTCATCGCGCACTCATGTAAGTGTTAGATTGTGGGTTTTAGCCGCTGTTGGGTTTTATCTCTGTGTGAAAGAAATGGCTCTAACATGGACATGTTTTCTCTGTCTCTCCTTCTCTTTTTTCTCCCTCTTCTTCTCTTTCTCCAGTCCAAAGCCAGAACCTTGTGACAGACAATGTCTCAGTGGTGGAGGGGGAAACGGCCACTATCAGCTGTCGAGTCAAAAATAATGACGACTCTGTCATCCAGCTTCTCAACCCCAACAGACAGACCATCTACTTCAAAGATGTCAGACGTAAGTACAGACACACACACACATGCACACTCCAATCCTTGCCCTCCATCTCCACTAGAGAAAAGGCTGTGACTGCATCAGACTAATTCAGTGTGAGTTTTCTGAAGGCAGCTGATGGAGGGTCCCAGCTGTGTGCCAAGGGCATGTTGTTCTCCATGGCCTGCCTTGATCTGGACTGATCTAGCTAGGCTGAGAACACTCCAGTGCTCAGTGCAGCTGCACTTGCTTCATTAGAGTGGAGGCTGCTCCTGAAGGACCCTGCTGCTACCCCACACCCCACCCCCAAGCACCAGGACTACCAAGAAAAAGTATGCCATGTGATTTCGATGACAAGCCTGTCTTTCCAGAAGAAGTTGAAATAAGAAGCATATTAAAGTAGCGCAAAGTCTTTTCCACTTTAAGTGAAACATATAGTCTGAAGTTTCAAAGACATTGTTCACTTCCCCTCTCCTCGACTTCACTTTGTTTTGTTTTGTGCTTTATTGGACCTGGAAGGGCAGTTCTAAATCTCAGATTGTACCCATTCCTCAAAATAGTCATCAGCATTGGCGCAATTGAGGCAAGTTTTACTAACAAATAGTGGAGGTTTATGTACTACTACTGACTACTGACTGAGAGTGTGAAGTATAATGTATAAAGACAAAAAATTATTGTCTGAAGAACAAACAATGTTACTCTGTTAATCTTATTAGTACACCGAGTGAACATTGAGGAGCTGTACCCTAAAGACCAGGGGTTCCGCAACCTTTTCTACCTCATAGCCCACCTTTTTATTACTTTTTATAAGAAATCAAAACTCACCTTTTCATGTGAAATTGTTCCTCCTTTTAATTCTCAAGTGCTGAAAATGAAAAGTTTAGAATTAGGGCCTGAAAAATATATTTAAAAAAGCATGTCTTTTATAAAGATGTTCTTCATAAATAACAGCAGTTAAAATGCTTTGCTAATGTCAGACTTGTCTAGTTACAAAATGTGGACTTCTTTAATTCTGTCTAAAACCAAAAGGTTGCAAAATCCTGCTGTAGATCCAGTCAGAACATTTGCAAACATACAGGTTTACTTCCAGGTGTATAATTTTTTTTTTTTTGTTTGTTTTTTTTTGCTGCATTTTATGTTTTGTTCTTTGATCACTTTTCTGTCAGACCAAATAAGGCTAATTAGTAAGCTAATTAGGTACACTAGTAATTCCAGGAGATCACATAGTATATCCCATCTGAGAAGTAAGTCAAGCAGTACAAGCTCTGCAATTACTTGAATGCCAGTGGATACTACAGAACAAAGGCGGTATGGTAAAAGACCTAATAGATCTTCAGAAGACTATTATCGACTCCCTCCACAAAGAGGGTAAGCCACAGAAGGTCACTCCTTGTCGTTCTCACAGTGCTGTATTAAACATATTAATGCTAAGTTGTCTGAAAGGGGAAAATGTGATGGGAAAATGTGCACATGCAACAGGGCTGTTTGCAAAAGTTGATTCAGGAACTTGGGAGAGCTTCATAAGGAGTGGACTGAAGTTGGTGTCAGTGTATAAGAGTCACCACGTACAGACATCTCCAGGAAAGGCGTTGCAGCTGCAGCTTTCCTAATATCAGGCCCCTCATGAACCAGAGACATCAGAAGACTTACCTGGACTAAGGAGAAAAAGAACTGGACTGTTGTTCTGTCCTCTTTCCAGATGAAGGTAAAAAGACTGGAGGAAGCGTGTAGAGACAGAATCCAAGTGTGAAGTTCCCTCGGTTTATGATGGTTTGTAGCGCCATGTCCTCTGCTGGTGTTTTAACCATTCCAGAGTCACCTCACCCATCTACCAGGAGATTTAAGAGCATGTCATGCTTCCATCTGCTGACAAGCTTTATGGAGATGCCAGTTTCCTTTCCCAGTCAGACTTTCCAGAAGCCACCTCTCCAGACCTGATACACATAGAGGATATATGAGATATTGTCAAGAAGAAGGTGAGAAACACCTGAACCAGTAATAGAGATCAGCTGAAGACCAAGATCAAATCATCCTGCACTTCAGTAACATGTCAGCAGTGTCTGATTGCCTCTATGCCACACTCTGTGCAGTAATTTGTGGTAAAAGAGTCCCAACCATGTATTGTTAAAGAACGTTCTTTACAGGAGGTGGACATTTCTGTATTGTATATCCTTTTCTGTTTGAACTTATGAAGTATTCTAATAATTGAAGATACTGTATATCTGCTTTTAATGAGCTATAAGTCACACTGATCAAAAGTAAAACAAAAAAAGCTCGAAATATCTCATTTTATATGTAGTAAATATAATATACATGACAGATATTGCAAACTAGATATACTATTTTGCACGGGTGTTTCCAAAGTGATATGTTGGCACCCTGTGAAAAATCTCATTCATTTAACTCTCTGCTGGAAAGCAGATCTTCATAGGGGTTTTTTTTTCTCATTTACATGAACTCTAGCATTTGACAGACTCAAAAAACTGCATTATCATCTTTCGAAGAGTATGTGTAGTTAATTAGCTGGTGATGTTCTGTTTGTGTTGCCTGTAATTATGCGCATTATTTTCTGTTGTATACATTTTGAACCACAAATCATAATTTCTGGATGAAGAAATTGATTCAGTAAATCTGAAGCAATTAAGGAAAAAATCACATGCCACTTTCAAAAGAACAAAAGATAATTAGGATATAAGATATTTTGCACTTTAATGTCACCTAATCAGCACTCTAAAAATAAAGGTACAACAGATGTTTCTTTGAGATAAGGACGAAGACTTTTAAAATGGTAAAGAATCTTAACATTGACTTATTTGAACTTCTAAAAGGTTATTTTCACGCACATACACACACACACACACACACAGACACACACACACACACACACACACACACATGCAGTGTTTCTCAACCCTGGTCCTGGAGGCACCGCTACCTTGCATATTTTAGTGCGTTCCCATCTCCCAAACCTGTTTCAAATGATCAGCTCATTAACAAGCCCGTTAGAGAGTTGCATGGGTTGTGTTAAAGCTAAAACGTGCAGGGCAGGGGTGCCTCCGGGACCAGGGTTGAGAACCACTGTTCTGGGACCTCCCTCCAACCATCAAAGAAAATTCCCTTTGCACCTTTATTTTAGGAGAACAAACTAACTGGTTTATTCATGGACCACCCACAGATGTGATTTTTCAAATATTGATCAGTTGGAGAACTTTACAGTAACTTTACAGAACTTTAAACTAATAGTGTCGTCTGTATTGACAGTAATTAGCTGTTAGCTCCTGTCTTTTGAAACATTAGAAGTTAGCGTTAACATTAGATTAGTATAGTATGCAAATTGAATGATTAACTAACACTTTGCTTGAAAATAGTCTTTTGTGGATTCAGCTTCACAAAGGTCATCACCTATATAGCTTTAGCTTTACCACAGACCAGTGTTTTTCCAAACTGTCTTACAGTGTACGAAACCACATAAACCATTTGAAATGACTGAATACTTTGATGGGAGTTGATTTAGGTTTACACAGTGTTAAATTATCAGTCCATTCATTTCTTCATCTTTTAGTTTAATCACAAATGTGACTTCTGACAGCAAACATGTCTTTATAGCTGATCAGTTACAATTAGAAATGTTTTCATTAAATGCAGATTTGAATTTGAAGAGATTTTAGGCTGAGATGTGGTCCTCTTCCAGTGTGGTCTGAAGTGGAGGGGGGGCTGATATCATTCCCTCAAAGGGCAACCACTAGAGTGAACTGTGTGCTTGGTGATTTTGTCCTGTGAATTGTGGGTCTGCTCGGCTGTCATTTCTTCTCCCAGCTTCCAGTCATTAGAGGGACTCAGGCTCTGTGATACTGGGTCCTGCGAAGGCCGTAATTATTGCTCGTCTCCTTAATAAAAGTTTGATGGGCTCCTCTCGAAGTCGCCATGACCGGTAATCAAAATTGATTGCTGCCATTTAGGAGGACCGGCATGTCTCCCGGAGGCCTTCAGGATTAAACCTAAGAAAACAATACAAATGAGATGCGGAAGAAGAGAAGGCCAAAGGAAATGAGAGGGAGAGAGATGTGAAGGGGAAAGAGAGATAGAAAGGAAGATGAGGGAGTGGAGGTGAAAAGGATAGAAGACTGAGAGAGAAAGATAGAAGAAAGGAAAGACAGTAAGTATGAGAGATGAGTGGAGAATGAGAGATAGAAATGAGAAAAGGGAGAAGAATGGAGAGGAAGAGTGTTAAGAGGGAAGGTAAGATAGGCAATAGTGTGATGGAAAAAAGATGGATGGAAAGGAAAAAAGAAGGAATGGGACAGAGAAAAGACAGATTTTGTGGTAAGCCATCAAACATTCTCTCTCTCTCTCTCTCTCTCTCTCTCCTGTGAGTTCCTCTCGTCCCTATTGTGTTTACAGCTAGCTTCATTTCAGCTTCAGGCCTCGCCTCAGCTAGATGGATTGCAAAGGAATGAATGAACAATGCATCTTTTTTCTTCTTTTCTTTTCAGCCACCCCTCTTTTCAATCTCAGCACACAATCCTTTGCTTTTTGATAACACAAAAAACAAGCGACTTGTATTCATCCATGTCTTTAGGCTACTGGAAAGTTCTGAATTAAAAAGATTGCAGAATAAATACATTCAAATTGACCATGACAAATTAAGAAGAAGGCATTGCTCTCAAAAGCCATTTTTGGTTGGAATTCAAATGGAGATTGCCTGGACCTGAATTGTTTATGAAATGACTCCAGGCCTTTTTAAAACCTAAAAAGCCCATGTTGCAACAGAACAGTTATTATTAACAAATATTTTCTGCTATGACTTCCATCTCACCTCTGGTAGGAAGGCCCATAGAGGTTCCAGTGTTGCTTTCCTTAATCCTGTAATTTAAAAATAACGGAACAAGTTTGCCTTGTTTTTGCTTTGTATGAAGAACCATTTAAAGGTTTAAAAGATTCATGTAAATGTAAAGGTTATTTATCTTACATATATCTGCTATAAAACTGTTTTTTTTAGAAGCGAGCATTGCTCAGCTGAAATCCAATTTGTCATATCCAGATCGTATCCAGATCCAAACCACATTTGAAGGTATTTTGAAATGCGGTTACAGACTATTAGGGAGGCATCTCAGTCTGGATGCTCAAATCTGATATCAAAGCATATTTTACATCACTGCTAATGTGACAAACAACAATCATGTCAAATCTAGAGTGTGGGGATCCAGGAAGAGCACCATGGTTCTGTAGTTGATGGTGCCTACATCACTACCACACAGACACACCATTAATCCAGACACGCAATCGGTTCTGATCACTTGCCAGTAATAGTACAGACAGTCATCTCAACAGATCTGATTTGAGAAAGGAATCAAATTTGGCTGCCATCTCTATAATCAAAGAACTATTTTGAGAACATTGAATTTTAAGAATTAATGTCCTTGGTCGTATTAAGCATAATCCATCATGTCATTCAAAAAAAACATTCAAGGTTCTCTGTAATTGAAGTGTAATACATTTAACTGTTAACTGTTTCTGACATTTTGCTCCAACACAGAGCATCAGGGGCAGGTCTCCACTCCCACCTGTCATCAAACCAGAACACCAGTCATTATCTTCATTCACTGTTCCTCATCTAGTTCTTTCAAGTATTCCTAGTAGATGGTGAAGGACAAAGGTATCACTGGTCTTCATATAACATCTCTGACTCTCAACAGAACCACTGTGCAGAAGACCCCATGACCCAAAGGCCCGTCAGTGTGTAGTTTTTTTGGCATCTATGGCTGAAATTTGCAGAGCTGTGAAGCCCTGCCAGTGGATGAAAGCATTTCACATGGCCTGTTTGTCCTTGCTCTTGTTTTCTCCTTTTGTACTCCTCTTTACACATGCTTGTTTGTTAACGGAGGATGGCATGCTGATCCAGTCCTGCGCTGTCTCTTCTTTATCATAATCAAAACCTTAGCAAACATCCACTTCTGTGCACTGCTGGTGTAGGTCAGGCTTTCTCTTCTAGTACCCCAAACTTCCTGTTGGATCAGGCCTCAAAAGCAGATTTATAGAAGATAGCAGCGTGTAAAACAGATCTGAGAATAAAAATAAGGAAGATGGATGTTGTTGTTTTTTCAGCTTGGTTTACTATTAGCAAATTGAAGCGATTGTAGCCAGAAAAGGAGGTCAAGAGTGTGACCAGGTTGTGAACCACTGGAGATTTTACAGGCACTTAAGGTTATGGGTAAAATCTGGGAATACTGGCAATGTTTCAGAAAGTTAGCATGTTGGCATGAGCACCATCAAATGCATAATCAAATGGAAAGAACATGGTACCACAACAAACTTGCCAGGAAAGGGCTGCCCACCGAAACTCTCAGACTGGGTGAGGAGGGCATTAATCAGAGAGGCAGCACAGAGACCAAATGTAACCCTGAAGCAGCTGTAGAGTTCCCAGGCAGAGACTGGAGTATCTGTCTATATGACCACAATACACCATACACTCCATAGAGCTGGGCTTTATGGAAGAGTGGCCAGAAGGAAACCCTTTACTTACACACAAAAATAGGTTTTAAATTTTGCCAAAAGGCATGTGGGAGACATGATCAGATGTTTTCTGTTATTTTGTCCTACTTATTGTTTGCTTCAGATGTTCAAGGTTGTAGGCATGTTCTGTAAATTAAATGATGCAAACCCTCAAATGATCCATTTTAATTCCAGATTGTGATGCCCAAATTGCCAAGGGGGTGAATACTTTTACAAGTCACTGTAAAGGCAGAGAGTGGCAGAATGTAGGAAGTTTGGTGCTGTTTCACAATTTGAGCCCAATGAATCCTGCCATTATCATCTTTGAATATGCCCATGTCATCTGGGAAGAAAAAATACATTGTTTTGAATAACCTGGTCATTCAGTATATTTAGGTTGTCAGCTGACCTCATTCTTTGGGCACATAATGTACCTAGATCTGACAAACTGCAGCAACCCGAGATCTTAGCACTGCCCTCACAGGCTTATACAGTAGGCGCTAGGCAAGATGGGTTCATCATTTCTGCCACTTCTCTTAACCTGATGGTCCCATCACTTTGGGAAAGGGTAAATCTCGTCTCATCAGACCACATGACCTTCTCAAGTCATTTTTTGCTGGTTAGCCTCACTGATGAGGTTTTCTTTAGGCTACACAGCTGTTCAATCCCAATCTCCCAATGTAAGTTTGTGCATTTGAAAATGCTCTTACTTTCAATGTTAAACATAGACCTGAGTTTGACTTACGTTTTTCTATTATTTAATTTCATGTCTTTCGACATGTTTTTTAACAAATCAGAACCCACTCACTGCATCAATTAGGGTTAAATAACTTGTTGCAAGCTGTAACATAATCACCCATTCAGTAATTATCCAATGGAAGGCTCTTATATATTTGCTTAGTTAAATCCAGGTGGTGACCTTTTTTTGACCAGATAACGTTCTTTTAATACACACAGGGTTGTCAGGTTAAACAAAAGGACACAATCTAAACAGTGATATCTGGATATTCAATGATCATATATTTTAAAATATGAGGATATTCTAGCATCAGATTGTTACAATGCCAGTCATTGGGAAAAATATATGAAGACGAAAGTCTACATGTTGAGGACACTGTTCTTGACGTGCAGTTTGATTCTGCAAAATCAAGGCATTCCTAGATTTCCCATCTGCACTTGCCTGTGGGGGAATTCCTGCTGCCATCTTCAAGGACATTCTAGTTCTTAAAGTGGTCAGGAGAAGTTTCTACTGGCTGCCTTGAACTCATTGCTTTGACTCAAGGGAGGGAAATGTACAAAGCTGTAGACGTATTACAAACAATATGCTTTTTCCACTTTTTATCAGAACTCTCAACACTATCAGCCAAACAAGATATATTGTCATTGTCAAAACTAATCCTCATAACATTCAGTTTACACTGCATGAAAATGCCAGCTGCCCTTTTCAAAATGTTATGACAAATGGACCTATTGAAGTACCTGGAACACTTTACATTTTACATTAAGATACAGTAAAAGAATACATTATTCCTTCTCCCCAAAATTGCTGTTTTGTGGATAAAAATATTTGTTCGTGTTTAATAGTCATGTTTTCTGTACAGCAGCAGATCATTTCATTTGGGGCAGATTGTTATCCTGTTGTGCCCCTGGGCATTAGAGTTATAGTACCCACTCAAAGGTTGAGTTGTAGAGAATTGTCAAGAGGAACAGTTCACATTAATCCATGATCAACATTAACACTGGTATTATATCGTTTTGTAAGTCGCTCTGAATAAGGGCGTCTGCTAAATGCCGCAAATCTAAATGTAAATGTAAATATATAGCATTCTTCAATGACATTTAACATCAGTTTAAAGGGTTTAAAAGAGATAATTTTGTCAATTTTCCTGTTATTATACTCTTCCTGTCAAACAAAATATGTTAATATATAGCAGCAGTTTTGCTTCAATTATTCTTTAAGCCAACAAAAAAGCATGAGGTCTGTTAGTGGTGTCTATACCAGGTTACCAAACTCATGGCACACATGCTGATTATTTATTGGCTATTCATGGCTGGACATGAAATGTCACCCAACCAAGCAGTAGATGTTCTGTCTCCACTCCAGCTGACCCCAACATCTCCAACACCATTTCAATCCCACACCCCCATTACCAAACACCATCCTGGAATGAACTGACCTGTCCTTTTATTATCACTGATACTGTGTTAATAGATGTTTCAATTATGTTCCCATTAGAATACCATAAATTGTGTCCCTATTCCTGTTGCTTCAATGAGAATAGATACATTTTGACAAATTAAATTGTAGCACCATTGGCTCTCTCATTGGAAAATCATGAGTTTAAGCCTCGTGATTCCACAGATGTCCATGGCCAGGTGTCCTGGAGAGCAGGACTGTCCTTGTCCTTGCTGGGTTTGTAAGATGACCCTCTTCCTCCCCATCGCTCTGGTTGACATTTACCATTCTCCTTCAAGTTTGTCCAGCTGTTCAAAGATGTATTAGCAGCAGTTGAAAAAGATATGGCACCTCATGTGAGGTGGTGGTTGGCATTTGAGATGACTAAATTTGGGGAGGATACCTGTATACCAATGTTGGTGGTTTATCATGTAAATCCTCCAACACCCATTTAATCTCTGGTAGATTTGATAGTTAACCAACAGTTACAGATGAGATCATCTTTTTTATAAACTTCAAGACTTCTATTTTAATAGCTAAAGGAAACAGTAGATAACACTTAACACTAGAATAACTCAAACAGCATCTACCCTCTCACCTGCACCCCTGCTGTGAAGGGTTTAGTGCTGTTGTTTTAGTAATGACACACAGTATGATAGAAACACTGACTCCAAACAAGTCCACAAAACGTACATCACTGAAAGTAACTTGCATGATGTGTAGAAGGCAAGAAAAGACAGTGTTTGGTTTAAGACAATCCTGAGGGATTCAGAATTCCATTCTTCTCACCATTTATCAAAGCATATAGTGCAGTTGCGGTTTCATGTTCAAATGATGGTCTTGCATTTTCCTCAAGCCCCTTCTAATACAATACAGATTTCATAGTGGACATAGGAACTCTCCAGGCCCTGCTGCAGCAAAGTAGCCCCAAACCACCACACTTCCACCTCTACAGTTGTTGGTATGTGGTTCTTGTGCTCAAAAACATGTTGTCCGGTCAAATTGAATTAATATGTCCACAGTTCTCTCTTATGATGGTCTACTCTTTTGCAGATAATTCTAATTAATGCATTTTAAATAGTAATAAATGTAGGACAGTCCAAATTTTTGCCTAACAAAATTGTGTTTGTGATAATTACATTTTACAACAGATTTTTAAAAGACATTTCTTTAGTTTAATGTGTTTAGATATTTCACCTATTTCTCTCAATACAGTTAAAATTAATATTAAATGTCCAAATGTTGAAATATGTTAAAGACAAGGGGTTTCGTATGGTTTCCTAATTTTTATACATGACGAACACAAATACATTAAAAAAGTATTTATCAAAATGTCTCTCTATTATCTATTATTATGCTGTACTTTATTTAAGCAGAGCTTTCTATTCCAGTTTAGTTGAGTGTATGTTAAGGTGACTCTTGTCTCTGCCCGTATTTGAGGTGGTTAGTTTGTTCCATTATTAAACTCTTCCTTCAGTGGGCTCCTTCATATGTATGAAGCAGAGACAAAGTTTGAGAGGGTGGGCAGGATGTCAGCGAGAAACAGAAGTGGAATTGAAAGTGGGTGGAGGCCACTGGACCTGTCGTCTTGTTGTCAGTGGGGCATAGGGGCCATGCTGGGCGCTATTCTCCTTTGCTCCTGCAGCGAACTAGAGGTACCGGCTGACAGCACCGTCCCACAATCACACTGGGGGACAACAACCTGCCACATCTCAGGACACTGCAGTCCATGTTTGAGTTCAGAACCCCCCTGAAAGGCAGCAAAGGGCATGTTCTCAGTTGGAGACAATGTTGTTGTTTAGGTCAAAGCACTTGTGCTACTTCTTTTTTTGAGTTACCAACAGCAGCCATGTAAATGATACCCTGCATGATCCTACAGGATGTGCTTATTTTTATTATGTCTTTGCAACTGCTCATTCAAAAGCTATATGGATATCTTTAGCTCTTGTGAAATATAAAACACTTTGACCATGAAGTGTTTGCCCTTTCTCTGTGTGCACTTACTAAACATTTTCCCTTTGAATATGTCACTCTTTTACTCTTGCCCACTTTTCACCTTTTCACTTTTTCTGCTTCGCCATAGTTCTTCTTCTACTGCATGGAACAAGCGCAGGTTTCTGATGTCAAAAATACTCTTCCTATTAGGGCTGACACTGCAGTTATTCATGTTTTCATAATGCTATAATTATTGCTGTCTCTCCACCTGACGCCCAGTCACAATAGATTACCAACTGCATTGGCCGCCTGCCCCTTATCAGTTTGTTTTAATCCCCACACATTCCCCAATCAATAAATTGAATTAAATCATTAGCGCCTCCCTGCCCTCCCTCCCCGACAGCCAGATTCCCGCTTTCAAGCCGGCCGCTCTAATTAGTCCCACATTATTCTAATGACACATAAAAGACGAGCTGCACGGTGTAGAGGAAAAGAGCGAGCCACAGTGGAGGGGGAGATGGCTGGAGCAGTTCTTCTCGTAAGAAGAGAAGAACCTCTACTTTTCCCAGTTGTTACCATCAGGGGTACACAACAGTCAAAGGCACCTTGGGCACCTTTGGCCAAATGAAACATCTTGTCATGAAAGAAGTATTGAACAGCCTCTGAAGCTAATCAAACATGAAAGACAATGTTTTCAGAATGTTCAGAAATATTGTGGAGGCTTTTCATTGGGCATTGTAGCTCTTTTGGTGGAAATCACAACTTCAGCTGTGTTCCAATCCACAAGCATCGTTTTGTGTCTCTTTAGGTAGTCCATTAAGGTTTTGTCATTCCAACGGTGACAGCTCAACCCCAAAACAAAGCTCCAAACTCACCTTTATTGACTGTGGCTTATGAGTTTTGTTGTTACTCATTTTAAGTCCACTGCTAAGTGTGTGATTACTCTTTGAACTTCAGTCAGTTTATGGGACAGCAGGACGTGATTATGAAGTGGTGTTACCTCAGGGGTCTTAGGAATGCCCACACCTTTATGAGTTGTGAAGTGTTATCTCATGAGTGAGGCTAAACACTGGCCAATGTGGGCATGGCAAAATGAGTGAGTTACTGTAGTTCGGGGCAAGCATTGGGAGCATAGGCGTAGTACCTTCACCGTTCCTATGAACTGCCATTTCTACCACAAAGAGTCATGCCAAACATATTTTATACTTGAATAGATCTAACAAATTGAAAGCTCAAGTATATGGCATTGGCTCATCATCAGCCCAGGCCTTATAACATCTGGCCCCTCACAGATAGAAAAGAGCAGCCATACGTCACTTTCCTGCTGTCCAAATGACCACGCCCTCGTTTGGGTGAAAACAAACCCAGTAATATTGCTGTCACCAAATTGGAAATAGCAGTGTCACCATGCCTGCGTGGCATTTTGCTGTGTGGCATTTTGCTTGTCCAGCAATAACAACAAATCCTAGTTTTCTTTACTTCCCCAAAGAGTGAAGGACAGCAAAAGGAGAGATTTGCTCTCTGCCTTCAACAGAGAGGAGGAAAATAGTAAACTGCAGAGGTGGGTCAAAATCCACCCCAGGAGCCGCACAGGCATTCAAAACAAAATCATTGGGTAGATTTTGTCTTGCTGGCCCTGAAATACTCCCCTCTGGTATACTGTGGGACCCGGTCAGTCGATATGTATATATCTGTGGCAAACACTTCATCACATGTCATTTAATAATTCTAAAGTGAAGAGTTAGAATTTTAAAATTATTTAACTGTTTAGTTAACAGCAGCTGGATTTTCCCTGATTTCCTGAAACATCGGCACCACAACAGCTTAACTGGCCTGTTCCCTGAAGTGATTTTATCTCCTGATTGTGATCATAATCATCTAAATTTGATATCTGATATGGATCTGATCAGATGGAGTGGATCTGATATGATAGGACACTTTTGGCCACAGGGTAGAATCTTTCATCCCCTTTGATGGAGGCATGCTGAATGGACACTCATCAGCCCCTATTTCTGTATTTTCTTCTGTAAAGCAACACTTACCGTATTTTCTGGACTATAAGCCGCACCGGAATATTAGCCACACCTGCAAAGTTTTTACAAAAAAACCTGGAAAATAACAAATAAGAAGAAAAAGCCAACCCCCTGGTCAACCAGAAAAGACCAAACTGGCAGGGAGGAAAGGCAAAGAAAGACAAAATGTTGGCATCTGAAAGCACCAGGAGGAAGTTTCATACTTTCATACTAGGGCTTTCATTTCTTAGAATCAGTTTACACTACAAACAATCAAGCTGAGAACACTCGCCTGTGTTCTTGTAGGTGTTTGAAGCTAATTAATTTTCAAAGAGATGAGGATTGTGATGCTCCAGTCCATGTACAATTTTTGTTAACAAGGTTAGCCAAGCATCTCTTGGAAACTAAAGAAGCACAGTCAGATATCACTTGCCTGATCGCCTGCATCTGGGGTCAGTGATAAATAATGTCTGTTTTATTTTTTCTCTAACTTTTCTTTTAATGACCATTTTAATAATTTACTAGCAACCCTGAAGTTCTATATCAGTGCATCAAACTTTCCAATCCCTTCAGCAGCCTATAGCCTTACTACTCTCACACACCTTCATTCAATGCAGAGTCAGTACACAAACTTTCATTCACACACACACACACACACGCTCTCCACACACACAGTACACACACTTTCCTAGAATATAGATGTATTGGCTACACACTCGTGATGTTTTATTTATTTGTGTTTTCACTCGAAGATTACACTGCCCTGACAGCATGATCAAAGGTGAGAAATGCGTTGCCTTGGCAGCAGGGTCCGCTCACGCAGGCTTAGTGTGCACGGGGCCTGAGGACCACGGGGAAAGAGGGGTATAGACAACTGGTCTGAGGGAGGGAGGGAGGGAGGGAGAGAGAGAGAGAGAGAGAGAGAGAGAGAGAGAGAGAGAGAGAGAGAGAGAGAGCCTGCAAAGGAGGTGGTTTAGTAAAAACTGCAGTAATGAACAGAAACCTGTACTAGGTGTAGCACAGAGCAACAGTAGAAAAACAGCCTGTAATTAAGGGGTTTACCAAAAGCCTGCATGAAGTGAAATGTTTTCATATGTGATTTGAAGGCAGAGATTGAGTCCTGAAAAGTAATATGAAAGGTAACAGAGTTGGGGAGCTTAGAAGAATGCCCATCCCTCTGAAGTGTATTTTTCTAATTAGGAATTAGTAAGGAAGTGAACAAAGTGTACCTGATGGGTTGTATGGTTTAAGGAGGGGCTAAACCATGTACGAGTCACATGTACGTATGTTAGAGGAAGTATTTTATAGTCAATATGGAACAGGTAGCCAATGAAGGCATCAGAGGACAGGACCAATGTTTTCAAATTTCAAATGCATACATGAAGCTTGCCTAATTCCTGTATAGAACTGAATGGGGAACAAGTGAAAGGCACTGGGGAGAGAAGGAGAGAAAGATAAATAAAGGAAATAAGAGAAAAGGAGAGGTGTGTGTGTGTGAGGAGAGAGAGAGAGAGAGAGAGAGAGAGAGAGAGAGAGAGAGAGAGAGAGAGAAAGGAAGTGGGCAAAGTGTAAGAAGGCCAGGAACACTATAGAGCAATGATAAAGATCTCTTCTCTCCAGCACTGTACACCCACACACACACACACACACATATATCACTGGCTGCTTAGAGATTTATATTGTTGTTGTTGTATTTTTTTTTTTTCTTTTGAGCAACACCCTCAACACGCACACAGACACACACACACACACACACACACACACACACACACACGCACACACACCCCTGCCTGCTTCCTCTCTTTGGAATGAAAGTTAAAGAGCATACAACTAGCTGGAGCTCTGAACAATCACAGCGGAGCTGCAGCATCAGGGTCTGCTTTCAGCCGCCCGCGCCTCCAAACCCTCTAATGATCACTGATTATTTCTTTATTTATCTCCCCTTTTATTTATTTATTTATTCATGCTCCTCTATTTCTTACCCTTCTTCTCTTTTTTTTTTTTTTTTTTTTTTTGTCACGCTCTTTTGAACTCGGCCAATGCGGGCGAGAACAAACGGCGTGCGTGAGAGCTCTCAGTGTCGTAAATGGTCTGTGTCTATCGCTGGGTGGGTTGAGGGGAGCTCAGGCTTTCATGTGTCTCTCTATCCCCATCTCCCTCACTCTCTCCCTATCTCCCTTACTCTATCTCTCTCTTTTCTGTATCTCTCGCTCTCCTCCCTCTCTCTCACCCTCTCCTCCTGTGCCGTGCCTTCTCCATCATGTTCAGTGGCAGAGCTGGGCCTATGGACTCCTCATTATTCTTAAGAGGAGTGTGTGAAAGTGTGTGTTTTTGACTCCCTTCCTGAACCTAATTAAGAGAGAGACCCTGAACTTGATTTGAAGACCACAAAGTTGGGAACAGCATGTGTTTCTTCTCCCCACCTCACAACTTCCTCTGCCAGGGAGATACAGTTGCTTGAGCTAAATTAATCCGAGCCAGGCGTTGAGTGCATTTGATATTCGAGCAACACACACACACACACACACACACACACACACACACACACACACACACACACAACAGAGGCAGAGATAAGCAGAATCAGCATCCTTCTCCTTACCTAACAGAGTTATGCCTTCCGACCTGTGACCTCTCTGTGTGTGTGTGTGTATGGATCTTGATGAGTTTAGATTGGGCCTCATTGTTGTTCCAGCATTCCAGGTAGACAGTTTATCTCTGTTCAATAATTCAGGTCACTCTGAATCAATGTTGTTATAATAGTAGTGTAACACAGTGTCGAAATTGTGTGTCATTCATGCAAATCAGCCTAACAATTTCTTTATGAATGTAAAGTCAATTCAAAGCCGGTGGATTATGAAAATTGGCCAAAAACAGGTGGGATTTGTGAAAGGAGTTCAAAAGGTGTGAAGATTACACTGCACATTTGAGGGGAAATCAGTAGACTTAGTGAAAATAAACAGGTGTGATCAGTAGAATTCTGTCTAAAACAGTCTATAACAGGCATGATTAGTTGAAATTGTTTTAAAGAGCTTGTGATTGTGAATGTTGACTTAAACAAGGGGATTAGTGAAAATTGGTCTAAAACATTTGATCAATGGGATTAGCTCTAAAACAGGTGGATGGACATTGGATTAAAATGGGTGGGAGAAGTGAAAATCAGTCTAAAACAGCTGTGATTAGTAAAACATTGGAACACAAGTATGGTTAGTGAAAATTGGATTATAACAGTGATTAGTGAAATCTATCTAAAGCAGGTGTGATTCAATGAACTTACCCAAAAACAGGAGTCGACATAAAAATTAGACCAGCTTTGTCTTGCAGGATGTGGTGTTTTATTTGTTGTTCATATTTCAGCAGAATTCAGACTCTGTTGATGTCCCATCTAGTGTAGTCAGGTTTACTGAGTGGTCCCGCTTTTTACACCAGATTTTAAATGGGATGAATATTTTGTGGAATTTTTGCCTGATTGCATAAAAGGCTTTTTGTGCTTTTTCTTTTAGTGCTTTCACTCCCAGATCAAAGTTTCCTGAGGCACTGATTTTTTAGTACTAGATAGCTGTAATGTAAAGAGTGCACTTCGCCAAAGTGTTGCTGCAGACTTCTTTCTCTCTCTTTCTTTCTCTGCTGCCTCTTGTTTTGTCTATTGTCTATCTCCTGCATCTCTGTTACTGGCCCCATTGACTTGCATTCCTATTTTTCTCCCTACTTTCCCTGGGTCTTTCTATCTAACTATTTGTCTTTTGCCTTTTGTCTTTTCCTCCCTCTTCTCACACTCCCATTTGTCTCCTTTTTGCACTCTTATTCTTTGCTGTGTTTTTTTTTTTCCTGATACTGTTTTACTTCCTTTTTTTACTTTTTTATCTTTAATTTTTTATTTTTGTGTATAGTTTTCTTTTTCTGTCCTTTTACTCTTCCGCTTTCTATCTCGTATTGTTCCTGTACTCACCACAGTCACAAGTAACAGTATCATTCTCTCTCTCTCTCTCTCTCTCTCTCTCTCTCCCTCTCTCTCTCTCCCTCTCTCTCGCTCTCTCTCTCTCTCTCTCTCTCTCTCTCTCTCTCTCTGTGTGATTCAGTTCAATTCAGTACATTTAGTTACAGTGTTCCTGAAGCATCCCTGAATAACAAGAAATAAAATTGACATTTCTGAAGTCAGTTTCAATTTCCAACTTATATTTCAATCTGTTTCCCTCTCTACCTCCCCCCTCTTTTCACAGCCCTGAAAGATGCTCGCTTTCAGCTGGTCAACTTTTCAGACAACGAGCTGCGTGTGGCTCTGTCCAACGTGTCTCTCTCAGACGAGGGGCGATACGTGTGTCAGCTCTACACAGACCCTCCACAGGAGGCCTATGCCGACATCACTGTGCTGAGTATGAAACAAACACACACACACACACACACAGAGCACATTCCCTCTTTTTCCTGAAATACGTCACTGTTAAAGGGACTGATAAGAGTAAAGCAGTAACTTTAATGGGGCAATTTTTGTTTACAGACAGCAGATAAAGATCAGATTTGTTCGTCTTCTTTACCCTGCCCTGCTTTGACTTTGAACTGCCCACACAGCACTGTATGTAATTTTTTACCACCCTGTTACTGTAGAACAGGGCAATTTCTTTAGTTAATGAGCCACATTACAATCAGTCTGATGTCAGGTAGGCCACATCAATTTATTTTGATTGGTGAACCTGTTACTGTGTCCACGTTTTTGGGAAAGTGAATTCTGAGCTTTGTAATTGAGAATTAAATGTCACTAGCACAGTTTTTCTGAATTTAAAAAATTGAATTTAAATTATATTTTAAAACTGGACCTCTTACTGACTGACTGACCTTTAGCACTACACATAGAGTTATAATATAATAGCATATCCCACATCCCATATCAGGCTCCGCTCAGATATCTAAATTTGCCATCTCACATCTCTGAAAAAAAGATTTTATTCTACTAAAGGTGGCTGTTTGAAATATAACATGTGTTAATGATTCAATTCACCACAGTGTCTAACATAAACTGTTACCAAGTGCAGAAATATTAGTTTGTGCATTGCAGAGGCAGTGCCTCACTATGTGCCGAATCACATGGATTTCTGTGATTGGGAAATGGCTCATCTCCAGCAGAAATGGATATGTTGATTGGTTCTTCTGATCAGGCTTATTGTTCAGAATTCTATGTACTTATACTCTACTTTAAAAGCAGGCCAACTTGGATTCTCCTCACATTTTTGCTTCTTCATCTCAGTTACATTATGTATAAATTGCTTAAAGTTAATAAAAATGATGAGTATTCCTGACGTATAAATTAATCTGTCAGCTGATGGTTGGTTTGATAGTCTAAACAAACAAAAAACACTGCTTATGAGTGAGACCAAAGATTCTGGAAAGCAGGAATCCTGTCTCACCTCTAATGCCTTTCGAATAGCTGAAGAAATTAGCACCATCAGGGCTTTTGAAAGCTGATATAGGTGAAGAACATTCTTCCTCACAGGAGGCCTCCAGTGAAGCCAAACCTAAGCCAGTCTGCTGCGTCATTACCATGGCATCTCTCTTAGCCCCCGAACACACAAACACGTGCACACACATACACACTACTCTTTAAAGGGGCTGCTGAAAGCCCTCTAAAATCTCCTCAAACACTTCACCTGCCACATCCTATGAGGACTCAGCTGCGAGGCCTGGCAGAGCCCTTCAGAGCAATTACATTGCACACGCATGAGTATGTGTTGGTGGAAAGCGACTTTTGCTATTTTGCTTTTTGGAAACACGGTTTGAAGAAACTCACAGGTACTTAAAGGTAATTATTGCAAAGTGATTGTGAGTATTTGAACAGCACAGTGTGAAGCTGTGTGCTAGTCTCTGGCTGGCTCAGGCTCCAGAGCTGCGCAGGCCCAGACTGAAGCAGGCTGCCTGAACTCTGTCCTGCTGCTCTGCAATAGAGAGCCCAGTGCTGGCTCTGTTGCTGAAAATCAGCATGAACACACACACATTCTAGAACGCTTTAAAATTCCAGGAAAGGGATGAAAGGAAATATTCTAATGATTTGGAGCTTCATAGAAAGAGCTAGTCAGCTGTAATTAATCATTGAGTGTACCCATGGGCTACAGTTACCTTGAATCTTTTCCTCAGCATACAATACATGTGTAACATGCAGTTTAGGTATGTGTATGTATTGGCAGGTTTTAATTTACATATCCAGATCTTTGATACTAAAATAAACTGCATAAATACATTTGTTGTGGTTTTTAAATATAATTTGTAAATGGCATCTTTAACATGCACATATCACAATGAATACATAATTTCTTCAAAGTGATCAGCTAATGATGACACTACTCTTTTTATTCAAGTTCTAAACTTTCAGTTCATACCACGCAAAAATATCCAGTGTAACCAATGCATAAAAATAGAACAAACCTGTTGATACAGAACCTTGGGCAAAGAAATGTAAAAATATAGTTATACTTTTTTGTATACCATATGTGTCTATGTTATTATATAGGTAATTATGCCATCACGCTGAAATAATTATGCACCATAAACATGGAGCAAAGCAGCAATAACAACTCTATGTTTGTAAGGGTTAATTGTGAGTCTCCTAGAAAGAGCCAGATAACTATAATTAAACTGAAAATGTACCTGTGAGCCAGTAATTAGCCTCAATCTATACCATATCCTACTATATAGTAGTTAGTTCATACTTTTGCATTTAAACCAAATGGTGCTTATGCATAGGACTACACTCTGTATTACCATTTAGAAGTTAATGGAAGCATATGAGTTAGTATTCATTGCAACGTGTCCTCATAGGGTTGTTATTACACAAAAACATTGTATATCAACAATGGCCGCTTTACAAGAGAAGAAAAATGTGTGTATTTTTGTTGGTCCATTCAGCATAAAATGGTGAACCAATGTAAATAAGAACTCCTGGATTTAAAATTATGTTGAAAACTAACTAAATAAATAAAGAAATACAGCAAAAATGGAGATTCAAGGTTTTTGTCTGACTGTAATGATGTACTCGCTTATTAGAAATAGTGAAAAAATAAATGCAGATTCTAAACTAGAGCACTTCCAATTTCTAGTCCTGAACTTTGAAATCCTTGCTAGGTCTGACACTAGGCGGCCAATCAATTATGCCAACTGTTCCGGTGAGCTATGCCTCAACTTCCACTGAGAACAAAATCCAAGACTGGAAACCAGATTTGGTCTAGATTTGAATACCTGGATTCTAAACTTTCAATCAGTATCATACTTGTGTTTGTAAATAGATTTGACTCTGATCATTCAGTACAGAATTAAATGTAACTGAATCCAAATGTTATTCATTTTATGACTAACAATGTAACTGATAACTCACCTGAGGGTTAATTTTGATCATTCTAGAAAGAGCTAGTTAATTTCAGTGCACTTCAGATGCACCCATGGGGTATAATTATATTGAATGTGTACCATATCATATCTATAGATAGTTTACATATCAAACCTTTATATGCATGAAATGATTCTGATGGTGATGTTAATTATGACAGTGCTAATTGTTACTCCCTCATAGCTCTGTCAAGGAGTAGAGGAGGATGTTGAATGTGTTTTTATGATATGAATTTAATGAAAAGCTACAGATAATGTGCAGATAGCTCAGTCCGATATGCCCTATATGCCACAACTTCAACTTGGCCAGTGCTAGCATGGCAGACAACTAGCCTTTAATCATTAATTGATATTGTCTTTAGTAGCCTCTAATCTTTTCTTTATATCTAACATGACATTTTGTATGTTTCAAGAGGGCTGTTATGTATTTATGGAGGCTGTATTTTTATCAGATAAGTCTGCTTGAACTAAATAGGCTTACATACTACTTACAAACTTACACTGTTGGCTTAAAGTTTTCACAGAAAGGGTTTCATAACTTGTTATTAATTAATTATTTATTCATGTAATTTCATTATATTTAGTGATAATTTACTTTCATCCATGTTTCCCCCAATATGACCATGAGATGTCATAGGACCCAAAATGCCCATCTGAGAAAATCAGAAGATCAGATTAGGTGTTTCTAATAAATTGGCCAGTCAAGTCTTATCTCATTAGTCGTATGGTTCTGAGTAACTTTCTGTTGTCTATGTGTGCTCCTCCCAGTCCCACCGGGCAACCCAATCATAGAGTCCCGCGAGGATATTGTGAGTGAAGGCAATGAGACAGAGATAACCTGCACGGCCATGGGCAGCAAACCTGCTGCCACCATCAGATGGATGAAGGGAGACAAAGAGCTACAAGGTAGGTTATGACACTCACATCCTGAACACGAAAACACACAGCCCCTGCTCGCCTGGTTGTTCTCCCTCTGTCCTCAAGGCACAGGTCTTCTGCTGTCTGAGTTTTATAACTCTTTCTTCTGTTGCTGGGGTGGTCTATATCATGTGCCACCTTTATTCTGACCAGAACCCACATGGAAAAGCTGTGGAAGGCTTGGAGACACTTATGACTGAAATGTTTTTAATCATTCTTACAACCCTCCACTGGGTCTAAGAGAGTGAGAGTCATAAACATGAAACTGGATTGGAATTGGTGGAGAAAGAAGCCAGTGATTAATGACACAAGTCCCTCTGATGCAAACATTTACAGTATGTATTATGTTTTGTACAAGTAGCCAGTTCATGATAATGTGGGAATGAAGTTGGTAGTTGCCAAGGAGAAACCTACTGGAGGACAGCAAAGAAAAGAAATCAATAGAACCAAAGTTAACCAAAAATAAAACACCTGCTCTAACAAAAAAAAAGAAAAAAGAGTACCTAAGTTTGCCCAATGTAAGATGCCGGTTTTTCCAAGATTCTACACTATTCATTATTTAGACTGAGATCAAGCAAGATATTCTACACTTTGTACACAAATGTACAGGAATAAAACAATTGTGCAACAAGTGTGAACAGAGCAAGAAATAATGATGTTATGCATGTAAGTTCAAAGCTCATGTCGATTAGGCAGGGCACTTTAAATTTTGATGCTCATGTCGTCTTCCTGAAATGACGTCAGAGATGACAACTTGAAGCCATGTTTAAGGATCGGTTCAGGAATGCATCAGTTTCTTCAGTAATCTTCAAGCTTCTTGCTTTGCAGTTGAATCAAGAGAGAACTGACAAAAAGGTGTCGTTCAGTAGTATGGGGGTATTTGATATGGTTTCAAAATATTTACATAGTAACAAAATATTTGTCCCCTTTTGCACAGATTGGTCCATAAATTCATCTCTACACCAGCATGTGCAATGGGAATGGATTTTTTTCTAAGGCAGTAGAAATTTTCTAAAATGTGTGTTAAATCGGATACCAAACATTTCACCTGCCTCGTATTTCTTGCTAAGTTGTGGTTCATACTAACTTATACAGTGGATAATTGACACAAGAAAGGACAGAATTCTGACATTACCAGACCTGCCTGGTTATTTAGAAAATAAATGAGAAACATATCGTACATTTCTTATATACAAATATGTTATATGTCATAAGAAATGTCAGGGAGACCATATTTGATATTTGTTTATTTTTATCATTTAATAAAAGGATGCAGTGAAATGGCACAACGAGTGGCTGACACTCAGCTAGACTCCTCACAGTCAACACATGTTCCTCTGACCTTCAATGTACGACTTAAACACACTGCTGTGGGTCATCTGTCATCAGTAGCTTGAGTTTGTTCACTCAGCACAGTGATCTGCTGCTATGCTGGCCTGGGACACCGGAGTGCCCGTCTGCTTGCATGCTGAACAAAATGGTCAGTTTTTTCTGAAGCTAATTATATGGAGCTGCGTTGCAAAATAAATGACAGATGCACTGAAAAAGCAGTGAAAAGGAGCCAAATTAATACCTTTCTAGGTAGGCATTGTTTTTGCTTTGAAATATTAATCTCATAACATTGCTGGTTTAAAATATGCTCTAATACTCTTAAAGTCAGAGTTTGCTGGACTTGGAGAGTTTATTCTGTCAACTCTATTGTGCATTTCAAATGTATTTAAATACAACAACAGATTTTAAAATATTAAATAAAATAGTTAAAGCTGTTATTTCAATTATTTAGCAAACAACAATATATATGCGACTGAGTTTGACTGATAATCAAATGTTACATTAGGTTACTTATTTTAGGGGCCAGTGATGTGCACTTAAAACCTTTGAAATTAACCTTTTCGCATTTTGCACCACAGTGCTTCATTTCACCATCACTTGCAAGAAATCCAACTTTTGTGCGCTTTCAAAAAAGAAAAAGACACAGCATGGCAGCCAGCGCCAACATCTTGGATCTGCCCATTCTCAAGCATGAAACTACTATAATAATAATAATTATTATTATTATTATTATTATTAATAATAATAATAATAATAATAATAATGTTATTTCACCTGTTTTTGAGGCATCTGCAATTCTCAAAATCAAATACTTACATAGTGTGTGGCCTTGGGTGTGGTCCAGTAGTTCCATAGCCCCAAATGCACAGAACTATCGGGATGACGGTATTCCAATATGCACTGAATTTCTTCTGTTCATAGAGCTCTTGATAAATGTCAACATTTATATGTGAAACCTACCTGCAGAGTTTTGAGACATTTAACACTTGAAACTTGACACGTGAACTACAAATAGGACGTCCTTCTTGGTGCAACTATTTGAGTCTATCCAGCGTCTGCTAAATCTCTTTTGCTGTCACACAAATGTTTTCTTATTCTTTAGGATCTCAATGGCTGCCTGAAAACACTTTGCTATCTTCTTAAAGCCTATCCAATGCATTGTATGGGACAGTTACATTCATATTGAGTGCTAAGCAGCTGCTTAGAGGGCCCCAGGGCTGTTGATAGTGGTGCTGAGGTTTGAGGAATACGAGTGTTTATGAAGCTTGCATCACCTATCTTTCCTAACAATGATTGTAAGAAGGTTTAGATTCACGCAGGATGACCCGGGATTCGAACCTGCCATCCGTGGATCATAGTTCCAGTGCATTAGACCATTGAACCACTTGGAGCCCACTAGCATACAGTTTTCAAGAGCCAACAGGTACTCAGCATATTATAAATTCTTCAAGCCTAGAGAAGCATCCTAAGTGCTTTCTCATGAAGCTTCTGGAGTGACTTCAAAGTGTGTGAACATCAGTGACACAGCAAAAAGAGCCCCAACCCCCATTATGTGCACCATCTACAGTGGTGCAATTCAGAGCATCCTGACCAGCTGTTTGACTGTGTTGTACAGTGCCTGCACTGTGTCTTGCCGCAAGACCCTCCAGCACATTGTGAGAGCGGCTGAGAACATCGTTGGCACATCCACAGCACCCACCTCACTCAGAAAGCCCTCTGCATGGTTGGTGATTCTACCCACCCACTCCACATCTCCTTCAGCCTGCTGCCATCAGGGAGGAGACTGTGGAGTCTTCCAGCTAGAACCAGCAGACTGAGGGACAGCTCCATCCACCAGGCTGTCACAATGCTCAACTCTCTTCCTGCCCTGCACCCCCCCCCCCCCCCCCCTTTACCCTTGTGAATTTAAGATCCAGGATTCCCCAACCCCATCAGCACCTGACTTTGCACCACATGGAACTCTGTATAAGCACATGATCATTTTGGACAGCCTCTAAGCGTTCTAATTTGCAATACTGTCTATAATTAAATTATCCATACCCACTTACCTAATCTGTTAGGTGTTTATTTAATGTTTAAATCCATGTCTACGTACGTGCTGCAGCATTGACAATAAAGCTGACTTTGACTTTGACTTTGAAAGTGGTGGCTATACATCTACTGTGTATTATAGTTTCAAACTGTCTACGCAGACTCCAACAGAATATATCCTTATAGCTCTTATGTTGTAGCAGCTCTGGACCTCAGGGGTGAAACAAGCATCCACCACTTTTCAGAAAAACCCTTTTCATCCAGCTGCAGCTGTTTTGGTGTGTAATTGTGTGTGTGAGTGCATTATTTAGTAGTTCTGATCTGCGCACTGTTATTCTAAAACACAGAAAGCCCTTCATAAATAGATGGGATCAAATTTTTTGACTTGTACTGGCTTTTGCTGTTCTGATGCCTGTGCTCCACCTCTACTCTGCTGAGAGACTTGCTGTACACTGTTCAACAGATTCTCATTTTGAAACTCCTAGCAGTGCTGCAGCTCTGTGCAGGAGAGCCGTTGAGACTGAATGAAAGGCAGCCCTCATACACAGGGCTGTCTAGACAAGAACATATTACATGTTACAGAGAAGCACAGAACAGGCACCAAGCCGGGAATGATGAGCCTCAAGTACAACATGTTTAACTGACACTGCAGGACTAATAAAGGATTATCTTATCTTATCTTACCTTAGTTAAGTGAGTGGAAAATGGACAGATCTCCAGAAAGGATAAAGTTAAATTTAAACTTTTAAAAATGAGCCATTTTGGCTTTAAAATAAACAATAAAAACAGCAGCAATCTGCACTAGTTTGGAATTCCCAATAAATGTAAGCTCTCAGATCATTTTTACCAAGGTCACGAACCTTAATTAGATTGTTAGGGCTTTGACATGTTCACTCTCAACATGAGGAAAGGCCAGGTGCTGTAAATTTCTAAGCTTTATAAATACTATTACTCCTCAAACCTTATCCCTGCACTCAACACCCATGGGCCCCTTTAAGCAGCTGCTTAGCTCTGTGAAAATGAACGTAACTTATCCACACAATGCGTTGGATAGGCTATAAGAAGACAGCAAAGTGTTTTCTTACAGCCGTTTCCTCAATTCGTAAAGGAATTCAGAAAATGGCAGTTAACAGGAATGAGGAGGTCAAGTTGAGGATAAGAATAAGAAAATAAGAAAAAATAAGAAAATATTTGAGTGCCAGCAAAAGAGATTAAAGAGACTGTGGAGTAGCGGTGCACTGTTCTTCTGTGCATCTGCACAATTGTGACCTTTTAAAGGTTCATATGCCAAAAACCTTTCCTGCATTCTCACCATGAAATTGAGCACATAGGGGTGGACCAAATCCATTTGTACTTCACTTTGTGTTCTGTTACTTTTAAGCAACAATTTGGTAGATAGATAAAGTAATGGATAAATAAATTCATTAAGACATTTAATATGATTCATGTAGTCAGACTACACTGTCCCAACAATTTCCAGTGGTTCTGCTCTTTTTTGTCCATGTCAAATAAGTAAAATGTGCACAAAATGGATGCAGACTACGACCATAAGAAGGTTTTCTAGAAGAGCTCACTCCACACCACTCAGTGCCTGTTTACATTGTGAAGATTGAATTGTGAATAAATCTTGGAGAACTTGTGGCTGAAACTGCTCTTTTTAAATATACCTCAACTGGCCCCAACACCAATATTTCAGATCTGATCAAGGCATCTCTATTTTTAGTCCCAGCTTAATCCTGTTAACAAATGCAGTGATTTCATGCAGTGGTACTCTAATGTTCCCCCAACCTGCTCATTTCCCCCATAATGGCTTAATGCTCGGACCCGTCTGACAATAGTGATGACGTCCATGCTCTCCGTAGAGAGATGGACAGCAGTGCATGGGTATTCTGCGCTCGTTTAGAGGAATGAATGTATTGGGGGGGGGTGAGTGAGTGAAATAATGGACTAAAGAAGAGACACGAGCAGACTAACACTGGCACTCAGTGCCTGGAAATTGCTTTTGGCCCTGGCGCCTTGCGGATTTATTTTTAATTAAATGTCCTCATCATTCAGCCTAATTACCTTTAGGATAATCAGGCTTTTTTAAATATCATTTAAAGGTTACACCCATCCAGCCCTGGAATGTAAACTCAGCTGCCCTGCCATGCAAAGCCCTGGACTCACACTTATACACGCACACGTACACACCCCCACCCAACACACAGACTATCTCCCTGCCTTGTTTTGTGCTGCGTTTAATATTTCTCTGTGCCGATACGCCAGCACCAATAAGATGAGCTAAATGAAAGTCAGGGAACAATGGAGTTAAAAGAAGCTGAGTTATTAATCTCCTCCTGCCAGACATGAGACGGGGTGGGGGGTGGTGGAGGTGGGGGGCATGATGGCCAGCAGGGGTCCGGAACATCATTAGGCTGCTGTCTACATCCAAAAATATAACCTACCATTTCAATTATCCCCCCAAAGTTCTGCTAAAACACTCCGAATGAAAAAGAAACTGAATTTTTGGGAGGTGCACAGCATTCAAGAAAGTTTCCTCAGCTCCCCATGTTCACCTCTAGATCTTCCGCTCATTCACCTAACGAGGTGAAATTACAATGGAACATGGAAAAGGATGGAAGATGAAGGGAGCGGAGAGAGAGAGAGAGGGAGCAGGATCCGAGCAGGTTAAGTGGTGAAATCAATAGGGGCGGGATTTCCTTTGATGTTCAGCCTACTGTAGCAGGCCTAATCAGAGCACGCGTTTGCATTTCAAAAACACAGAGTTGTTATTGAGATGAAGAAATGTGTGAATGACAGTGATTGACCTGTGATTATCCCTCTATCCTCTGTGATTGGGCCATTGTGGGATGGTTGACGTCGCAATGAGAAAAACACCAGCTCTATTAAAGCTCTCGTGAAGCACGGGGATGATCAGGACTGGGCCCCTGATTAGGTTCTCATGTGTTCTCATGACACGTGCAGTCAGAGTCAGACTGAGCTGCTGTGTAACAGGTGGAACTGTAGACCTGTCAGTGCTGCAGAGCTGCAGTGTTGTCTGCATCAGTTTACTAATATCATGTGAAAGCTGATCATTAACGCTGTATTGATATGGATTATTGGTCAGTGAGTTAGCACTGATTTGCTGAAGCACCTGTGAGTTGAGCCGAGCCACTGTGCACCAGCTGTCAGCCTCAGCTGATCGAGGCAACCTGTAGCACACCCATCTCTCTCTCTCTCTCTCTTTCTCTCTCTCTCTCTCTCTCTCTCTCTGTATCACTTATAAATAATTTCATATTTCTTTATGATATTTTATTTAGTCCTTTTTCTTTATTTCTTAATATTAAATATTCATGTTATATTCATTTTAGTCATTTATTTATTCTTTTTTTGCCATATTTTTCTTTCTTTCATGAAATCTTTCTTTTGTTACTTTAATTCTATAATTTGTTCTTTCTTTTTCTTTCCTGATTTATATATATATATATATATATATATATATATGAATTTATTATCTTTCTTGTTCATGGTATACTTTTTTTCTTTCTTCCTTTCTTTCTTTCCTGATTTATTATTTAAACTTTCTTTCTTGCTGTTTTTCTTTCTTCAATTTTCATCTTTCACCATATTCTTTCTTTCATTATTTCTATCTTGCCTCATATTTTTTTCTTTCTTTTTCTTTTGTTAATGTATTGCATGTTTCTTTTACTTAATTTCTTTCTATTCCTTCTCTCCATTTTTTTGTCTTTTATCATGTCTGTATGACTGTAGTCTGAAGCTGTACAATGTTTGAGCGCTGTCTGTGAACATCAGGTTTAGTGCTGTTGTAACAACACCTACAGATCAGAGCAGCTCCACCATCATTTCATAAAACACAGCTACATGTGTGTAAAATGAGCTACGTCCAACTAAAAGCTCCCGACAGCAAGCAATTTGGCTTGATGCAGCCCTCCTGATTGACGTGGAGGACATTCTTTCTTCAGCCCACTCCCAAGGTTGTGCTTCATGTCCCGCTGCGGTGGGCTATTAACTCTACACATGTTGTGGATATGCTGAGTTACAGTGTGCCATGTAGCCTTGAGAGGCATATTAAGTGTCGGTGCAAGCTGGCCATTTGCATTCTTTATGCTGTTGTTAACCTGACTGAATGAACTCACAGCAAGTTCAGGAGAGCCATGGCAACAACAACTCACTGTTGACTGCTGCTCTTACACCTTCAGAAAGAAACGTACAGCTGATTGAGTGAAAATAGAGAGAATATAGAGTGCAAGGACTTTGAAATATGTGTCTAATGGACTTTTCTCTCCCTGTTTCTCACCCAGGGAAGTCTAAAGTGGAGGTCACATACGACAGGATGTACACTGTGACCAGTTTGCTAAGGTTCACTGTCACAAAGGAAGATGATGGAGTTCCTGTGGTCTGCATTGTGGACCATCCAGCAGTGAAGGATTTCCAGGCTCAGAAATATCTGGAGGTTCAATGTAAGTAGACTGCAGTTTTTTGAGGAAGAGATGTATGAGGAAGTCTGGAATACAGAGAGAACACTTTCTAAAGGATTCCAACAAGTGAAACACCCACTTCCATCATTCTTGTTATTGTTGGATTTTTCATACTGAATGTGCTGTGGTTTTTTCTGGATTTACACATTTAATCGCATATACTATTTTCAATTATTATTAATATTCAGTGTTTTTCTCTACTTCAACAATGAAGATTTATGTCTTAAATGTAATGTTTTACTTAATATATTATATAATAATGTGTATATAAATCATATGTATAAAGTATACAGTATAATATAATTATTTAGAATAATTTTTAGTTGTCTGCCTCAAAAATATTTTTCCTTTCTAAAATTGCTATGACAAAACATTTCCTAAGTTAACAGTTTTTTTAAATACAGAGCTCTTAAAATAAGCCAGAAATGTCAACCTGGGGCTGACCTATTCAAATTTGAGTGGATTCATTTTAAATTCAAGTTAAATTCAAGTATTGAATTGTTTGCTAAATTTTGTTTGTCAAAAACAAGATAGATAGAATCATTTCATACATTTTTCTTTAAATAGGTTTTACATTCTTAAAACACTATTCAACAATGATTTTGGCATCTATTTACAAAGATGAATTTTCCTCCTGTTGTAAACCAGTTTGGTAACCAGTTGTTAACCAATAAAAACCTAGTCCCTGATTTGAATATTGATTCAGAATAGCTAAATCATTTAAGTGCAGTTCATTAATTACTGTTTTCATATTGTTGTAGGGGTCACATGACTTCTATAAATATTAAAAATATAGGAGAAAATCCAGATGTAACACATTTCACAACAAGAATTTCATTAATTGTAATTGAATATTATTCCAGAATTGAGCTCAGAGCTGGTTAGATATAATATACGGCATATTGTTAAAGCATTTTCAGTGTCAAATGTATTGGAACAGACTTTTATAAACAAAAAAAAGTGCTGGTTTTGTTTCAAGCACTAAGCAAACACACTGGCATTTTGTGATGTCTTCGAAAGTGTTAGTGACACATACAGTACATCCACTAAGTACATGCGCTTCATTTCTTCCAAAATAAATTTTTTTCTAATAATTTCTACACACAATACACCATAATGACCAAGAGAGGAAAGTTTGTTTGAATTTTTTGCAAATTTATTAAAAAGTAAAACACAAAATATAAAGTTTATAAATATTCAGAGCCTTTGCCATGACACTCAAAATTGAGCTCAGTTGCATCTTGATTTCCACTGATTATCCTTCAGATGTTTCTACAGCTTGATTGGAGAACACCTGTGGAAAATTCACTTGATTGGACATGATTTGGAAAGACACACACCTGTTCATATAAGGTCCCATAGTAGACAGTGCATGTCAGAGTATTTCTGCTGTATTTAAAGTCCCACTGAACACAGTGGCCTCCATCATCCATAAATGGAAGAAGTTTGAAACGACCAGGACTCTTCATACAGCTGGCTGCCCAGCCAAACTGAGTGATCGTGGTAGGAGGGCCTTAGTCAGGGAGGTGAACTGAGCACACATCAATGTCAGTGAATGTCCTTGAGTGGCTCAGCCACAGCCCAGACATGAACCCAATCGAGCATCTCTGGAGATATCTAAAAATGGCACAATACATAACATCATACATAATTGAGGTTGCAATTGCTGTCCAAGGGGGTTCAACAAAGTACTGAGTATTATATTTTTTTTATAAATTTGCAAAGATTTCAAACAAACTTTTCTCTGTCATTGTGGGGCATTGTGTGTAGAACTTTGATGGAAAAATTGAAATAAGGCTGTAACATAACAAAATGTGCAAAAAGTGAAGCAATGTGAATACTTTACAGATACACTCTACATCACCATGGGCTACAATTGATTAATACAGATTAAATTTTTATTATTTGTTGAAACTAAGAAATAGAGACCATTTGACTGAATGTAGAACTAGGTTTTATCTGCAGTGTCACTGAATCCTTTTCTAATAACATCTCATAAATGAAATAAAAATGAGCAATTTTGTAAATTGTGTAAGTATGTGTTGGTATATACAGTTGAACTGTGCTGAATGTAAATTAGCTGAGGTGTAAAATATTGGTGTCGCTGCTTGGTTATGTATTATGTGTGCTGGTCTCTAGTGTAGGTATGTAGTGTTGTGCAGGTACTGAAACAGTAAGCTGACCTCCATGCTTCAGTACTTCAGCCTTGACACTGTGTGTTAGGATACCCTCACGTCCAGCCCCTGGTGGTCAGAGGGCCTTGAACGATGGGCCTTGAGCAGTGGCCCCATTCCTCTCCGCTTCTGCTGATGTGATTTTAAAGGAGGTTTTTTTTCATGTTTCTTTTGTTTATGTCTTCATTGTGAGCCAAGTCAGGCCTAGCACTCCCGGTAACATCTACCAGCAGAGCATTGACTGAAAAAACATGTTTTTACCTGACCTTTCCCTACCACAGACAGCCCAGATCAGCTCATCATGCAGCCACCTGGCCTTTTGGCTCAACTGGGCTTAAAGCACACAAAAAAATCAACTTGTTCCGTCAGTGCCGTTTAAGCAGCTGGAGCTGGAGAAACCATCCCTCTCTTTTCTCTCTCCTTCCTTCTTACTCTCTCCCTCCCTCCTTGCTTCTCCCCTGAAACTCACCCACCGCTGCAGATGGCGAAACAATCAATGGGAAAAATCATCGAGCGAGGCCCAGCGTTAATGGAGTTCATTTAGAGAATAGAAAAACATTGGTGTGGATATTAAATAAGCCCAGAAATATTGATGGCCGTGCCATGCAAACAGTTTCGCTTTGCTGCTCGGCGGCACCCTCCTCCACCTCCAGGTCACGGGTTCTGTGGCTCGAGGGAAATAAAGCACTCGGAGCTGGCTGGTGCCGAAGAGCAGCACCACAGCAAATAGTTCTGTTATTAAAATGAGAGCAACCTTTTAGTTCGGTGCCCTCCAGCTGCAGTGCGCCAAGACCAGGCCGGAAGGTAGCGGCGGAACTCTCGAGTACCTGAGCACCCAGGAGAGGAAGCTTCAGAGAGGAAGTGATACCGGGGCGCCTTCAAAGCAGGAAGCATTCGCTCAGAGCCTTTCATGCGAAGGGCTTGAAGATAAGAGGAGGGAGAAATGGGAAGCGTCTCTGTGCTGCCTGAAACAAACAGGTGGATCTTTCTTCTGTAACCACTGCTTCACAGCAGACGGCTCTCTGCGGCCTCGGCTGTCCATCACTGGGAGAGGAGCATCAACACTGACAGTGTGTAATTTGGACAGATGGACAGCCAGCAACAGATCACTTTTTTGTTGACCAAGAAGGTCAGACAGGGAAGTGTCGGGTGGCCAGAAGACTTGACATATTTAGTGATGAGCAAGAGCGCTGTTTAAACGTCAGTCTTAAAAAAACGCCGTAAATCTGTTTACTGTGTTTGGGTCGCTCCCACTCCTGCATTGTAAAGAACGTTTAGGTTATATTCGGTATGATAATGGGGCATAATCTAATGCTCATTTTACATATTCGGACAGTTAATTCCATATTCTGTAGGTCACTGCTATATATTAAAAAATGTGCTTTCAACAAACATCCTAGCCAACCATTACAGGAGTGCAAGCATTACAACTAACCCATAGGTGGTGGTGGAGAAGTCTGGTTTAGTTGTGACTGCTGGGATTATTGTAAAGGCCTATACATACTATTCAGACTATTCCCCTATTTTAATTTAGTGGAACTTTAACATCAGGAATGCTGTGTTGTTTGCCTTCTATGCTTTATAAAAAAATATATCATTTTTCTTTGACTCTTCTCCCTGTCTACTTCCCTCTATTCTCCTCCACCACGAGCAGCTATAGTTCATGGCCCTTTGTGGCCATGGAAAGACTAGTGGTATGTCCCAGTTGCATATGAATTACAAATACAAACTAGTTTCTGTAGAATGTAACATGGATAAAATGGCCAAATGTAGTATACTTAAATATGACCTGCATACTCAGAACAGGTCATTTGTTGAGTGTGGATATGATGGTCACTATTCTCCCACAATGCACTGTGAAAGAAAACAGGAAGAGTTCCACACATCTGGAAAAATGATTAAACAATGGATAACGATGCCAGCTCCGCTCCTGGAGGTCCAGCACAGTTTGGTGATTAAACTGCTCAAACACACCTGTTTGAATTCATCGGTTTGTTTCCAAGGTTACCCAGGATGGTGTGCTAAAGAAGGGACATCATCAAGCTGTGCTGGAACATGTTTAGACACCACTGATATACTGCAGTTGTGCTTTGTAGGAATGCAGCTGCTCACGGTAGCCCATCTGTTGCTGCACAGTTTATCTTCCCCTTGAACCCAGTTCATTAATGGGAAGGGACCCCTGTTGGACCTCCAATGACCAGAAAATATTTAGATACCTTGTTGGTGTCTCTTATACGTGTAGCATCAGATTACTCATCATTTTTGGGAATGACTTTGCGAACTTTTCTCAACCCAGAAGGGACATATTTGAGCAGAGATCTTTAAAAACCTAAACTGGCATTTGGCAGGTGTTCATACCATCAGTCTACACATTTCTCAGCTTGTGAATTCTGAGGTAAATCCCACCCCTTTAGATGTAGCTAGCTTAAACAATAAGACCATGTCTTTATGCAAATTCTTGATGCACACTGAGAAATCAAGACAATTTAGGTTATTAACCTGCTGTTACAAATATAAGCACTTTGCTGAGGAAGGCACCGCTTAGTGCATATGAAATGCCACATAATTGCGTTGATGTCATTACAGTTTCACATTGACTGCGTTGTAATCTCCCCCCCTGCCTCTGTGCGTGCGGCTGGGTACACACAGTACTGTGGCACAGGCATCTGTGGCACGCCACTTCAGGCTCCATTATGGGGAGAATATTAGATTTGGAGCCCTTGGAGAAACTGTGGGGTTGGAAGCTAGCCAGCCTTTGGAATGCAGCACAGATCAGCCACTATAATCAGCCTGAATACCTGCAAGGACATCAGGGTGTGTCTTCAAGTGATGTGCTCACCTATGCAAGGATGAAACACCATTACAGTCCATTATGGTCTGGGGCAGCAGTGGTGCATTGCGGACAAATATCAGTTGTTTTTTTATTTGAACCCAATTTTCACCCCAAATTTTAGTTTTTTCCAATTCTTGGCGTGTATCTAGGACTGGGTGGGTGAAGGCTAGTAAATCAAGTCTTTTTTTGCTGCTAAAGCAAATGCAGCATACAGATGAACACGTTTGGAGGAGAGCACTAACTGCCAGTTGTATTTTATCTACACTGTGATGGGAGAAAGGAGGGGCATTCCTTCCCACTCCAAGAAAGCAAGGGCAGATTCTGGCCACCAATGTCTGTGGCATCAACGGAGACCTCCACTCAGGAGCGCCAATAAGATTAATGCGGGCAGTGGTAGTTATTATTTTTCTTTCCTTGAAAGGCAGTAGGCAGTACTACTGCTACAGATATGCTTATTGTTATTATTATGATTCTCCCATACCCCAGCGCTCAGCTGGGGAGTGTTTCCTCTGTGCCTGGCTGACCGCTGTTCCCTGGGTCTTTTGCTTCTTAATGAAAGGCCAGGAACACTTTCTTGTCTCTCACTCTTTTTCCTTGTGTTCTTTCTCCCTCTGCTCTCATTAGCACTCCGTGTAACATGTAAGTTGCTTTTTTCCCTTTCGCCACCCCACGTCCTCCCCGTAAGCACTACCTGCCAAATGGACCAGAGGGGGGCTTATTAGTGTTTGCCTACCATAAAGCACATTTACAGGCAGCAACAACACACATTTCCACTCTGCCAAAGGCAGTGAATGCCTTTATTAGCATCTTATGTAAGCCGTCTTTCAACATTTTCCAGTTTGGGTTGTTTTCTGCCTTTACCAGTTACCAGTGGTGGTTAGCACCAAACCACTTTTGTAATCTGCACATGTAGTGCAGATTACATGATCCAGTTGTGGAGGATGTGATGTATTCTACAATATGCATAATTATAAGTTGCAGGTTACACCTCCCTTTTTCAGGTCTTTTTTAAAGGACGTTTGATTAAGAAACGTAATAATAATTCACGTAATCAATAAGAAACATAATCAATAATTCACTCTAGATCCGAACTGCATAAACTGAGTTACAGCTGCATCATAATGAATGATAGCTGCAAAGAAAGATGAATTAAGGGGGAGAAGGGGAATTATAAAGGTGAATAGAATATGCTTATTCTGTAGTTTTGCATGTTCTTTGATGTATAAATAGTAAGTTTGAGATTTTGGTCAGAACCGTACTCAGGTGTTTAACATCAACAACCCAGTTATTTTGGATCAAATGGAAAACACTGATTTTTCTTTTATGGAGGGTTTAACTGTAAGCTCTGCATTTATTGGCTGGTTGATGGCAATTCTGGATGAATTACAGGATGAAAATTTCTGCATTTCATCCTGCAGAAAAATCCAGTACTCTACTAAACACAAAGACAGGTCAATCACAGGGACCTCTCATTTCTGCATATTTCCTTCAAGGAAAAAGCACCTAAAATATGGAGGGGAAAAAATTACAAATGATGAAAACTGAAAATGTGAAACTATTAAACAGAAAACATGCTGTGTATGATTTGTGTGCATCAATATGTAGGAGAATCCCGTGAGTCACTGGGGAGGTGGGTTGTCTGCCACACATTTAGTCAGTGCTTTCCATTTTCATGTGTGTTTAGCTCCAGTTTGCTAATCAGCCTCAGTAGTCCAGTTTGCTTTTAAGGGAGCAGACAATGGAAAGAAGAGCTAGTAAAGAAGAAGAGATCCTCATTTGCATCCCTCAGGTTTTATTTCATCTCATGCCAAGTTGAGCTCTCCTTTTGCAGACACAGGCGTAGGAAAAAGAGTCTAGAGGTGATGAGCTGCTCGCCGTTATCCATGTTTCATCATTTTGCCAACTTTGACTATGGCTTTGACTGGTGGGACAGGCTTGTATAAAAAGTTGGAAGGTGTGAATATAACCAACCCAGAATTTTATTAGTGGGTTTACAGTCCTTTATACTCTCCTTGTTGTGGTGTGCCAAGGAAAATACTGTGTGACGTTCAAGGGTGTAATTAAATATAAATATATGCAATTTTGGAACTGTATATAACTTAATGATTACTGCAGCAAGTAAACCACTTAGATCAGAAGTAGTCCAAAAGTAATCCCAATAGATTGCACCTTTTTGTCATATCAACTACCAATTTAATCTCATAATTTGAAATTAATACTTGGTTACATTGCTTAAGCAATCTGTCCAGCGCTGTCAGACACTGTTTGCAATCCTCCAATTCTGTGAATGGATTAAACTGACTGAAACGTCCTGTGTTCACACTCAGAACATTATGTCAGAGGAATAAGGGGACGGTGTTATTTTTAACTCACAAGACGACTGACCATCCCGTGTTACTCTATCCCCTGCTCATATTCATGGCCTCATATCCATAATGTTATTGTGTCGGAGGCTCTCCGCATTTGACGCCTGTGAGTGTGTCAGCATGTGTCAGATGTCATTTTGAATGTCAGTGGCCCTGTACACACACACAGCAGGACGCCTAATCCCGGCTGAATTGGAAAGGAGCGAGCCGGACCAGGCAGAGATGTGCATTTCATGCTGAATGTAGCGACCATGACGGGGAAGCATGGCTGATGCAAGGCTACCTGCTGCCAGCCACTGGAGAATGGGGTTGCCAGCAATGACCAGTCATTTTAATGGATGAGGGAGAGGACAGTAGAGATAGAGCATAAAGGTCAGAACTGAGCACACTGTGGGGGGGTTGTGGAAACGAGTCGGTGACAGAACCAAATGTGGATGTATTCCAAGCAGCCTGAATTGCATCTCCAGTGCTGCTGTTTCCATATCCACCGTGCCAACCAATCAGGTCTTGCAATCGGGCGTAAACAGCCCAGAGAGGTGAATAAAATTCAGCTGTCCAATTTTCTCCCGAGAATGGTAATGGCGAGGAGAAGAATCAAACAGCACAGAACATCTGATAAGAGTCTTAATAACAGAGGAAAAAGAATCTAATAAGTGCTGCCAGTGCTGTTAAAAATTTGATGCAGCCAGTAGGGACAGGAAGCTGATGCCCCATTCGACTTCAATTTAATACTTTTTACACTGCTTTATTTCTGTTTCATATTATTCTCATGAAGCAACCTTGAGATTATGAAAGGTGCTGAATAAATACAACTCATTATATTCACTATTTATCATCATTTCTCCTTGGCAGACAAGCCAGAGGTGAAGATCGTGGTGGAGTTTCCACAGGGCCTGACCAGAGAAGGCGAGAACTTGGAGCTGACGTGCAAGGCCAAAGGCAAACCACAGTGAGGGACACTTTTTTTTAACCTAAGCTTTCGCCTTCTTTACAGTTTCCAGTGATGTAGACATCAACTGTCCTATTAGCAGTTTTTTCTTGGTAAATTTTGAGTGCATAGCAAATAATGGTGAGCATTTGTGTATAGCTAATGCTGGGTCAGTATGACACAAAGGTAACATCTCCCCAGAGAACTGCCAGAACACTGCAATATCAACAGCAGATGGAAATTAATAAATGCATTTCTGGACATATTTATGCAATGCTGTGAATGTGAATGAAATAAAAACAGGCCAAAGCAGGCTGCACCTGTTATTATTGGTGTCTGGTAATTGTATGGTAATCAGTCCTTGGGAGCTGAAGCTCTGAGCCTGAGCGTGATTTGCATGTGCATATTGAAGAGGCAAGTACAAGCCAAATGATGTCATCCATCACAGACTGTGTTTGTTGGTCCGGGTTGCCTCAGCGGCATCAAGCAGCCGCACTATCAAACATTTCCTCACACATAGCAGCATCCATAGCCTCTAATTGAAAAAAAGCTGTGGATGAAATGTCAGTGTGGGCCAATGTGTGCAAACACAACACGAGGCAATTCACATGCAGCAACCCCCCCCATTCAACCAGCTTACCACCACCCACCGTCCTTAAACTTACATTCCGCAGGGAGCTGAGGCTCCTCCCGCATTCATTTAATAAAGACGAAAACACAATCAATACAGTGAGCTGAAAATTGGAAGTCATTTTCATTAAAGTCAGAAGAGGGGCTGCAGTCATTACTGTCATATAGTGTTGGGCTTGGTGCTCTGGGCCTATTTGTATTCTGCCTCTCACCCCAGGTTTTCTGCAGCCCTTCCATTGCATGTTTCCCCCCTTTTCCGTTCCTCTCAGTAAAGCACTTTTTTCTAGGTCATTTTTCTCTCTCCATTGCAGGAACGCCTGAATCTTTATGCCACGCATGTATATTTAACCTCTGAGTCACATTTGCCTAGATCCTACTCTACGTGGAATTGTCTTGGCACCTACCATCAAATCCTGTTTTTTCCCTGAGAGGCTGAAGACCAACTGTTATTGATCTCAAACCAGTCTTCTGGTTTGAAGCTCAGAGATCCCAACCACCACCCCACCCCTCACAATTCTCCTTCCCCTCTCAGTGTTTTCAAATGGATAGAGAGAAATTTAAACAGTGATAGAAACAGAACAACAAAGTGCAGTGCTGCCCCTGAACACTGGGAGAACATTCTGAGAATAGAGCAGAGTTTAGAAGCCCCTTTGTTTTTGCCACGGTGGTCCTAGCTCGGCCCGCTCATCACTGTGGAAATTGAGCGGGTGGTGTGGTCATGTGGTCATGGCAAGGACATGTAAATCACTGGAGTTTAAGCCAGACCTGATGTGCCAGATGGATGAGACATTCAATTTCCGAAGTTGTATTCAATATTCTCAAGTACCAGGAATACATCATAGAACCCATTCTGGTTAACTTGGGACCAGTGGCCCTGTTTTCCTACTGGAATAATATATTTTGTGGGGGTACGTGAAGTCCACACACAATCTTCACCATCAGCCCAAAACATTTGGTACTGTGACTCATCAGACCAAGCCACATGTTTTCAGCTTCTATGGTCCTGTTAGCGACCCCACAAGACCAAATGAAGTGCTGAGTCTGGTGGTGTGATGTTAACAGAGGGCCTCTGATGGGTCTTCTGCTCCCATATCCCATATAATGCTGCTCTGACATACGGATGCAGGTTAGGCCTCCTGCACTGAATGTGGTGGATGTGTTTCTGACAGAGTCACTTGTTTGTACACATAAACAGTTCTAACCAGGTGCCACTGGTCATGTTAATTAAGCACTCATGGATGAACACAGCACTGTCCACTGTGGGTGGTAATGCATGTCTATGAGGTATTCCTGATACATATGGAATGTCCCATCCATCTGGTACCCGCTATCTTTCCTGACTCAGCAACACTCACAACATAACTCCTCTCAATTTAAACAGGTAAATGCATTCCCAAGCCATGCCTTGAACTAATTTACATAATGGTCAATTTACATACTGCTGTCTCATGACTTTTGACATGTCAAGGTATATGGTATAGGAAAATGCATAGGCCTGCATTTTTATAAATCTTCAAAATAGTAATAAAATGCATGAAAACACACTAAGCCGTGCTTTTTTTGGTTATGTTGAACCTACATGATTACAGTTGGTTAAAAGCAAGCATGATGTATGTTGTCATATGCCTACAGTGGTAATCAAGCAGCAAAAATACATTTGAAGCTTTGAATATGATGGATATCATTCCACAAAATTGATAGCTGCCCTTTGAATGCTCACGGTCTTATAAAATGTGACACCTACAGTGGAGCCCTTTTGCAAGCATCTGCAGTTCAGTGAATGGCTATCATTTCTCATCTAAAACATGTATCATTTAGCTTTGCTCTCATGGGGGAAATAAAATTCAGTATATGCATTCATACAGCTTTCACATCTCCCACTCCTCCCCAAACTGTGACCCACCAGTGGTCTAGTTGACTGCTAAAGCTGCCATTGCAAATCCAGTGTTTCAGGGCCTATGTTTGTTTTTACTGTATATTTAAAATGGAATCAATATTAAAAATCACATTAAACATGAGTAAGAACATCTTTTATACCTGGTAAGACCTGGTGTACATATAGTTATGTGAAATCAGTTGGGTTTGTGCTCTGCCTCTGTCCAGGCCTCAGCAGGTGAACTGGGTGAAAGTGGATGATGATGTTCCGTCTCATGCTGTAATCACTGGCACAGACCTCTACATTGAGAACCTTAACAAGTCCTACAACGGAACATACAGGTGTGTTGCTTCCAACTCAGTGGGCGAATCCTATGATGACTACATCCTCTATGTATATGGTGAGTTCACAAAGCTTAGGCAAAGCCTCCTCCCACTTTCTCGCTCCCTCTCTCTCTTTCTCTCTTCCCTCCCCCTCTTTCTCTCTTTCTCTTCTCCATCTGAACACGGTTCAATAGCATTGATCTCAATGACATTTCCTTTCCTTTAGGACATCACACTCTAATCTGACCATTTTCCTGTCCAAATTTCCTTCTGATATCATTTACTGCTTTAAGCCTGCAGAGAAATTACTTGCATCTATTCTTAGGAGGCAATGAAGGATCTTTTTTTAAAGGGATTTGTGCTTTTGCAGAGGGTGTTTAAGTGGTGAGCTATAGTGGTATTTACAATGCACAGCTGTGCTGATAACAAAGGCAAGAAGCATGCTTGTGAAAAGCCATCTGCAGCTCCTCGTGCTTTACTGTGTTCCTTCAGTTTCCCTTGTTTTTTATAATAAATCTATTATGATGAATAATTTAAGGCTGAGATGGTGCCAGCCTGGCGCATGCAGCAGAAGCATGCATTGGGTTGAAGTCTCAACACGGTGAATGTGGGTGGTTAACTCTGGCATGCAGCTCCAGTCAGTGTGTTCCAAAAACTTGCCCCAGAACAAGGTGCAAATGTGGCTGTTATTGTGGCAGGCTTTTCACACTTCAACCCCAAGAGTAGCTGGCAATATTTGCAGGTGAAGAATTTATAAGCACCCAGCCTGTACAAGTGGAAATAGAGGGAGAGAGGGAGGGAAACATGCCATGTAGGCCGAGGCAAATCCCACCCTTATTAAAAGCAAGCCAGGCCATAATAGAGTCCTGTCTGGCCATTTGATGGCTTTGATGTCTGCCACGTCTTCTAATATCTACTGTAATTCAACCTGCAAATCTTGTCCGACATTAGAATTGCTAATGCGGAGCCAGGACGCCGACACTGGGCTGTCAGCGCTTAATCTTGCGTCATGTTCCTCTGTCATACCCCCACACACATACACACACAAGCAAGCGCACCCTCCCACCTGAACACAGTGTGTTAACCAGAGCGCTCTTGACACCCTCCCCTATTCTACAAGCGCTACACACAAGCACTCATAAAGACAGGCGCTGGTGACATCTGCGTGCTTCATAGTCTTATAATTATTCTCCCTCGGTTTTAACAGGATGACATCTGCTTATTACAAACAGTGGCCCTGCCACATTGTAAGCTCTACTGCCATGGCCTGACAAGTACACCCAAAATGTATTAAATGTTACACGGTCCTGTTCAAGGAAAGCACAATTAAGGGGATGTGGTTAGCGGGAACGATGAGGAAGAATGACAAAATGGCTGTTTAGCAAGCCGTCAATGTCCCCAACACATACGTACATGAAGAACATAACAGAGCATTAACTGTGCAGTCATAGACCTGTGGAATGACCTTGTGGAATACCACTGCTTCCACTGAGTGTTTTAATGTACATTTCAAGAATTTATCATAGGAAAGTAAACACTTGAAATATTCCATTACAACTCTGCATATCTGACTGCTCTTTGTCAGGAAAATGAGAGTAGAGAGATGTCTCTCTCTGTCTTTGCCTGTCTCTCTCGTTCTTCATCTCATCATCATGCCATTCCAGCAAGAATAACTCTACGCTCTAATAATTTGAAGTCTTCGAAGTGTAACGTTTTAACTTATGAATGACTTTCCACTGAAAGAGACAAATAAAATTGGCCCGACTCATCAGCACTGCGTGTTCCACGGGGGCCCCGGGCTTGCCGGAAGATATTTCAGGCTCCGTTTTCCTTGCACGCCGGCAGAACAGATGTAGTGCAGCGGCCATTTCCCCCTTAATGCGTTTGTTCCCCAACTATTGTGAAGCTAAGTGATGAAGAACACTCAGTGGGGGTCTGGCACTAAAGCAGTTACGGGGGGAAAACTACATTCCCTGAGACACATTTCCAAAGTCTCAGTCCTGGCAGGACCCTGCAGGGGAATGAGAGGCAGCATACAGGGCTGTAACCAGTTTACGGAGCGCCTCTAACCTAATAGAGACTACCTTTCGCCTCGGCAGCCCCAGCCTCTTTTTATTGTGCCCTCCTCCTCTGCTTGTCACCCTCGCTCTCATTCTCCCTCCGTTAACACTTCCTCCAGTGCTTAGAGCGCTTTTCCTCTGTTGTCCCGCTGCCGCCTGCAAGAAATCGATCACCGCAACACACTCCTTCACCCGTGCTTAGCACGCTAACCCTGGCACGCAGCCTCCTCTTTGCATGATTCCAGTGGATTCGAGACCCAGACTAACTCCAGAGGGGCTGGATTTTGCATCACTGGTGTGGATTACAGGTTATAATGCAGCCTTGGCCCTGGCCCTTTACAAAGAAAGTGCTCCATATGCCTCTGTAAATGCCATGGTGCATAAAGAGATATTTGTCTCGGAGCAAGCCAGATCCCTGGTCCCTCAGCCACAAGCCCATTTTGCGTCTGCAGCACGGCAATGAATTTTTTCGTTGTGATTGATAAAGGGCCTTGTTTTGTGACGTGTTGACGACAACATGAGGGATCTAATTGTCCCACGTACTCAACAACACATGTCTAATTCCAAGCAAGCGAAAGACAGCAGTCATCCCAGCAGCACACACTAGTCCCAAGCAGCCAGCCTCAGTCAAGCAAGCTCAACATCTGCAGGAGTGAAAAAAAGAAAAGAGAAGGAAAACACACAAGATCTGCAGTCCTGCCACAGCGGGCCAAATCCCATCACTGTGTCATTATAATGAAGCCGTAAATTCCCCCCACTCGACACTCTCCTTCCATTCTTAAGGCCCCGCGCACTTTCATTACATTCAAGCTGCCGATATTTCCTCTCACAATTTGTCGCAGTAGTGACGCTCGCATTTAAAAGTCAGATTTTGCCGATAAATTTGGCTGCTGTCAAACACAGCTTCAGTAGTTTGCCTCTCAAGAAGTCACCCAGCTGGAAATGCAAATGTTGTTGCGTCCGACTTGGCTATGTAAAACTATCCTGGAAGCATTTTGGGTGACGGAAAATGACAACGCATAGCAAAGGGTGCGCATGTCAATGCGTCTGAACCTGTGAAACAAGTATGTGTGTATGTAGCTGAAGCTGTTCGACATCATCAGTGTTCATCAACTGATCTCCGCTGGTGAATCAGCGTTTCTGACTGTGTTTCATTATGATGAATGGCCTTTTACCCCGTTTCCACAGCCATTCTCTTAGCGATGCTGCTGTGACATGCCCCTGTTGAAAGCCAGAGAAGGGATGTGTGTACCTTTCTTGGATTCTGATGTCAACTGTTATCCTCCAGTAGGCATGTCGTTCCATCGGCAGAGATGAACCACCTGTCTCTTTGTGAAAAACATGAGTGGAATGACGACTGCATGACTGGATCGCTCACAGTGCTGCTCACTCGATTGCCTCCGCCCGACCCACTGATGCAACCCACCTGTAAATACTCTCTGTAACGTGTAAACCTGGTGTAAACTCAGCTACTGATTGTCACAGAATGAGTTGGCAAGCCAGTGCTCTCTGTTCTTTCATCATTAGCGTTGTCATAGGCTTGTCTCTTAATAGGCCTGAGGGGACCCATCAATCTTCTGTCACCATGTGCAGCCGGCAGATTTGGGCGGGTGTTGCTTTTTGTGAAGCATGTTTTTTGGCCCTGTTCTACCTCTCTCTGTCTCTCTCTCTTTCTCTCTCTCTCTCATCATCTCTTTTTTGTGTCTCTCACCCAACCACAGGAGTCTCTCTGCTCCACATCCATCTCACTCTATCTGCCAGAATCATTAATGGGGGTGGACTCCTCAGCCCTCCCTTCATTAGCCTTTAATTGGAGTCAATCACTCCAGGGGTCCTGCCAATGCCGGATTTGACTGTACTTAGTGTTCTTTTACGCCATTCACTCACCTCGCTCCCTTTTGCATTGATTCCGGAAGGCTCAAGGAATGCATGCAGCTAATTGAATTTTACTCACCACACCTTGGCAAATGTGCCACTTCTGGCACTTATTGATGTAACGTTTCTCTATTTTCCCAAAAACAGATGGGACAAATGTGGCTGCATATGCTTCTATCTGTCTCTGGCATTGGGAAGTGCACTGATCCAAATAGGCTTGTTTTCTTTTTCCTTTTTTTCTGGAGTACATGTTTATGTGCGCAAGAGAGAACGAAGAGGAGGGCTATGGAGGTTTCCTCGTGTTTATACCCCTGGAGCATCAGTACCATTGCAATATTTACTGGGATTAGCTCCCTCCCCTCCTCCTCCTTGCCGGTTTTGCTAGTGTGAGCAGAAGCCCTCCTTGAACAAACACGAAAAGCTACCTAACAACAGAAGGTCGCTGATGGGCAAATCAACAGCTCTGAGCTGCCTCCACTAATCACTCTTGTTACTTCCGTATGCACTTTTCTTCCTCTTCGTATACGTGGCATTCCTCAATGGCTGTTTTCCGTTAAGAATCCCTCCACGTGCCGGGAAATAGCACAGTGATTAAAACCCCTGATCTCTTCCCACTCTCAGCACCCTCCCTATCCACTTCCCTTTCTGCTTATGCATGCGTCGGACTGCAACTGCAGGTAGAAGATGCGCCCTTTCACCAAGTGGCCCACTGGGAAGGCAGAGAGTGTGAGACGGGGATGGAGAGAGCAGGGGAGAGAGAGATAGGAGAGGGAGAGTGAGAGACAGCTAGAAATGCAGCATTATGAGCTCTCCTCCCAGCACCAGCTAGCATGCATACGTCTGGGGAATTGGCGAAACTGGCAGTTTTGCAGTGGCCTGGGTTTAATGAGCCTGCTCCACATGCCACACACCTCAGCCCGCTGCGATGATTCATAATGCACCATGATAAACACACGCTGGCATGACACGGCAGGAGAGCACCCACTGTTTGAATGGCAATAAGCTCTGAACTTTTCGATCCACTCCTGCGTCGGTTTGATTCGCTTAAAGAGATGTGGCTAAACATTTACATAGGCATGCAAAGGAACACGGTGGAGCTATAGATCCCTTTCGTACTGCCAAGTTTTTAATGAGCTATTGACACTGTTGATCCCAAACATCTGCTGGGCATTCACAGTTCGTAACAGGATAGAGCCAATTAAGTTGGCCCACCACTGAGGCTGAGATTGGTCTTAAGCATGCAGCGCACCACACCAGACACATGCTTAGCCATTCAGCCGGCTCCCCTTGCTTCTGTCAGTCAGTCAGTCAGGCTTCGTGTTTTATTTATTTATTTATTTATCCGCCTGCCGCATAGTTCATACAGTATGGAGAAGCTTTGCTTCGGCTGCCCACGTATTATTTAAAAGCATTAACACAAAGGCTCACGAAAATCTGCACAGATCCCGAACCGCAGTTCGTCTGTTGCTGATGCAGATCCTCTCAAGCTCTTTAGTGCCAAAACCCAACATGCCTTTGTAGGCAAGATCGAGAACAGGGCTTGTTTCATTCCTGATGTTGAATGGAGGACTGAAAGTTGGAATTACTGTTATCAGTGCTATAACAACAGTTTTGATGCAGAAACAGTACAAGTTGCACTAAAGTTGGAGGCATATTCAAAATGTGCTACTGGTGGATTTGAACAAATCAATGAAATGGCTGGAAGAAGAACATATGACCTTCTCACATCTCATGGACCTTACATGTACCTCACTCATATGCTCACTCACTCACTCACTCATTCACTCACACACTCAATCACTCTCTCACTAACTCACGTTTAGTAGGTTGGAGCTTTTCCTCAAGGATAATTAGTGCCCAATTTGGTGCTTTGCGTCAGTGACACTATGTCTTTGTTTGACATCAATTTACAGCTATCAGCCGTACCAGTACTAGTGCCGTGTGAAGTCAATATCACCAGATGATCTGGTTCCGTTGGCACATGTCAAGGCTTGGGTGTATTAGACGGCAAGTGAAAAATCTGTTCTTAAATTTGATGTGTTGGAAAGAGGACAAATGGGCTTCAAATCGGGATATTTTGTTGGGTCAAAACATCTCTAAAGCATCAGGTAGGGGACTTTAGAGATGTTTGTTCTGCTAATGTCTTGATACCACAGGACAATTTCACAGGTGGAGTTCATGCCTCATTGGGTCAAAGGAGCTTATGTAGCTGAACAAATGCGACCTACACACTGTCAGGAAGGTGGTGTTAATGTTATACAAATTGTAGTAATAAACACTTAAAATGGTTATACAGAGAGAAAATGCAAAGCTGTAGATCACTGAAATAATTTAAAGAATGCATGTCTGCATCATTTAGCTAACGTTTTGGATATCTCTTGATTGGAAAGTGGTGATCAAGTATTATAGTTGTCAAGTTGATAAGAATTTATTCATTTGTTCTTCCCTTAAACTTTGAAAGACAAAATAACCCAACTAATAATGCGATTATAGAATGAATCACTATCAGGTACTGAATAAAGATTATTTAAAAAGCATTTGCATTGGGGTAGGGCTGGGTGATATGGACAATATGGTGATATGGTATACTGTAGCTGAATTGTGATATGATATATGATGTAAAAATATAGAGCACCCCACGAACTCTAAGCATACTAAAATTTGATCTTCATTTCTTCTTCATAAAAACTGACTTGTGTTCATGCCAGTGCTCTGTCTAATGCCCCCTCCATGGTGTTTATGTGAGAACACAAGTGGGGAGAGAGGAGAGCTGAGAGCAGGGGTTTTCCCCAAAGACTCAAACAGAACATTATTTTACAAATTTAAAACACAATGTAAACAATATTGCCCACATCTTTTTCCATGATATTATTACAGTAACCAGTGTCATGATCTTGGTCAGTAAGATTTGATGTGATTTCATACACATAGTAATCCAATTACATTCATGTCTACATTTGGCTAATTCTAACATTTAGCTTCAGGTGCGGTTATGAAAACTCTGCTAATGTTTGAAAAACGTAATTAGCATAGATTCACATGTGGAGTATCTGGGAATAAAAAAAACCTTGGCCTTTCACAGTGAAATTGCTGTAATTGGAGGCAGATAACAACTTACAGCTTTGTAACCTGTGATTTACAAAAGCTACTCTATTGGAATGTCAAACAGTCACATCTATGAAAGTACTTCTCCTGCTCTGTCACACATCTCTCCATTTGATTTCATTGTTCTTTGTTGTAGTGAGTGGGTGGAAGATCAAATCACGACACAGTTGTCTTCATACATTCACTTAAGAGAACAAATAGGCTGTGAATGCATTTGCTGTTCAGATCGTTGTTTTTAATTTGCTGATCAGGTCAACCAATGTATGATTGGAATAAACAGTAAATAAACATTGGTCCAGAAATGGGTAGAATACACTCATTATTATCACTTCTTACTGGGAAATGTAGCCTTCTTCCCTCAGCCACTATAACTTTTCTGGTGGATTCCCTCTTTTATCTCTCCCCGCTCTAATAAGTCCGGCTGGTGCAGAAGAAGCCCTGTCTGAGATGCATGCTGCAAGACTGGCAGAAGCTGCCATTTTCTCAGCCCTTGTGGACGGCGCCATATGCAGTGATAGAGGCAGCTCTGCAGCTCTCTCTGTCTCCTCCTTTCTTTCCCTCTCTGCGTTCCTTGCCGGCTCTGGCTGCGTTCCCTCCTCCTGGATGTTTTATCATTAGAGAAGGGAAGTGTTCCTGGGCTCCCGCCGAGCTCTTTTTGATGGAGTGCGGACAACAAAGCAGGGAAGGGAGACAGCCAGCCAATTTCCCTCACCACAGATGTTAACACAGTGGTATCTGTCTGGACACACCGGGCAAACAGTGGCACTGCCCGCGTCACTTTTCACGCCTGTTATCTCAGCAGCAAACACCCCCTCCCCTCCCACACAGACATACATCCACTCTCCCCAAAACTGATCCACAGACACCAGTCCCCCATCCACTCATCCATCCACCTACCTCCCTCACATACCTCCCATTCCATTTTGCTTATTTCATTAACGTTCGCCTGTTTGTCTCTGGCTGAAAAATTCTGATAAGTTCACATAGTTAGTGGCTACAGTCAGCATGCTAAAACTATCACCACCAGCACTGCCCCAGGTCTTATCAATAACACCTCTCACCCGCCTTTGCACTCAGTCACTGACGCTGCATGCAGAACATCAGTTTAATACTAAGAAGTGCAGTGTCTTAATGTACTATGGAAATGGTAAGATGCTCTGCAGCGGCAAGTGGTGGCATCATTTGGTGTTATGGGCCTCCATATTTTCATTTTCATATTTTTTTATGTTCTTATGCAAACATCTGTGCCATCCCTATTCCATACCATTGTTCTTTTTCTTTATTTGCTTCTTTTCTTTCTTTTATTTTTGACTTTTGCTCATTCTTAAGCTAACCTTTTTGCATACATAATATTATAATAAAGAGAACATCTTTAAATGCACATTGAGTACAGTATAAAATCTGTACATACATTTAGCATAAATACATCATACTTTCCCTGCCTGCTGAGAGACAGGATGTGTTGCCCTGTAAGTCTGGCAAAAGATAAACTGCAAAATGATCAGTTAGATATGGTACACATACTGTAACCTATATATGGAACAGAACAGCAGACCCACATTCCGAAAACGGCTTCTTGGCAAGAGAAATCATTTAAAACTAGCTGGTAAATCTACTGGATTTCACTTTATTTATCTATATATTGTTACTGTCACACAAAAACCTTGAGTCTCTGGCAACTGTTTTCACTTTTAATGAAAGTCAAAGTAAATAGAGTTAATTCCAAGTAATGTTGGAGCATTTCTGTCGGTCCATTCAACATGATTTAGAAACATTTTTAAATTACAACTGCGAGATTCAAATGATGATGAAAAGTGAAAAAACATTTAGGTGCAAGGTTTTTGTTTGAGAGCATATATATATATATATATACACACACACCTCACTCTGAACTTATTCCTATATTATAAGAGTAGTGTCTAAAAATATCTATTTCTAGACACTTTTCTGAGTTAGATGTTCCACATTAATTATTGACACATGTCCCAGTGGAGCATCCTTAACACATAAAACACACCTATTAATATGTTAAATATAATAATATTAATAATAATAATAATAACAATAATAATAATAATAATAGTATAGTGTTCTTTTAATGCACAATAGCTCACAACAGCATAGAGAAAAATATTAGATTATTCTGTAGATGTTACGCTGACTTCACTTGCCAAGAGAATCTGTTTTCTATGTCAGGTCAAATTGATGCAGGTCTGATTTTTCATTCCGTTCATTGCAACCAAGTGTTGAGTGAGGAATGAAGTGTAGTTCACTCAGAACACCACGAATACCATGTAGCAGCAGACAATACTGTACAAGTCAGTAACTACAGTAAACACTTGCACTGCTACATGCCATAATTATGTTGCTTTTGTTTTTGTTTCATTTTGTTATTTCCCCTTATGTCATGTTTTTGTGTTGTGTTTTCTCATCCAGATGCCCTCACCACTACCCCTATACCCACAACAGCCACTACCACCATGTACACCACCACCTCCCTCCCAGGCATCACCCAAGGTACAGTATGACCTCCGCCTGTCCGCCCGCCAACCTGCGTGCCTGTGTGTATGTGTATACAAGAGAGAGAGAGAGAGAATGAGAATGTGTGTGTGTGTGTGTGTGTGTGTGTGTGTGTGTGTGTGTGTGTTTGTAAGAGTGTGTAAAAAGAGAGAGAAAGAGATAGAAAGAGGACTGCGGGTAGCTAGTCAGTCCTGATAAGATTCTCTTGCTGATAATGAGTGGCTGCTGCTCCCATATGTGGCCCGGCCGGTGCTGGCCTCTCGCAGGACCGCCAGCACCGCATGTCACAGCCAACAGCCAGTGCGTTCCTCTCAAATTTTTAGCTCTGCTCGCTCCTTTAGCAGGCTAATCTTATCAGGATCTGGACCTGTATCCCAGCCTGTCTGTAGCCAGGATTACAGAACCCCCCTCTTTGTGTTTCCTGAGGGGTGACAGTGACAGCCCCGTCTGGTCAGGGTTAGACACAGTCTCATAGTTCTGTTTTCTTTTATAGATTGGTTTTTCATGCTCTCTTTTGTCACTGTATTGCATGCAGTTACAGTGTTAGTTTTATGGCTAAGCAGAGTGCTGTTCAGGATTAGGCTCTGCTTTTCATGCGAAGGATGACGGTTAGAGGCATCCTGGTCAGGGACATGGGATAAAGAGCTTTTGAATCTTAATTATGGAGCTGAAGTTACACACAGGCAGCATGTCCTTCATGTTCACCCAGTATTTAGTCTAATGAAGCCCTTTTACGGTGTATTGTTATTGCAGAGCATTGGCAATTGTGTTGTTATTTTTTGGGCAAAAAAAACTTACTAAAAATCTTATTAATTTAATAGTATTGCAGTCAAATGATATACATGCTACACTTCAAATGCACTGAGACTAGTAGACCACAGACTGCAAATAAAATCCGTAAGAGATACATTTTAAAATAATGCTTTAGATTTAGATATCTCAGTTAATCCTGTGCAGAACTTTCTCTAGTCCCTTAGTTACTGTTGTAAAGGGCTAACTGGAGAAAATACATATAAGTGCAAAGGAAACTTCAGAAGCACACAGAGGGGAACTTAACAAATTATGTTTAAATCTATCCAGCAAGTCGACTGGATTTCTCTTTATTTACCTGCATATTGTTACCGTCACATGAAAATACCTCTTAATAAAACCTCTTAACTGGACGTCAATGTAAATAGTGTTTATTCAAAGTAATGTAATGAGCATTTCTCTTGGTCCATTCATCATGAAATGAACATTTAGGTGCAAGGTTTTTGCAAATTTAAGATAATAACCAGGTGGTATGTGTAGCATCACTTGCACAAACAGGCTGATGTGCTTAGAAGCACCAAGGAAACATCAGAAGCACAAAGAAGGGAACATCCTAAAGCCAATTATTTAAAAAATGACCAGGTTTTACAAGTTGTTCAGTACACACATATATTTGAGAAGAGATACAATTGGGATTTTTAAATAAAAAAAAATGTTTACATTGTCCAAATTAAACACACCTTTAGGAACTGAATGTTAGTGTTTTCATCTGTAACAAGACATTTTGACCTCAGAAATCTGCCCCTTATATGGGCTCATTTTAAAGCACAGTGGAGCTAGTTGTAGAATCTGAGGAAATGCTGAGTTGGACACATTTTTTATACAAGGTCGTTTAGCAACCTTTAATGAAATAATAGAAATGGTATTTTATAAGAGGGCAGTATTAAAACCAAATTAAAGATCGAACAAATAAAAGTCCGATACGTTTGAAAGTAACAAAGTACAAGTACTACTATGAAGTTTCTGTACATTAATTGAATGTTTGTGTAACTTAATAATTTTTACGTCTGCTCCCTGTTGATTTAACTGCACTTACTCAATAACTGAGTTTCCACATCCTGGAACCATCATCTGTCTGTCATCAGTGTCAGTCGTATGAAGGGTTGTGTGACTCTCCCTTGCCACAGCTCCCTGTCATGCATTTTCAAAGATCACAGCAAGCTAATAACACTTTCCATAATAGAAAGCAAATTCAATGTCGCTGCTGGCTTCAAACTCTAAAATAGCCACTGATGTGATTTGCTGCCTCTAACAATTATGGTTTTGAAGCGAGCAAGTGAGATCATTTTGCTCTCCATTTTCAGTGTTCCTCAAGGCAGTTCTTTATATTACACAGAAACACATCTCGGTAGGGCAGAGATGTGGCTTGCTCCAGTTTTTATTTTTTATATTTTTTGTGTATTCTTTGAGCCGAAGCAGAGAAGCCCACAGCTATGAGTGCAATCAAAGTCGTGGAGTGACTTGTGCAAATGATGATTTGAGCAAATCTGTAAAGCGAAGAAAAAAAGAATCAGGCTTGATTAGGCTGCATGATTACATTTAATGAAAGCACAGTGACGCATGCTGATTAGACACGCCCTCTCCACAGTATTAACGATATCCCCCTCTGTCATTGGCTAATGGTACTACCTACTTTCTATGCCTCTCTAGTCCAGAAATAATATTAGCAAGTGGCATCTGTATCGGTGGTGCCCCATAGATTACATATTATTCAATAATGATCGCAATGGAGGATTTGTGGGTGGAATTACTCAGGCTATACCTTCAACTAGTATAGAGTTTCTCCAGCCCTAGCAGCGCAAATCTATAAGTCTTCTGGATGAGCTTCCATTTGTGCTTTTACCTTTAAGTGCATCCTATTATACCTGTGTATTTCGCTACGGAGAGACGGCCCCTGCTTGCCGGCAGCTGATTTCATTTATCCGTTCAGGGGATGCGTATAGATCAGGAACGCCAAATGAATTTATCAGTCCACCGAGGTGGAGGCCACTTAGAAATTTAATACATTTTTGATAAACTAGCTATGAGAGAAATGGAATGGGCTATACTGCACTTTTAAAAAATCTATTAAAGCCCTAACACAGGGCTAAAGTGCTTTGCAGCTTCAGGAGGTGACATTTAGAGATGACTAAATTGCCATTTACACCAAAAAATAAATGGCTAAATGGAGGGGCTTTGCTGGGCGCCATATGTAACGGGGACCGATGTCATTCATTGCTATTTGTGTTGCCTATTTTTTCCCCTCCTAAACACAGCTGTTTATTGATTTTTTTTGTGAGTGCTTTTTTCCACCCTCCAAAAGCTTTTGCAAATTTGATTAAAGATAGCGCCTCTCTTTCACTATAGCTCGTTCTCCTTTCACTACATCCTGCAGAATAAGGCCAACTTTTCAGCCTGTCTCTTATTCACCACATCTCATTGTCTCTGTACCCAAGGCTCATTCTTCTGCTGCTCTTTTCTGTCCTCGTCCTGTACTCCGTCTTCCTCCCCTTCTCTCGCTTTCTCTTTACTGCTCCCTTTGCCTGCACTGTCTTATTCTGCCCCTCTCTCACTTAGTCTTTGTCTCCTTCTGTACCACATTCTATCTGTTCTCTATTATTCCCTCTCCTTCCCCTATCCTTGCTCCCTTCTCTTTCTCTCTTTCTCTTCCTGTCAAATATCTGGCTTTCAGCTCCAGTGAGAACAGTCTGACTTCAAACTCTGGCTTTAACTTTAGTTTCTGTTCAGAGATGCCCCTGTTTTCCCCTTCTGCACTCAGACCATTGTGTTTTATCTGTAGTGCAGTCTGCTTTGTTATTACTGACCGTAATTTTTAGTTTAGAACTACTGTGAGGAGTGACAGAAAGGTGAAATGCACACACACATGCAGTAGTGCTCCCTCAGCCCTGTTCATCTGTTGCACTGCTGGGTTTTATTCTGTGCTCTGTTTCCCACAAGTACAGTGGCTGACTGATGACCTTGGCAATCAAGCTGCCAGGAAAGATGACACATGTATTCCTAAACCTACTCCTAAAAAAGCAATTTGCTGGATGACTAGAGTGGTTTGTGGAAAACACACCCACCCCCACCCCCAAAAAAAAACAACAACAACAGAAAAACAACACCAATGGAAACCGAAGCAATGGTTAGTCTGAAATGCGCAGCAGAAATTTCATTAATGAAACGTTCTCCCTCGCTAATAAAAATGCCGCTAAATTAAATTTGCCATGCCACTGTTTTTAATTGATGAAAAGCCATAAGCAGAGTTGGCAACCAATTTATTTCAGCCTTCAATAAAAAACAAACAACAACAACAAAAAATAAAAATACACAGAAGAAGATGAGTGTGGGGGAAAACCGGCTTCGTCAGGACTTAAATGGCATAAACACCATCTGGTAAACTGATTTTGGAATTGAGCAAATGAATTGCCCTGCACAGGCACTTGCAAGCAAGATAGAAGTCCATTTCTCTGGCTGTCTGATCCCTGCTGTGGAGTAGCGTGCGGACAGAGAAGGATGGCTCGCTAGCAAAGAAAAGGCTAATTCACTAAAGGTCAATTGCATTACCACCGGGAAAACAACAACTGCAGTGGCGTGATACACAGCGCACCAAGAGCATCCCCTGGAATTTATTGCACTTAGCATCATGCAAACACAGAAATGCTTTCAATAAGTCTTTTTTATATGGAGCTGTATTGTTATGGGGCCATGATGGCGCACTATGATGGCTAAGCGGAGATGGGAGTCATAAAGGCGGGCCTGCCGGTAATCAGCAGACCTAGCCTGAATCAGCCGAGTAAACACACATACGAGTACAGACACTCACATAACGGGGAAAAGGTGCATCCAGCCGTGCTCAGCTGTATGTCACCATGCAAACAATCAAACATGCCCTCCCTTGGTCACATGATCCAGCAGGTCATTGCTTACATTTTTTTTGCTTCAGCACCTGGGCTTGTGTACAGTGCAGCCGTGAATTTGCTGCAATCTGCACTTCATTAAAAGCAGCACGCAGGGTTGACCCATTATGTGAGATGTTGCATGCCCCTGGACAGTGACTGCCAATGAGGAAATGGAGCAAACGCATGTAGGAGTGTCTATATGCATTGGAGTATTGGTCAATTCAAAGCAACATGCCTCAGCTCAAGCTTTGTTCACTGTTCCCAAATCAATACCCCAGGACCATTTATCAGTGAAGCCACATTTATAGTAGAGGAACTCTTTTAATTAAGTTGTCTTGGCAAAGCCAGCTTTCTGTTTCTCCACTGGCTTATTATTATTTCATCATTTAGCTGCTTCCAGCTCTGGCTTCTGAGGTACAACTACTCTCTTAGACATAAAGGCCCCTAAATGGTTCTTGGCTTGGATGCAAGGTTCTAGGAAAAACCTTCACAATAAATAAATAAATTAATTAATAGATAAAATAATAAATACTGCCATGAATTGCAGGAAACAACAACAAAGTCCTGAAGAACTTTAATCAATTCTGTAAATCCAACAGATTGCTGTAAAAAAATGACATTCTGTGAGATACAGATCAAGCTTCACTTCAAAGAATTTAAAGTGTTGGATTTTTCAGTAATTAGCTGCTGTTTGCCGAGCATACTGAAAAAGTGACTGGGACTCTGTGGAGTCTGTTCAACCTGTCTCTAAATAGTGTAGGGGTGGTAAGCTTCACAGAATTATGTTTGATTTGATCAGTTTTAAACAGAGAAATATTTTATATGCATGAAGTGTATATTTTCATTGCTATAATCTATATACTGTATTAGTATTATATATCTATATCTATCTATCTATCTATCTATCTATATATATATATATATATATATATATATATATATATATATATATATATATATATATATATATATTCACACACACACACACACAATATTGTATTGTAAAACAGTACACAGTACAGGTAACGACAAATAGTGCAACAAATACTGCACTATTACGTGTAACTGGACTTCTAGCAGAACAATCTAGTGGAGCATGCAAATGCAAAAGTTTTATTCTTCACCAAGGTTTTACACTTTTAAACATAACAATAAATATAGGTTAAAGTCTTTGCCATTGGACCAGTTATCAGTCCAGATCTTGAAACATCTGGGCAGGGGTGCGAAACTGGTGGTAGAAGAAGGGGAAAAACACCAGCATCTGAAAATCAGGATAAAGGGCATGTCAGTAAAAGTGTTGTGAAAGCGCAACTCTGCAGAAAGTGCTGGAAGATTACAAGTATGTTTACAGTGTTTTTTGTATATACATATAGAACCTTTACATTTTAAGAGGGTCCTTCATTTTGAAAAAGGTTGTGAGAGTTTAGGTTTTTAAATGTTTTATAATGTAAAGGATCTGGATGAATATATTAAACACTGTAAAAATACTAGTTATCCAGTGTTGTGCACTTTAGGGAATTATGACTTGGTTCTAAAGAACCTTTCTGCCAACTTTATTTTTAAGAGTGTTTCAGACTGGAGTGAAGCATCATGCTTCTGCTACTGGAGTTGTAGTAGCTTTCAGACAGATATTGCTCTGTCATTATCATCTATCTTTTCATCCTTTCCTCCAACTATATTTCTCAACTCTGGTAATTTCTCCAGACTGCTCCTACTCGTACACGGCCAAAAGTTTTGGGATATTGCTTCTGAATTTGATGTTTTTTTTTGTTGTTCTGATAGTCTACTCCTGTCCCATTTCTGGCCTTCTAGGCTGCCTTGTAGGCATTTTATAAACTCTTTTTAAGCTAAATTTATCAAAAGTCAAAAGTGCTGTATTGCTCATTTCTGTCTCTTTTATTTGCTGTTTTTTATTTTCATCGCTCCATTCTCTATAGACCTCCATTCATTTTGCCACTGCCTCTGTTTTTAAGACACAGCTGCCAAATTTGATCTATGGCTTTAGGCTATGCATTTTTAGGTATACTCGTGTGCATGTAAACCTTCTTGTTTTATTTACCCATTTTTTTCCTTCTTTATTTAGACAGTTTTGTCAAGTTTCCTAGTTAAAAAGTAACGGATTGTTCCTCTCATAAGGATTGTATATATACCGCTGCTTTCTTCCATCTCAATGTATGTTTTTTGTTTAAGTACATTTTGTCCTAATTCAGTCATCACTATATTTCTTATGATATATCTCTGTGTGTGTAACTCAAGCTTTTTCATACCCCACTGCTGACTTTCAGCACCCTCGCCCTTCCCCTGGGCACCAGACATACATTCCAGCACGTTTTCCGTCCGCATGCAAAGCTGTCGCAATTAGCCACGGTGCCATGTGCCCACCGTCATGTCTGCTGATATCAGCTGCTGATGTCAGCAAGGACAGTGCCTCAGGTGACCCAGACTGAGACAAAGGGGCCACGCACAAGGCGGGATAGCCATTGCTCATCAGCAGATGTATTGATGGGCTCCTGCCCCTGCTGCCTTTATCAGTAATGGGTTTAGCTGGTTCCCAGGGACCCCCTCCAATGATTGAGGGGTTGGAGGACAAGTAGTAGATTGTAATACTTATTTTGGAGCAGATCCCACATATTTCTCCTGTCCCACAGCTGCAGTAAATAACCGGGCCTGCTCCATCATGTCCCCTCTGGCTTCTCCTCATCCCCCTGCCTGTTCTGGAGATGTCTGCTTTAAACCATCTTACTGATGGAAATCTCAACACAGCACAAAAAGGGGTGGGAGTCTTCCTCTTTCCTCTTAATGTCAAATAATAACCTAAAGATATTATTCTTCATTTTGATCACCCACACACACACACACACACACACTCACACGCGCACACACACACACACACACACACATCTTCCATTCGCATGTGCTTGCTTTATTTAAAGATGCTGTCCTTGAACTGTTTGCCTGGAGTGTTCCAAGCATGCATTCAAAAGCTCCAGCTGTTCATCTTTGATAAGCACTCTGCTTTCTAAAAGGTAATCTCCATTCAGTAGTGCTAGGGATCACATAGAGACAAAGGCTTGCAGCACTTTTGCCATTTTCTTGTTTCTGTTGGACTGGAGTAGGTTCAAGAGATCTTACCTTGGCAATGAACTCTATGCTCTTTATGAATATAAAGGTTCTTCAATCATTATTGGCTTGGAAGCACACTTCTAACAAAACCTTTAATTGCTATCGAACCATTCTGTTGAAAGGTTCTTTACTGACCTTCTGTGTTTTGGAGACCTCACATAGGTTCAGAGTAATTATCAGTGGTCCTCACGTGGGTACGACATATGCTAGGAATATAAGCAAATTATTGTTATGATTAATAATGGGAATAAATCTAATTTCAGGACACGAGTCCAACAAAACAGTTGGCCTTGCTCTCTCTGAGTGGGGAGATGGCACAAATATCTGGGGATCCATTACTGTCCTCCAAGTACCCAGTTCACCCAATGAGGCTGCATTGGTGGCAGTTTGAGAAGAGGTAGTAGCTGACTTCAATTACAGCATATTCTTTTTCTTAATCCCTATTATATATAGCATCATGAGTGAGTTATGAGTCTTAGTGAGTGGGAAGGTAAAACATATTATATAAAAAACATTAGTAGGGATTCTATAGTGTTCAATATACTGGGATACTGATTCCACATTGAATAGGAAAGCTGGAAAAATGTGCAATAATTGCATTCACACTTTGTTGGTTGGTAGTAGAGTGGCTTTTGTAATTTGGACCATTGTCTCAGTAATCATAGAAGTGGTGACCTTGTGCACTCCAGTCCAGAAGGTTGTGTGTATGCCTCATCTTTCTATAAGACTAGAGTCTAGCTGAGATTAAAGTGAGATCAAGTGAGTCAAGAGTATCATTTGCTGTCACACCTGATTCTCAATGAATGTCATTTTTCTTTCCTGACTGGAGTAAATCTGGCATGCCAGTTTCACTCCTCACAAGCCCATCTGGTACTAACTGGACAGAAACTTCAGATGAAGTTCAGTCTATTATACAAATCTGAAATTCTTCCCAATATTTTAACCTGGATTTTACATTTATTTTAATGCCCAAAATGATGTATTTGTTATTTTGCATGTATAATTTATAATGCAAAAGTATGTAATACACAATATCATCACACATCACGTGTCACATGATGTTGCGAATCTCCTGTGAGATTTCCATTATGAACCCATACTGGACAATTGTATTTTCACAAAATCATTCCATTGATATCTCCACAGAAATTTTGTGTGCATCCACATCCCTGTACCTGGACAGCAGGGGTCACAGCAGGTCACATTCTGAAGAGTGATAAACCCACCTAGCCAAGTAACATAGATTCTTGCCTTGGTTTTGTGTATGGCTGTCAGTGTGTGGCAGACAAATATGTTTGAGCACGTGTGATGCCTGTTTTTTAGCATAAGCTGGAGTTCCTGAGTGTTGAATATGGCAAAAACCTTTTCCATTAATGGTTAGAACCGTGAAGAGCAATTGTTTTGGGATCTTTTGTGCTTTTAAGCTGCAGAACACTGAGAATGTTCAGGTCTTGATCTGGGCTTTCCTAAGGAAATTGTATTCGTCCTCAGGAAAGTGTATTCTGCTGAAATGCTAGTGGAGACTCCTACATACAGTAGCACTACAAAGAACCCTTCTTTTGTAAGAGTGCAGTGGAGCACCAGAGAGCACTTCCAACCATTAGGTACTGTAGTGCCTATGGGCAGCAGTGAATGGAGGAGTGGACTTTAATTTTTAGAGCTAAAAGGACATATTGATCTGGGTCTCATGCTGTCAACTGAAGGTTTCTGAACCCTAGGCCCTAAAGCAGAGGGTGCCAGAGGAGCTGGTGCTCTTGGGTCCCAGCACTGTGATGATGCATATTTTAGAGCACAGAGCTTCTGAGAGCTCAGACGGAGACAGTCCCTGCTAACACTAGGACTGTTTAGAAACCTATGTGGGTTTGTATTTGTTTAATAGAGAGAATTGTTTGTGTTTGTATTAATAACATTGCAAAACTTGGTGTGACCAAAACATTGTGTTAAGTGCAGCACCAGACATAATTGGTAGAAATAGTTTAGGCTTTAAAATCTGTTTTCCATGACAATAATGAGTAGTAACAAGTAGTAAATAGTAACAAGAATATATTGCTGTATTATTTTGATTTGTGGTGTGCACAGGTGCTCAAGTAACTAAACCCTAGAACGAAACACTAAAGGAGATTGAAGAATGTCAGAGGTCAACGATAGCTAGTGAAATTATATTTGTTTATCTGAAAGACATGTTTGCACATCATGTACTGAGGATAAAATACCACCTGTACAAGATTATTTCTATCAGCATGCAGTATTGTACCAGCTCTAGTAATTCATTAGCTCTCAAGGATCTGAGAAAGCCGTCCCCAGTTACTCTTAAGACACAATAAATCAAAACAATTATTTAATCAACTTGGTTCTCTTTGTGTGCTTCAAGTGTTTGTGTGTTTTTAAAAGTCAGTGCTGTTACCTAAAAAGTGAGCCTGCAGCCCAACATTTATTTTGGCCAAAGCCCAGAGTTAGCAGAACATCAGTCCATGGACAGGATACAGAAAAATTTAAATTTACATGAATCTGAATATATACATCTAAAAATAACATACCAGAGCAACACAGAAGCATACATGATAGACCAGAGGAGCTAGAAATGCATAGATATAAACAGAAATGACAGCATACTGTAAATGCAAGGATGAAAAAAGCAGTGTTTTACAGATAGTCTTCATGATCTATAGTAAATACATTGACCTGCCAAAAGTCATGGGATAACAGTATGTAAACTGATGAATTACCCCAGAGAACGGCTTGGAAACATCCACACCCATATCAACTGTGAGGTTAGTTTGTGAGGTTGAATACTGGCTAGCATGCTCATGGCAAGGTGACGTGAGGCATGATAGTGAATGCCAGATGGGCGGGACATTCCATTTACAAAGTTGTGCGGGCATTTAACAATCTGTGATTCACAGTGTCATGTGTGTACTTGGAATACATAATACAAGCCATTGTCACCCACAGTGGCGAGCACAGTGGCCGCCCAAAGGTACTTAATAATCACAACCGGTGGCATCTAGCTAGAATTGTGACTGACAGAAAACCACATCCAAATTCAGTGCAGGAGCTCTCACTCACATATCCCACAGGTCAGTGCAGCATTCTTTAGTTTCCATGGGATATGGGAGCACCAGAGTGCCTCGGTTAACACCACATCACTGGACACAGTGCCTCACCTGGGATTGTGAGGTTGCTTACTGGACCCTAGAGGATTGCCAACATGTGTTGTGGTGTCCAGTGATTCATGTTACCAATTGTTTCGGGTTGAGGGTAAGGATCACCACGTCATGTTCACATTGCCATTCCACGAGGAAGCTGGCCAGAGTTCAGCCTCACGCTCAAGATGACACAACTTACACAGGTGTGAGCATTCCCAAGCCGTCGCCTGAGTGAATAACACTTCATAGTCAACTTACATAGTGCTATTACTGCTTTTGCATGTCGTGTATGAAGTCTGTGTTTACATTTGCGTTTTACACCTGTTACTCTATAAGGAACACCATATTATGGTGCTTTTGCATGGTCTTTATCAACTCCCGAACATTGTCACGTGACCGAATATTAAGGACTTAGACAAGATGTATGTCTGCTCAATAGATCAGTGACATTGCTTACACCAAAAGAAAATAATGATTGACACAGAATTGTAAAATAGGTCCTATTTTCTACTGTTAACCTTAGTAAAATGCTGGTTTATGCATTTTATCATATGTCAGTGGTGCTGTTGCAGTAATTTTTCAGTAGGTTATAATATAATTTCAATAGGTATACTCTTTTCCTGCTTGGTGGTCTGGGTTCTCAGAGCTGCCTATCAGAATAAGTCCTGGGGAGTGATAAGTCAGGTAACTGAGAGTTTACTTCTTATACTTATGACATTGGCAGCCATTTGTGGGCAACTTCACTGTGGTAGTTTCAGAAATTCATGAGTTTATGAGGACCAACTGAACGCACCATTAATTTGGCCCCTCATTTTGAGGCACATCTGCGTTGCTTCGCACGCGCATGTCGTTCGTTTCTCTCACTCAGTGACACATGCTTTGATATAGCATGAAGAGCCGTGTTGCATTCCAGACTGCTTTGATTGGCAAGCGGGCGAGTCCCTGAAAAATGTGCCGTCTGCTGTCTGCTGCCTTTCATCTCTGGATGCAGCACATATACCATCTTCATCTCCCCCCAGCAAGGTGTGCTACGGATACTAACCATCCACCGCTTTTCTGACCAGCTTGCGTAAATACTGAGGGAACCGGTAAACCGCACCTGCACCATCAAAGACAGCAACTGGATTATGAGCAGATTCAGTCTAATCTTATTGGAGAGGCAACAGGGGAATGTTCGGTTATGCTTCAAGGCCAAAGTGTATCTGATGCTCTGACAACGATTGACATCTCTAATGTTTTTCTACCCCATAACAAGCACCTCTGCATTGCAGAGAAGCTTTCCTGGTCTGTTTGAAGTGTGCTGTGCCCTAAGGTAATGCACTGGGATGAGGGCTCCTGCTCTTGTGTATGCCTCCACATTTCAGAGTACATCATTAACACATGGTGGGGAGAGAAGCAGCACTCAGAGGCAAGCTGAAAGGGAGAGTTCTAAGAGTAATGAATAAAAATGATGAAATTGGACTGTAAATAACCAAATATGCTAAAAAGGTCTGTGGTCACAATAATTTAATAGCATTAACCTCTTAAACTCTCAGTGTATTACTCAGTTATTAATCTTAAAATATATTATTTAATAGCTACTATATATTACGAGGGAACTTCTCCTTATTTTGAAGAAGAAAGTAATACTATACAGTTATAAAATATACAATAATATCATTTCTAACAAATGATTAAGATTTAAGTCATGAATCATTCTTACAATTTAAATTGAAGCTGGTATTTTCCACTGGTTTAGAGCAAGCTGCGGTGCAAAGTGACACAGTTGAGTCACATTATTACAACCACTTCCCTTTTATTACAACACACTTACCATACAGATGCATTCGGTAGTTCTGTAATTACGGGCTCAAGTCCATCTGTTTCTCTTTATTTGTCACCCTGTCTTCAATGGTCCGGATCCCACCGGACCACCACAGAGCACAATACTTCTGAACTCTCCATAACCATGTCAGTGTCACTGCAGTACTGAGAATGGCCCACCACCCACCATGATACCTGTTCTGTGGCTGTCCTGTATGATCCTGACCACTGAGGAACAGGGTGAAAGCATGCAGAGAAACAGCATGCAGGATATGAAAGTTTGTGGAGAAACAGATGGACTACAGTCTGTAATTATAGAACTACAAAGTGTTTCTATAGGGTAAGTGGAGTGTACAAGGAGGTGGTAATAATGACATGACTCAAGATTGTGGATATTACTTTAAAATAAGACTGCTTTAAAAATGGTTTAAAAAGTAATCAGCTCATAAAGCACATAAATAAAAGGGAAATATTGACCTGTTGTCTGCCAAATTGTGAGCATACATTTATTTAGTCCCCATTAACAGTGATAAATCTGTAGTTTATTAGCACGTCTGTCTGTTTGTGTCTTATTAAATCAGTTATACACCCAGCAATATCCTACTTATATCTGTGGGCATGCTTCTGTGGTGTTCGGATGTGTAAAATTCTGTGTAGTGCATTGTTATCATCCGGAAGACAGTCAACTCGGATGTGATGTCATTCCCAGCATTGACTTCTGAAGTAAAGAGAATTCAGCATTACCATGTCTGATTAGACAAAAATGATCATTTAACATGAAATGACCATATTCACATTCTGAGGTGCTAAGGTCTTAATAAGACATTCTGAATGTGGTTAAGTGGTAGTAATTTTTTAACTATTATCCCATAAAGTTAATGAACACTGATTGATGAAGAAGACAGTATAGAATAACCAGTATATTGTGATGTTTAATATTATAAATGAACCTTTATTCACTATTTGACAAGCAACAGGTCAGTGTTGCCCTTGTTATCTATGTGCTGCAGCAGTTTATAAGGGTTTATGATCTTATTAATGAGCCCACTAACACCATTCACAAATCCTTCACCTGTAATGATTTTCAGAGCAGTACCTTGTGTTATATGTCTTAATTTGGGTCTTATAATGTCCATATGGTGCGTCTCATTGCTGTCTCACAGAAACTTTTTTACATTGGGTCAACATTTCATGGTGGATGGACCAGTATAAATTCTACAACATTTCCTTCTCCTCTTAGTCAGTTGTTACTTTGGAAATGCACATTTTTGAGTGACACCAACATTATATCGGTGAATATGGTAATCAATGATATGTCCAACAATAAGCAGTCCAGACCATCATGCTGCTTTGTGTCCATTTCAGACTTTTCAGTTGCAAATCTACAGGAAAGTGCAGCTCCATTATCACAGAAGACAGGGTGTACAGTGCGTTAGCTATGCTGCCTGTGGTGTGGTGATGCTCTATTTACTTTGATGTATGATGAGTTTTATCTGTACTTCTGTTGGTGCTGTTCTTTTTTTGCTGTTTGGGTTTGTTTTGAATTTTTTTCTTTATTTCCTCCCTGAGCTTGTTGCAAGGTCTTGGTTGTGTGTGTAATTGTCTTTAAATGCTTGTTTATTGTTTCATCCCCCACCCCCTTGGTTTCTCCTTTTTTCTTTTGCATGACGTACCTACTGTTCCCTTCCTCCTTCTCCCACCACCGCTCCTCTGCCCACCGCACCTCCTCTCCTCGTGTGCTCAGACGCTGCGCCCAGCACTGAACCTGCTGCTCACGGTTGGTACCCTCTCCCACCTTTTTCTTGTCTACTAAAGCCCAGCATGTCTGGCTCTGCATGCCAGTTGATCTCAAAGCATGGCTTAGTGCAAGCAGGAGACACCCTGAAACAGAGTAATGCATTGAATTGACTTGATTCAAGTGAAAACAGGTTTAGTGCAACTCAGATGTAACTGTCCTGAATAACTGCCACAGCAGTGCTTGTCATTCAGCTGTTGTTTAAATTGGCCTGGCCTAACCGTGGCGAGATTTCAGATCTCTTGGTATAAAACGTGGCCCACTTTGACTTGGTTTACTTTACCGTGTAGCCATAAGATGGTAGTTTAAAATAATTGTTCATATACATGTGTGTCATACACTGGTGCTTAGCATATGCTGTATTTTTGATAACAGAACACTTTGAGATGCCACACGACTCATTAAGTGAAATTTAAGCACAATTAAAATCCATTAAGAACACAGGTGACTTTGTTGGGTAAAGAGTGGAGAAGAAAAGACCAATCACTATAGGTTGGTGAACACCAGTGAAGAATGTGTTGGATGAGTTCCTTTTAATGAGGACTTGAGGACCAATAAAGTTTCAATAAACATAATAAGCAGTAAGTATTTTTTGCTTTCCCTTTATTTTGGTGCGAGCCTTGAGTCACGAAGACGGCATCACCCTGCATTGTCTTGACCAATGTTGAAAAAAAACTTCTCCTCTGACGTTTTTTACTGAATAGTAAATCGATTATCTTTTTCTAACACATCTACTGTAGATGTTAACTTCCTTTGACTTAATGAACTGTGGGTTTTTCTAATTCACTACAATATCCATAATATGTTGAACTGAACAGACATTATCTTCCCATTTCTTTCTGCTATGACGTTTTCTCAGTTTGATGAGGTGAAGGTGCTACAAAGGGAGCAATGCACTAGATCCTTTTGGTGATGAAAACATTCATGAACTTAGCAGTGGTGTAGGAGCAGTGAAAAATAATTAAGGCCAGAATGAGAGTTAAGGTTAAGTTTTGGACTGAGGTTAAGGTTAGGTTTAGGACCAGGGCCAGAATGAGAGTTAAGATTAGATTTTGGACTGAGGTTAAAGGTAGGGTTAGGATTTACTTAATGAAAGTAACATATTAAGTCTACTGTATGTACCACATCAGCTTAATGCGATTAATGAATCAACAGCACCTCAGATATGTACCTCAGTATATTCAGATGCTTCACAACAGCTGCTTCACTGATATGTTGTTGATGTGTTACTGATACTCTGTTAACAGTTTATTAATGTATTAATGATTTAATTTATTGATCTACACAGCATCACTCAAAGAACCATTTTAGCACCTTTATTTTTGAAGTGTAGTTTAGAGTTACCCCATTCTTTTTGACCACCAGTGTATTGCACACACAGCTACCTCAAAGATGAAGTCAACCAATTAAAACTATTATACAAAATGTTCTGATATGATGTGCATTTGACTCGAGCACATTTAATGCTTTACTCTTTCATTGCACCCAACAGATGAAATGTCTGAAGTGATGAAATCCTGTGCCACTGTCCGTCCATCTCTCTGACTGTGTCTATTCCATTTTGGTTTGTTCTGTTCTGTCTTGTACATGTCCTCGCCCACCGGTCACTCTCACTGACCCCTCCCGTTCAACCAGTAGCTCAGTCTAGGAGCTCTAATGGGAGCAGTCACCCGGTAATTCCAGACCAAATCACATATCCATCTTCCTGCATGAGTCGCTAAGTCCTTGTTGACAGTGTGCCTCGCGAGTCCTCATGCTGCTCCCCATCACACTCTCCTAATCTGCCTGCAATCATTTTTCATGAATTTAGATGATGTCCAAATGGCTGCTTTTTTGCTGAGAAAAATGAAGGAGGACCTCCCTTCACTAGCAGAACGCAGATGGCACCGTACCTCAGTATTCTGGAGCTGCGCTCAAATTACAACCCAAAGGATTCCATTTGCATAGCTAACAGGCTTTGTAATATTTTGCAATGCCGGCAAAAATCTTTTCCATTTTCATCACGGCTCTATTTATCTTCCCTCGCAGCATCAAATGCTTGTGTAAACGCACAAGATTTTAGTACAAAAGGATTCAATAATAGTCTGCAATCATGTCGTCTTTCTGCTTGATGACATGCCTTAGGTAATTTAATAAACACAGTCATATTTCATGTTGCACCTTTTTCTTTGCACACACACACACACACAGATGCTTCTCCTTATTCTGATGCTTTGCTGAAACTGTTCAATATGGAGAGCAGCATTTTTTTTCTTTCCTGTCAACATTTATATATGTGGGGTTAAAATAACAAACAGTAATACAAGGTGAGAAGTGTTCGTGCACACATGCATAATGCAAAACTGATGTTTTTGAACAGTAAACACAGTCTAGGCCTGAATATGGATCAAGAATAAAGCACATGGAGTCAAGCTTTAATTGAGCCGTGGTACAGTTCACTGCCTTTGTAAATACCATGTCACAAGGGCAGTGTTAACCTTGTGCAGTTAGATGGGCCTGGCACTAATGTATCGCCTGAAATTACTGGAAAGTGCAGAATAATCTAAGCACAATTCCCGAGTCTTCAGAAAGCACTTTTGGATTGAAAAGAAATGAAGGTGAGACAAGCTTTTTATCACAGTGCTCAAAGTGGTTTTAAACGCGCTGCTTCATACATGTGTATAGCAGAATTGTTGCCTCTAAATGTGCGTATGTGCTGTGTGTGCAGAGGAACAGAGGCTGGTTTTAGTCACATGCACATATGACCACCTTCTGTCCCTATAATCTGAATGAACATGAAATGATTTGTTAGTAAAATGTCAGCTATGCTTCTCCATTCTTTAATCTGGCTGTGGAATTGATGTCCTGACCTGTTGCAAACATGCATTTCTGGTAATGTTAAGAGCCTTGTTTGTGTTGGAAATACCATTTTCACACTTCTGAGAGACATATTGATCTGGCAATATAATGCTCACTACAGAGAACATTACGGAAGTGTGTTTAGCAAACCTATGATGTTGTAGCTGTCAGGAACTAATCCACATTGTTTACCGAATGGAGTCTTGCGCCCAGGAAAGGAGGTCACATACACAAACAGAGAAAGGCACATGTGAGCCCCTCTTTGAACAATCGCTCATTTGCATCTTGTAACAGAGTGTCCATTTTTATGTGGTTCTCTTTTGTAACTGAAGCACATACTCTGTTTACCATCTTATTTTCTTGGGCACACTACTTTCACCGTTTGGGAGATTTCTCACTTCTCTGATAACAGTCTTTTTTACTCTCTCTGGTGTAGCCTAGCAACAAGCTGTTCAAGGAATAAGTGAGGTTTTCAGCTGATGTCGGTGGGGTGTGTGGGGGGGTACTGACAGGGTGGGCAAGATTCCTCAGTGGAACAGAAAGCAGTGAAGAGTAGCTAGCACATTACCACAGAAAGTAGTCCCATTTGAGTATTTTTTGTTGGATTGCCTGTTTTGCTAGCCATCTCTTCCCTTGCCAGGAAAGAATCGTGCAAAGGAAAGGGGGGGGTCTTGCACTTGGCCTCAGCTTTTTTTGAAATTCCACTCATAATGCCCACCTTGTTGGCTTTGGCGTGAGGTGCTGTTGGGCGCAGCTGCAACAGGAATATGAATCACGCGGCAGCTGAGGAAAAGCATGGCTCTCTGGGTCAGATAGATCAAATCCTTATCAGCGTGTTAGAGTCCCTGTCATCCGGCAGCCCTATAGCCCTGATGCTCACGCCTGCTATTAATCGCTCCTCTCTCACCTGAACCAACATGTTCAGTATTTACTGCCATCCCCTCCCTGCCCTGCGGCCCCCTGCCTGATCTATCAATACCTTGTCACTATGTTTTCATAGCAGTAAATGAAGAGGACCTTTCGTCCAATCCCTTTCCTTCCATTAGACCCGAGGAATCCCAGGTGAATGCTGATGAAGAGAGCCTGTTTGCATGGTCTGGTGCCTCTCTTGCCGTATCTCTCTCCCTCCCACTCACAGTCGCGCTCATATCGCTCCATCCAGGCATAGTCTTCACTCCCCTCTTCATTTCCAAACAGGATGATTTAACACACTTTGCTTCTTTTTGTTATTTCATCATCCTTTGTTCACCGCCGCACGGTAAGTTGAGGCTCAGTAAACACAGGGCCTGCATATCTTGAACCAACCGATTCGGTGACGTGTCTTAAGTAACCTGACAGTGTGCGCATCAGTAAGAAGAGTGGAGAGGAAGTGCTCTTTGTGGTGCATCAGATCCCATCAGATATGAAATTACTGCACACTAGCCAACAGTGAAGGGATGTTGTTCAACTTTTACAATTATGAAAGGTGAAAAAAAAGCTTTTCTTATTTCAGTTTAGTTAGTTTGATACGTCCCTTTTCATACGGGATGAGAAATAGTGATTTTCATTTTCCATGTACTTTAACCAAACGTCTGCTTCAACTTTGATAATACCAATTCATGAATTATGTCTAAAATTTTCTCTTTTGAATGCTGAAGAGACAGTCGTCTTTAATGAAACAAAGCCTGTAAAATGAATAGCAGGCTTTAGAAACGTATGAATAGAAAGCCGCAAGTAGCGCATGCGAAGCCAAAATTAAGCAAGGGCTTACTGAAGGCTTTTCTCCCCCCCCTTCTCTCTCTCTCTCTCACTCACTCATATACACAGTCCCTCTCTCTTCCTTCACTCGTAAATCTAAGCCCCTGTTTGACATGAACTTAGCCGGCACTGATGCGAAGCTGTTTTACATGCCAAAAGTGCCAATGGTAACTGTCTGTCCCTCATCCTCTCAAAGCTGTCGCCATGACGATGCCCCTGCCCTGCCCTTGTGCAGAGTAAAGTCTGTGTTATTGAATGACTTGTTTTCAGAGGCTCAAATTTGAATTCCCTTCAAAGACCACAAAAATGAAATGTGTAGTTTGGTGCACCTTGGTGTATGTGTGGAGGCAGAATGTTGAGGGCTCCATGGCACCATGTACAATTGCTTCTTCCTAATAAATAGAAGCCCCGGTAATAAAGTTGAAAGTCTGCTCTTTGCTTTGCCAGTCATAATGAACATAACTCTTAGAGGTTGGCAGGGTCAAGATATCCCGTGATTACACCCTGGTTGCCTTCCTCCTTTGATTTACCAAATATATGCAACTAGCTACTCTCCTCGTTCCACCAGAGTAATGTCTGGGGGTTATTCAATGCCAGGACCGTGCTGTGTGGGCCCAGGATTCCCACTTTAACTGTGTTCTCTTGCTCCATCTTCTGAGGCTAGCATTTGCTGTACCGCTCCCTTCTGTCTGCTGGCCGAGAAAGGGCAGGCCGGTAACAGCTCTGGAGCGGCAGTGCAAGTCGATCCCCAGCCTACACTCTAATCCTCTATCCGGAGAGGTGAACACGATGGAAAGGACACACCTGCCAACATGCCTGTCAGGCTGGGCGCGCGTGGAGGAGATAATTGAGCAGACTCTGAACCACAGGGAGCACCATAGCAGAATGCAGTGGGATAATGACCACTTTGCTCTCAGCTGGACGGCAGCAGGTGAAGCAGAAGAGTTTGCGCCTTTAATATCCTCGAATTGTCACATGTGGATGCCATTACAGCCAGAGCTTTCATCAATCAACAGGAACAAGTTCTGCCTTGGCTTCAAGGATAGCTGACTCACAGTCTTCTGCTCTTTCTCCTTTATTTCCTTTCATTTCATGACTGGAGCCTCATGGTTTCATAGGCTTGTGTGTGGCTGTCAAAAGTGCTTTGCGCTACCACATGGTATGGCCAGTGAGCAGGGTTTGAGCAGAGATGGGTAGATGCAGTGCTGGGGGGAAGCCTTCAGGACTGCCTGCAGGCCCCTCACAGGTGATGCACATATGCTGCAATTAGTTTGAGAGCATGGACTGGAAGGGCATCTATACACAAACACACGCTCACACACCCACACACACCTTCCTCATTGCTCTGTGTTCCTCACTACTGACTGGTGAGCAGAGCCTGAAAAAGAGGATGAGTCTGGACTTGAGACGGAGCTAATTCCCCTGTAGACACTGGTCTACCCAGATACCCACTCTAACCAGGGATCTAATTTATTGCAATATTTCCATCTCCTCACCTGTATACTTTGACAGCCTTGTGGTCCAAATGCTGAGCCAATGCCTAACCATGCTAACAAACCCTCTGTTTCAACTCTTTGCCTCATATCTCTTCCAGCCTCTGTAACAAAGATGTGGTTCGATATTTATGTTTATTGGTTACATTCATATCATATAATTTCCAGAGGTATTACTCAGTACTTTACTTTATCAGATTTGGACCAGATTTTGAAGTCAGACACTGAGAAGCTGAATAATATCTCCGCTTTCCAAGTAAAAGTTGAGGGAGTGTTCTCTTTAATATTTACTTGTTGGAAGTTGCAGACTCTGTCCTGAATGGGCCAGATAACTGTCTGATCAAACTGTCAGTTTCCTGCCTCATCTGGAATGTAAATGTTCCAGAGTCCATTAAAAGTATCATAATAGTATGGTTGAAAGTCACTCTTGTCAGGAGGAACAAAAGTCCATACTGAGAACAGGGAACCATTTTCTCTGTAGACTGCATTCTGCCATTGACTTGCCTTTCATTTGTGCACTGTATTAAAGACACAACTGTTCAGGCTTCCACCCAATCAGCCTGCCAAACATTTTCATTTGCACCACCAGAAAGTGGCTAACCAGTGTTCCCTTGTCCCTCAAGCAAATTTTGGCAAAAGCCACACAAAATATGTTTCCACTAGTCATGCTAGCATGGTCCTCTCACCAGGCAACTACTGGCATGTTATTCATCTCATCCCCCCTACCATTGTGAAGTTCATTGTGAAATCTGAAGCCATTTACTCTGCCATGCCGTTAATGGCATAAAGAGTCCGAGGGCATTTTTGCATCGCAACCCAGTCTGTCGAGCACATGCTCACGGCTGCTCTCGGCTTGCTGTGATTGGCCGCCTTGAGCAGGTCGGCCAGTTTCTCAGCGACTGGGGAGAAGAATTAGCACTGATCCCACGGCTCAGGGGAAATGAAGGAGGTGTCTGAGGAATAGGCCCGGCCTGTGCCTAGCTTTGTGCGGTTCCCTGGAAGGGACATCTTATCCTGGATTAGCTGAGACAAACCTCACTTCTTCTGCTTCTCGCAGTACAGGGCAACCGCAGTCCCTTGTATTGAATGTGTTGTTCTCAAATTTGCATAATGCTGGATTGTTGTGGATGCAAGTTACTCCACAAAGCTTCTCCAACAATCCAAGGGTTTTTTGTTGTCTGAAGGGCAGACGAGTTAAAAAAAAGAACATAACCTGGAGTAGATTTGCATTGCATTTATTGAAATTTCCAAAAATGGGCCCCAAACATGGAGGTTGTTTGTATATTTCAAGGAGTCAAAAATCAACCTATCAAGCAAAAAAAATCTGTAGAGTCCAGGCATCTTGTAAAGGTTGTCCTCATTTTGCTCTCCTGCCTCCTGTCACCCCTCCTGGCCCAGTTCTGTCCACCCCTGTGTACTGTAAATATGGCTCTGTGGGGGCTGCCATGCCTGGCAATAATGACAAAGCTTCAGGCTACAGCTGACAGGGACGGGTGGCCAGCGTAAAGGGGATGATGAACACACACCGAGGAGAGAAAAGGGTAACTTGGAAGCTAAGTCAGTTATGGTTCCAACGTTTCTCCTCTGCCTCTGTGTAGGATTGTATTACTGAGACATAAAGGATAGGTTCTGGGCCTTTGAAAGCGTGAGATACAGCACAGATCAGTAATGGGTTCCTTCTCACAATCCTGTTTTGACCACCAGTCTGCTGTTGCTATGGTATCATGCCTACTTTGTCAGATAAGGCAGGAGTTATGTTTTTAGAAATTAAATGAGGACTGCTGTTGTTTTGTTTTTGTTTTTCAAAGAGGCCTCATCAGATTTCTTTATTTCTGAGGTAATTAGATTTTTAATATGTTTAACCAGCAACCTTTCAGAATAACTCCAGAGATTTGAGTGGAGGAAATTGAGTGGAAATTGAATTGAATCTAACCAGCGTTTGTCATCTACAATGGGCCATGCTTTAGTTTAATCACTAATTATTATCACAAAGTGTCTGAAGAAGAATCTCTCGACTCAAGGGAATTTTTTTGTTGTTGCTTTCATTTGTTTTCAGATCACATGTTGCTTTCATTTTTGCAAACATATGCCATTTTGGGACAAATCTCGTCACGTATCACAGATGCATTGTGCAGTAAGGGCTACCTAAAATCTGTCTGGAATGTTTGCCAGATTTTTCATAGCTTGCCTGCCACTTTGATTGCCTTATGTTAAAGTTATCGTTAAATAATAAACTGCTCCGTGGAATCACAGATTGCTGAAAGCTGCAGGGGCTTTAAGGTAGACTTCTTAAAGCCTGCTGACATGTTTTATGTTCAAATTCCTTTTCATTCAGTGTGCACATGCACATTCATTTTCACTCAAATCTCTCAACGGAAAATGCTTTCAAATCCAGATTTACAATGTGGAACCAATGCAGACCAATTACCTTTAAGTGGGTACAGTGGAATAAAACATTATACACAAGCCGCCCGTTTAAGTGACAGTTAAAGATTGGGTCAATGAGATTTTTAATTACATTCCCACAAAGGCATCGGACTGCTTCTGGGCTGGAGGGACACAGGTAAATGCAGACAGGCTTTGTAATAACACATCTGTCATCCATCTGCCCATAGGCCCAAGAGCAGAGCTCTTTCATTACAGTCTGCTCACACTCTCACAACGGCAATCACTATTGCTTAATTAGAAGATTAGAGGATCCAATTAGAAGATCTCCTGTCTCGGAGATCAACACGTCCTTTGAAATGAGACACTTTTGTTGCCCTGAGGGTCGACATTTCCTTCTTGTCAATTTGATTGCGCCTGAGTGAGTGCAATGGGCTCTGCTAGCCTGTGGGCACATGCTGGCCTGGACATCCTTCCAGAGGAGATTTGGATTTCTCAGTAGAAAAGGAAAGCACATTTACACAACCAGTCCTGGAGAGCCATTTACCAGAGAAAGTACAGTATCAGTGCTGCTTATATGTTTCTTTAGCCCTTTTGTTCCTGAAGTGAAATCTGCTGTTCCTTTCACGGACTTCTTTTATGTTACTCATCACTTAACCTAATAACAGTGCATTTTAAGTCTAGGTATAAGTAATATGCAGTGGACTGCTGTGGAGCCTCACTCTGCATGGGGAGTCACCATTTCCTTCCATCATGGAAATGGCATCCAGGGAGAGAACAATTAAGGAAATTGCCACAGCCATTCCATCGTGTTTGAAAGTCAAAACACAGTGGCAGAAGCACCGCTGCTTTTTACAGCATGAACGTTTGATCCTCAGAGTGTTTTCAGGTTTTCACTATTTGTGTATCTTTTTAGCAAAAGCTTATCTAGTGCCTAAATGTTACATCAGCTTTTGTGCTTCCACCAGAGGAGAGTTTTGATCTGGGATTTGTGTTAAACAGTGTCAAATTTAATGAGAGATCCGATTAGAGGGATTTATTGCAATAAAAGGAAACCTGGTTTTCTTCTAAGGACTGTTTGTGTGAGTCAGTATATCAGCAATGCAATCACAAACAGGTTTAGACACTGTAACTGGCAATGCACAAAATGAAATCTGATTGTATATCATTTTATTTTAATGTAATTTGAACATAATTGTTTACATTTTGAAAGTAAATTAAAATAGCACTGGCAGATCGTCAGCCGCAAACCCCCATCGGGGGTGATTTCCATGGTGGTTGAGTGCACTCCACAGTACTTCATAATCCAAAGTGCTTTTCCCTGTGAAATCAAACTGGATAATTAGGGCCAAATCAAGTGATGAATCCAATAAAAAACTGGAAGACATTTTCAAAATTCTTAATTATTAGTACAATGCTGAAGAAAATCAAGCAATAGCAGCCTCAAAACATGTTTCAAATATTATTTTCCCTAGCTATGTTTAAGCGTGCAGCTATTTGATGTGCCACTTATTAAGAATACCTCTAATAAGTCATATTAGTCATTAGACTAAGCCAGTGTTTCTCAACCCTGGTCCTGGAGGCACCCCAACCCTGCATATTTTACAGGTTTTCATGCTCCCACCACATCTAATTTAACTAATCAGATCAGTAACATGCCTTTGTGCAGGTCAAGGGTGCCTCCAGGACCATGGTTGAGAAACATTGGCCTAAGCAAAGTCATTTTAATATTTGAACAAACAATTCAAGTGCAAATAATCAGGAAACAATAAAGCAGAATCCAATGGGAGTTTCAGGCACATATGTAAAATAAAAATGCGTAAAAAAGAAACGAGTCATTATCACATGGACACAAACAGTAAATTATGATGATAGGTTGAGCAAAGGCCATTTTAATTGTTCACTAGGGGATATTATCTATTGCTCCTTGAGCTTCATTTGAGAAAGTTATTAGAACTGGGCAATGACCGCCCAAATCCAGAGTGATAAAACAACTGCCATCTTATCTGGAGGAAGTGAAATAATTACTTATGAGAGCAAGATCAAGTGTAGCCAAAGGCTTTGCCCATTTGAGGACAGATGCACATATCAAAACACTTTTTTGTCTGCCAGCCTTCTCTGTAAAGAGTGAGATAGATCACAAAATAATCATCTGTCTTTGAAAACAGCCAAGCAACATTCTAACCTTTGGTGATGGTCAACAAGATTTTAGTCTAGACGTAGGGCCGGCTCCTTTGTTGAATTGTCATTTTGTATCTTATCTCAAGACTTGTGTTAGTATAGTTTTGAAAAGCCAAAGACATTCAGAAGTGAATTCAAGACAAAGGCACTACATTTGGGGAGAACACCTTCTGATCCTGAGTACTCCAGAATGTCAGCCTTGATGGAGAACAAGAATAGGTGGATCAATACGTGATTGTCTGGCATACTCTATCTTAGTGTACACCACATTTTAAAGAGCAAAAGGGATGGTGTGGCTGTGACCACAGACAAGGTCACACCTTATGTTTCCTCAGCGAGGCTGAGGATGTGCTCTACAAAGGCACCACTACATTTATTTGATGACCCTCTCTAGCCAATCCCCCAACCACAATACAACTTCATTGTCTTGGTTGTCGTCTCCTAGACGGCAGACATGAACTCCATCACTAGGAGCCTGTTCCAGAGTGAGCCAGCACAGCTGCCCCCAGAGTCCTCTCCCAAGACCCTAGGAGAGAGAAAAGTGTGCTCTTCTACTGAAGGCCAGATTGCTTTTACACTGGTATTTTGCCTGCTCCTGAATGTCTCAAGGTGGCTCGCTGGCATCATGGCCTGCTTTGTTTGCACTCACTGGTTTGCTCTCCGTCCACCGGTTGTTCTCATTTGGACTTTGAACACTGGAATTAAATGTCAGCTTTGGGTTTCCTCTTCCCTTTGTGGTGGTGTGAAATGGGACTTGCAGGATTGTGAGGCTGTTAGTTCTGTCCATTACATCACTCTTCTTTCATATTTTCCTCCCAACGGCTTTGGCTCGAAGCTTTGCAACTGATGTGATGCCACAGTACGGTTTTGATATTCCCTTTGAATTTACAGTGTATGTGAGCTAAAAGTGAATCAGCTTACAAAGATGCCCCAAAGAGTCCAAAGTGATAGTAATCATATTTTCCACTCAATTTAAAAGCTAATGCTGTGATCTCCATGCTAGCATCACTGCAAACCACATGAAAAGGAAAAAAAGAGTGAGAGTGGTTACATAAAGGCCTGTGTTGGTGCATCTTACAGTGCCAGTTTGGTTCTTTTAGTCAAACAGCATTAAAATATATCCATAGCTATTGATTTTGCACACAAGTTTTCTTTTTTTGTTGTTGTTGTTGTGTCCAGTAGAGTTCATGTGTCTAGTAGTACACAACTCCAGCTGGTTTTACACAGACCCTTTCATCTAGCCATAGGGCTCCCTCACTTACCCGAGAGCCAGTGCCGGCCTGAACTGAGCTTGGCTGAAGATACCCCCTCTGGATGAGCCCAGAATGTGCTGTGTACTGAGGTTGTCTCTCATTTTCCTCTACACTGTAGCCAATAGCCTTAGGTGTGGACCCCAGGAGTCCACAGCAATCCTATATCACCACAGGAGAGAGAGTTTAGAAACCACCCACTGTCCAGGAGCTGGGCTAGAGCTATGCTGAACCAATGTAATTTGCCCACATTGCCCTAAAGTTTGCATGTGTTATTGTTGGATAGTTGATTAGATGTAATGATATTTTACAAAATAAAATATGTGATTTAACATGCAAACTTTGCTTAATTTAAATATGGCATTTTATAATTTACTAAAGATATATAATCTACAATCATGTGAAATAATTAGGACACCCCCCAAAATATTTAGTTTCTATTAAGAAATATGGATATATCAATATTGGATTTTCTTTGGAACAATATCTATAGATATTGCAATCTATAGCATTTACATCACATTGCAATGAAGTTTTGACTTTTTTCAATGACTTGCCAATTTCCTACTGAAGAAAAAGCTAGAACACTCTATATCCTAATAACTGGTATTTCCCCCTTTGGCTAAAATAAATTAATTCTTTCTTCTGAGCCTTTCCTTGGTGGATTTACTAGAATGTTATGTGGGTCATTGTAATGTTGCATGGTCCATCTCTGCTTCAGTATGAGTGTTGAGACAGGTGACTACTGTATAAGTTAATATCTGATGGGGCATAAACATTGGGGGGCAGCAGAGGTCTCAAATCCAGGATACAACTAATGTGTTAATCTTATTCAAATTATAACATTAAATATATGTTATCTTTATTTTAAAAATAAAGATGACTAAAATGGTAAAAAATGGTCTTTGATGGCTGGTGTCTACTCATATTGTTCACCTCATTTGTTAATTAGCAGTTTTAGTAGATATGTTTGTACAGAGAAATCCTCAAATTGTGCTTGGCAGTGGACCACAGTTATAGAGCCTTTCAAGGGAGGGTGGCTTAAAAAGCTGTTTTGTAAATGAGATGGGTGTTTTTAATTAGAATGTTTATAAAGAAAGTTTTTTTTTTTTTTTTTCCCCAATTAAATAAATAAATAAATAAATCCATACGTCCAAATCAAGGATCATTAAGAAACCTTTTTAGAATATAAGGGTAACTGCAAAACTGTATTCACTCAATGAGAAACTTGAGTACATGAGTACAGTGCCATCATGAGTACAGTGCCATCAGTCCTGGGATCCTATCTCGACAGCCACTGACTGCACGTCCAGCTTTAAAGCTGTAGGATTCAATATGCAGGCACTCTCTCCCCTCACTCTCCTCCCTAATCCAATCAGGATGAGTGATTGGGTATTCCAGCCTCTTACCTTGCAGTCATAAATGTTAAACAGGAGTACTGTTTGTGGTAATGATTCATCTATAAGCAGCATGCAATACATGTAATTAAATGACTCATTCTAGTCAATTGAGATGAGAGCAAATTTCAGGGGTTTCATTAAGATGCCAATTTCTCAGAATTATTGAATATTCTGCAGGCAAACTGGCTGGATGAGATTAGACGTGGTTGTTTGAGAATTACTCACTTCTAAACCATCTGCCTCTCAAATTACACATTACCCAAACTGTTGGCTCACCGTGGACCCTTATTGAATTACAATTCTGTCATTGTGTTAAGTGTGGCTCTGCATACCTGTGTACTGCCACATGCGGCACGATCATGAGCTTCAATCTTCTCTCTTATTGTTGCGGCTGTGCTCCGCACAGCCCTTCATTTAACTGCAGAGAAAGAGAGAGAGAGAGAGATTGCTGAAGCCTAGAAAAAAAGGGAGTGAGAGGACGAGATGGATGCTGGATGGGAACAGACAGTTCTCTCCCTTGCATTCATTCCATTTGTTAAGTTATGTTAATTATTGTCAAGTCCACACAGTCAGCGAGAGCAACACGAAAAGGCGCTGCACCCAATCTCTGGTGCGGCAGAGCAGCTGGTGAGGCTGACAGACCAGTGAGGAATGAAGAGATTTAGGAGAGTGGTTCAAGAGGAGAGATCTCTGACATTTCCATAGTCTGTTTATCCCTCCGTCCCCCCTCCGGACTGCTGCTGGAGCCCAGTCCACATTAACATCTTAATAGGAAAGTGTGTTAAACTACGTCTTTACCTCCTCTTTGGCAAGAGTGAATTAGGTGTCAGGCGGATTCCCACTGACTTTAATTGAATCTGCTGTCTGCCTGGAAAAAGGGGGAAATTTGAAGTCAAAATAACCTATTAGATTTATCAAGTAATGTTTGGTTGGCTTTGGCAGCTAGCACTGCAGCATTATTTCCCCTCCCCGCTCTCTGATCTCACACGCCGGTTGTTTATGAGGTGAGATTGGGTAGGATGTTGTACAAGCACACCGCTGTGTGTTTCCACGGTTTTTGTTATCCTCTAATAAGTTGTGGCCTGCAGTTTTTGTTTTTGAACTCCCCCAGGAAATCCCCCAGCTCTCAGATTTAGGCCAGAGATGAGTGTGGAAGATTGCGTGAGTAAACAGGGAAGACTGATCAGCTCCTCGTGACTGGATTACAAACAGCTGGATTGTTCTGCTGCACCAGCCCTATCTCACTCTTCTATTCCCATCATCTTACTCTATCAGGACAGGGGTGTTTATGTTTTTTTGGGGTTTTTTTGCCAGGAGTGACGGAACAGTAAATATAGACATCCAAATGTGCAGGAGGACCTGTCTTAGGATTCGCGTTTCTCAGTTGCACCGTCTTACCCTATCTTGGATGTGAGTGTGCAAGCAGTGAAGCTGATGTCATCGGTCTGCAGAACGTTGTCTCTCCATTTTCTCTCCCCATCTCCCACCAAACTCTTTAATTTCCGAACTGAGTGTGAGATATTGATGAAAAATTTTGCTCCTCCTTTGCACCGTGAAGAACCAATCAAGTCCACAGACCGGCATTAACTTCGGGTTGTCATGGATCCCTACACTTGATCAATAAACTTCACATATCATTATGGTGTGCCGCCTCAGAGGCCTGCCTTGTTCTCGGTCAGAAGTAGTATAAATCTTTCTTAAAAATTGCCAATGAGTCACATTTTTAGTCTGAAAAGCAAAGTGTGTTTCAGTGCCAGGTTAATTCGAGTCATAGGACTGAGCTCTCACGGAGTCTGAAGCCGAACACCATCTCTTTAAAAGCGAATTGTTAACTAACTGGCTATCTGCCTTCCTTACTGCTGTTCTTAACACCATTTCTGATGCTGGTGTGTTTCTACTGAGATGGAATCTTTCCTAAATTTGTTTTGGAATCTTTTCTGTGACTGAAAAGAAACTCTGACCCAAACTCTTCATAGTTCATTCTGCAGTAAAGGGGAGGACTGATTGAATTTTGTATACTCATTTTATATGAATCGATGAGTGCAGTGCACAGAAAGCACTAATACTACATACTACCAGTCAGACTTAAACCAGAAAATTTCAATTCAACCAGTGGATCTTCCTTCTTTGGGAGAATGGAAACCAGGGGCCTTTGAAAAGAGGTTAAACATCTTTTTCTTATAAATATTACTAATACAGTCCGAAATCCCTAATGAAATAATCTGTTAAACATAACTAATTAAACACATGATTAACTATGTTTAGTGTAACCTAATGTTTTTACTGTGTGCATATCTAATAGAAACCTAAAGCCCTGATTAGACATCCCAGTGCCCAGTACAGAGACCTTCAAACAGCAGCTGGATTACATGGTGATTTCATTCAGCTAACTGCAGACTGCAAGTTGCAATAATAAATCTAATTTCCATGCAACTTGACATTTACATGAAGCAGCCCTCTTGCAACTAATTCAATTATTTCACTGATAAACATAAGTCAATCATAATTTATATACACTGTGTAATTTTGAAGAAATAAAGTATTGAATACTGCAGCTCTTAAAGCCATAGAAATACTGATCATTACCCTGCAGGACCACCACAGAGCAGGTATTTTGGTGTGGTGGGTCATATTGGGGCTGTTAATTGATTTTAAAATAGTAACTAATTAATCACATAATTTGCCCTAATGTATTCCATTATACTGTTTGAATGTCACTGTCCATTGTGTGCTAATTGTAATTAGTTCATTTAAATTATGGTGTTTGACAGAGTTTCAGGCAAGTTCCCAGTGAGTTGGAAGAAGATTTACATTATTAAATGCAGTGCAATTTAGTTTTTTATTATTATTTCTTTATTTTTTTTGCAAGCTTTAAGAAAGACATGAACATTTCACTATGAGCCAGCCATACTAGACCACACCTATTAAACAACTTGCTTGTGAATTTGATAATAGACCCAAAGAGCTTGTCTTTAGCAAAACAACCTAGACAATTGCAACAACATGTCAGAAGGACACAAGGCCATGTCCAGAAGGTATGTTTAGCACAAAAAAGAGAAGCCAAGAAACAGAACATATATGATAATAACTAATAATAGAACATAGCATGTAGAAAATGTAAGGTAAAAAGAATTTGTAGAGTTGTCCACTTTTAGAATAGTGGGGCAGTAAATTAACCTCAGCTCAAATAAAATCCCATCGAAATAAAAAATTAAATTAAGATATTAGATTATCTATCGGCTTATGACATGAGAAAGATAAGAATGATGCTCATATCTTGGACACATATCATTGACTCTTCTTAGTGGAATAGTGGTCTCCATAAATGAGAAGCAAGAAAATAGGTTTGATAGTTAAACCCAGTGAAAGATGTGGCTTAATGTTTTTCACAGTTAAATAAAACACTCAAATTGAAACATAAAATAATTCACAAATTTAACAGCTATAGATGGACAATATAAAGACGCAAATTGTTAAACATTAATTAAATGATAGACTATAGTTCAGCTCCAGTGTTTTCTGATGCAGACCACTTTATAGACAGTGATTCAATTAATGAATTAATGAGAAAGTATTACGTTGTATATTACATTACAAATAGAAAGACAAAAGAATGTATAAAAAAATAATAACGACTATATGTGCATTTTATCAGACACACATTCTTCATTTAGCTACCTGTGCTCTGAGCAAAGAGGGTTCTGTATAGTACTGAAAGGGGTTTGCCTGACTCTTAAAGAGAGTGGAACTCATGGTGAAGCTATTGGTATAGTATAGGTTCTGTAAGGAACAATACATGCTGTGCTGGCTCTGCATAGAACCATTACCTCCAGTAAAGGACTCTTGAAGAAGCCAAGCATCTGTTTTATAATTCAGCCGAGAAAAGAGAATGACTAGGTGTTATAAATTTAATCTTACTTTTGTAAGATCTCGAGAGTAGCACAAACTCAATTGCCTGTTGTTTGTCATTTTGAATAAAAGTTTAAAAAGCCTCTTTTGAGGCCACTTTTGAACTTGTTAAGTATGATTATTACCCCGACTTCATGCTGATAGTCAAAAATCTGGCATCTGAGGCTATGTTGGAAGTACCTTGAAGAAAGGAAAAACACAAAAAAAGGTAGTGATGCCTCCAAACCATTAGGGAGCATAAGGCTTATTGGGCTGCAAGAACAATAGGGCTGCCTAACCAAACTTCAAACAACAACCCAAAGCTGTTACCTGTTTGAACCATGCAAGAGCTGTGTTCATTTTGTGGTGGCTGATGGGATCATCTAATTCTCAAAAGAATCCACTGGGTTAGGCGCTCCACTGGGTTTAGCAACTCATCAAAGTTCTTATCGCTCTCTGCTTCCTGCAAACCCATCTACCATTGTGCAAAACAAGGTTCACGACCCACAAGTATGCCACAACCTCATGAAGAAGGATTTCTGCATCCATGAAGATAGGCTTGTATGTTAGCAATGGAATGGCCACTAAGCAGTCACTGATTGGGCCTTTGAATTTCCTAGAGTTTTTAAGATAAAAAAGAGTCTTTGTTTACTCAGGATCTGAATTGCTTATGATGTAGAAATTGCGTTTTAATACACCTTGAGAAATGCAGCCCTCTAAGAACCTTCCAAATCCTGCTCCTGCCATTCTTTCGATGACTTTTGAATTGGACTCACTCTGTCCAGTCTTCTCTTTAAGGCATTCACTACAATGTGGAATCTTTGTGCTCTTGGCCCAGTAGACTCCAGAGCGGGAGCAGGAGCCCAGAGAGCAGTGGATCATGCTGTTATTGGAGGAGTGGTGGCCGTGGTGGTCTTTGCCATGCTTTGTCTGCTTATCATTTTGGGACGATACTTCGCAAGACACAAAGGTATGTAGGCAGCTCATTTCTCAACCAAATTGGACACACTCTCAAAGATGAGGTCAAGAGACCTACTAATTATTTGGTGTAGGATTTTTGGTTCGCAAGGACTCTGCGGAGGTGCAGTCTTTGCAGGAGCAGGACGGCTGACACTTCTGTCCCTTTGCGTTTGGTGCAGTTGTATTTCTTTCTCTCTTTTTTATTATGAAGTGGGTCCACTTTTCATAGGGGCTATTGCCTTCATTATCAAGGAGCAGACTGTGGGGACAGGAATAATACCACTCGGAAATGAAGTTTGAAGTGGATTGGTTATTCCCACCACCTTGTTAGACTTTCAAGGTTAATCCTGAAGCGCAAGTCGAACCAAATGGAAACCTCCAGCATTTCTGATTTGGAAAGGTTTTCATGGAAATTGAGGAATAGATTTTCATGAATTAATGGTGACTTGGAGCAAAGCGATCAACAGGCTTGTTCTTCAAAACATGTGCCATGCCCATTTTGCACTGATTTGTTGCTTTTAATGGTGCTCATTTGCTGTTGCAAATGAGAGCTGGGGAAATGTATTCTGTAATCAAACTGTCTCCCATGTTTTATCATTTGGAATTTGCTTGTGGGGCCCTGCGAACACTTGCACATAAAAAGGCAGCATAGCACCACAGTGTGCAGAGCAATGAACACCTTACTTTCAGGCATGCATAGGCCTTGCATTTTAAAGTCTGTGGGATCGACCCTCTCTCTAAATTAAAGAAGCTACTCCAGACAGTCTTTAATCTCTTTTAAGACCCACCAGTTGCATCAATCAGATGCCCTGAGGAGCTGGGGATATTACTTTTATCAACAAGGGTTTTTTTATTTATTTATTTATTTTTTTTAATTTTCCACAGGCACTTATTTCACACACGAAGCAAAAGGGGCAGACGACGCAGCAGACGCTGACACGGCCATCATCAATGCTGAGGGCGGACACAACAACTCGGACGAGAAGAAGGAGTATTATATCTGATTGTGCAAGCCTCTGGTGTTGTTATAATTATTTTTCTTTGTTTTTCTTTTTTTTTTTTTTTTTTTTTTGTTATGTTTTGTTTCTTCCTTTTTTGATGGGTGGGCAGGGTGGGGCATGGAGGGGTAAAGACTAGGGAATGTTTTGTTTTTCTTCCTAGGGATTGAATGATGTAGAATGCTACCTGGACACCTGAGAAGACGTAGGCATCTGTGTTTGAGTAAGGCATGGGTGGTGGGGCAAAAGGGGTGGGTTGGTTTGGTGGGGAGGGATAAGGGGTGGGCTTTGGTTGCCAGATGTTCCCAGATATCACTGTAGAGAGCTTCACCATTCAACACCTCCCAAACTGCTGGTACTATTGTTCAGTTCCTACCATTTGCAGAAACTTCTGTGCCTTGTTCTAAATTTCTTTTCTTAATCATGCTTTTTATTTTTCTCCCCAACATATATATATATATATATATATACCCTTCCTTTTTTTTTTTTTTCTTGCTCACTAATGTTGCTGTCTGCTTTCCTGTGAGGGTTCCATTTACACAGCGCCTCAAGACACCCCTGCACTGTGTAGGCATCGAGTTCTTCTCCTGCAAACCAAAATCTCATCAGATCCTATCCTCAATACTGTGAGCAGGCCAGGTCACGTGGCACCATTTTTAACATCTTTATGGTAATATGGAATATGTGCATCTGACGTCCTAAACATGGGGCTTTCGGGGGGGAAAAAAATCATCTGAGCGAAAAAAAGCTCTCAGTCCCAGTCAGAGGGCTGACCTTGAACGCTGCACCTGTTTCTGTTCTGACAGGCCTGTCTGCATTACTATAGAATGCTTTTATTCTTCCCTCTGTTTTCCTCAATTTATTTGTTAAATTACATGTGCCAGTACATTTGAAGCATTGCTACTGTTCAGAATGAGCATAGGGTCAGACAAATTATTCCCAACTTGACATGCTGCACTTACAGAAGCATATTGTTTGGTTCCACTCAGCTAGATGATAGAGCTGAAAGCCCTTTAGGTATTTATTATTTTGGTTAACTGATGTCTTGGGAATTTCTTTAGCCATATCCATCCAAAGTGGCATAAGAATTGTCGTTACCTTAAAAAAAAAAAAAAAAAAAAAAAAAAAAAGATCAAAAATGCTGTTTGTCTTTCAATTTAGATGCTCTAGCTTTCCTGAGATGGTGATGATGGTCTTGTAGCACATGCTTATCTGACTACCTAAAACTGTGTCAAAGCAAACTGTTGGTAGGTTTTAGATTCTGGTTTCAGTATATATGGCTTGACAATGTAGGACGATACGGCAAATGCCATGTTTGTTTTTTTGGACTCTTTTATTTGTTCTAAGACTTTTAATCCGATTTATAACTGTACTACCTTAAGACGCTTCTTTAACAGACAGAAGGTGTTTACTACTGTAGACACTGCAGTTACATGTGGATAATAACAGAAATCGAATGTGCATGAGCCCCAGCTGTGACATGGTAAATACAGTTGTGCTTGAAAATTTGTGAACAGAATTTGACATAAAACATAATCATATTTTCACACACGTCCTAAAAATAGATCAGGAGAAACAAATATTGTATTTGCTTGTTTTTTATGTATTTGCTGAAAATAATTCAGTATCTGGTACTGCAACCAATGTTTCCGCTAAGTGTCAGTTACTCCTACACATTGGATTGGAGGACTTTTAGCCCATTCCTCTGTACAAAGCAGCTTTACTTGTGTTACTAACTGCTTGCTTCAGGTCCTTCCACAGCCAAACATCCCAAACCATGATAGTTGCTTAGAAGATGTCTTGGGTTCTTTCTCCGTTCTCTCCGACGGATTGATGGAATCCAAACAATTTAGAGATGGTTTTGTAACTTTATCCAGCCTGATGTGCATCAACGATTGTTCCTTAAATAAAACAGGACACCAAGTCACACCCGATTGTCATCCCATTGTTTGAAAACACCTGACTTCAAATGATCTAATCCTAAAGTTTTCAGTCAGTTTTTTGCAGAAATATAGAACATTGCAAAGGGACCACAAACTTTCAAGCACCACTGTAATTGATTATGGTACATGTGTCTGCATTGGTTACCTTTAGATTTGTTAGTGATGCAGTTAATATCAGAGTGGTGAAGCTAACATCTTCAGACCAAACTGGCCAGATTCAGTTACGCTGCTTTGAAGCCGGAATTATGGTAGAGGTTCCTAGTGACTAACCGCATCGTCCGATTAGCATCTAGACCAAACATAAGCACATCATCCTCTTTTTCAGTTTAACAACATGTTCCTGCTTGAACTGAGAAATGGCTCAGGTGTTTTGCAAGTTCTTTTCATTTAAAGGAGCTACATATGAGTCCATACATCACTGTAAGAGCTTCATAAATTGGCTTCGGCTCTCACTCCTAAGGTGCTGAACAAAAGCTAAAGGGTCAGACAGACTCAAACAGCAAGTTTGGCTCGCATTACTGGAAACTAACAGCCTAAATAAGAACAGCATACTCAAGCAAAAAGCAGCATTGCCCATGTAACCTTATGTGCAGCTCCTTTAGCAATGAAAATCCAACCGATTCCAATAACATTCCGAAATGGTTTGGAGCAAATCTAGTATCCGATGTATATAAACCCATCACGTCTCTAACTCGCACTGTCCAACTGACACTTTACGTAAATTACACTTCAAAGCTGACGCTAACAGAAGAGACTGATATTGAACTTCGCAGACATTTTCTAGCATTTTCTGAAGTCTGGTTGAGGAAGTGGGGCTTGTACCCAGTGCATATCTTACCCCCTGGACAAATATCATCTGTTCTGTGTAGCACACTTCACTCGCTTAAACATACAGCGAATGGTTCGTCCAACAAACCTGCACACAAGCTTTCTGTTTTCAGAAACATTCCACTGTAAAGACTCTAATCCAGTCCATGTAAAACCAAGAGCTGAGGGCAAGAGCTGATCTCCTTGTTGCTGTGGGAAGACTAGTGTGAAACACTATCTGTGAAGTCAAGGTTATCCTCATCATTCTGTGCAAACTGACTTTAGATGCCATGAGTTTGTGCCCTGCTGACCTCTGTGTGTAAATAGGACAAATGAGGTTGAGGAGGAGAAATCACTGTCATATTTCCTTTATAAAAAAAAAACAACATCCAGTAAGGAGTTTTGTTTTCTGTATAAATTTTATTTTAAGAAAGCAGATTTTTTCCTCATTTTTATAACACAGTACAGAAAGAATGTTTTACAGCTACAAGGTTTAAGTTGAGATGTAAGATTGTGTGGCTTGTTCTTAGTGAGCATTGTTTCGCTTTGGTCAAAAGTCTGGTGGCTTCCATTTACACAGGATCTCGAGTCCATACTCCACATTTGCATATGTGAAAGACATGATACCAGTTCACTGATTCAGTGGTCGTTTAGACTGGGCCGGTGTACATTTTGTTAAACTTGATATGTTAGACCTATTTTAAATGTGTTGGTTGTGGTCTTTTGAGGACTTGAAATGATCCAAAATAGGACTCTACTGAAATGCAACGTTGTGCTAAATTGTTGTTTTAAGCACCTCTGTTTTTGTCTGTCACTTGTACAGCCAGTAAAAAAAAAACAACAAAAAAACAAACAAAAAAAAAGTTCCAATTGAAATCGCGATAAGTACAACTGCCTGTGATGAGGTGTGACTTTAAATTTAAGTTTAGTGTTGTCTTCTTTTCTACTGCTACGTTTGTTGCTTCCAATGATTTTAATGCCCCTCGTTTGATAGTGCAACGGTGTTAATCATGTTTTGTTTTTGTTTTGTTTTGGGTTTTTTTTAATTCTTTTTTTTTTAATAATTGTTGTTGTTTTTTTTTTTACATTTATTTTAATTTGTTTCTGCCCTGCCTCAGGTTCATGTACAATGAATGCTATGTTTGCATCTCAGGTAGATTGCAAAGTTGAGGCCCCTCCCATCAATGAAGTACACAAGAATTACGGAAATCAAGTCCAGACAGAAATGGTGATTTTTGCATTTGGACTGTACATGTTTTATGTAGTTCTTAAATATTTGGTGCACTGTACAAGATGTGTTGAGTATATTATTATTTCTTAGACCTAGTTCACAAAGAGAATTGCTGACAGATGTATGAGAAGACAGAATCACAATGGTCTGTTTAAAACTCAACATATTTATCAGTCTGGCTCCAGATGGGTTGGATCGCTTGAAAGTTTTTTGGTCCGTTTCACCCATTGTTTTAGGTTGATTCTTTTTTTGTCTTTCTGCTGTACTTGGGCAATGTTACTGTGTATTAATGAAGAAAAAAGATATCCACATTCCCATACACATTTTGTATTGGTTCATATTAGACATTTTTACAAAAATGGAAAGTTCTTGTCTTAATAAAAAAGAAAAGATATTAATGTTCAAAGTAATGGTTGTATTTGGTGGTGGGTTTTTTCTGTCTCTGTAAGAATGACTAGTGATGGTTGAAAGAGCATCACACATTACACTTACCATAATGGACTCAAAAAGTATTACAATTTAAAATATATACAGAATGCAACAACAAAGTTTTGGGAATTTTTAGCGATGATGGTACAAATGAACTGAAATATGTCATATTTTTTGCTAGACGCTAATAGGTCCACCATAATATACAGTGCTCTCCTTCATATTATGTATGCTATAGTATTCTTATAGTATAGGGGTTTTTTTTATCTAAAATTCATTCACAAAAATTTTAAGATTAATTTAAGGTTTTGGGGGTTTTTTTGTTTTTGTTTTTGTTTTTTTTACTAACAATAAATGTTGAACTGTAGACTTTGCTAATTAAGTGTAGAATAATTTTGGTTGCAAAGTTTCTGTTGCTTCCAACAATTTGAAAACAAATACAAACCAAAACAAATGTTCAGGTATTCAAAGGCCTCCTGTTTACGCATAACCACTATTTTGCATCAGTGAATCCAGCGTTTTCCGCAAATGCTCTCCAAGGTGGAGATTTCTGAAAAGGAAACAAAAAGGCTTAATTATTCAGACCAGCTTCAAGAGTTCCATTTTGTATGTCTAGAAATTACCACGATTTGGCAAAGTTTCCACTTTTTATATAAAACATTATTTTGGGTGATTTAATCTGGTCATGTAATAAAAGTACACTTTTAGTCCTTGAAATGCAACAATAAGAAGCAGCACCATTCTGAATCTCCTCATTGAAAAGTTTATCAAGGTTGAGCTTTCCTTGTGCAGGCCTACAGCTCTCCTGGAGGCTGTTAAATTTGAGAGTTCCCACAGATGTAATTCTTCAGCATCAGTTAACGTTGATTCACAGATTTAGTAGAACACACTATGATCGTTTAAAGGGCCATAAAGTTAACCTTGCTTAAAAGACAACATTTTATTTTTACTGCCACATACTTGCTGCAATCTCTCCTGGATTTCTCATTAGATCTCTGCTGTGGTGCTATATTATTCTTTTTCAGTCCAATGTCAAGTGTGACAGTCTTCACAGAGTACACCCCCTTAAACAGCATATTTCCCACTGCTCCCACATCTCAGGCTGCCTCATGCCCGCACTCTGACCTTGCTCTTCACTGGCAGTCCCAGCGATGTACTCTATAGATGCTGACCGTGAGTTTTAGCCTACTTTTTTTTTCCACTGGTTTGTATGATGCCTGGTTTTGATTGCCTGTGCAAGAGCACAGCACCAGGGTTGTCACACTGCCAAAGCTCAAAGTCACCTTCTACCAGGATGGAATGATTCTCAAGGTGTTGCTTGAGAACTGCACAGATGTCATGTGGCAATGTCTCCTGTCCGTAGAGAGAGTGATCTTGAAGGAAAAGGGAGCATGTCCTATGTGTGTGTGTGTGTGTGAGTGTGTGTGTGTGTGTGTGTGTGTGTGTGTGTGTGTGTGTGTGTGTGTGTGTGTGTGTGCGCGTGTGTGTGTGATTTTTTTTAACAATTTAGAACAAAACAAGGACACTTCACACTACACCAATGAGTCACTGAGTGTGTACATTCCTGCATTCTCATACGTGTGTAACATGATTCCAGCAGACGTCACTCTGAATAATGAAAATGATTACTCTGCATAATGTTAATGAATGTAAACTGATGGAACATTGCCCATTTATAGTACATCTGACCTCTTTTTTCCAAGTTGGTAGTGCCAGTTAACCCATCCATTCAGTAGGGCTCTCCCCATCACTTGAAATGCTCCCAACACTAGGAGAGCGAGGACAAGCAATCCTCTGACACAAGGGAGGTAGTCCACTGCATCTTTTTAAACTGCCACCAGTGCAATGTTACTGGTAACCAACATGTTCAGAGGAAAGCACCAGATCCCCATCTCTGCACCGTCAGGCTAACAGATGCCTGATCTGGCCAGTAGTTCAGTGGGAATGATTTCACTTAATTTTGGAGCATTTCTATTGGTCCATTCATTTTGAAATCCAGAATATAAAAAACCTCTTCTAGGTCTATTACTACTATGTCTTATGCATACAGTAAATGACCTGTCTTCTATAGGTCATATAGTTTAAATGCATCACATGTCATTCATGTTGAAATATTGATCTCTGAGATACTTATTAGGCCCCGAAGTGTAATGTGGAGTAAATTAAAATTAAAGTAGTTATTAACAGCAAAAAGTATTTCTAATTCTGTGCATTACTTTGTATATCCTTACTCCAGCATGGTATAATTAATCCTCAGATTCCATCAGCAAGGCTACCATCAGATAAGATTGATCTATGTATTTATATGGACATGGACTTAGAAAACATTATTAGTCATCCTACTAAAGAGAAGTTTGTTTATGGGTTTTGCAGCTGGGAGAGTTTACATGAATCACAGTTTGGGGTTTTTTGGTCATGTTTTTGTTTGTGACAGGTGCTATATAAATTAAACTTATTAAAATTATTATTATTATTATTAAATTAAAAGACATAATTGATGTTCCAGGTATTCCATTTTGTCATTTCTGTCATGTACAAATCTTATAAAAAGGTAATGTTGTTTAATAACGGATATTGAATAAAACAAGGACTGTGACATATTAGGGGTTAATTCCCCTGTCAGGTAAGCTCACCACACTACATCAATAAGAGGCATTAGCTGTAGACTCCTAATGCTACATTCTTCTACCTGTGTAACATGATTAAATTAAATCCCTCAAGATATAACAAGATATTCACTCTTCTCAATCTATGAATCACATTACACACCCCACAGATATTTATAGCTCAGTCATCCTTTTACAGCACCATTTGCAGGAGCCTAAAGTTATTACCATCATAAATACAGAAGCTGACAAAGGCAGTGTCCCCAACACTTGAAACATATAGTGAATGTTTCAGTGAAAACTGATAAACAGGTGTCTATTATTGTAATTTGTATGTGAAATGTATAAATTTCCCATTTATTTTGACTTCAGGAACCCTGTAAGATGCTCATTTTTCTGACATGATTTCTGATTTTAGTAATTCGGAGACACAGCATCTGAGAATTAGATTAGATCTGACGTGTCGAGAATAAGAAAGGCTTGAATGCTTGCAGATTTCCTTTGTTGTGAATGGAAGAAGAGATAGTGGTGACATCCAAGCTCAATCATCCAGTCACTACAGATTGCCATGTTATAACTGTATGAATTCCATTATTGCCACGTATAGACCCCAAACTAGCCTTTACAGGATCTAAATGGACTCTCTGATGGCTGCTGGGAAGAAAGGGGGAAATCATTCACTTCAACAATAGTGGGTCTTAATGGCGTTGGCCCTCTACACAGTGCATTCAGGGTCAACAGGTGAAAAGGATACTGATTCCTGAAATTGCTACAGATTTTCAGGTAAAGAGATGGTGGAATAGTGTATTAAACTCAATATGGGGTTTTGTCTCTGAGCAGTGCTTCATAGGAATGGGTGAGATTGAGTCATTGCTCTGTATTCTGAAGTCATATAAAAGTCTGAGTCTCTGATTCAAAGATTAGCAATAATTCCTGCTTTTCCAAGACAATCTCCTCACTTTCTTACCATTATTGAGGTCAGCCTGTCTACTGCTCTCATTCTTACTCAAGGAGCTGCTCAATCTGGTAGCACATTTGCTCCAAAAGCCAAACACAGCACTACTCTGCCATCCATAGGATACAGTGGCTCAATCCTGGAAATACTATAAGCCATACATTTATCACTCTGGTGGGTTACCATCTAAACAGTTAATCATAGCTCCGGTATGAGATTCTTTAAAGCATATCTTTGCTTATCATTTTTGTTTGTGTAATATCGTAAAGCACACGGAGCCCAGCTGGTGTCATGCTGAAATGCCACCGTAGTGTTTGCATGTCACAGGCAGTAAAAGCTTCTAACAGCATGCTACTCTATGTGAACCTTATTTAGGGCTTTGATGGCTTTCAGCTGGCCTGTCATCACATCTCGGCTTTTTCTGGCATCAGTGACAGCAGCAGCCTGGCAGGCAGCCTGCGCAGCAGCAGTGCTTTTTCCATCACTACTATACCAGATCCACAGACACAATCAATAACCTGAGATCAGTGAAGAGAGCCTGTCATTTCATTACGAAACTTCCAGGAACGCAGCAGTGAACCTACCTTCATCACCCTAACTCACGAGTGAGGGAAATTTATTATGTCAGATTTTATCCTGCTCTCTTCAAAATAGCAGGTCCTAATTGGGTCTCAGTTACAGGAGGTATTGTCAATTAGTGTAGAATCATTTTCTGATTTGGAGGTTCTTTATGAAGGTTCACTTACTTCATTTACAAAACTGATTTTAAAGGTAACATACTCCTTTTTCATACGTCAACAAAGTCCTGCTGCCTTGATGAAATGTCTGTGACATGCCTAAACAGCTCTGTACAGAACGACTGCTTTGAGCACCTTAAATGATCACAAGCCACTGGTCACCCTGCTCCACTGGTCACCCTGCTCACCCTGCTCCACTGCTCACCCTGCTCCACTCCTTTGCAGGGGGTGCCAACATGAATACAGCAACACAGCGCTCTGTTGTATAGTTGAGGACAGGTTGCTGCTCATTCTAGCAGTGACACAGAATAACATATTTGCAACCTCTGTTCATGTAGCACCTTTAAAAACATATAGTTGCTGCAAAATTCTCCAAAATTAACTGGAGAAAACAAAAATGCTCTTAATTCTTAGTACTCGAGAGCCGCACTTTGCAGGCACTTACATGCTGTTTTCTAGGCTTCATAACTCAGGATCAGAGTAACCTACAGACATGATACACATATTACAAAGTACATTTTTCACACTGAATTAAATGTCAGTTTAAATGCCATTGCCCTTCACTGATCTGTCCATCTGCCTGCATGCAGACTTCAATGGTCAGCAAGAGAGAGTGGGGATAAGGACGTCAGTGGGGACACAGAAAAATAAGAAGGGAGGGGCTGTTTACTCTCTTTGCTCTTTGCCCTTTCTTTGCATATGCAGTGTTCAAATTTCAGAATAAAAGTCCTGAGAAGGAACAAAACTGATACATACATAAAAAACAAAAATTAATAAAGCACATTTATTTTTTTTTACTTTATTTGGACTGCTGTCTAGTATTCTGAACAACTTATTATTATAAATATCCTTGTCAATCAAATTATTACAAGTATTTCATGAACAAATATTGTATTTTCAGTTCAAATCCATTGAATAATTGTGTTTTTAATCCTTATACAGAACTTCTGTTTCTACAGAACTTTTGTATCTACGGAACTTCTGTATCTATGGAACTTCTGTATCTACAGAACTTCTGTATCTATGGAACTTTTGTATCTACAAAATGGAGCATTGCTAACCTTGCTAACAGACATTTACAGGTGGCCAAAAATGTTATTTTGTGCTGTGTTCTAGCTCTCGGTACAGAATGAACCCAAATATATGAAACCAATAGTAGTGACTGTCAGCTCTGCATAAATCTTTGAAAGACATCTGTACAATTCGTGGCCATTCTTACATTGGACCAGTGTAGCTACAGTGAAAACGCCCAGTCCAGAGCAAACAACATGGTGGCTGATGGAGCACAGGCCTGAGAACATCTGAGGAATGGCTTCCAGATTCAAGGGGATTAAAGCTTTGCCTCCTGATAGTTCAGATTGAGAGTGATCACTTCAGGGGAAGGCAGCAACTCTCAGATCTCAGCGCAGGGCCAGGTTATGTACATTAATGTCATGAGGTTAGACTGGTCTGCCTACACAACTATATGGATGTAAGCTAAAAAAATAATAAAGAACTACTGGCTTAATAACAAGAAGAGTGACTGGTTCAGGATGGTTGTTACAAATGTTCTAATTGTGCTTTAATCTGATAAATTCATCATACAAAATCATATAAATTACATATCCATAGTCATATGTAGTGCATTGAGGCATTTATTTGAGCCAATACATTAGTACTTGAATTGCACAGACAATTACATAGCCCTTAAAGTTATATATGCATATAAAACATGTACAATGTAAGTGCAAGAATGAATGAAAGAAAATTCAACTGTAGAAAAAAACTGTCCCTTCAAGTAGATCAGAAAAAGTTAGAAGAACAGTTAAAATCACAAATGATGATGTACAGGAGAGATTAGAGTCATTCATAGGTTATAGTTACACTAAAATAGAATTACACCAAATATCTCCAACCCTACAAACAGAGCGGTTGTCAGGAAATATTCATGGGAGAGAAAGTTAACCACCAAAATGCTAGAATTAAAGCAAAAAGAGGCTGCTCAGTAGGAGAGTAAATTTAGAACTGGGAAGAACAAGTTAAAGCTACATGAGCCAAACTTAAGGGTGAGTGCTCTGACCAAGAGCTGGGTGACATGATGGATGATACTGAAGGGCTGGAGACAAAATTGAAAGATATGTATGAAAAAATAGGATCTCATTTGGCAAGAAAGATGGATGCTTGCACAGCAGTAATATCAGATTTAATGGGGCTAATGAAAGTATGGATGAGTGAAGTGGGGCAAGTGGAGTTTGATGTTAAAGCAAAGAATGCAAGGCTTCACATGTTGCTCAAGAGTATGGCCAATCAATATTTGAAATTACAAATTGTGGGTCTGCTGTTTGTAGTCAAACCTCTCACTCATCAGAACAGTAAAGCAATGAAGTCAGAAGAACAGAGTGGGCTGCACTGTCAGCTGCAAAGAAAGCTGAAATTAAAATGGAGTAGGCCCTTGCTACACAAGAGATACATCAGAGAGATCTTCAAGTAATAGCTGCCGAACATAAGGCATACTCTGAAGCAGACTCAGTAGGACAATTTTCCTCAATTGCCACATAAAGATATTAAAAGGGAACAAACATATAATGAATAAACTAACCATACTAGCAATGAAGCATCATTAGCACAAATCCTGCATGACACGATGGTTCTTCCTAGATGATCTGCACCTGAGTGGAGCGCACGTTTCAAGACATTGATTGAATGGCAACGCACAAGTCCTGCTGACAGGTTTTCTACCTACGAAAATACTCTGGCGGTGAGGCATGATCTGTAGGAAGGAAGATTCTACAGAAAAGAATATGAAGCCTACACTCAAGCATGAGAGGCACTGAATGCTCGCTATGGCCACCCTTTTGTAATACAGTGTGCATTTTGAGAAAAACTGAACAACTGGCCAAAAATTGGCTGGAGGGAGTCAGTATAATTGAGATAATTCAGTGATTTTCTCACTGCCTGTAGTAATGCCATGCCACACATCAAAGGACTTTGGGTGTTAAATGACTGTAAAGGGAACCAAAGGATGCTCCAAAAAATCCCAGACTGGGTCACCTCTTGCTGGAATCATCATATTACTAAGTGGTTGCAACAAAAAGAGGAATACTCCAGTTTCAAAGAGTTTCCCAAATTGATGGCACAAGAAGCAGAGATTGCAAGCAACCCTGTAACATCCTTTCATGCACTGAATTAAATTGAAGAAAAGCTATGTCAAGCTGAAAAATTCCTAAAAGCTAATGTGTTAATCACAAATGTGAAGGCATCCAATAAGTTAAGAACAATGGTGAGGTGTGGTGAAAACCTTCCCATCTACAAAAGGCAGAAGTTTGCCAAGATGTGTGGAAGACAAAAGATGCTTCATATTTGACTATAACCTGTGCTTCGGTTGTCTTGGGAAAGGACACATCTCAAATGAATGTAAGAATAAGGCTCCTTGTGGCATATGTTAGAAACATCCAACACCACTTCATGAAGACCGGCCATCTGCAACTGTGGAAAGATCTTCTCATACTAATCAAGTGGCAAAAGTGGCATCTTCCCTTTCTTGCTGCCTAGACAGATGCAATGGTGGGAGCACATACATGATTGTGCCTGTGTGGATCACAGCTGAAACAGAGACCTTAGTGACCTTCATAGACAGAGAGATATGTAAGAAGATGTGAGCAGTTTTGGTGCCAGTCAGATGAAAGCATACCACTATGATGGGAAAAGATTCCATTGTTCACAGTGAAAGAGTTAGTGGACGTAGAGTTAGGGGGCTTTTCTCAAAATGCTTTATTAATTTGCCATCTGCCTATTCCAGGGATTTTATTCCACTTGACCATTCTCACATTTCTACACTTGAAACCGCCAAAGCATGGAAACATGTGAACAAAATAGCACAGGAAATGCCAGAGCGGATAGATTGTGATGTTGGACTTTTGATAGGCTATGATTGCGCCAGAGCATTGGCTCCACAGCAGGTGATCACAAGAGGTGATGATGAGCCATATGCCATCAAGACCAACTTGAGGTGGAGCACTGTTGGCAGCTCACCACAGACTGCAAAGTCAACAGAAGTAACAGGTTTGTACCGTTGTGTATCTGTCAAGAAATTTCCACCTTTGACACCAGCAATAGTTATCTGAGCATTCAAATCAGACTTCAGGTCCTGGGGAAAAGAACAAATTACAAGATTATACACATGTCATGCACCTTCTGAATGAAAGAACACATCAGAATTTGGATGGTAGTCTGTAAATGCCCCTTCCTTTAAGACATGCCCACAAACCGCCCGAAATGGCCCTGGTTCGGCTAAAGCGTCTAAAAGCAAATCTTTAGAAAAATCCCAAATTCAAGGATGGTTACCTTAAGTTTATGGAAGAAATTTTCAAGGATGGTGAAGCAGAGAGTGCTGAATACCAACCCAGAGCAGGAATTGTTTGGTATGTTCTTCATCAAGGGGTCTATCACCATATACCAGAAAAAAAAATTGTATCATGTTTGACTGCTCAGCCAAATATGGTGGCACAGGTTTGAATTATTATTATTTACTGACTGGACCTGATCTAACAAATGGGCTGACATGAATGTTCTACAGATTCTGTAAATACCAAATTGCAGTCATCTGTGATGTAGAAAAAATGTTTCCCAGGTTTCACGTCATCCCAGACAACAGAGATTACTTACGGCATGGTGGTGGGAGAATGGCAATGCAAATTCAGAGCCAAGGGAATATTGCATCAATTTCCATGAACATTTTTTCTTGGAGATTGCACCACCACAAGTTCATCTCCAACAAGAGAAGTCAGTTCCTCAAAGTGAACAGGCTTGTGGAATTCAGGATGTGGACTTGAATTATGGAGAACACCCAGTTCAAAACGTGTTGGGAGGAAAGTGGTGTGCAAACAGTGACACTCTCTCCTTTAAAGTCACCCTGAATGAGAAACCAGCAACACAGAGGAGAATCCTTTCAACTGTAGCGTCTGTGTTTCCTGGCTTCATTTCTCCTACAGGGAAAGAAAATGCTACACGAAATGTGCCAAAGAGACATTGGATGGAATGAACCACTGCCCACAGAATTAAAGCCATAGTGGGAAAGCTGAATGAAAGCTGAATGACATAAAGAATCTGCAGAAACTCCAGATTCCAAGGTACTTCCTACCTGAACCTAAGGAATGTCCAGAGAATTGAACTGCATCACTTTTCAGATGGTTATGAGCATGTATTAAAATAGTAAATGAAGACAAAAAGCATTGTTCTCTATTCATAGGTAAGGTTGCACCCATGAAGGTCGTAACCATACCAAGAATGGTGAAGGAGTTAATGGCCGCAGTCTCCTCAGTAGTCAGCAGAATCTTAAAGTAGGAGCTAGTGCTTCAAGTATTTTTGGACAGATTCACAAGTAGTCTTGGGTTACATTAACAATGTTGCCAATCGAGTCCAAAGAATCAGAAATAACTGACCCAGCTCAGTGGTATTTCATCAACAATGATCAAAACCCAGCAGACCATGCTTCCAGAGGTCTCAAGGTCACAGAGTTGATAAGTTCAAATTGGCTTACTGGACCAGAATTCTTGTGGGAAAGAGAGATTGTCACTCCAAAATCATCTCCAGAGCTTCTGGTGGGTGAACATGAGGTCAAAACAACACAGGTACTATAAACAAATGTATCAAAAGAGGACAATTTTATGGACAGACTCCAACAGTTATCAAAATGCAATACAGCTCTGAATGTCATTTCTTGCATCAAACAGTTTGTAGAGCAGTAGTGTAGAGCCCACAGGTGTTGAAAAAAGTCCAGTCTTGTGCTTGTAAAATTGGTGCAAAAGGATGCCTTCAAAGAGAAAATGCGAATATTGAGTCATGGCAAACTGCCAAATAGCCATCAAGTGTTCCAGCTTAACCCAATACTGCAAGATGGTATTCTCAGGGTGGGAGGCCGATTAAAGAATTCTTCTCTACCGCTTGAATTGAAGCAGTAATCCTACTGAAAGATGGTGAGGTCTCACAGCTGATCTTAGATTACTGTCATGAAAAAACCCAGCACCAAGGCAGAAGTCAGACGCTTAATGAACTGATAGTAAATGGGTTCTGGATTTTAGGCAGCAGCAAAGTTGTGGCAAAAGATGGCAGATTTACCTGCTCACCATGTTGATCCTTCACTACTATTCTTCTACTGTGGAATGGATTGTTTTGGCTCTTTTCATACTAAGGGTCATAAAGAGAGCAAGAGATATAGACTCATATTCACATGTTTATTGTCAAGGGCAGCACATAGAGATGTTGGAAGATCTAACAACAGAAGCTTTCATGAACGCTTTAAGGTGTTTCACAGCTATTCATGGAGCTGTGAGACAAATTAGTTCAGATCACAGGACAGATTTTTTTGGGGGCAAAAAGTGAATTGGCAGCCTCATGGGGGCGTTTGGGAAAAGCAGATCAGGACAGTTAGGAGTGTTCTAAATTGGGTTCTCTCATAGAACGCTGGTAGACTAGATGATGCTTCTTTAAGAACATTCTTCTATGAAGCCATGTCAGTTATAAAGAGCAACCCACTCACCATTGACATCAGTGACCCTATGAGCATAGAACAAACACACCAAATCATTTACTCACCATGAAATCCTCTGTCCCATTGCCCCCACCAGGAAAATTTGTACCTGAAGATCTGTATGCCAGGAAAGGATGGTGCAGAGTGCAGTATCTGACTGAGCAAATTTGGAGCAGCTGGAGGAAGGAATATTTAACATACAGCATCATCAGACAACACTGGCTCACTTTAATACAAAATGTGAAGGCTGGAGATACTGTCACTGTCATCAGTGTGGTAAATGTCTCCTCACTGTCTGCTACGTCTGTGGTCTGTTTGTACACTTGGGAAAAATCTGGTGTATATACTCAGCCATGGTGCTGTACATGAGTGGAGTACCAAAGTGCCTCAACCTGACTATTCCAGCAGAGGGAGGTCCTGCTCATGCATACATTCTCAAACGTCCCATTCAGAAATTAGTTGTACTTGTAGAAAACATCGAAAATGTGTTCCAACAAATCCCTAAAAACACATGTTTGGAGGATTTGAAAGTGTGAATTCAAAGTGTAAAAATGAGAGATGGGGTGGGGACTGTAGAAGAAATCTCACTGTACACACAAGTAGAGAGGGCAGAGAAACAGCCAAAGAGGAAAATGTTAATGAATATTAAAAACTATGTGAGTGGGTGAAAACTGGTTAGACGTTTGGAAGATAGAGAAGCTCAGAGAGCTGAAAGGCAGGAGAAGGGAGGAGAAAGCTGCTTTATTTCTACTGGACAGGTCACACTGACTTATTTCTGTTTCATACAAGTAGCTCAATTCAGTGGGGGACAGTGTAACAGAGTTAAAAATTATATATAGTTAATTAATAAGAATCATAAAATATTTTTGTTTAGTGAATTCTGACAAAATTATTATGGTTAAATTAGTTGATATTGTTTTGTTTTAGGTTCATGTATATCTATTTTACTTTGGACTACAACTCCTCCTGCACCTACTCAGCAACCGCATATTGGCCCCCTGCGTCTTCCGTAGCTTCAGGTGAGCTGGCGGGTGATGCGGTTGGTGGTGGTGTTGGTGGTGGAGGAGGGGGAGCTCCGTGTGTGAGTGAAGCTATATACATTTCTGTGTTCAGTTAATGAATTTAAAGAGTATTTATAGAGGATAATAGTGGATCCTGTGTCCCGTGTGTTTAGGCGCCAAACGCTGATGATGCTTTAGAGGGTGGGCCTAACAGTGTGCTCATCTCTCCATTTTCTTATATTTTCCACACTCGGAGCTCCCCGTGGTTGCAGAGTACTAACCTCTTAAGGGATTGTTTACATGTATGTGCAGGTATGTTGTGGTCCTGATTATTTTAGTGTTTGTTTGTTAATTAGTTAAAAAAGAAGAAACTTGCCTCTCTGTAAAATATAATATAAATATATTTAATAAAGCACTATACAATCACTGAAGAGCTTGAATTTTGGTGGGTGATGCAGGAGAGCTCCCCGTGGTTTCTGAGTGCTAACCTCTTAAGGGATTGTTTACATGTATGTGCAGGTATGTGCAGGCCTGTCAAGATTGAATAAAGATCCAGAGAGAGCAAATTAGCCCCGTTCATCTGTCCTCCTTATATCATCCTGGTGCCTGATTGACTTCACCTACACTGAGCTAAACCTAAGAAATGCAGCAGGCCTTCACACCGGCGGCGTGAAGCTGGTACAGTCACACTCGGTCATTGTTTTAGAATGAGCTGTTGTGGCTACTGACCCACAACCTAGCTAATGCTAACCTAGATTACACAAATTGTTTGCCATAAACTTGCTCTACTGTAATTCAGTAGAATCGGTGTAAACAGAAGCTCCTCGTCAGTGTCTGTAATTCAGTAGAATCGGTGTAAACAGAAGCTCCTCGTCAGTGTGTAATTCAGTAGAATCGGTGTAAACAGAAGCTCCTCTCGTCAGTGTCTGTAATTCAGTAGAATCGGTGTAAACAGAAGCTCCTCTCGTCAGTGTCTGTAATTCAGTAGAATCGGTGTAAACATGATTTTCTTTGAAGGATAAACGTAACGAATTCAATGCAACCAGGAGTTTTCAGGTGATTTAGGATTTTTTGTACTTGTTACTTAAAACTGAACAGTGTTTTATGTAATAAAATGACAACGTCTAAATCACAGTGGTATTTCTATGTCCATACTGTATTACCTTGCATAGAGTGATAGTGTATTTTTCAGATCTGATCAACATGTCTAATCTATGCTATGGTACATACCTTTGTTATTAGACTCAATGTGAGGTAAAGAAAAGAACAGGGTCGTTTTCATTTGTCCGTTCTTCTTGCTAGACAGCTTACTTTAGTGACAATATTTCAAATTATCTAGTATCTCCAATCCCTGGGGTGGAAATCATCAGTTGAGAGATAATTTGGATTATATGAGCTCAGCTCAGTTTACTTTTTTAGATTGAAAGACATTAAAGACATTGATACAGGCATTCACTGGAAGGAGTGCACTCTATTAAACAGAGGAGTTGTTCACTAAAATGAGTGTTTGATGCAGTGAATGAGACTTGACTTTTATGTGAATTTCTAGCACATATATAATATAGTTTATCATTACCTTAGTGAATGATGGAAATGATAAAATAATAACAAATAAATTTAGTATCTATCTGTCAATGGATTTTAATATCTTCTCAATATTCTTTTACTCTTTATAGTGAAGCCCTTTGGTGAACACTTGTGTTTTTTTAAGCCTGCTATAAAATAGAATAAACTTAAATCTTTTTTCCATCTTCAGTTGCAGATGGAAACACATCAAACTGTTGAAGAAAAGTCATTTATTTGTCTCTAAATGTCCAAATCATAAAAATGGAACTAATGCAATCTGCCACAATACACAATGCACTCACAATTTTATGAAAACAGCACAGCTCACTGAATCAGCTGAATGTGGACCAAAATGCATTGTGAGCCTCTTTGACAGAGAAATGAAATGGAGCTGAGGATGATTTGCTCATATAAGCAAGTGATGAGGCACAGAACCCTGTGAATTTCACATGCAGTATTTTCCCATGTATTTCATTAATCGTAGCCTTATGCTGCTAAATAACAATGTTATTCTGTGAACAGCACAGTGCTTCAGCACAATTTGAGTCATGTGTTTATGGAGTTTTGTACACAGCTCAGCCACTTGTGTTTGTTTATAGGCAACCAGTGCTGATGCATGCTGATAATGAGAAAATGTCCCAATTCATTTATGTTTATACTGCTATGTAGTGAACTAAAGAGTTTCTCCCTAAATAGTCTAATCCTAACAAGGGAGCATGAATGTATTTCGGTCTGTGAAGCATAACATGTCCACCCTGTCACACAGAGTATTTTTCACAATATTCACAGAAAAGTAATGTAATTTACAGAAGAAAACAGACATTACAAGGTCTAGCTTTAATAACAATTTAGTCTGAAAATTTTCAATCTCAAGTTCCCAGTCATGGAATTTGCTGTGACAATAAAACAGGCTCTATACAATCATTTGCAAAAAACAGTTGCACCCAGAGAGAAACAACTGACAACTGCAATGTTTTCATGCTAAACTGTCACGGACTCAGAATTGCAGCGGGTCATCTTCAGTGATGAGTCCCAGTTTAGTCTTTGTGGGCACGACCAGTGAATCTGGTGTGTGGAGGCACTGTGGTCAGTACCAAGATCAATGGTTTGTTGCATGCCATCAGGTCTGGCATCATGGGGTGGGGTGCAATTTCATAGAATGGCAGATCACCTTTGGTCTTCATTACAGACACTTTGAGAGCCCAACATTACATTAATAAGGTCCTGCTACCAGTGACCCTACCTCTTCTGACAGCACACTGACCCCTATTCCAACAGCTCGTCTGCTTTCTGCTGCCATCTCAAAAGCTCACCTTGAAGACACACATATACTATGCCATGGCCAGTTACAATGCCAGACCTATCCCAGATTAAAAATCTGTGAGATGCTATTGGACACGCTATCAACACTTCACCTCTACCACACCATCTGCAGGAACTGAGTGATAATATTCAATCTGGACACCATTAGGAACCTCTGTATGCCAAGACCAGAGGCCATGCTGAGAGACACTGTATGTGTAGCTCAAAAAATATTATGCATATCAGTCTAAATTTGGAATCATTTGCTGTTGCTGGTAATCTTTATTATCCTTTGCGATCTGACAGTTCCTTCTGGGCACAACTATTTGTGCAACAATTTTTTGACGATGAGTGTATAATTTTGGCGAGAGCAGTATGGAGAATGGAGAACAAAACCTGATTTTGGGGCATTTAAAAATCAGGGCTGATCTCACAGAACAGTTTAAAGCTTACTTAATGCTTCTTGCTTCGAAAAGTCCTGAACTTTTAATTGGGATAGAGGCTTTTCATTATGAGGAGATTCTTTAACCTAAAAAGTCTCTTTGCACGTCTCACTTTTACAATTGGATTTTTGAAGAAAGACTCAATGAAAGGTTCTCTAGGGAACTGAACGTGACTCCTCTGTGGCATCACTCCAAAGAACCCCTTTTGGTGGCTTTATTTTTACGAGTGTAGAGCACCCACTGAATTAATCATCATTCACTTTTTCATTGAACTGTTTGCCAGGAGAGCTTTTTGGCATGTCACACACTTCACTTGTCAGGACTGTATACTGTGGACCCTGTGGTGAGTGAATAATTCTGGCTTGTCATTAGCGTAACCCAGTATGATATTGTTGCTCTGTCTCACGGTGGATACTAGTAGCAGTCACTGCATCTGTGTGGTCATTGATGGTTGGTTCAGGCCACTCAGAGTCTATAATTGGCCGAGTAGCAGCATCAGAGCATTTATAGTGTCTAAGCTCTACAGCACTGTACACACATAGACATTATTTTTACTGCAGCTTGGAGCTCTGGGAGCTGTGTGTAATTGTGATGTGTGATATAGCTGATGGTCCTGTATCAACCTCACACTTGCATCAGTGCTGGTGTCTCTCTCTCTCTGTCCCTCCCTCTCTCCATTTCTCTCTTGCTGGGTTTTATAAGGTCAAAGCTGTTTTATTTCGAACAATTTCTGTGGTTTTTATTTTTATTATTATCACACCATGCAGTCCGTAAGCAACTGTATGACATGGTCTTTTGTTCCTTTGACTTTGTATTATAGCACAGTGGATTTGAAAGGAATTATTTAGGCACTACATGTTCCAGAGTTTGTGGACTTATTTAACACAGTGACAACTGCATATACCAACATTCATAAAGAATGAGAGGTTCTTCATGCTATGGAATAAACGGAACCACACAAAGAACCATTTAAGCACACAAAGCATTCTGATTTGTCATGCACCTATACATATCCATTGCCTTTAGTTAAGACCCGCTGTAAAAGTCATTTTTAAGCCTTTGCTGAAAAGCAGTCTCTACTCTTCTGAGAGTGCTTCATTCTAAGTGTTGGAACATTGTGTTCAGATTAATTGCGTTCATCCATTACAGCATTAGTGAGGTCAGGTACTGATGGTGGCTGATTAGTTCTGGAATAAGTATGAGAGTACATAAAATGAGGAGTTTACTACTTGCTTACTCATATTTTATTATAAACGAGGGGATACACTTTCTAGGATGCTGGCTATCACCCTTGGTGATGCTCTGTCAGGTCTGTAACAGTGATCATTTTGCTTATTTTACATGCATTTTTGCCTTCAATCTTGTCTACCCCAAGTGCCCACTGGGCTTCAGATGAAGTGATGGACTTGGCCAGTTGAAATGCAAACATTTTCTTTCAGCCTGTACCTGTCTAAGTAGTATAGGTCATTTGTCCTTGGAAATGTCATGCACTGAGGTTTGAGGCATTTGAATCTGAGCCGTTTATATGCTTCTGTTCACTTCAGAATTCATCCTTCTGCTGCCACACAGTCACATCATTCATAAAGAGAAAGAGTATGCCTGATCCAGGGGTAGTCTTCATGCTCATGGTATTGTGTTTCTTTGACAAGGGAGTGTAATGGTTTGGTTTGAAAGCAGTTCCTTTTTATCTCCACATTTTCCTCATTCCATCACTTATCTTCTCCTTTTGCATGTTTTGTTCCAGAACATGTGAGCAAGCAGTAATTTGGCCATTCTATTCCAGAGGCTCAGTAGTTTACTTATTGTGTGAAACACGCTCAAAATGAACGTGTCCTTAAACACTTATCTGCAGTCGTTGCATTACTATTCAATGCAAAATCCAAAGGAAAGTCTCTTTATTGCTTCAGATCAACAGAACAAGCCAAAACATGATGACCACCTGTCTAATATGCTGTTTGTCTTCTGCATCATCAATATAGCTCCAACTTAATGAGGCATGAAACTTGCAAGACCAGCAACAAATGTGCCAGGCCATACATGTAATGTATGCTCCAAGACTCACAGTTTCACAGTTGCTTTGGAGATGGCCCTAGTTTTCTTCACTGTGTGGGAACAAGCAATTTAACCAGGATTATTCAATCAAAACAAATACTTTGAATAAGCATTATTAGATTCAAACTACACTATATGACCACATTTTTGACACCCCTTTTAATTAATGCATTCATCTACTTTAAGTGGCACCTATTGATGACATATATGCAAATGCACACACAGCTGGTCTGGTCTTTGTTGAGAAGTACTGCCAATTGAATAGGACTCTGTCCAGCAGAAAACCATGAACCTATTGGCACCATGCCTAAACCCAGGCATGAGTTTGAGGGGTATAAAGCTCCCCAGCATTGAGCTATGAAGCAGTGGATTTGTGCTCTGTGGTATGATGATGCTCCATCCAATACTTTTGGAATGATTTGGGGATCATATGGGTGGTGATTCTTTAATTCTTTCATTTTGCAAGAAACAATGAATGAGTGAATGTTCCACACTTTTGTCTGCATAGTATATTAATGTGAGTTGAATAAATCTGGTTCAATTGCATATTTTTTAAGATTGAATGGATGGAGCACTTTTTACAGCGCAAGTGAACGGACATTGATATTGAGGACTGCATTTTGGTATGAGGTGAAACAACTGGCCAATCTCAATGGCGATCATTGACATATATATGTATGTAAGGCAAAGAATGAGCAGGAGGATGGCTTTTCTCACAGAGCTTCTACATTTTTACTTTGTGTTATTTCCCTTGCGAGGAGACTTCACACTCTTATTTGTATGATTTCCCAAACTGAACCTGGGTTTTAAACAGAGCAGTACTCATCAGAAGTGTTGCTAGGTATGTAGGGTACATTATGTGCTTTGAGACACAGATTAGATCAGCCAATCACAGAGCATAATCAGTTAAAGTGGAACAGATGATTGGAATGCAGAGCAGGCAAATATGAAACAAAGTTCAGCTTCACATAAAAACATGTTCTTAATATTTAACACCTGACTGGGACAATGGAATCTATATGGATTTTGTGCTTGTAAATGGAGATTACCTGGTTTATGGGCAGAGCTTAACTGGTGGAAGAGAGTTTAGGCCAAGTTTAGGAATATGGATAATCTGGATACCTTTTCCAGTTGTTTTGGCAACACAGCTTTTCAACAAAAGACAGGTTGTCCTACACTAGCTAACTAGCAATAGGGTGAGTTTTCCTGGCCTAACTGCCCAACGGTACAGTGGCTGGACCTCACCTTGTTGGACACCAGCAAACAAAAGGACCCAGTCTCCCAGTGTCCACTATTTTGTACTTTGTGGTCATGTCCAGGTCATCCAATAAAAAGATGACCAGTATCCAGCAACAAGCACATTCAGTACAACACAGCTCTACCAGACATGGGCTGTTATCAACAAGTCAAACAGCTATATACTGATGATAAACTGCAACAGTTAGTATCAGTGCTTTTTTTATTTGTTTAATGTTAAAAGAGTGTATATCAGCAGAGACTAGGTGTGTGTGAAATATTTATAGCCATTGGTATAAATGTTATTTCATACTGTAAGGCTAATGTAGGACTAATACAGTAAACTAATATGAAATGAGCGCTGCAGTCCAGTCTGTCTGCTCCTAATCATAAACGCCTGTGTTTTGCCTCAAAGGGCATCTTTGACAATGGTATTCTATATAAATGAAGGTCATTTGTGTTGTTTTTTCAATGCTGACATTCAAAAGTGCAATAAAACATTTGTCATTATTTTGTGAATCTTGTGTAGCTCATTTATTCCACTTATTTCTGTCAATTTTCCAGTAGTGTCCAGCTGCAGCTCTGCAGTACAACACTGTCAGCCCCCCTCAGTGTCAGAGCCGCACTGTCAGCCCCCTCAGTGTCAGACCTATGCTATCATTTACATAGAAGTATGCCCCTAATGATTCCGAATTGCAGTACACTTTCCTGCTCTAATGAGAGAATTGTAATGACATTTGTAAGTACCAAAGTGAACACATTACGTAGCAATTCTGCTTTCAGGTGTAAAGTGGAGCGATGGTTTTGTGCAAAGAGGAACTCGTTAACCTGTGTTTTTATGACCGATAAAGAGACTCGTGAAATGGGCATTGTATTATACCTGCAGTGCTTCTGGAAAGAATTCACAACTTTTTGCACATTTTGTTATGTCAAACAAACTTTTCTCACTGTGTCATTGTGGGGTATTCTGTGTAGAATTTGGTGGGAAAATGTATTTAATCCATTTTTGAATAAGGCTGCAACATAAACAAAAAGTATAAAAATAATAAAAGAAAAAGAAATTTAGTATGAGCGTAAATAAATTGAACAATTAAATTGGTTATTTCATAATCATCTTACAAATATTTGAACGTATCTGAAGCATTGCAGAGGAATTTAAAGGGATATCCTGTGCAGAGACTGCAGCAGAATGTTATAAAATAATAATATATTGAGGTTTATACTATAATGTGATGCCTCAGTACACCTACAGTAGGTTACTGATACTATGACCATGGAACAGCAGTGCCAATATTGCACTCCTTTTAATTAATGCTTAATTGAGTTCCCTGTGGACAGAACTGGCTGAGTTGGGGTTTGTGAGATAGGAGAAAATGCCTTCTGTGTTGTAATGAATTTGACAATAAGTTAAAGACAGCAAAGTTACTGATAATTAAAGCAAACTTAGATAATATTTTATTAACTTTGTATAATAAAGGGAATAGATAATAAATAAATAAATAAATAAATAGCAAAAATATAGCAGAAGTGTAAGTCTAAGAATACACTGGAGGGTAGGAATGGAACACCCTGTTATTGCACTGGAAATTAGATTTTGTTAGTTCAGAGAAAAGGCAAAATACAAGAAACATAAGACATTTTAATGTAAAACCCTGCAGTGTAATTATATCTCATGTTATTTGTAAACTGGTGTGTATGACTGCATATCACCAACTCAGCTTAAAGCTAAACAAATCAGTTGGCTTTATTCTCAGTAAGAGATCCTTATCCATGCAGTGTACCTAAATCATACAGTTCTTAGCATGGTTCATTTGTTCTTCATGGACATGGAACATCAGTGTCATGGTCATGTCTTGTTTGGCTCCCCTGTCTGTCCCTTCTCCTCACCATTGTGTTTTGTTTTGGTTTCTCCACAAGCTTTTAAATGCATCTCTGTTTAGTTTTGGTTTTGTATCTGCCCTAGCTCCACCGTATTCTCACCTGTTTCTCGTTTTTTACCCTGCCCATTTGTTAATCTGGGTTTGTCTGTGTATTTAAGGTCTTTTCTCTTGGTTTGCTTTCAGTTTTTGTTTGTGTTAATGTCACAGTGTGGTTCATGTCTTGTATTTTGGTTTGCGAGTATGTCCGCCTCCTCGCCTGTTCTTCAGTGCATACCTGACAATCAGCACTGCCAGTTGTCAAGCAGAGGTGGGTAGAGAAGTGTGTGTAGGTGAAAAGACCTGACATGATTCATGATCTTTACATGATTCATTGCAGTTTCTTTGTTTTCCTACAGGAGCATCTAACACCCTGTCCCAAAGGAGGCTGGTTTGTACATTGACACTCTAGTGCACCCTCTGAATTGCACACTCTGAAGTGCACACTCTTTATTTATAAGAAGCTGCTTCATGAAAAGTCACAGGCAACAAGATACACAACATCCATGTCATTTCCTGCTGCTCTGTATTTGATTTGTGTGCACGCTTGTAAAATCAATTTGAGTTCTATTCTACTTAAGGGCCAAAGAGAGTATACAAGTGGAACCTATCTGACTGCTAGGCCTGCACTGTGCACCCTCTAGCCTTAATTCAGCTCATCAAGCTCTCTTTAATTAATTCATGTGATGCATCAGGTGTAGAGAAGCCCACACAGAAATCTGCAGTGCTGTGGCCCTGGGGCCTATGAATGAACAACACTTTTAAAAAATAAAGATTCATAAATGGTTTTAGGCTTATTATTATGCTTGCAGGAATTAACTTTAATTGGAATCTGAACCTGTTCATGCTTTCCCCACCTGTTTCACTGCCTTTTCTGACCCTGTAAGGCCTGACACAAAATAAATTCAGATCAGTACAGAAATTCAGATCTCAGTTTTATGGCGGTAATTTGTATTTTAGATTGTGAAAAGTGATCAAATGAATTGCAATTAATTGCAAAGTCATTCCCTACCATGAAATGACCTTCACAAAATTATTTCATTCCAGCCACTGCATTTTAGCCCCACAAAATTGACTGCTAACTAATTTCAGGGATGATTATTAACCCAAGAGAAAAGGTTAATGAGGACAAGGCAGCTGGATTCACTCGGTTAGAAGAGCAGACTGGTTGCTTTAAAAGGGTAATGGTGCTTTTAAGTTTTCTTCTTTTAACCATGGTTACCTACAAGGAAACATTGCAGTCATCATTACACTGCATCAAAAGGGTCTTGCAGGCAAGGATATTGCTGCTTTTAAGATAATTCCCCCATCAATCAATCATTTATCCAGTCATCAACAACTTCAAGGAGAGTGGATCAGTTGCAGTGAAGAAAGTTTCAGGGTGCCCAAGAAAGTCAAGCAAGTGTCAGGACCACCTCCTAAAGAGGATACAGCTAAAAGATCGGGTCACCACTGGTGCAGGACTTGCTCAGGAATGGCAGAGGGCAGATGTGAGTGCATCTGAAAGCACAGTGAGATGAAGGCTTTTGGCTTGGTGTCAATAAGGGCAGTATAGAAGCAACTTCTCTAAATGACATCAGGGACAGACTGATGTTCTGTAGGAAGTACATGGATTGGACTGCAGAGGACTGGGCTAAAGTTATTTGCTCTAATGAAGCCCCCTTCATTTTTTTTGTCCAGAGAAGAAAAGGTGTGCACTGCCATCAGTCCTGTCTCATGCTAACAGTGAAGCATCCTGAGACCATTCATGTGTGGGATTGCTTCTCATCCAGGGGAGTGGGTTCGCTCTGAAAATTTGCCTAGGAACACTGCCATGAATAAGGAATGGTATCAAAATATCCTCCCAATGATCCAGGAGCAATTTGGAGATGAACAATGTTTTTCCCATAATGATGGAGCACTATATCACAAGGCAAAAGTGATAACCAAGTGGCTCTGTAAACAAAACATTGGGTCCATTGCCAGGAAACTGCCCAGATCTCAATTCCATTGAGAACCTGGGGTCAGTACTCCAAAATAGGGTGGACAAACAGAAATCCAGAAACTCTGATCAACTTCAAGCCCTGATCAGGCAAGAATGGGTTGCCATCATTCAAGATTTTGTCCAGAAGCTGATGTCCAATATGCCAAGGTAAATTGCAGAAGTCTTAAAGGAGAAGGGTCAACACTGTAAATGTGTCATCATCAAAGCATTGGCCATGACTCAAATCCAGATTTTGTTTCCAAAGGGTGATTTGTCCATCATCAAAACTTAACTTCTTGACTTTTAATAAATTAGGACTCAGTAAAATCAGTTAAAGTCAAATGAAAGTTTCTGACCTTCATACTGTACCAGGGAACATAACATGATTCTCAATATGGAACATGATATTTTGTTGCTCAAAAGAGCTGAACTATAGAAATAAAACTATAACAATATAAAGGAGTAAAGAACTACATCTATACAAAGACAACATTTGATACACACCTTCTCAGACTTCAGCATCAAATTTAAATGCACAAAGTCAGAGTGCTAATCCATATATGGGAATAGAGACAGACATGTCTCCAGAGGAAACCCACATAGACATGGGGAGAACATGAAGCTCCACCTAGACTTGAACCCAAGACTAGTGGGAGGCAAATGTGCTGAACACCAAGCCACTCTGCTAAATCTAAATCTTCAGTTACAAAAATATTTTTTCTTTATGATTGAATGAATAAAGGAAGATACACTTGTATAGTGCCTTTCTAGATACTTAAGGATGCTTCACAATTGCACTCAGTGTACTCATCCAGAATTGACTATCCAACTGGAGGACTGAATCGAGCACTAAGGGAGTGCCAGTCCATACATCAGAATACAGACATACATTCACTCAGGGAAATTTAGAGTACTCAGTTCACCTGATATTCATGTCCATGGAACATGGGAGGAAACTGGAGTCCCTGGAGAAACTCCTCCCAGATAGGGCCTTGAACCAAAAAAAACAATGCTGGGAAGTAAACACGCTAAGCACCAAGCCACCTCTAATATGCTTCTTGTCCCTCATAAAGATAAACCTTAGAAGGGCAGTATAACAAAGCAATATAAGAATCTCACAGTACTAGAAGCCTTTGCATAAGGAGGAACGTGTGCAAATCATCCAGACAAGAACTGAAAGTCTCTTGGCTGACACCTAAAGATGTTTACAAGCTGTGATGCCCTGCCAACAGTGTTACTGAGAGTGCAAAGTGATTGAAATATAAGAAGGAAATATAAGATTGAAATATAAGACTTTTGCTTAAAACATTAAAGAATTGTATGATTTTTAATGTCATTTTGATTTTGGAAATCAAAAGCCACGATTCTTTTTCTCTCTTAGCTATTCGGAGTAGATATTTTCACCAGGAATACCCAAACTTTTGCACCCCACTCTATATACAGTTATTCACTACAGGTACTTTGCATAATCTTGCATTTTACTAAAAGATGTTTATCTAAGTGTTTAAAAATGCTAGTTAGTGTTCTTGTTGCACAAGCTCAATCACTCGCTCATTCTTCCATGAGGATGAGCAATTACGACAACGAGGGCTGCAGCAGAGCAGCATCGCTGAGCACCGCTGCTTTTTGGGTCAAAACCAGCTTTTTCCACTCAATTGAATGAACTGTTGATGCCTTTCCTTTATCTGTTGTTTGTTTACTATTTTGTTGGTCGTGGTGGGGGGCAGAAGTGGAAATAAACAAATCACTAAATGGCAGCAGACAAGCAGCAAACCTTGCTTTTTTCTGACATTTCCTGTGGAGGGAAGGGTGAGAAGAGCGTGTGCAGTATGTCAGCGTGCGTCTCCGGCAGTCACATGCACATGATCTTCCTTACTTATTTCCATAAGCACATCACACACTTCTATACATAGAACGCATGTTGTTGAATGTGTGTGCGCACATGTGCGTGTGTGTGTGCGCGCGCGAGGAAGAGAGTGAGAGAGAGAGTGTGAAATATCTCAGTACATTAGCAGACAGTGTTCTCATTTTTACGATGTTTTCATTTATGCTGAAGTGGCCTCAAGCACTGCTGACAGTTTAAAACAACACATTGCATGTTATCTGTCTGTCCAGTTAGGGACAACACCTTTCATGTTCCCACAGGCAGTGTGATATCCCACTTACCACAGGGGAAAGTTCAGCTCTTTAACACAAAATGCTCTAATTACACATTGTGTAGAGCACGGCTGTTTATGTGGCCTGTCGCAAAACAGGTTTGTTAATTATCACATCATCTTTGAGGATGTGTGTTTTGTGCATTGCTCTCATCTTACTGCTAAGCTAGGCTAAAGTAGAACATTATAAAGTGTGTCCACAGGTTGCCAATAAGAAGTGCACCATGAGTTAATGGTTTTATCAAAACATTTAATCAGTTTGATCTAAACACTAGAAGCTTGTAATATGAAGATCACTAATATTTGGACAGTGTTATAAGCATTAACAACACGTAGGTCCAAGCAGGAATGCTATGGTCACATCAGGGCAGGGTTTGGAAATCCTTTGGAAGTGCTGGATGCCGGATTCCTGCATTTGTGCTTGTGCTGCCCAAGCACACCTGGTTTATCTCACCTGTTAATTAGCTGATCCACTTTGTGTACTGAAACAGGGAACTCAGCAAACTGGCCCTCAGTTTCCAACCCCTGCATTAAAAGGTAAAGGTAAAGACTGACCGGTCAACTTGCAGGGTTTTTTTTTTTTGTTCATTTTTTGTTTTAGTTAGTTTTTTTCTGAAGCATATCTAAGGGCTCTGGGCAGCTGTTTAAATAAATTAATTCATTTATTTACTTATTTTATTTAAAATATTACTTAAAATATTTTATCAAGATTTTTTTTAATCTATTATACAGTCTCATGACAATTTATAATTATATGTTCTGGAAAGGATTATATAAATCACTACTTGAATGTTTACAATAATGCTTATATTTACTGCTGAAGCTAGGTATCAAAAATGGGGACAAAAAGAATCTTGGGCCTCAAAGGCTCAACAGCTGTAGCTGACATCACCCTGCTCATCGAGACATCGTGAACTCATGAAGAAGAAAATATTTAGCAATGTTAAATAATTACACCACTTTACTTTTAAGGGTCACAAACATCATGAACTCCTTTTAGCATTTATTCATTCAATCATTTTCCAAACCGCTTATTCCTGAATAGGGTCACGGGTGAGCCAGTGCCCAGCTGGCAACTCTGAGCGCAAGGGCGGGAAACAACCCTAGACAGGGCATTAATCCATCGTAGGGCACACACTATGGGCCACTTTAGAATCACCAATTCACCTATCATGCATGTCTTTGGACTGTGGGGGAAACCAGAGTACCCGCAGGAAACCCACGCGAACACGGGGAGAACATGCAAACTCCACACACAAACTTCCCAGGTCGCCCCACCCGGGGATCGAACCCAGGTCCTTCTTGCTGTGAGGCAACAGCGCTATCCACTGCACCACCATGCCGCCTTTTAGCATTTAGTAATGCTTAATATTTTTGTTCTATGAAGTGTTGGCTGATTCCGTTTTTACCACAATTTACCTGATTACCACCATGAAGACCTGAATGAACATCATGAATATCTCATGTCAACTGATGATATATGTGCTTTAATTACTACATGAATTAATATACTGCTCCTGTGAATGAGACATGCATGAGACATGCTTACTTTATGCATACTCATGATGATTCATGATGTACCAATGGATGATGACTCACTCATGATAATAATGCATGGATTAATGTCCCCTGATTGTAGTGTTCATATTTAACATTCTTATTTGTTTTAATGATAAAAGACAAAATGAAACGATAGTAAAGTCTGGAATATCAATTATATCTATTAATTAAATTCTCCACTAATTACATTCTGATGCCCTGAAACATGGTTGGATGTGGCTGTGTTACTGTGGCTATAACTGCTCTAACTGATTGTTAACTGATCTTTGTGTGGTTCAGAAACGGTCACAATATGACACACTAAAGTGATGGCATGTCATTAACTAGGGATGAAATACATTGTGTAGAAGACAATGAGGCCTAATTGGCATCCAACACTGTACTGCTTAGCTGAAATGCAAGTCATTATAAATCCACATTCAATGTAGAGATTTCCCACAGCTGTTAAGGTCAGACGATCATGTTAACTAACAGGCTAATCAGCTCTTCCAGTAATGTTCAGAGACAAGTTCAAATCTTTTATTAAAGCACTAACTATATAATTCAACCTATCATTTACAAAATGGAAAATAAATGTCTGTTAAAGGTGTCAATTTTCAGGATTTAATCAGACGTGTACCCCAGACTTTTCTTGTTGTGCATTATGAGTGCAGGAACCAACACCCCCTGAAGGACGAGAGAGAAAACACATGAACTTTAATCTGGTCAGTTCAGGGATCACCAACCCTGCTCCTGAAGAGCTACCTTCCTGTAGGTTTCACCTCCAACCCGGATCTAACGCACCCCATTCAGCCAATCAAGAACTTCTGTAGGCAGCAATTAGTTGGATCAGGTGTGATGGATTAGGGTTGAATCTCAAGTCTGCAGGAAGTTAGGAAGGAGCAGGGTTGGTGACCTCTGAATCGATTTGCCATAAAAGTGATATAAAGACAAGATGCATTGTTTTTGCAGCATTCATTAGTTCTAACTTCAAGGTTGGAGGTGGTGGGGACTTCACATGAATTCCAATTAGACTTTTCTCATTAGGGGTGCATGGACAGGATACGTACACGCACTGACACCCAGAAAGAATCATCTGATTACAATGAATGACTGCAATGGTCTCTCAGAATTGCAGTTCGTTGTCTTCAGTGACAAGTCTTGCTTTGGTCTTGGTGGAGATGGCTCAAAAATCCATATATGCACTTTTCCAACAGCCACATAACACAGACCTATGCCCAGGTGAAAATGTGTCGCATACTATTGGACCATTATCAACACTCCACCCCATACTGCAAAATCTGCAGGAACTGCGTAAGAATGTTCAAGCAGCATCAGATGGATTATTGCAGGACACCATTAGGAACCTCTACAACTCCATGTTCTACTTGCAAATTTGGCAGCTTGATGCCATACTGAGACTTCTACAGGTGTATCTCAGTACAAATTGCCAGTACAAACATGTGCCAGTGCAACAAACACTCACACCACCACCATGTCAGTGTCACTGCAGTGCTGAGAATGATCCACCACCCACATAATGCCTGCTCTGACCACTGAAGTTCAGAGTGATAGGAGGCTACAAAGTATCGTAGAGAAACAGATGGACAACAGTCTGTAATTATAGAACTACAGAGTGGATAGAGAATGTAAAAACGAGGTGGTCATAATGTTATGGTTGCTTGACGTATACCAAAAACATAAAAACTCAGCCGTGATTCATCCTCCGTCATAACTCTCTTCATCAGTTACAGTTAAACAGGCTGTTTTGATTCTGTGCTTTTAAGACACATGTATATGTAAATACTGCTGTGTACTGTGCCACCCTGAGAAAGCAATCCGGCACGAACATGAATGAGTGGGCTGAACGGCTGTAGGCTGAAGAGTAAGACATAGGTAAATGAATTGGTTCTCGTGACAAAACAGTTGATTCAAATGGGAAAGATAAGCAATCGTATTTGAATGCATGAGAAATGAGGGAAACCAAAAATGGGGGAAGACCTTAGAGGAGATGTATAGGCTGCGTCTCCCACAGAGCAGGTCAAGTGCCAATTTCTTGTAGACCTTTACATAGTCACTCAGCTGCCTTTCTAATAGTCCAATTGAGCTGCAGAACTTCAAAGGTCATCCTGGCCTGCATTCTCCACTATCTAATCTCCTTTAATCAGGAGGATGAATCGCTTTCTCCCGATCTTCTCTGCGCAGGTGGAGGAGGTGTAAGTTTTAGTGGAGCTGAAGTCCTGGAGCTCACTCTGAATCTATCCATGCTTGCCCACAGCAGCCAGGAGGATGGTTCCTAAGTGCTTGGCGGTGTGATAAAGGTAATGAGCTGACATACAGGAGTGAGGTGGCAGGAAAAATGCATGCGAGCCACTGGCGGAGACTTATCTGGTGCTTTCACAAAGGCTGGCCTCTTCCTGTGCCCCCTATGGCCCAGCAATAGCAGCCACGACGAATGGGGCTGCCGCAGAACGGCAAGCAGAGGCTGACCTTTTCCAAATGCTGCCTCCACCAGCCTGCTTTATTGTGGTAAGTGCCAGTGGATACTGAACAAAATGATCCCTGTAAGGTTTTATTACACCAGCAATGCTTGCTGCGCAAGAAATCTGTTAGACTAGGCTAAGCATACAAAGGGACATTTTAGAGGTGATGGCAGGTTTGTTTTTAAACTGAGTTGACCTCATCAAATCAATAAAAAGTTTTAAATTCAGTAGATATGAATATGCATAATGTGAAACATGAATCATGACTATGTGCATCTCAACAGTAACTTCAACAGTTTACCCGACGTGAAGTAATTTGGGTTTTTTTTCTCAGTATGGCGTATAGCTCATTAAAACCAGAAGGACAGTACCTCAAATTATTAGAATATTTCATTCAAATTTGAGTTAATAACTTTAAACAGTATAAATACAGTGTCTGGTGTAGCACATGCAACCACAAACATCATGAAGACTGTTGACCTCACAGTTGTCCAGATGATGATCATCGAAACCAATGATCTATCTATCTATCTATCTATCTATCTATCTATCTATCTATCTATCTATCTATCTATCTGTCTATCTACAGTATCTGTAAACTTCTATTGCCACCTTCTCTACACGTTTCACAATAATGTCATCATGTTGCATCATTGTCATATAAAATGGTGCTTCTGTAGGATTACATTTGAGGAAAGCAATATATGTTCTTTCATTAATAATCCTGTAATTGGCTCATGTTTTTACTTAGACTTTAACATTCACTTCTTCGGTGAAGCTTAAAAAGTCAGTGTTTTGTTTTTTCATTCAGACTATCCTTATCGATGGCTGTGTGTGCAGTGAAATAAATGAGCTGAACTCCTCACACAAGAGCTGGAGCTACTCCTAGTGGAGAGCTTAGATACAAACAAGCACTGTATCCCATCTCATATCAGCACAGCATGCCTCAGTGTGCAGGTCCTGTTGGTATTGTATTAAAATGAACACACTAAAGAGAAAGACCTCATTGGATCACTCACTCTATCCATTTAACAAATCAATTTTTTGTTATTTTCACCATTTTCCAAATTTTCATTTTTCAAGCACGAGGAAACACACTTGGAGGACACGGGTCAACAGAAGCATTTTTCCCCCCTCGTCTCCTTTTTTGTACTTCAGAAGACGAAACGGTGTCCTTTGATCCAAAGATGAAAGAGCATTCATTTGGATAAGGAAATAACACAGCAATATAAAACATGATCTGAGCAAAGCAACACCACATTAAAACAAATATTAATACAGAATAAGCCAGAAGGTTATTGGTTTGCCCTGCGTATAAATCCATATCTAATATTAATGTGCAGTTATTATCTGCCATTGCCAACTACAGTGATAACACTCAGATGACAGTCTGAAGTTCAACAGCTGTAAAGCAAAGGTCTGGCTGGCTGGCTGGCTGTGTCTGTATGTCTGGATGTGTGTCTACTTGTCTGTCCGTTCTGTCTGTCTTGGAGGTTATTTTTGAAATTCCTGCAGATTTACTGAAATCATTTTAAGGTTGTAAGACTAATACACATCACAGTATGTGTGATCATGGTTTTATTCACATATCTATAGTAAAAGGAAGCTGTTTTGGTGCCACTGTCAGGTAAAAAAAAAGCTTAGCCTATCTAGAGCATAAAGAGCATTTTATTGACAGGCAGCCCAATATAGAGCAGGCCTAAATAACAAGTTAATGGATCTTACAATTAGCTATGTCCTCAGGAATGAAGTGAATTAATCAGAGCTGACTGGCTCTGCCCCCTCTCTCTTGCTTACTGCCTACATGAGGCTGCTGACATTATTTTCGTGTGTTGATTAATGGTGGGGCTGGTATCCAGCACAACAACACTGGACTAAGAATAATAGTCACAGAGATAAAGACGGGCATGGTCCATCCATCCCAATTTAGCTTCTTCATGTTAAAGTTCCACATGCCGACAGTGCTGCAATTTACTATTTGATTAACAACCTTATCCGTTGTGGTATTTCAATTTTGATACCACTGTCTCAATACCAGTTCTCGCGGCTTTACAAAGAATGCAGCCTCCCAGTTCTTTGGGCTACAGAACATAGATGTGCAAGGCTCAGATGTTGTTTCTGACCTTGACTCAAGCTTTTCTCTGGTGCAGGCTGATGCTGAGGCAGAGGAGAATAGCACGAGGGTGAAGAGGATGAAGAGACCCCTCTGTTCTCCTGGGCTTTCTTGTGCCTGCATGGTGGAGGGTGGTGTGGTTCCTCAGCATGGCTGCTCCATCAATCACCAGGGTGCGTCTCATCCCACAACAACAGCTCGCACAGGGGAGCAGCCTGGCCCCAGCAAGCCAGATGAGAGCTATTTTTCAATTATTCCCGCAGCCTTTGGCAAGCCGCACAAAGGCGCCCAGCGAATGGCAGCATGTTGCTGGACATCTGGTTAAGTGGCTGGCACCAAGATGAAATGGAGGGAGCCTTGAATTGCAGCCAGGTCCTGATTTAACTCTCCAAATTCTCATCGTCTTTTGCATTTAAAATGAATTGCATCAGTAATTTGTTTTTAGTTCAGAAGTAGCTATGCTGCATTAGGCCTCTATCATGGCTTTAACTAAAATAAAGGTTGCTAAAAGGTTTTTGGCTTGAGGATACAACTCTATGAAAACCAATAATTAATGTAGACCTTTTAAATGATGTAGAGCTTTTTTCACATTATATAGAGGTTCTTTAGCCTATACTATAAAGGATTTTCACATAGCTACACACAGAACCCCACAATGACAGTGAGAAATGTTTGTTTAAACATTTTGCAAATTTATTAAAAACAAAAACAGGTATTCACAGATTTGCCATGATACTCAAAATTTAGCTCAGATGCATCTTGTTTCCATCAACCTTCAGCTTGTTTGGAGAACATCTGTGGTAATTTCAATTGATTAAACATGTTTTGGAAAAGAACACACCTGCTTCTATAAGGTCGCACAGTAGACAGTGCATGTCAGACTACAAACCATGGCATGAAGTGTAAGGAATTGTCTGTAGACTGCCGAGACACAAGACACAGTTTGAAACCACCAGGACTCTCCACAGTGCTGGCTGCTCAGCCAAACTTGACTGATCATGGTAGAAGGGCCTTAGTCAGGGATGTGACCAAGAACCCAATGATTACTTTGACAGAGTTCCAGTGTTGCTCTTTGGAGAGAGGAGAACCTTCCAGAAGAACAGCCATTTCTGCAGCACTCCACCAATCAGGCCTGTATGGTCGGATGGAAGCCACTCCTCAGTAGACATATGACAGCCTGTCATCTAAAGGACTTTCAGACCAATGAATGCCAAGCATGTCTGGAGGAAACCAGGCACAGCTCATCACCTTGACAGTATCATTCATTCATGCATGGTGGTGGCAGCATCATGCTGTGGAGATGTTTTTCTGCAGCAGGAACTGGGAGACTAGTCAGGGTCAAGAGAAAGATGACTGCAGCAATATACAGAGATATCCCTGATGATAATCTGGGACTAAGGTTTATCTTCCAACAGGACAACAACCCTAAGCACAGAGCCAAGATAACAAAGGAGTGGCTTCGGGACATCTCTGTGAATGTCCTTGAGTGGCTCAGCCAGAGCCCAGACTTGAAGCCGAATGAACATCTCTGGAGATATCGAAAAATGTCTGTGCACCAACGCTCCCAATCCAATTGATGGTACCTGAGATGTTCTGCAAAGAAGAATAGGAGAAAGTTCCCAAAAACAGGTGTGCTGTAGCATCATACTCAAGAAGACTTGATGCTGTAATTGCTGCCAAAAAATGAATTGAATCAATTTTGAAATAAGGCTGTAACATTCTGTACAGAATGTGTAAAAAGTGATGCGTTATGAAGACTTTCTGGATGCACTGTATGTGTTATGTTGACATTTATGAACTCAACACACAAAAATGATGTCCTTTGTGTATTTTCAGTCATTGTCATCATAACTTTCTTGAGCCATCAGAAAGTCTTTAGAGTCAAGTGTTATTTGAGCCGCCTCTAAATTATATGTTTTATACATACATTTCTGGAAAGGTGAGTGATACAAGTTCATATAGTGTTACACAGTTCTCGTGAGTGATGTCTTTCCTGCTTCAGGAACTGTACCGTAGCCAGTGCACAACCCAGAGCCCAGAGTGGCAAGCTAATTTCCTTAGTACAAATCAATGAAGCATCAAAATCATTTAAAGATGTTATTTTAAGGTAAAAATCTTACATAATGTTGCTTTAAATCTCTCAAATCTTTAGGTGAATTAAAATTTGCCACCAGAGTAGTTAAAGCATGTGTTGGCCAAACTGGATTAGTATGCTGAACTGACGCTTTACAGCATGTTTTCCATTACCATGTAATTGAAGCTCTATGCTGTCCTTATTGTTGGATGCACCGTCATACTTTCTGTAAGAGTGTGTACACTCATTCAAAACACAATAGGCCCTTTTCACATTTCTGGTTTCCCACTTATGTCAACCTCTGTGGCAGGTAATTACCTTTCCAGTCTAAGTATAACAAATACCACAGCCAACTGGGCTGCAGAGGGAAACACATTTGCTTGCATTTGTGATTAAAAAAATATTTGTAAAGATATACATTAATGGCACTCTTATCTCAACAATCCAACTTGCTGGTGCATAAATAACCGAGGTTAAAAGATCTTGTGCGGAAGACGAATACCCCCTAACAAATAGTGTGGCAACTGTTCCTTGTAGCTTTCGCTCCTCTGTAAAACAGCCTTCCTCTTTCACTCATTCTTCTTGCTCTTCCGAACCACTAAAACCAACCTTTGTAATCCACAGCGTCTACAAAAATGTTGGCCTTTTTATAACCAAGGTTGAACGGATTTTGAATGACAAAACATGTTTTCAAACTTACTTTTCGGGTTCAGCTTTAAAGGCTGTTCCTGATGTCTCCTGTGCCCTCTCTGCAAACAAAATCAGCTCCTTTTATTTAATTGATTTCCAGCCAAGCCTGTGTTAAATTCAAATTGAGCCAAGGTTATTTAATGAATTTTAAGGTAAACCACTGTGTTTTTTTTTGCACACGCTTCTCTTACAACAACTGTTCTACACGGAAACTGAAGTGGTAAGTTTTGTCTGTGGCAAGTTCCAGTTTTAGTCTCAAACTGTGGAGGAAGGGGGTAACTTGTTAAGCCATGTCACCTTTGTGGTAGAATTATTATAAGGCCTACAACATGTGCTCCATATGCTGTCCACCAATATCAGGTGTTAAGTCTATACTTTTCTCCAATTCCTGAAGAATGTTTATCAACCATCTGACCAAAAATGACCCCGCAGATAGAAATCCAAAGTTAAATTATTCAGTTGGACCCCTTTTGGGGAAACGTATATAATTTCTGACAATGCATCTCTTTTCCAACCATCTTGATTGAAGAAATTAGATATTATTCAATCCTCTGATAATGAATGAAATGCATATTTATCAAGCAACCTTATGTAATCATCATCATCTCTTAATGTTCTCTCTGTCATGTCTGTCTGTCTCTTGTCAGCATTGTCTCCCCTGTCAGTTTCCCCCATGTGCTCCTTAGCACATGGTTTGTGTTTGTTTTGGTTCTGTCTCCTCCCTTGCTCCGCCCAATCCCACCTGTGTCTCATTTGTAACCACGCCCCTTTGTAATCAGTAGTTCCAGTGTTTGGTATTTAAGACCCTTTGTTTCAGTCTGTCTTGATCAGTCCACTCTTATGGTACCCGTGTATGTAGTCAGTGGGTCTTTGTTTCTGTTTGATACTGTTTTACATTGTTAGTTTATGTTCTGTTTTAGTCAGCTGTGTAGTTTGTATTTGGTTAGTGTATTTAGTTTGTCTTGTGCTTTGTTTTCTAATTAAACTGTCAACCCCAGCATTTGCTTCCGCACCCTTCGTCATCCCTTCTGCCCGTCTGATCCTGACACTGTCAATGAGAAACACAATTCTGGTACCCCGTACACCACACTATACTATGACAGGTGAGGCTCAATCACCCACAAAGTTGGAGAGGGCTATAGAAGTCCTGAGCTCCAGTTGCTTTGTGCTGGATCTTCATCTCTTTATGAGCTAAGAATCTATGACAATATTTCTTGGGTGGAAAGCTGAGAGCTCTTGTGCTCCCTTTCCTTTTTCCATTCTTCAAGGGTTAAAAGTGTAGGCACTTGCCTTTACCTTTCTTTTCCCTTGAGTGCTTCTTGAGTTCTCTCTCTTCTCCTCCTTTAGGAAAGGGGAACCTTCTTAAAGTCACCAGCCACTCCTCTCCCTCGAGCCAATTCATCATTTTTTATTTTGGGAAGCATTTTCTGTTTGTTTTTTTCCCCAGTTGTTTGGGTCAGTCAGCCTTCCCATGACGTTCCTTTGTTCAGTTGTTTTATTTTCCGCCAGTTTTTCCACAGTCAGTGTGGAGTTTTTCACACCTGTTTTCAGTTCCTACTTCTTGTTGGAACTACGCATGTTTTCACTGAGTTTTACCTGCTTTGTGATCTCCTCTGTTCTGCACCTGGGTCTTGACACATGGCTGTGGTAGTTCAGTAGAGTTTGACCATAGGAGTGAATAGTTACATCAACATAAAGCACACTGTTGCCTTTCTGGTGCAAGTCTCAACCAGTTTGTGTCACACTGCCTTCCCATTTGAAAAACTAAAAGTTGAATCCAGGATGTACACCATGTTGGTGACATGACCTAATGGGTTCCCTTTATCAGCCACAGCTTGTGTCTAAAACCCGGGTTAATTTATTCCATTTCATATCATTTGTGCTGCAGATGAGTTTTATTCTGTATTTTAAATGGTCACCTGTAGAGATGCTCCACCATCTATTCCAAATATCTCTCACCTTCCAAATTGCCTTCTATATTGACTACACTTTCATTGTTAATTGGTGTAAATGCATGATGCCCAAGGTAGTTGTAGAATTTGGGACGGAGAATGTGCCACTTGTTTAGACATTACCAATAATGTAATTACCTGCTTTCAGAAAATGTTGCCAGTTCCCACCACTAATGCATTTTTCATTGATTTGTTATCATAACAACAATGAAAGGTGAGTAAAGTGTGACATACGGTATATTCCTGAGAATAAAAGGGACAACAACACTGAGAACTTCAGTGGTTACATGGAAAAGAGTAGAAGTAGAAAGATAAGACCATGGAAAATCCACATACAGTTGTGGTTATTCTCACATCGCTCCAAAGAACCCTTTTTGGCACCTTTATTTTTTAAGAGTACAGACTCAATATTCAGACAGTATTAATATAACACTCTATTAAAGAATCAGGGCTGTATCCCTTAGCTTCACAAGTCACTCCTTTACATTTCCAACATTTCATTTCACAGAGGCATTAACCTGAGGAAAGATATAGGATATGCTGAAGATAGAGGGATTGATACATTAAATCTGCTCTTAACACTTGTGCTGGAATTAAAAGCCCCTCGCCCTCCCAAGGTTATTGAAATATGTGAAACCTAAATTACCGTAAAAGGTTTTCATTAAATATTATTTCAATCTCGACCCATATTATTGTCTCTGGAGTGTGTTGCACAGGATTTGTTAAACCGTGCTTCCATCCTCTTCATCATATTCAACTTTGTATTGAGACACAGTCTCGTTTATTTTAGCTCCAAACCTCCCACTCCCCATTCTTCTTCTCTCCCTCTTTGTCATGTACGCACACGCATACACACACACACACACACACACATCCTTACAGGTAAAAAAAAAAAACCGTGTGAAAACAAAAACATGATTGTCAAATTCACACTAAAAGAAGCGTATGCAAGCAGCTCTCTGTATGAGGATATGTTTCATGGTCATACAAAGTGTTCAATACAGATCTGAGCTTGTCTCTGCTATGCCTTTACACATTCAGATTTTTTTGTACTGCATCACAAAGTACATTGTCACACACGTCAAAACCAGCAATGTCTAATATACAAGGTACTTCAGCTTTTTTAAGGTATTGTTTTTTTTATATAATAATCTATTCATGTGTTAGCAGCTGTTAAACCTAACATCTCTCTGTGTAACACATTTTTAAGACATGATCAATCTTTCGGTAGTGAGATTTCTAGTGTTGTAATCAGTCTTTGATAGGTCACTCAGTTACTGAGTAAATTTCCATAGATGACCAGTACTGCCCCTGGAGGCTGGTGTTTAGGAGCAGTGAAGGTCATTGAACCCAGAATTATACACCCTGTTCCCACAATCAAGTTAAGATTCATTTCTGGGACAAAATGGATCGTGAACATAAGAGGCCAAATAAAATACCATTATAACACATGCCAACCAGGTGAATAGTCTGAAGGTGTTTTACTTGAGCAAGACACATTCCAGAACCTCTTTCTCTACCATCAGATTACTTGTCAAATCCATTTTTTTTTTCAGGTGTGTCCAGCACTTGTGAAATAAAGAAATACTCGAGTGAATGAAAGAGTGCAGCATAACACACACAAATTTATACAAGTATGTAGGGGTCTTCAGGAAGAAATGTGTTTGATGAGGACACCTGGAGTGTTCTTCACTGGTCATACTGCACCATTGTTTCTCAATGCCAGTGTATTGTGTAGTCCAGCTTGGCTCATCCACAATTTTGTCCTGACCAATTGGAGCTGGTGCTTGTGCTGCCAGAAAAGGCTTTTTTTTTAAACTGCAGTAAATCAGCAGCTCCAAGCTGTTCACCACTGAATGAGATTGGTTTCTTATCATTTCGTGTTTTGGCATGAACTTGATGGCAACAAGTGATATTAAACCATCAGTTTGTGAATATGACATATCGCTATAGATTAGCCTACCAATTTGTTACAGTGGTAGCTGTGTCATATCAAATGAAACACGGGAAGAATCTTACACTGAAATAGATTTGACCAAAGCACATTTTAATGTTACATCATTTTTGTAATACACCAGTAATCTGAGCCACAGGCCCCATGTGATTGAACCATGAGAACATGCAGAGAGTAAAGCATTTATGCCAGCACATCTGGGGAACAAGAAGCAATGCTTTTTTTTTCTGTTTAGATATTTTAAAAAGTCATCATTCTTTTGTTTGGGTTCGATCATTTGGAACAGACTTAGTTATAAAATCGTTAAAAGAAAGTAATGGATTATTGAGAGGTTAGCTACTGGGCTGGTGTTTCTATTAAAACGCAAGTGGATTAACAAATTTGCACTTGATGTTTATTCACACACATGTTCCCGTGATGAAGTGGGGGAAAGTAGTGGATAAGGAAATGGAGTGCAGTAAAATGAATGAATGTTAAGGAAAAGAGGATGGATAGAAGGTTTGATGGATGGTTTTATCTACAAATAGAAAAATGAATGACAAAATAATACATAAAACATTAAACAAACATAACTGAAGAATGCAAACACCAGCAACCAGCAAAATAATGCAACTGAATGTGTGAATGTATAACTTATATAATAATACTAATAATAATATATTGACACACAAAAACTGAAAATGCATTGTGTGACACCAATACTTTCATGCATGTTAGTGTCAAACAAAAACATTGTAAATGTCAAAATGTGATTGTTTTTCAAATCACAAAATGTTTTTCAGAAACACATTCACGTGTACCACTGTTTTATCATAGTGGAGGTTCCTGCATTAACTTTAGGTAATGATATCTATGCCAGCATTGAACCATGTTTGAAGAAGCACTTTTATTCAGCAGTTTTATCTCATCTCTCTCAGCTTTATGTGTCTCATCAAGTTTTTCCTCCTGATTAGTTTCATAATAACCCCTCACTAGATATTGGACATCTGCACAGCATTTTCACAGTTGATTAAGTGATGCTCCATATACATTTTTACATTTATGGCTCCAACTGAAAGCCTAGTTCTAATACTGACAGTTCTAGTAGAGAAAGAAAATGGTAGCTACAGTGGAAAAAGCTGCAATACTGAAGAATTCCTGTTTGTCTTACCTGTACATTTATTACAGCTCCCTAGATTCAGGACAGACGTTGCTGCACAGTTGACTCAAGGCAGCTTTGAGTCAAGTATTCTGTAATACAAAACTTACTTGTGTAAATCTAATTCTCTTCTTAATCTCCCAAGAATTTATACCGTTTCCTTTGTAGTGGTCCATCTGTGGTTAATTATCATGATGAGCAGTTGATTTACCAAATAGATTTTACACTCTTCATTGTGCATTCCGCAGAGTGAAGAACACTGCCTGGATTCTTGATTAACAGAAGACTGCTTTTATGTGTAACCTGAAAAAAGAGGAAAAACACAAAGCTTTGTGTAACTGGATTGCCTCACAAATGTCCTTGGGTTGAAGAAATTGGCAAACACAGTACTGCAATGAATATTACATACCTACTTCCAACCATGACTCAGTGCTTCATATAAGGGTTTATTATTTGAGCAAATATTAACACACTTCATAATCTTTGTTAGCCTGCCAACTCTCTGTACTTGAAGGTTTTCTGAGCCTACTGTACACATACTGAGCATTTATACTGATGTTATGATATTATGAATTTAGGATCAGTAGTGTAAGCGTTTAATGCCATCACAAGTGAAAACACTCTCAAGGTCGAATCAGTGTAAACAATTCATACTAGTGCATCTTTAAAAAATGAATACTGACAAACATTTTTTTCTTCAAAACCTAATGGTCAAAATTTAATATACCATAATATTCAATATTTAGTTTTAATATTGATACTGATTTGTAATGTCAAACCTGAATTTAAATATGACAATAATGTGAGGTTGTGGATTTCTGATTTCCATGATCTGTTAGCCAAACAGATCGACAGTAAAGAAAAAAAAAATTATAAAATGTCACTTTACATGATTGTGTAATGAATATATAATCTTACTCAAACATTTTGTATGAAATCATGGACACAAATGAACTTTTTCACAATATTCTAATTTTCCGAGATGCACTAGTATATATGGTTCAAAACTTTGAGGTCTCTAAGTGAAGCTTTGGAACATTTTTCAATAATACAAACCAATCTGGATGTGGGAGTGTCAGGTTTAAGTCCAGGATTAGGATAACCTTCTGAAAATAGTCATCAGGAGAGAATAATATTGATGATATGTGGTAAAATTATGCTTGGGCAATACTGGCATGTTGTGTTAAAGTATCTCCATCTTCTTCTTTTATTATTTTTTTTTGTATTTTTTGTATTTTTTTGTCTGGATTTATAACCATTCATACTTTCTCCAGTTAACATGCATATGTGGGGCTCATATGGGTAGAACCTGGGAGGTGGGTTCCAAATGGACAATGCACCTATGTGGGTTTGTATGTGTCTTGATACTGAGGTCTACGTAAGCTCCCATGTGCAGTATACAACCCAGATTGGACCCATATTTAACCCCTCTGGTCCCACCCTGGTGGGCATCCATATACAAAACTTTCTTGTTCCCAATTTGGCTACCCATATAGATCTCACATGGGCATGGTTACTGGGTCTGTATTACAATACTGGGATATTAGATATTAAGTTTTTATGGTTTGGAGGAGGACTGGGATCAGTTCTATTATCATAACTCTTACTATAACTGTATTAGACGAAAATTAGACTCCAGACTTAACAATACTGTAAATCAGTCATAGATACTGCCAAAACATTAAGTTTTCTAAAAAGCAGCAACGTAATCATCGGCCAGCGAGCTTAACATCCCTGCCAGCCATAAAGCAACAGAGAAATGCCTGAATGAAGAATACTTTCAATCACTAAGAAAAACTGCTGAGCAGATCAAGATCACCATTCAAAATGAAATATGAGATGGTATATGAGACATGAGGGGATACACTACAAGAAACCACCCACTGTAAGCCTGAAACAAAAAGACTGTTCAATAAAAAAGTAGGTTACAAAAGGCCTGTCGATATGATGAGATGAAGAGTAAAGTGGGAGAGTAAAAAGCAAGTACTAATGAAGCAAAGCATTACTACCCAGTAATACCACCTCATCTTTGAAATGCATTGGCTGCCAGTAGATCTGGCTCACTTTCCGTTATTAATGATGTGACTGCATATGGCAGCAGAAAGATTAAATCAGAACTGCTCAGATCCAAACAAACTCCTCAGAAGTCTGCAGCTGATACTGAACCGTGTAGAAATCCTGTTCAAAATCCAGTTTAAGACCCAGTAAGACTGGAAACTAAGCTGGTATTTGATATCAAACTGGGTAGGTTCATCAACCAGCTTAATTACTGACCAATATAGCATCTATTTTTGCTTGGGTTTGATGGTTTAGTTCAATTATTCTCAATCCTGTTGCTACTGACAGGACACAGGTTCTCCAGTATCAGGATCGAGAACCACAGTTTTAGCCAGTTTATCAAATGTGATGGGAGTAGTCATGGTCATGTTAGTTAAACACTTGGTTATGCTGGTCATGGTGGTCATCCTGCTGGGTCATAATGGTGAAGTAGCATGGCAATGCTGGTAGAAGCCATTGAACTAAAGTGAAAACAAACCCTACGCCAGAATTATGTTACTTCTAAAACATGGAGACAGGACAATATGTTCAATATAGAGACAAAAATGTAATATAAATTAACGTAGCAACACACATATCTCTGCTACAAATGAAAAATACGGTGTTCTGTATGCCCCTCGTTTGTGAACAATTGGGCCAAAAATGCTGAGTATGCACAGTAACCCCATAGGAGCAGTTTGCTCTTCCACCACATGTACTTTTTAACATAAATAGATGAAAATAAATATGACAAGTGAGAATAGGCCATGTCTGTTTTCACTGGTCATATGAATTTGTGACAACACAGCAAATGTAGAACAGCAAATATAGTCATATAGTTTTTCTATTCTGGGAATTCTTTTTATATCTGTAGCAGCAAATCCCACAATGTGGAGGCTGTACGTTTACTTGGCTACATTGTTTGCATAATTCAGATTAAAGCTACTAAGAGAAAAATAATATAGAAGTATAGATCTCCAGTATTGAAAAATGTTCTTTTTACTGCTCCAGAGAGATTCCTCAGCATCTTTTAATGTTCAGATTATTTTACTTTAGTTTCTTTCAGGTTGTTTATATCCTGCTAAAGAGTAAAAGACTTCCACCCCGAATGTCCACCATGCCATGTCATTAAATACAAGTCTCTGAAACCTTCAGAACACTCATGGAAATCTCAGCATCCTTCATATTTTTACCTCTCATGTGAACGTTTGATGCTTCCACCTGACCATTAAAATACAACAGACATTATATTTAAAGTTTACTTGTCAGTTTAAATAGTCATTTTGTAAAGATAGCTGTTTTAAAATTCAGCAGCCACAGCCCGTCTCTACTCTGCTCCCTTCACAGCCTCAGAACAAAACAAAAAAAACCAACACATTTTTAGTCATCAAACGTTTATCATGGTATATTTATTCATTTTGTCTGCATTCTGCAAACCAACAGAAACAAATGTTACCTCTACTTGAAGAACACATCATGGCAAATGCAATAAATGCACATTCTTGTCCTCGTTCCAGATCAGCCCTGTTCATTTCATTTCCATTTCAATCTCTTTATTCATAGACTCAAAAATAATACAGTATGTACTTTATACTGTATAGGGTATAACACTAAGTACTCTATAATGCACAATATTCCCAGTCCACCATTACCTCCATTCCTCCCAGCCACACTTATCAAGGGTGGATGTCATATGTAATTATTGTGCAGGTGCCAGTTTACATCTTCTTCAAACCCCTAACATAAAACTCCATCTTCAAAAATACATACACATGATTAATAACAAGAGTCTGTCCTCTGGTGTAGCTGTTTTGTCAAATAACCACAAACCAGTCTGCCATGTACTTGAAGAAGAATTGACAATACAGTTATGGAGCTTCTCAAAAAGGAATTATTGGTCACAAACTATGCACAAACAGTAAGAATTTCATATTGCACTATGATTAAGGTTATGTAAATGTTGGGTTAACTATGTAAAGATTGTTATGGTAAAGCTTAAGGCCATGTTTATAATTTATTAAATTAAACCAAAATGTCAGGCTTTGTTAAAGGAGTGAATTATAGGAGGACGTTTGATACAATGTGTTAAAGGATCTGCGCATGATTTCAATTAATTAGACTTTTTATGAAATTCAGTGGATGTTTCTTCATGGTCCTTAGCTCTCCTGACTGTCTTCTGACTCATGCAATATTGTTTTGTTCCATTTAAGAATATTAGAGATAATCACAACATGTTTGCTTGGCAGCAGCTGCTGTAGTAAAAATCTGCTAACTAACATAGTTAATGCTAAACATTGTTTTCTTTAATTTATTTAAAGGGTTTTATCCCTAAAACTAGCACTGTGGGGTTATTTAGCTTTATTTAATATGATTATTTTTTCTAATTTAAACTCAATGATAGAATCTGACCCCCAAACTAAACACACTAGGATTTAATCCAAGCCAACAAGCAAAAAACTAGAAGTGACTTTTGACTGTGGTTTTAATTTTAAGGCACATTTATTATCATCAAAACTCATTTGAAGAACATCTCTGTATTGAGGCAGTTTCTCTCTCTGAGTAACACAGAAAAACTAATGCATGCTTTCATAACTAGCCAATTAAACTACTGTAATGCTCTCCTTTCTGATCTACCAAAACCTACAATTAATCAGTTACAGTCAATTCAGAATTTTGCTGCACGAGTTCTGACTAAAACCAGAAGAAAAAAACACATTACACAGGCTACCTGTTATTTATTGCATTGATTTTGAAATTTTATTGGTTTTTAAAGCACTTTGCGGTCTTGGTCCACACTGCATCTCAGCAATGCTTTTAGTTTATGAACCAAGAAGACCTCTGAGGTCCTCCAGTGCCTCCCTATTGAAGATTTGGTGATGCTGCTTTCAGCCATTACACTCCAAAACACTGGAACAGCCTTCCAGTTTATTTAACCATTTACTTTATTGACTTTATTTAAAATGTAATTGTATTCTTGCTTTTTATTTCTACACTATTACATTTATTTGTTATTTAAACCCATTCTCTTATTTAAACCCATTCTCTTATTTAAACCCATTCTCTTATTTAAACCCATTCTCTTATTTTAGTTATAACTCTTTGACCTGTCAATCATTCTTTTTGGATTTGTTCTGAAAAGTGCTAAATAAATAAAGGATTTGACTGATTGATTGATTTGATAGAATAGAATAGAATAGAATAGAATAGAATAGAATAGAATTTTATTGAAAATTAAGGTTCCAGCAGCAGCATCAGTACAGTACAGATAGTGAAGGATCGATAGTGAAGATAATAATTCAGGAAACAAAAGTGCATGAAAAAAGTGTCCTGTACGAGGGTGTATGGCACATTATTAATGCATTTTTAAAACTGTTCATTGTACAATGTCCAGTTGTGTTGTGGTGGTCGGGATGCAGGATGCAGGTTACTACACGTTCCCATCCTTTGTCCTCCTGTTACCACTCCTCCCCCCCAGAGAGGAGTTGTCCCATCTGATGGCATGCCGGACAAAAGAGCTTTTAAGTCTATTGGTCCTACATTTGGGAAAGAGCAGTCTGTCATTGAAGTGGTTAAAAAACTGCAGATTTGATGCATGTTTTGTAAATGTTGTGCTAAGTAGCAGTAATCTTGTAAGCTTGCCAGCTGGTGGAGCAATGGAAAAGGAAGCAGTGCTATCTCTGGTGTAGGCACCTACCTGAGCTGCTGTCCTGAAATCTTGTAAAAACAATTGACGTTATGTTTTGAATGCTGTGTTTGGACGTTGTGTTTGCAGGCCCAGTGTAGTTGAGAGGAGTATTTTTGAGTTGCATTGAATTTATCAACAGTCGTTTTCCACAATCACAACTGATATTTTACGGCATTTAGCCGACGTTCTTTTCCAGAGCAAATTACAAGGTCGCCCATATTACAGAGGTGGGTAAGATATATTTCTGTAAAGATAATAATGTGTTTAAATGATCTGCTTATATACTGTGTGCTGACTGTTTTAGAAAATACTCAGCTTTTTTTTTTTTTTTTTTTTTTACCACTCTGGCGACGCTCTACAGGGTAGAGCCAGTTGGACCAATCTCAAGACCTGCCTCGTTTTCTTTGCCTGTCAGGGCCAGCAGCAGAATCAATTAGATGAGGGTGTAAAATAAATAACCGGAGGTCCTCAACTAATTTATCTTCACCCAGTGAACGTCTGGAGATATACTGATATCAGGGGAACAGCCTAACCAGCTGGAATTAGTGTGAACTTATTTCACTTGTCACTACAGTTGCCTTACACTGAATCTAGCAAACATCATCAAACACAGGCACACTTGGCTGTAAACAGTAATTAGACTGCATGATAAATGATTATAGGTAACTAATGTGCGATGGAAAGTGTTTTTACCATTGGTTAGTCTCGGCAGCAGCACTACAGAATGTTTTATAGTGGGTGTTTTTGGACAGCTGAAGAAGTTATAGCACATTTGGGAAAGAAAAACACAACACACCAGAATTCTGTTCAACACTAGGAGGCCAGTAACCAATTATTTATTAATGACAAAATTCAATCCTTTTATCTCCAACTACACATTCCTCAGGCCAGTTACCACCAACAACCATTTATGGCTTTTAAATACTGCCCAAGAATAACCAATTCAGTTGATCTCACTGATATTAAAGCAGAAATGCAACACCCTACTGACAGTTACATCATCATCACCACATACTTCAAGTCAAATAAAAATAGAGTCATATCACAGGGTTTGATCCCCATTAAAATTTGAATACACCATTTTACAAAACACAGATCATAGGTGATACTGATGCAATTCATTTATAACCTAAACCTTTAGAACCCTGGGTTAGTTTTGTGACATACAATTATTCACACAAATAATAGTATTTATACGTGACACATGTCAGATATTGTTATCAAAAAAATTACTTTTTATAATAACAAAGAAGTTCGTTGTCTGCTTGTGCTGCTTTGACAGTGTCAGTGACAGGAACAGTACGAATAAATTATGCACTGATATGAAACAAACTTTTGTCTTTGTGTTTTAAGGCCATCGTACCAAATACAGAGAGTGAAAGTGAACATCAGGGTTTTTTTTTTTAACATGTCACTTATGTAGATTTTAATGGAACAAAATGTTCAATGTCATTTATAATTTTGCATCAGCTAACTACCTCTTCAAACACTCTCCTTCAGATTAAACATGAAAAGACTCTGGGTATTGAGACCATGAACATGAGTCTGTTTATCTTAAAGGCTTTAGACTGATTGCCTTTCTCAGTGTAACACCATGCAGTTAGAGTGAAATTCCGAGTGGCCCTGTTCATGTTCACACTGGGAGCTGAACTGTGGGGTACATTAGAGCTTTTTAATCTTGATTGGCTCTATGTATTGTGTATGTATACGTGTATTATGAAGCATGGAAGAACACATTGCCAAATGTTGGCTATAGGTAAGTAGGGTGACTATATTTTGGCTTTCCATAAAGAGGACACTGGGGACACACAGGTGACCATCATAGCTAGGGTGTTGCAGGGCACATGTAGGTTGTACATGTGTGTGTGTGTGTGTGTGTGTGTGTGTGTGTGTGTGTGTGTGTGTGTGTGTGTGTGTGTGTGTGTGTGTGTGTGTGTGTGTGTGTGTGTGTGTGTGTGTGTGTGTGTGTGTGTGTTTTAAATATCTCTGTTATTGCATTTTTGTATATAAACATTTACTTATTTACCAACACAAATAAATAGCAAGTAAAGGAGTTAAAAAGAAAAGAAAATACAGAACATGATGTTTGTTTTAATGACAATGTAAAAACTATAAATACATAAATAAAATCAAAATAAAATTCAAACTGATTTGTGTTTACATTCATGTTTTGACATTTTTAGGTTGTTTTTATTGGCTGTGGTGGAAGCAATGTGATGCAGGTACATGAAGGCCAATAGTTGCAGTGAGAAGACGGAACCTATTCAGATGTGTTTAAAAATCCTCACAATTTCCTCACCATTTAAAAAGAGGAAGCAGGAAGAAGATGATGCATAGTCACCCTATCGACCATTTGTATGCTTGGAAACAGAAATGATGTGTTTAGTGGTCAGAGCTTAACCGTAGCGTAAAGTCACAGTTATTTTTGCAAGGTTGTTCTACATTAAGCTAAATCTTAGAAATGTCGGCTCAGTGGATTAAGGTCCAGACTAGCCGAAGTTACAGTGGCAAGGGAAGGCATACAGATCTCTTGATGCCTACACTTTTGCAGTAGTAGTACTTTGCAGTCATGTCCTGGACCAAGAGGACTGATGTAGCCAGCGACAAAAACATAAAACAAGATAATACAAGACGTGGCCTATTATCAACAGGTCTAACATCGATATACTGACGGTGAACTGCACTTGCAAGTGTATGTTTGAACAGAGTAAATCAGCAGAGCGACTGCTTCTTCTACTACCTAGATGTGTGTAAGATATTTCTAGTTCTAAGAAATATTATATCTATAGTCTATATTATATCTATTGTCTATATAGTATAGATATATAGTCATCAGAAATAAGAAATAATCATATTTATGGGTATAAATACTATTTCATGCTGTACGTCTAATGCTGGATTAATACAGCTAGTCGATATGAAATGAGCACTTTCATCAGTCTAGTCTGTCTATTAACAATAAATGCCTGTGTTTTGCATCAAAGAGCATCTTAGTACATAGTATTCTATAGCAAATAAAACTCACTTGTTTTTTATTTCAATATTGGCTTCCAACATTTTTGTCCTTATTTCATGGATGTTTTACTCTATTTGCTTGTTTTCTGCCAGTGAATCCGCAACTTCCACTGACATTCCAGTGACCATGACTTACTTCTCAACATTTTCTATAGAAAACTTTTCTTTAATAACTGAGTTTTGAACATATTCCACTCAAAATCATAATTGCAGTAGCAAGTTAGCAACAGTAAGCACATTTCAGTTGATTCAAAGCACTCCAGCACTCCAGCTCATAACTTGTAAACAAAATTATCACAGGAAAATCAAGCAGAAGATTGAAAAACTGAAACTTGTTAACTGATCTTTTTGCTGCTGTCAAACATTGGGATCATAATGGCAAGCAAGTTGGCAGCCTGCCAATGCTCCGGGGTACAGGGGGATATTTTGTACTCAGTCTCTGAGCATATACGATTGTGGTTTTCAGAATTTATGATTTAAAAAAGCTGATCCCACAACAAGAATGTATTTTAGTGGGGGACACTGTATAGAAATGTTTACTCAATCACAGGTGGGGGTGGTGTGTGTATGGGAGGATAAAATTTGATCTTATAGGTCATTTTTTTCCTGTCTGCCAATACATGATGATTTTAGAATTGGGCAAAAGATATTTCATTTTGACGGAAGGTTATGGGATAAGTAGAAGTGTTCATTTCAGGTTTGACATTAAAGCTTCAGTGGTAGTAGAACCTGTGTTTGAGAGAGAGAGAGAGAGAGAGAGAGAGGGAGAGAGAGAGAGAGAGGATCAACAGAGAAGATGAACTAAACACATCTGTTGCTCGTGTGTGAAGCCACTTCCCAGTGGTATCCTTAATGTCTGTATCATCAACAAAATAGGCCTCTTAATAGCCTTCATTAGTCAAGCTGGTGAGACAGTAACAAATCAATAAAGGTAAAGAATTACACCAATTCCACCTGTTAAAGACAACAGCGTATTCATACTGCAAATAAGTGTTGGGCATCAATTATAAGCACATAGAGTGTCATCATAATCTCAGGATGCTGCAAGACCAGCACACATACTGTATAAACACACACACACACACACACACACACACACAGATGTTTTTAATTGAGTTGTAGAGAGTGATGATTCACTGTCTCCCCAAGGTTAGACTATGTGAGGATTTAAAAAGTCTAAAACACAGAGATAAGCTTGGAGGCTTTGTCACTGTTCATCCACACTATGCATCTCTAAAGGCCAGCATTACAGACGACTGGTCATTTGGTATTTCTCTTGCCAGTGAATAGCCCTTGGCTGAAAGTGACTACATAGCTAAGAGCAATTGCATCCACCACAAACCTATATTTATTGGAAACCTTCAGAAGTGGAACAAGGGGAATTATTTTTACCAGGCATTAAAACAGCCGGTGACAGCAGTGCTTTGACAAAATGGGAAGCTGTCAGTGTCCCCCATCACCAATCACCACAAAGAGCAAGGTCCTGCGGACAAGAGGGACAGACAGGCAGTCGGTGTGCATCAGTGAAGGGGAGGTAGGCTGGAGGTGTAATTTATCCTCCCCCCCCTCTGAGGAGCTCACCACTCCTTCTTTGTCAACTGAGCCTTTTAGCTTGTCGCCAGTTGCAATTTAATGCTCAAAATGCCCTTGATATTAATTATTGTTTGCCTGTTTGTTTTCTGGCAATGTCTTTTTTGCCAAATTGTGACACATTAATGGTGACATATTATAGCCTTTGGTGTTTAGAATTACACAGTATGATTGTGCACTAATAATAATAATAATAATAATGATAATAATAATAATAATAATAATAATATGCTTTATCATCTATTTCTATAATTACATTATGCACTGGATATTCACCTTGATTGCAAAGATACACAATATGGACAAAAGTATTAGGACACCTTCTCATTCATTGATTCTTCCTAAATGTGTGTGTGTGCACATCTCTCTCAGCAATGGGTTCAACTTAGATTGTTCTCACACTTGGCCAGTTACCTTTACCTGCCTGAGCACAATGTTACCCCTTACCCATACTTCCACTGCCCTGTGCTCACATTCACACAAGTCAAGCACAATGAAGCTTTTAGTGTCAATAATGCTGTATCAAGAATACATGATGCTGATCTGTTCCACCTGCCTGATTTGGACTGTGCATACAAGACAACTGCAAGTGAGACTGTCAAAACCCAAACTTTGTCACCGAAAACTGCTTATATCCCGGAATAATGTTTTTGCATTTTTATAATAATAATAATAATAATAATAATAATAATAATAATAATAATAATAATAATAATAATAATAATAATACAGATTGCATACAACAGTACACCCTTAATGCTGAATGCATTCGTTAGAAGGGGTGTCCAAACATTTGGACATATAGTGTATTTCTCAATATTCACGCCAAGGCTCATAAAATTACATTTTCCAGCATAAGTGTTTTTGATCACTGACTAGTGTGTATGAATGTATTAGGTGGTTATAATTTAGCATTGTTTTGAAGCATGTAAATAACTCACAGTGAGTGCTAGAGATGGGATTAGTTGTAACGCAGTGATAAAACTAAGCCACCCAAATTAAACAATGAGAGAATTGTGTTATGTATAGATTCAGTGTAAAATGTACTACAGATGCCAGGTACATGAATATATTTCAGCATCATAGTGCTGATATAAAAAATAATAGATATAATAATTGTTTGACTTCACATATATTGCAGTGCAGGCATTTTTATGTATTTAGATTGAAAAATGTATGATTTTCATAACATGGAACAAAATGTAATTAATTGTGTTTTTGATTAACTACAGTAAACCTGTCTACATAACAAAAATCTCATCAACTATTATGTAGAGGTTCTTTAAACTCTACAATTCTTTAAACTTTCCTAAATTTCTTGTTAAGAGAAAGTGTTCTCTTAATAAAGGGTGTTTTAGTGATTCTTCTATTTTACCCACCTTTGGAAAGCTTTGTAATATAAGAATATATGTTTGCACTGGCGTCTATGTGGTTACGGAACAAAACGTCTGAGGATTTTAGAAGCCTGAGATCTGAAGTGGATTATTTTAGATGTAACTGTGGTACGTCTCATTATTTAAAACGCAACAGAATACATTGTATTCTCTTATAATTTAAAACATATTAAACCGGCTAACATAGAACATTCATTATTGGTTTTTTTGTGGTTGTTGTTTTATTTATTTGAGCGTGTTTGTAGTGTTTCACTTTTGGCTGATTTTTATTTATTTATTTATTTTTTTAGACTCACCATGTCACACAGTAGGTCTCATTATTGTCATGATTTTCAGCAAAAACATGGACCTCCTGGACAGAGCCCAACAGTCTAGTGCAACAGTGTTGAAATGATGACCACAGTACAAGCTGAGGTGACATTTCTTTAGAGCAAAATAGTCCTGGAGTTGCTTGTGCTAGGCAAAGTATTTTTGTCTTATTAATTCTCCAAGATAATATGTCTTGACAGAGCCTCCCAAAGCTGATCCATAAAGCAGCCCTGCAGAGAGCTTTGCCTAGGCTGGCCTTTTGAAGAAGTTATTGCTTTGATGTATGAGGGAGCAGATAAAACAGCGTGGGGAGTGAAGAGTAATTGCACTGGGTCTACAGGGGGACAGTATTTTGCCCACACAATGACTTCAATCTCTGCCTTTCTCAGGCAAATGGACACTGGATCATACCCCGGATCGTACCAACCACACTACTTCTCAATAATTAGCCGCTTCCACTGGCCAAAAACAATAATACGAATACTAATAGGAATGATCATACTGTGATATATTACAAACACATGATTGTTTTCCTTTTGCAAATTATATTTTATTATTATGTCTAGCCACCTGTTCAGTCTTAAGAAAGGTAAAAAATGAACATCTTTGGGTCACAGCCTATTAGATGACCTGTCGAGCACAAAACTGTTGAGGCTGATTTGAAAGTCAATAATACCTGCCTATAAAGTGAATGAAAAAAATGCTCCTGTGTGTAAAGCAGTAGGAGACTTTTTAAGCCAATTATCTAGCTCTTTTCTGGCAGCGCAGCTGTATGTGGCTTTGGGGGTGATTCGTTATCAAAAGTTTGAACTAACATTAAATGTGACAAATTTAACATCTGCTTCAAAGGTAAAATAACTCTTTAAACAGGCTCTATTCTGTTTAATTGGCTGTGATCATGCTGACTGTGGTTCAATTACTTTTAAAATTCATGCGGATACTTTGCAACAGAGTAGTGAACCTCTTTTTGCACATGAACTTTTCACATTTGGTGGAAAACAATTGGTGGTAGCAGTGGAAGATGCAAAGCAACTGAATCCATGACATCCCACTGGCAGCGCTGGGCGAGAAAAAAAGCGTGCTAAAACCCACTACTCCAGCTCAAGTACAGATACTCTTGCTGAAAATGACTTCAAAATGAAAGTGGACTCTTATAACGCACTCACGTTTAAGTGTTTAAATATTTACTTTTAAGCATACTGTTTAAATGACTGACTCACTCTTTCTGCTTTGCTACTTTAAGGTTGAAATAAATGGATTTTGACTTCTGTGATGTTTACCAAATGCAGTTTATTTCTCTTCTTTCTTTCTTTCTTTCTTTCTTTCTTTCTTTCTTTCTTTCTTTCTTTCTTTCTTTCTTTCTTTCTTTCTTTCTTTCTTTCTCTTACAGAGCTTAAACCCTGCTTAAACTCTTAATTCAACCTGTCCACACCTTAAAGATGGCCTCAGTGAACTGCCAGGGCAAGATAATGACCAAGAACCTGAAAAACATACTATATGTAGATGTAAATATTGGTATTCTCTAGTCATAAAGATTGGGACCACAAATTTGATTCCACTAGATAAAATGAAGACGTTTCCAATGGTCAACAGACATGTTTCAACATCTAAACATCATCTAGCTTTACATGACCAGCCTGTGGTCTTATGTGTGAAGGTAAATACACAGGAAGACAGTTTCTCTTCAGGTTTTTACTGAATAGTTCATCATTATTGTGGTTTAACATTAGTTTAAAACAAAGATTTGTGACTGTGAAGAAAATCTTTTTTTGTATTATTGCAGAAAACAATTGGTTCAGACAATAACCAGTAGGCTTTAAAGATGTGTAGAAGTTTGCATTGCATGATATGTGCAATTCAGTTTTTAAGAAACTGCCTGGAAAACTAACCAGGTGGCTTCTAAAGTAGTATTTCCTGGTGTCTGTCCCATCTAAGAGGCAATTGTTCAACTCCAATGTGTATAAACAGCTTTAAGGCTCATGTTCAGCAGCTAAGATAGTATTTCTTGACAATTTTCCAGCACATTACTTGACTAACTAGCTAATAAGCAATGCTTCTTAAGAAACTATCTGATGCGTTTTCCTGCCAGCTTGTTTTAGAAACCAACACCAAATTAAAAGAATTCTTAAAAACAAAATCTCTGAACTGAATTGCACACCTTTCATCCACACATAAAATTCTGAGCAGGTACATGTTTCTAAAGCTCTGTTCTGCCTCAGAGGCAGAGCTGCCTTCAGAACCGTTTTGAGTTTTTGTGCACCAGTTAAATATCATGTATCATGGAAATGTCTCATATTTAAATTATCACCCATTCCTAGCCACATGTCTCACATACAAACATGGCTCACTTCACAACCATCCACTTTGATCTTCTTTAAAGTTCCAAAAGTGCCTCTTCTTTGGCATCTTGCAGAGAAACCTTTTAGCACCTTTATTTTTAAGAGTGAACCTCAACAGGATGACTAAGGATACACAACTTAACACCTGTCTGAGTGCATTAGGCGTGCATGTACAAAGAGCAGATGGATAGCTTAAGCATGACATTTTTGCAACTGAATCATTTCTGCTGACAGATTATGTTGGACACCCTAAATGTCAGCTTTAGCCTGTACAATGGTTTGTCATCACAAGTTGGATAGCCTTATTGTAGCTGCTACTTTTCACCCAAAGCTGACTGTGAGATGCTGTTCAACATTAACAAAAACAAAATTAGGTACAATAATCAATGTTAGGCACATATCTTTCACTTCTATGAGAGTGGTCTTTACAAAAGATCATTATATTTTATTTTAATGGACACAAGCCATACAATGTTCTACTCTACACAATAGAGCCTTGAATGGGATTTTTAAACTCCTGTTCAACCTGAAAACTTTAAAGACTGTTGCATCAGCCTTGCACTGAGTCATCCACAAGCAATGGGGTATAAAAGAAGTGTTTACGCCCACCTGTCAGCTTGCCATCACTATAGGTTTTACACGCAGAGAGAGAAAGTCTTCTCGCACATCAACAAGGCTTTACTGACTTGTGATGGGAATCTCCTAGCATATTCAACAAAGCCCCCTCCAATCTCAAATTCTCTATATCCTTTCCATTTAACACATCATCTATGAAACATGTTCATTGTTTTTATACGGTCTCTGCAGGAGTTGGAGTAGACGCACTTCAATGCTTTTCATCATGTTCCCCCCAAAGCAACCATTGCTACATTTACTGAAGGGTCCCTGCTTGCCCCCTGAATCCCCTCTAATGTTTGTCCACTGAAGCTGTCTTTCCACAAGCATGCCTAAAGGAAGGGAGAGGGGTTTCTATGACTGATAACTGCTAAACCGAAGAGAGAGACAACGAACAATACTGTAGGACAACATCTTACAATGGGAGTAGAACAGAACTGAATAAGTGCTATAGACTAAAATAGAACCTAAAACTGTCGCTGAGTTGGATCCCTTCAAGATTTGTCTTCAGTACCTTTAGCTAGGGAACACAGTCGTGCCATATTATATCACAACAAATTGTAAACTCCTTACTTAAATCCTCCCGTCTTAACTCCAGCCTTATTATGTTATCTTTCAAATTAAATTTGTTAAGTACAAATACACTCATTGACAAAAAAGCCCTCCTTTCAAGAATTGCTGAAAGATTTGGTATGCTGTTCTGTCTCAGGCAGATACATACATTATTACAGGTGGGGTCTGATTGAACACTGGGTCTTGGCACAAGAGGATGTAAAAGTGTTTCCCCTGCTGTCCCATTAAAAGGCTGTCAGAGGTTACTTTAAGGTAGTGTACCTCTTGGTGAGAGATCTACTGCTAGCAATGCTTCTACAATGACATTTTGCCCCGCTGACAGACTTTGAGAGGGTGTGTTTCATTGGACTGAGAGAAACAGGATGGTTGTTTCAACTAAAAGGAAGTTTGTTACCACAGTGCCCATTACGTGTCCTGCCACTAACAGCTATCCACCTTCATTTGCATTTGCTTCATTTGAAATCTCGACTGCTACAGACTGAAACTGTATAATCTTTAGTGACAAATTCCAGTTTGTTTGAGATCCGATGACAAATTGAGTATGGAGACCTCATGGTGAGCTCTTTAATCCTGCCTCTGCTGTGGAGCAGCACACTACTCTGACTGCTATTAATTTGTGGACCCCAAGCTCCCCTGCTACAGTTTTACATTAGCTTTCCACCTTCTGGCTACTGAACCTGGACTAGTTTCAAACCCTGCCCTGGACTAGTTACTCACCCACCATCACCGACTGTGTAGAAATTTACTGTTACTATTACGTCCACTAACGTGGATATACCCGAGTAATAGAACAGAGGTGTGGGGGTCCAGTGTCCCCTAACTGTGTATAAGTAGTTTGACCAGAGGAGGATGGGTCCTCCCCTTGTTAGCCTGGTTCCTCCCAAGGTTTCTTCTTCCAGCTCTGAGGGAGGTTTTCCTTGCCACTGTCACCCTTTGGCTTGCTCACTAGGGGATCTATCTCTCATCCGTTGTTCCTGTGTTGTTCACCTTTTTATTTCTTGATTTTTGAAGCTGAGCTGCTCTGTGACATATTCAGTTGTGAAGAGTGCTATACAAATAAATTTGACTTGATTTGATTTGCTGGTTTGATGATTTGGGAAGCATGTACCTGTAGTGGTGACAAGGGACACTAACAGCTCAGGGATATGTGCAGGACATCCTATGGCGTTTTTCAGCAGGATAATGCTCTCCCACACATAGCAGGGGTTCCCAGGAATGCCTTTGCCAGATTGCACTTCCTTAGAGAGAGAGAGAGAGAGAGAGAGAGAGAGAGAGAGGAGAGAGAGAGAGAGAGAGAGAGAGAGTACTTTATAAGTTTATTGATCCCTTGGGAGGGTTCCCTCAGGGTAATTAAGGTTCCAGCAGAATATACTGTACAATATAGAGAGTATATGGAAAAAGAGGGGGGTATTGCACATTATTGCATTTGTTTAACTGATTGAACACTTAACACTTGATTTATCACATTTTGAGCAATTATGGGACGGGTTGGGACATCTACAGGCCCAGCTACAACATCTGTGGACAGATGTGTTGCAGCATGTCATATGGAACCTATATACCTCCATGCCCTACTGTATTCATTCATTCATTCATTTTACATCCAGGCTAGAAGTGACCCAACAGCGTACCTGCTCTAAACTGTAAAGTTTTTCCCAATAAACGAATTCTCTAGTATTGTAATCATTTACATTTATCATCATTACATTCACACATAGAGTTTCATTCCATTTCAACAACTGCTTGAGCATTATGCTTTTGTCAATATGTGTTCTTTTCTGCAGGTAAAGTGATTTGTCAAAACACTTACGCATATTCTCCATCTTGAGATGCAAAGAACATCATTCATGGTGTGAAAGGTTCTGTTCCAGTGAAAGTTAAGGCTTTTTCCTCTTCTTGTGAAGTTGAGTGTTGAGAGACAAGGTTTTTGCATGGCTGTATTTGTTTTGCCAGAATTGCTAAAATTACAATAGATATATGATTTAAAATGTAAAATAATATCTTAAAAACTCTATTAAAAGCTCTTTGTTTTGCTTATTTGACCCGACCCTCATAGGTGGAACATACTGTAGGATGTCACACTACCTGTCTCTTCCTGTGTATTTTACTAGGCTGTGAACTCTGTTTCCAACAGACAATTACATGATAGTCCTCAGCAACCTCATCCCAGATCAGAATCCCCTGAGTTCTAATCACTTCCACTTGGTAGTCATTAACCAACTGGGCTCAGTTTGCTTTTATGTTGTGAAGTATTGCCTTTGTCTGTCAACTCCACACCACGCATTTCCTTTGTTGTAGTTTTCCGACTTTGACCTGTATCTGTTTTTCTTGTTGCTGATTCTTTCTGGTTTTGACCCTGGACTGTTATTCCCTCTGAGTATTGCATTACCCTTCCGCAAAGGTCTGGTTTGTTTACTGCATGTGACTGCAGGGGAAAGGATTTGCATTCATGGCTTGCATTTATATTTACCAAATCATGTTCTGATGGGGATCTAGTCTAAAAATTGAAGCTTCTACTGAAGGAGTCAAATAAATGGTGGATGGAATAGTTACTGTAACTTAATTAGCGGGTGAATGCATAAACATCTGGTAGCTGTGTGCAAATATATTCAACATGTTCACACCTTTCAAATGAAAAGCCCAGCTCAAACGAATACGAAAAAAGAACCCGACATATCACTAGGACTGAGACGGCACGGATGGACATGAATGAAACATCAGGCATTGGAGAAACTCCACATCTGGAACACCTTCTTCAATCTTGCTGTTTAAAATGCTGTGGTAAAAGACGAAGTCTTGACTGTATTTGGTTTGTGCAGATTTTCTCTGCGGGTCACCCTGAACATCGACAGCCAATTTACTGTTGATGAAATGCTCTCTTTGGTAGGACTTAGGACGTAGTAAATAAATCCTCCAAGGATCTGTCCTCTGACCCCACATGTACATATCCATATTGCTAAGGCAAAGGTTATAAACTTTAATTTCCCTCTTAAAAAATTCACATGAGACCAGGCTGTTTTTTCCCCCTAATTCCCCTCTCGGCCTGCCTGTGGTCTCCTCTCCCATCTTTCTTCGTGTTTCATCACTCTGTCTTGCTGCAGTAGACCTGGGCAGTCCTCAGTGGCTCCAGCTGTGACATGCCTGTCAGTCTGACCTTGAATCACTGTGCAAGCCCAGTAACCAACCAGAGACAGCCAGTGACAAATTAGCACTGCAATCTGCCGTCCACCAAGACAGCCATGTGGAATAGTGCTCCCCTTGACTGAACGTGATATATAAAAACAATAAAATATGCAGTAGTGTCAGTTTCGGTCAGAGAATTGTGAAAACGGCAACTCAGGAGTATTACTCTCCCATTTGAAAAGTGACTGGCTGAGAGTGTGTGATAAAAGGGCTCAATGAGAAATGCTGATGCAACTTGGCTTAAGCCTTATCCGCGCTCATCGACATTAAATCTCCGTCAGAGCTGAGACAAGCAGCCTTATAATATGGCTGCTGTGATTTTATGAGCTTCACCCTCACTCTATGTTGTGTTTTTCATCTCAATGTGCTCTGGTTCTTCTGCAAAATAAGTTGGAGCCAAACAAGGGGAAGAAAGGAAAGTAATTTCCATTCCACTTCAAAATGCTTTTCCATTTTCATGAGTTTCTAGGAGCTTATGGTTAAATTCGTAATCAGCCTCAAATCTAGCTTGAAGAGAAAAAGAAATCTAATTTGATAAGGAGGTAATGAAGCTACACAGTAATTATCCAAGATAACCTATTTGGGGCACTGGTTGAGCAGTGATGAAAATTCTATTTAGCATAGCTGGCTGATTTCTCTATTTTGATCAGTGAGAAGATGTGCTTTATAACCCTAGCCAATTTACTTTGAACTCCCTAAGATGCCAGGGATCATTACATTGAGGATCTTCAAACACCCTCCTGTGACTTGATGATTCAAAGCAAGAGCTTTTAAATCTCCTCTGATGGCATCAGTATTACGCTATTCTTGTAGTTTCCCCCCCCAAGACCAGAATCCATACAAAATACTGGTACGCACTGAAAAGGGAACACCACTGATTTTTTTTTTTTTTTTTTTAATATTTCCACATAATTCAGGCATTGAGATGATCTGAGGAGAATCAGCACATTGTAGAACAATGCACTGCCATTCATTTCTTTACAGCAGTTGTGCAAGGTAAAAGGGGTCTCCGTGTCTTTGATATAAATAGAATTTATCTACTATCCAAACTGATGTGTGAACCCCTGTATTCCATCTCCATCTCTATCTCAGCACTGAACTGTTCACATTGCTCAATATATCTCTTGCGCAGCCTCTTGTGACCACATACTTTGATCCCAGAACTGTGGTAGCACTATAGTGCAAAGCTGTTCAAGCATGAACCTGGAAGCTGCTCTTTACCACACAGTACAAACTAAAAACTGAGGACACCGTGGCCAGTGTATAAATGAACTTTAACATTTCATATATAACTGAATAAAGGTGAAGTTTAAAGGAGATCAGAGATTACATTATATTTTGCTTGTCATTACTCATAAAACAGATCTCAATATAAACACACACTGGTTGCACATAGTCAAACACCAGGGAGCTTCTTGTTGTTGGTAAATAAAGAAGAGGAGCTTTTGTTGAAGTTGTCTAACATACACTCGTGGCCACGTTCTGTCAGTTTTCAAGTGGTACGTGTCCTCACACACAGCCGCTCCATCCAGCCATTTTGTCCAAAATATGTCCCTTTGGCTGAACTCCCTATGATGCACCTACTTTCACAATATGGACCCGCCTTAATGTTGATAATGATGCTGGTGATAATTGTAAATTTCATAAAATCTTTTTTCTTCTTCTCCCAGGCTCTATATGGGAGTATAATTCACTTTTACACAACAGAGTGTTTTCATGATAGTGACACAAAACTACCTTCCATCAGATAATGTGTGTACTTGACAGGTAGTTAGAAAATGTAAAATGAAAACCTATTGGCATTTTAGGTTTTGTCTTTTATTGAACTAAACATAGTAATAAAACAGACAAATACAAAAACAGCTTGATGCCATATTGTATTAGTAAGAGACATTTTTACTATACAATCGAAAAAGTAGGCAGAGTGCTTGTACAACTGGGCGAGGCAATAAATTCTGTTTTATTAAACATCACAGTTAATCAGTTTTTATTAAGAAACATCATCTAACATGAACATGAACAATCACAGTTCTGGGATCAGCGACAAGGTTTCCCAACTCTCATTTAGAAGCATTTCAGGTCAAAATGTTATATATTCTGATTAGCAGATTGCATTTCCTTTGTACTGAAACATAGGAAGGCATTCAGAACCTTTCGAATAATGAAACAATGACATAATTAAACATTTTTCAGAGCAGAACAGACTTTGACTTTCAGAACAGACTTAGAAACAATGTGTCAAATAAACCAATTCAGTTTGAAATTTGGGTTTTGAAGTTGACATTACTGTCCTAAATAAAGAGAGAGTTCACAGAGATTCATTAAACAGAAAAATCAGTATGACATCAACAGGAAAACTTACATTTAATAAGCATCATCAATATTGTTTGTTAATATGAAACCAATGTACAATGTATGACCCAAACAAATATTCACAAACTACTTAAAATCAAATATTGTTGCTGCTCCAGTTAAGCTCACTTACACTGAACATCAATGTAAATATTTCAAATGGACTTTGAACATTTACTGATGATTTATTTATTTCATTTCACAAACAGTATATGTTTAAGGAAATGTTGTCGATCCGATCATGAACAGCCACGGCAACCTAAAGTTGTTAGATGTAGGATAGTCTTATCTTCCTGTAGCATTGATTAATTAAACGGGTGCTGATCAGATCATAAATGGCCACAGCAGCTTTAGAGTTTTGGTGTAGGGGCTTGTTTGTAGTATTGTTCAAAGACCGCTGTCCATAGTCAGTCCATCTCATTGACACTATGCACGATGCAATTAGTTTGACTGACACTCCCTCATGAATTAAAATGGCCCAGTTTCTAGATTTGAGTGTTCTGGTACTTGTTTTTTGGCTTTTTCTGTTTGAATAAAACTTATTTCAATTATTTATAAATATGCTTCATTAATTATAGAATAATAATATTATATAATATATGAGATCAGTATTTCATTTCAACTTCACTTATATAAAAATCATAGTATTAAAAACTTAAATGAGATATTTGAAAAAGATTAGAGGACACTTTCAGATACCTGCAAGTTATTGGTGTTAATCTGCCACCTTGTGCTTATTTCCTGACAAACCCGGTGGCAGCTTAACTTTCCAGTTTCTATTGACTTTGCAAGAGGGTGAGCCTTTCCAAAGTGACTGAAACCCTCCAGCAGCATGTTGTCCAGATGATGGCCAAATTGGTGACCCTCAGACATAGCAAGAGAAGTTGGTCATTCCAGGCTATCATTTCTCGGCTCCTTAACCTTTACAACATCCCAAACTCATTCACGTCACCCAAGAAGGCTGGTTGCCTACAAAAGACAAATTCATGAGAGGACAGGACAATGTGGAGAATCTCTATGGGTAATCGGTTAAACACTGCAGCTAAAATCGCTCACCAGTTCAGCACTGAACAGAGTAAGGATCTATCTCGTCATGATGTTTAAGAGCATTTGGATTGAAAGCCCCTTTTGCAGTGACCAAACCTCTCATTAGCAAAAAGAATGAAAGGCTAGCCTAACCTTTGCTGAGGAGCAGGTTGTGTGGACAGAAGAGAAGTGGTCAAGAGTTCACGTTACTGATGAAAGCAAGTTTCATTGATTTGGGTCTGATGGGAAACATTATGTTTGTCATTAAACTGGGGAAAAACTAAACCCAAAGGTTGTAAAGAAGTAAAGATGGAGGGGGAAGAGATATGGTTTCGGCAGCTATATGATAGAGTGAATGCAAGTGTATTACAGAACCTTCTTAAACAACAGGTGGTTCCTTCCTTGCATTCCAGCCAGCAATTTCCATGCAGGCCAATGCCCCCTGTCATACAGCAAAAAGCAGTTCCTTTTAAACTGAAAACATTGAAACAATTAAAAGGCAAACCCAGAGTCCCTATCTAAACCCAAGAGAAAACCTCTGGAAAATCCTTGGTCACAAAGTTATGGCCAAGAAACCCTCAACAGTCACTGAACTGTGAAAGAACCTACAAGAAGACTGAACCAAAATCACACCCGAACAGTTTGAGAGACTACCATACACTTCACCCAATGGTTCTGCCACTGTCGGACACAGTGCTAGAATGCCTCTTTTGAGGTGGCCCACTGGTGGTTCATCGCATCTGGTCTCTTTCAGTGGCATTTATAGTTTAGGGAAAAGCCAGAAGTCACACAGAGCCATGTTGGGAGAGTAGGGAGTCTGACAAAGCACAGGTGTGTATTTGGTTAGGAAACTCTGTATCCAATGTGAAGAATGGGTGGGTGTGTTATCATGATGGAGATGCCTGCAGGTCCAGACATTTGTGGATCATTTCCACTTGGGAATCACCAAGCTTCAGACAAAATTGAACGCAGTAGCGTTGTTCTAGTTGTTCTATCACTTTGTCAAAAACAAAATTCTGACGATTATTATTATTATTATTATTATTATTATTATTATTACTATTGTTGTTGTTGTTGTTGTTATTTAATAACTTGACATTGTGAGCTTTTATTTATCTAACAGGGGTTCATTTGATAAGCCACACATAAACATGGCTCCAGGGGTTTTTTTTTCTTTTTTTTCATTGTTTTTGTTGTTTTTATTCTGCACGTACAGTTGCTATTGAAGAATGATGTTAACTTCACTGCTAATAGTGTTGCTCCGTTCCCCCCTTGTTAAATTAATAGAGCTGGTTATTAAAACTGACGAGATTAATTAAACAGTCATAAATTAAAACATTAAGAATCTATCAAATGAAAGCAACAGCGTATAATTAACTACAAAACTTTGCATTCACATGATGTACAGTCTGTTGGCATGGAGACAAAAGTGATGTTTATGGTTTCAGGATGCTATGGGTCGCTCCAGGGCACTATGAGATTGAAGGTCATTTCCATGCGAAAAATATGCAGAAAATGAACACATACAATTAGTGTATAATTTCCTCTCTTAGTAACCCTTTAGCTCTAAAGACCTTTCTAAACTATGGAAGCAGGAATGCAATTTAAAATAATGGTGATATTTAATTGTGTAAAGTTAAAAAAAAATCCAAAGAAAATAGAAAAAAAGGGTTTAAAATAGAGTTCGTACAGTAAGTATAATAGATTGGCTAATTATAACAATCTATTAAAATTGAGAATCATCTATGGCCGAATGTTTATTTAAGATTTAGACTTAGTTTGTTCTATCTTATCTGCCCTCATTACCATAACAATTCCCATTCACCAAGCAAACCAGAAGATTAAGGCATCTAGGAAAGCATCAGAGTGCGACATTTTCTCAAACACGTTAGGTTTTCCTATTTGCTCCTTTAATGACATTCCTCATCCCAGGATTCAGTTATTATAGCCATTCTCAACACTACATTATTGCTGGTGCATCACTCAAACACCTGCACTTAAGGAGGCCACTGGTCACTTGAATCTTACACACACCCTCACACAAACAACCAACTAAATTCACCGTTTGATGTTTGGGCCAGTAAGCCTGTTAATGAAGCAGAGAATACAACTCCTCATAACCCATAGCCATTAGAGTTTTCTCACCTTCCTTACAAAGACAAGGATAAGCACGGCTTCTTATCATAATTGAACAGGTCAATCATTTCAACTGTAATCTACCCATGCAGCACAAGCCTTTCTCTTTTATTCTCATTAAATGTCACATTGTTAAAGTTAATGATATACTGTAGGTGTTCCTCAGGGATGTATGCTAGTCCTTGTGTCATTATTGATTTACTCTAACAACCTTGCGTTTCACTCTAATTTTGTCACAGCGTGGATATATGTGTATATATAGATGACACCATAACTGAGTGTCAGGTATAATAATGCAGAGTAAAAGTAAGAATTGCTGCAAAGACACCTCTGTGGATTCATTTAAAATTTGATATATATAGATAAGTCGACGCCACAACTTCGGTGCCAATTATAATAATGCAAAGACACATGGATAGGAAATGTCGAGAACACATCTCTTAGGATTAATTCTCATACAATAGAAAGAAATTGTTCAATCTGACTCCTCAACAACAACTAAGCTTGACAAAAGTCAAAAATAATTGGCTGTCATTAAACAGTGACACATTTCTACTCAATGGGTCCATTTTTGCTGCTACATCCACTGTTTAAAGCTTATGTTTGTGTCACACACAAGTTTGTTGTGTTCCTGCTACAACTCTATACTCCAAACTCCAGAAAACCCACAGTGCAATATCTTTGCCTGTGTCGGTCTCTTTCATGCTCGTCTTGCTCGCTCCTTCAATCGGTGCACCCTCACACTTCTCAAGTGTATTGAGACTGTAGAACATCAGCAGATTCAAACTTTTCTTCCCCGCATGTTCATACAGCAAGAAATGATGAAGACATGAGGACAAATGCAACACCAGCTCCATCCCATTTTGGGTACATTCGCATTCTCTATGTCTACTGGGTCTGTCAACTTCAAACATGAACCAGCATGCTGTTTCAAGCCAGCTTTCGATGCAAGGGATTTGATCATGTGACTTGATTTTGTCAAAAAGGATAAAGGTGCATCCCAAGGCCTGGGTTACAGCCACGGTGGGACAGACTGTACTAGTGTAGAAAAACTCCTTTTCAGGCCTCATGCTGCCTCAAAGCAGTCTAAACAGTATATACTGACATATCATAGCTAATCATCATTTCATTGTTTGAATAGCATCTATAAAATGTTCAGTTTGTTGCAACCAGAAGAATATTTATTTATTAAGAATATTTATTTTACACACTCTTCTGAACTAAGAGGGATGTTGAAATGGTAGTTCTTAATCTGGTTGGATTTCATGAGTGTGAATTTAGACAACATTAACTGGGCTATTTTAAGGAGTGGTCATAAAGCCACATACATGCCCCCCTATATGAAGTTGATACCTCTTGTTACATGAATGCCTGAATCCAGATATCTCAGCATTTCGGTGTTTTATCATGTCACTGGTGTAAATCTCTTCATATATTTCCTCTTAGTTTTATCTCTGTCACACAAGTGTGCTGATGTCCACTTAAGCCCTGGAGTATTCCATATACCCCCACCATTTTCTCTGAATCACATCTTCAACTCCAAACTTATGTTTCCTCCTCATGAAACCCATATTTATGCGTCAGTCAAAAAAAAAAAAAAAAAAAAAAAAGAGAGAGAGAGAGAGAGAGAGAGAGAGAGAGAGAGAGAGAGAGAGAAAAGAAAGCTGCCAAACGGTGTCTTTTAACTGTGACATTTTTCTCCAGGGTCTCAAAATAAAAGATCGTACCCCATTTAAACTTCACAGAGAGTAGCGGCAGAGATTGCACATAAAGTCCCTATTTCCTCTCAGGATTTGCTCTCAATCTATTCCTCTCTCTCTGTCCTTTTTTTTTTTTTAAGGAGCTGAAATGGTGGAGTCCATCCACCTGCCCACACTCATATGTGGCTAGCCATGTGTCACTTCCCGAGCCAGCTCAAACACATTCCCTCAACAGCATATCTCTAATAGCAAGCAGCAGTCTGCTCTGTGCAAAGAGCAATATTGACAGAAGTGTCTGCAGGAAAAAAGACTGCTCATCTTATTATCTGCTCATTGGCACGAACGGTGGAGCCTTGTGGCTGGAGGGAAAACTTCAATGCCCGTGTTTGTAGGGCTAACAAATCTGGGCACTCGGTTAGTGGATGATTCACTGAATGCCACTATTGTCCCTCGCATTTTTGTGTCCACCTCTGATAACATGCATGCAGCGTGGCCTGGGAGAAAAGGAAAAGGTTGCATCATGACGGCGAGGAGGCCTTCAACGTTGTGATCCCTCGGGCATAAAATGCAGCAGAATGCAGCAGTAAAACGTGTTTATATTTGTTTGCGTTTAATCATTTGCATGAAAGCTCCATGAGGGGATGTGAGCGGAATACAAATGTTGATGCTCTGAGTGCTCACTAGCTTAGCCCGCTCACATAGAATGGCACTGCAACTTTGTGATCACGCATCAAATGAGCCTCTGCATGCCAGGATGACTTACTGAGGTAGAAATGGGAAAGAATAAACACACTGTCTATCTTTGGCTTCACAGAGGCAGGTAAGTGGGAGTACGCCAGTGTTTTACATGGAGTGACAGTCTACCTACTCACATAAAATTCACATTCTTTACAGCGATTTGCTGTACTACAGGCAGGCAGACAGAATGACATAGTAATTGAAGAGACGCAGGGATTTAGGGGATAGAGCAGAACAAAGTAAGTAACTGACAACTTTGAAGAAGATCAAAGTGTATGTTTTCTTGTTTTCGCAGAGGTTCAAAAGTGCCGAATAAATTCCCAGTTAAAGCGCACCCACCGTATTATTTCCTTTCTTGTCTATTTATCGCATTAAAATTAAAAGTGATGAACAAAACAATGGAAATATTCATAGCATGCAGTGCCTTCCTGTTCGCCACCATTTGAGAGCGGGATCCGAGTCCTTGATAACACGAACCAAACAAATACAGGATTATTGTTTACAGGGTTGCTTTTCTCCGCACTCTCTCCCAGGATCAGGGAAGCAGGACTCTCGATGCCCGCATCACCACATGAAAGGAGAACATGTATGCAGGAGTGTGTTAACATCAGAGCCGGATGTAAGGGAGACCACTCGTTGAATGTCAAGTGAAGGAGAAGCTTGCGTACGGGTGACTGAGTTCCACTATTACCACATCTTGTCATGCTTGATTTCAAATAATGACAGCAGGTGCTTGGATATCACCAGGATGAATCTGCTGTTTGCAGACTGTCACTGGCTGAGGGGGAAAAACAGAGTGTGGAATCAAACCTAGATGACAGCCTCTCCACAGTCAAGCCATTTACATGACAGCCAGGCGATTGCATGGCGGAGGGAACTTTGAAAGCATCATTACACAAATGCTCCACCAACAATAGCCTTATGCCGCTCTTGTATTTCTGGATTTTAACAAAAGCCTTTCTCCAATGACACAGGATAAATAAAAAGTTAACTTGAACAAAGTAAAGGATGTCATTCTGGTTATGCTGGTTCCCACAAAACACCTTTCTTTCAGATCCACACTAGAGACATTAGAAAAAATTGGATTTTCTGATCAAACAATGAGAGATTACATTAGAGATTTCTTTCATGAGCACACGTCAACCTTAATGGAATATTAAGTTTTCAGAACTCATGGAGAGCTTCTTCAGTTCACCTCAAAATCTTTCTTTTTTGGGTATTCTTCAGGTACCTCCAGCATGCGAGTGGATGTTGCAACTGAGTGAAGCACTTCAGCATTTAATTTTCTCCAGCCTTCACTAGTGTCAAGCTTGGATTTTCTTTCTGGGTCTGATCCATCCACCAAGATTGATTCTCCCTCCAAACATTTCATTATTTAGAGTTTTTTCTTTTCTTCTCTCTTTTTTTTTTATCTTCTGTAACAAGTATCTCACCAGCCCAGAATTATCAAACTCCCTCTAGAACCTGCTGATTAATTTGCTGATTATTCAGGACTTACTATACACATATCACTTCCACCTTATGTCACTTAGGAATTCATTACTTGGTCATCATGAGAGCTTGTAGCTCATTTTTTCCTGATTGCCTCACTTTTCAGCGATTCCAGCAGTATGGACAAGCTACACTTAAGAGATGTGCGCTTGGTACATCTCTTGGTACACTGGTGAAGGCAGCTCAAAGTACCACCCCTGCAACAAATAATCCACATCTCCAAACCCAACTATACTTTCAGCCCATATGGATCCTGCTATCTCTGTAAAAGTTGAGCTCTATTAAGCCCATCCAGGCACATGAAACAATTTTGTGCCGCTATCACATCTCCACATTTGATGCATGAGCTAATGTGGTCAGAAATTGCCTCTGCGAAAACAAGGTTACGGTGGGAGACGGCTAGGGTTCATTGTTAATTATGAGCGAGCACGAGCCTTCACACAAACCTTTAAATGAACACATAATTACCCTTAGCCTAAATGTTCCTGAATTAAAAGTTTGAGAGTGAAGAGCTGAGATGGCTTTATACAGTCTAACTGCAGTGCGTTCACTGTAGATATGCTGAATACTTATTTAGCCATTGTAAATTGACCAATGGTCAAATTTCACATTTTGCACATTTTGTCATGCTTATGTAAGGCCTTGCATGAATAAACCTTCTTTATATGACCAGTAACAATCCAGGCATTCATGCAGATCCGTAAATTTGGTCTATTAAACCGGGTGTCAAGATATCACTCTGTGTCTACACAGGTTATCGCATATACTATTTATTGGTGCCACCCAGGCGAAATGCGGAATATCCTCAAATGACTCTGAGCATCGAGTGCAGTTTGATTCCCTCCAATAGGCAGTATATTGAGAAGCATTATCACACTCCAACACCTGTACGTCTGAAATAAGAACCCCACTCCCCATTCCCCTTCATAAGTGACAGTGAACAGAAGTATTTTCATGTGTGGCCATGCCTCTCTCGCCCAAGCTCTGCTGCGTCAGTGCTGGTGGTTATGTGCTGACCCCGGTGGCAGAGCCTCTTTAATGCCAGGTAATCTCAGAGTGTGCAGCACGCTGGCTCTCAGGTGTGGCGGCGCTCCTTTAGCATAGCCACAGCTCTGTCAACAAGGAGAGGATCCATTCAGCCTTGCCGCTCAGGGTGCCTGCCTATTTAAAGCTTATTCTGAGAGGCAGTTCAGTGCCACCATGCTGCTCTCTAAGCTTTATTCTTCTGGCCAACAATGAGATGGGCCTTTTCTCCCCTTCTTTGTACCCATCTTTTCAGGGTACCCTGCTATGTTTTATTTTCTGAACTTTCTTACTGTGAAGAGATCAATCACCGTGACCCCTTGCATGTTCATGTGAAGTTTATGGTTTGAAAAAATAATGGACTACAGTATTTCCTAGGTCTTGCATCATCTTAAATAAGTTTGAAAAAATTCCATTTGAAAACATGTTTTTTGTCAGTAGAGGGACATTTGGAGCTACGGAGAGCTTCCCTGAAGTGGAAAATGAATGCGATGAGTAAAACACACAGAGCGTAACATCTCAGGGCACCCATCCTTCAGAGCTGGCTTAAAAGACTCTTGTCAGAATGTCTTTGAGAAGGCAATACTGAGAGAAGAAGCATGTACAAATGTTATTAGTGGGTCTCTTTGCTCATCTGTTATCGTGACAAAGTGTGTCTTTGACCTAAAGCTTAGTTTTAATTATTTTTCATTAATTTGTTATTTATATACAGATGTTTAGCCCACTCACAATAAGCTTTATATATATTTTTTTAAATAACATCAGAAATCTAGTATCTCAAATTATTAGAATATTTAATAAGCCATATAAAACATTTGGCACTGTGGGCAGATGCTGAGTCCTGCTGGCAAAGGAAATCGGCATCTGTATAAAGTCAGTTGAGGCAAACTGTGAAATACTTTAGAATCTCTTAATACATTCTGCATTGATTCTAGACCAACACCAGCAGAAATGGCATCCTAAACCATCACAGACTTCAAACACCTTGGATTCTGTGCCTCTCAACTCTTCCACCAAACTCCAGGAGTTTGAGTTGAGACTCTTGATTTCCAAGTGAAATGCAAAATTTACTTTCATCTGGAAAGATTCGTCTAGGCGGGATTCTGACTTAGAGGCGTTCAGTCATAAGCCCACAGATGGTAGCTTCGCCCCATTGGCTTGTCAGCCAAGCACATGCACCAAATGTCTGAACCTGCAGTTCCTCTCGTACTGAGCAGGATTACTATTGCAACAACACATCATCAGTAGGGTAAAACTAACCTGTCTCACGACGGTCTAAACCCAGCTCACGTTCCCTGTTAGTGGGTGAACAATCCAACGCTTTGTGAATTCTGCTTCACAATGATAGGAAGAGCCGACATGAAATCAACATTGCTATGAACACTTGGCCATTGACTCTTGATTGGCTATTGACTCATTGTGAAGCTCTCCCAAGTTCTTGAATCAATTTTTCTTGACAATCCTCTCGCAATTATTTGCATAAAACACTAAGATTTTTTCTCTTACCTAAGATAATTACTTAAGTGTGTTACATAAAATCCATCAGATGCTTCACTAATCTAAGGGAAAACATTAAGGATTTACTGCAGTGGCAAATATTTTATTGCATTAATGTTCTCATGACAACAGTTAGTTAACTCTGCAAAAACCTCCAAAACTCAAACTTCAAGTTTGTCTGAAATGTTGTAATCAAACCCATACTATGGATATAGTTTTGCTAAGAATGGTAACAAAATGACACATGAATGCCAGCACTACGGGAAATTCAGATTTAATGGTGTGGTTATATTTGATTGTATTCTAGTTATTTAGCTGCACTCACTGCTTTAGAGCTTCCGAGTCACAAAAAACAGTTTCTGAGGAGCAGCCGAGCTTTAAAACTTTACTGCTCTGCCTCTGCACACAGCGGTGTGTGTGCGTGTGTGTGTAGGCTGCTATGAAATGCTAGCTTCACAAAATGCTTTGCCAAAATATGTGACTGAACTAGCTAGCATATAAACTAATCAGCACCGTCATTATAAAATGAGCTCAGAGCTTCGAGCTACACAGGGAATTAAGAAACTTTTATGCAACACTTAACGGTTTTAAGGGGTTACTTAAGGGACATTCAATACTTAAGGGAAAATATGTATGGGTTTACGACAATTTCCTTAAGAACACCATTAGGCAGCACTTAAGGCATTTTTCTGCAACTCACAAAGTTAACCCCACAATTCCTCCACACCATTGTGTCAAACAGCTCTGAACCCGCCACCCCCCTATATATATATATATATATATATATATATATATGTTCTGCATTGTTATTATCTATCTATCTATCTATTTATCTATCTATCTATCTATCTATCTATCTATCTATCTATCTATCTATCTATCTATCTATCTGTATGTATATATATATATATAGATAGATAGATAGATAGATAGATAGATAGATAGATAGATAGATAGATAGATAGATAGATAGATAGATAGATAGATAGATAGATAATAACAATGCAGAACATAAAGCCTATTTTTGTGGGGGATGTTTTCATAGTTTGATATACTTTTATTTGCCATAAAATTAGAAAGTATTCATAGGAGACAATCACACATGTCAGATATTGTTATATTTAGGAAATCCTAAGCTACTTATATTTGTCTTCATATGAGATGTAAAAAATGTAATATTTGTATGAATGTGAGCTTGTTCGAATCAAACATGTACTTATTATTGATGTATGTATCAGTATTATCCGTTCTCTGGACTGTTCTTCTGAAATTATTTTCCCCTGTAACCCAATATCAGGGTCAGTGATATCATTAGTACTTGTGGACAGGGCAGTAAACATACAGTGGAAGTCTGAATGGCTTGCTCACTGATAATCCATCATAAAGTGAGATTAGGTTAGATAGGGTCAGTTAAATTGGATGTAACTGCCAATCAAAGTACAGATCTCACGTTTTAAGTCTTAAAACATTGACAGAATTGGAATTAGTGAGATCCTACATCCTGACCTCACTATGCTCTTGTTGCTGAGTGCAATCAAATCCTCACAACAATGGTCTGAAACCAAGCCTTCCTAGTCCTTATTATATATGTGGATATATGGTCCACGTTGGGACTCCCTTCACAAGCGTGGGACAGTACAGGATATTTTATCCTCATATTTAAATGAGATGAATTCTCCAACTCTTCTTCTAGAAGTGAAATTAGTCCTTCTCATCCCTTCATCTTGGCGCGTGCAGCTCGGATAGATCATTTGTAAACAGCAGAGGACATTTACAGTATTTGAGTAAGGTGAGGGAGAGTGCTGCACTCTCTACACACTCTGCTCACAGTAATTATCGGGTCTGCTGGAGGGTTGTGCTCTCACGCTGCTCACTTTCTTCCTTTTCATGTTGATAGGGAGAGGTGTTGTTGTGGGAACGGCTGAACGCAAGGCTGCTCAGTGTCCCAGAGCAAAGCTCACATCTTCAGCGCTGCTGATTCACTTCCCAGCATAAGGCCTACACGCTCTCAGATGTGCAAGATCAAATTAGGATCACCTTCTCTGCCTTGTCAAGACATATTAGAGCTGTCTTGTTGAAAGGGGCACTTGCCCAAGTTGCCTGGTTTGAACAGGTAAAGGTACACGAGCCAGTGGACATGCTGGTGCATGCATAAGAGACATCCTCTTAACTTTTACCTCCTATAGATTCAAACGCCCAGCCATGAAGTATTCACACCCTGCCCACAGCTACCCAATTCAGTCTATTCCAGCTCCATGCATGCCTAGGCCAAGTAATCAGGCTCTGTAGCATTCTGATTACACAGCTCAGGCATGCTGAGCAAAATCGTGCTCTAGGTAGGTAGGTGGGTGTTCTGGAAAATGAGACCCCATGTCCCAGCTGAATGCCCCATGTAATCATGAATACACAAGAAATTTTTAATTATATATAATTACAATTGCTGTGGTACGTGAACAATTTTAGGTGCTTGATTAAAGAGTTTTGACCCAACATCAAATGTACAGAAACTTCCCTCTTACAACAAATATGGCCCATCAACCCAGACATGTTTACTGTCTGAAGTTTGCCTCTTATTTTTTGTACTGAAGCTATAAAGCTAGTGAAACTGACAAGCCAAAGATGTGCACATTTTAATGCTGTGCCAACTGCATGCCTACATTATCACACGTTCACTTCAAACCATGTTGAGTTGTTAAGTGATCTCAAATAGACTTGCTTGTGAGCCTTCTGACACTGAGCTTGTTAACACCTTGCATGAACATTCATGTCTGGATCATATTTAGATATACTTTGGCCAGTTTCCATGTATACGTTTTGCTAAAATGAGGCCCCAGTATAAATAGATGAGATCTGATTTTGCTTTTCTTGCTTAAACACATGCATGCATTTATTCTTATATGCTGTCAAATAATAAAAGTCAGTCAAACAGTCATATATGTCAGAACTATGTGAAATAGGAATGATCTACCGGTTGGTGAGGGTTGGGGTGGGTAGCGTGGGTTACAGGTGGTTGCTAAGGTCTTACTAAGTGCGTCCTATGGTGTTGTCAGTGTGTTGATTAGTGGTAACTATGCTGTTTCATGTTGTTACTATGGTGGTTGATATGGTATTTTTGGAAGCCATAATGGCATTTTTTATGTCATGTGTTAACTAAGGTGTCCTAGGTGGTTGCTAAGGTCTTAATAAATGGGTCCTGTGGTGTTGCTAAGGTGTTGATTGGTGAATACTATGGTGGTGGGTCATTCTTCGCAAATAAAGTAAGGATTTGTACTTAGAAGAGTACACAGCTTGTCGCTGGAGCTGTACCCTATTAAGGTACAATAAAGTGCCTTTCAGCGAAAATCCTTTGATGTAGCCATATTTAAAATAAAAAGAAAACAGAAACATGTAAACATATCATTCGGATATCAGTATAAATTTAACAATATGTAGTTGAAGGAGACAACTTCAGTGTGCATGCATTTAATACTTGCCTTTTAGCTGGGAAAATGTTAGTCAAATCATTGCTTGCTTGACTTTAAATCCAACGAAGAAAAGCTAGGGGATAATCTAGCGTGGAGGTCTGTCAGTGAAGCTGGAAAGACAGTGTGCATTTTAGCAGAGAAGCTCTTGTGTGGCTGTTCCCAGGCAGACAGGTCCTGTTTGACTGCTTCTCCTCTAAGCACTGCATCGTAGTGACAGGCTCCCAGTTTTACTGAAGAGTGCATTTGTAATAACAAAGCCTGATTTCCATCCTGATAGTCGATGGCATGAAATGTGCTACACTTGATGTCTCACTGCCTTCACTGCAGAATTCATTGCCTGTAGATACAGTATGTGTGTGAGAGAGAGCAGGTTTTTCTGCCTATGGTTGTATAGAAAAGATCTGACGTCTTCAAGCTGATTTACTTGTGCTTTTTTAAGCTATTACGCTGCACAGTTTTATTAGCCAAATAGATTCTGCACAAACCAGGTCAATAGTCCAATACAGAATTATGTAGCCTATAAGAAAGGACTGTATTCAAGTCACACAGTTGAACATGCGTGAGTTAGAGTGGCAGGAATTTAATACAACTTGTCTTTTCCCAGGGAAAATATGATAGAGACTTTGGGGGGGGGGGGAGAGTGTGTCTATCATTTCTGATATTTATTCATAGTTAGGGAGGTGGAGGATTTCTAAAGAGATCGGGAAATTGGATTTCTTTTTTTCGGTCCTCACTTGCATTAAATATGAATCAAGGAAGCATGTAATGGGGCAGGTACTGAAGTGGATGGTGTTAAAGTTGATTGATGATTGACCGTCCACCGTTCCAGGTGACCAGATCGCATTTACTTGATAAAATCTTGAGTCAAAGTGTCTGCCTTCTGTGGAGGCACAGCTCCTTCCTTTTTGTGATGCATTATTGAAGCGAATATGATGGAGATATGGAGCTGCTAGTGGTGGTTAGCCTTTCATGGAGAGTCTATGCTTTTGACTAAACATCTGGGTTCAGTCATCTTACACTAATTTGACAAATAGTGCTATTGGAGATGGCAGCAGAATAATAACAGTAACAATAATAATAATCATAAAAAGAATAACCCAGGGGAGGGCGGTGACGAGAACATGGGAGAACAGGAGCTGACGAGAGGCCAGAGCAGGGCAGCAGTGAAATCTGCAGTGCAGAGAGGGGAACAGCAGGGACGAGAGTAGGCATGGAGCACGGATTAGCTTGTGGAAGGCAGACAGCGAGAGATCAAATGAGACATCTGAAGGACTGAGGCCAGCAATCTCTGATTTGTGCCTCTGAGCATGTATGATGATCTGCCAAATCAAAGCAAACCTTCTCATCTGCCGGCTTAGATAGCTTCCAAACTGCGTCCTCATTTGGAAGTCGGAAAGCTTCAGAAAGGCCCACGGAGGCCGTCATGCAAAGAGAAGACTTCATGGAAAGTCCTTGGCTGTGGCTTGACACGACTTGTCTGTTCCTACTTTGGGCCTGGTGAAAGGACCGTGCCAAACACTGGCAAGCCAGCCGCAACAGGCTGGCCTGGACACAGAGAGACACCCAAAGCAGACCAACAATAAAGACCTCAGGATTAGATTCCTATTCAGATTAAAATCAAGGCCAAATTATTGCTCTCTGAGCTAAGCCGGCTTAGTGTATCCAGGCCGCAACAAAGTGTTCATGTGCTCACCTACTATATTTTCAGGAATTTTGCCAGCTAATGTGGGAGTAATGTCATGTATAATGAGAGTAATGGAAGAGTAATGAATGAATAAAAAGCCATAGATAAAAATAAAGTTTCATTTATACTGCACCTTATATACACAGGACTACAGATACATAGTTCTAACTCCATATTCAGATCTAGGGTTTAGTTATAACTCCATATTCAGATCTAGTGTTTAGTTATAACTCCATATTCAGATCTAGGGTTTAGTTCTAACTCCATATTCAGATCTAGGGTTTAGTTCTAACTCCATATTCAGATCTAGTGTTTAGTTCTAACTCCATATTCAGATCTAGTGTTTAGTTCTAACTCCATATTCAGATCTAGTGTTTAGTAATAACTCCATATTCAGATCTAGGGTTTAGTTATAACTCCATATTCAGATCTAGTGTTTAGTTCTAACTCCATATTCAGTACTAGTGTTTAGTTCTAACTCCATATTCAGATCTAGTGTTTAGTTATAACTCCATATTCAGTACTGGGCAAATGTGTTTATTTACCAGGAAACATTATGGTAAATTAAGGGTGATTGGGACCAATTTAGTCTGCCTTTCTTAAGATTTCTTCCAATAAATGAAAGGGAAAATAGTCTAACATATGATACATTTCTGTATTTCTGTATCTATACATTTGAGTAGCCAATGAGGTTTGCCCTTCAGGCAAGAAAATAAACCTTGTGTTGCAAAAATGTCTCTTTAGAACTTATGCCCAATCAACCTTAATTCACCATGTTATAGACAGACCAGCTGTAACATTATGATCACATGCTTGTTTCTGCACTTATTTTCCATTTTATCAGCTCCTCCTATCATACAGGAGCACTTTATACTTCTATAATTACAGACTGTAGTCCATGTGTTTGTCTGCATAAAGAGACCTCACAGGACCACCACAGATAATGTATTATTTTAAATGGCTGTGTGTTAGTGTGTGTTGTGTTTGTATGAGGAGATCAGACACAGTGTCCAATCACTGTCCACTTTATCAAACACCTTGTAGATGTAAAAGCAGATACAGAAGCTCACCTGTTTCTGCACAGTTTGTGTTGGTCTTCTAGTCCTTCATCATGGGATGGTATGGGGTAGATATTTCTGGGTGGTGGAGTATTCTTACTGTAGCCCAGCAGTGAGAATGAGGGGTTTAAAACCTACAGCAGCTCTGCTGTGTCTGATCCACTTGTACCAACACAACATACACTAACATGCAACCACCATGTCAGTATCACTGCAGTGCTGCCAATGGCTCTTTGGTGGTCCTGTGATGTCCTGACCATTGATGAATGTGGTAAAATGAGGCTAAAAGTATTCAGAGAGACAGATGGACTACAGTTTATAATTATAGAACGATGGTAAATGAAGATGTTTAAACGGACTGTTAGTGTAGAAACGGTGTTCATAATGTCATGGCTGATTGGTGAATGTTCCAGTAAAATAAACACACAAATAAATAAATAGTTTCAGTAAACAGCAGCCAGAATATGTTGCTTGTCAGTAAAATTATTGATATGTTGTTTAGAAGAACATGATGGTGCTTTAATCAGGTCTTTTTTGGTTAAAATAAGGAATAAAGAACCATCTTTGCAAAAGAGATATATGTCAATGTAAAGAACCTTTAAACCTTTAAAAAGATATCTTTTACATTCTCTATGAAACCAAACGTGGATCTTCTCTGGCATCACTCTATGGAACGTTTGCAGCCCCTTTATTTTAAAGAGTGTAGAAAAACTCAGGTTTGGTTGCAAACTTCTCTGTGCCTCCAGCTGCTTTATGGATTTATCCAGTTCCACCAAAGCACACTTGATATAATGTTGCACTCACAAATGTTCAGTGTTTTCTGTGCTATTAGTGAATTAAATCATTTGTCATTCACTACAAATGTAATTTTGTAAATGAAACTAAACTGAAAGCACTCCCAGTCTGATTGGATAACAGAACATGGATGAGTCAAGAATTCACTTCAGCTGATTAGCAATTGGTCATTTTATTCAGATCGCCCTGCATTAATGTTGGAATTCCCTTAAAAGCTATTGCATTACCTTCAAGTGCTAAACAGAAAATGTTTGTAGAACTTCAATCATTTAGGATTTTTAACAGGTTATTTATTAAATTTGTTCCTTTGTTGTTTGTGCTTATTAAATTAATCAATTTGATAGTATTTCCAGTTTTAGATTAAGAACAATGTAGTGAGGGTGTTCATTTTCATTTACATTGTAGTTTATTCACTTGAAGATTATAATACATTTCTAGTTTGTATGTTGCAGTTTTACAGCCTCTTTTTCAGCAAAGATGTAAAGACTGGCTAGATATGGCTTCTTGGAAATGATCCTACAAGCTTGGCATACCTTTCATTTGGAAGTTTCTCCTATTCTTCCTGGCAGAAACATTTAAGCTCAACAAGGTTGGATGGGGAGCGTAAGTGCACAGCCATTTTCAGATCTCTCTAGAGGGGCTCTATTGGGTTTAGATCCAAATTCTGGCTGGGCCACTTCAGAACTCCTTTTCAGCGTTTTTTTTCCGAAAACACTCCTGTGTTTTCTTGGCAAAATGCTATGAGTGGTTGTCTTGTTAGCACCATGTCTTCACTCAGTATTGCTATATTTGTTCTGCATTCTTTTTACCCTTTTTTCTGACTGTTCATGCTGTCCCTTGAATCCACTGAGTGATGCTTCCACCACCATGTTTGACAGTAGGGATTGTGTCAATGAGGTGATGTCTCCCATTAGGATGTCATGTGCCTTTTACTGAGGAATGGTTTCCGCCGGTCACTCTAACCATAAAGGCCTAATTCAGTGCTGCACTGATGGTTGTACATTTGTAAGGTTCACTCATCTCCATATATTTAAGTGTATGAATATAATAATTTCTAATTTCTACGCATTTTATTTCCTGCATTTAACATATTTGAAAGTTATGCGGCTACACCATGTTTCCACACAAACTATGTCCCACTTCTCTCATTTTGCACTCACATATATTTTATGAGGTGTACAGGTTTATATAATCAAATGTGCCTTCATTGCATCACCTTTTCAGTCCAGTTACACATCAGAATAACCAAATACTGGACAAGCTGAACTGCACTTCCTCCACTGTACTACACAAAAAAGCCCTCTAGCAGTGCTGATCTTTAGTATCTTATGGAGATTTACATGAACTGCCATCTAGAAATGTCAGGTGCAGTATATTCAAACTCCATTGAAGTGTCAGACACATAAGGTTTTGCAATCCTATTCTGAATTAAAGGTAATTTAGTGCAATTTTATGCAATTCAAGTTTTCATATTTGAGTTAAACATACATTACGTAACATTTATGTCATGAATAAATTTTCTTTGAATGTTTGGATTGGCATAAGGATGTCCTTCACTATTATAAATAATGTCTGAAAAATCTATGCTGTGCATAGGTCACAGAGTCAGTTAAGACTGCTCTTGCTGACATTTAGTTGCACTGATAAATACCATGACATTTTACAAGATGGCCTTCCCTTAAAAGAAGACCCCCCAATGAGGGAGTTTATCAATTTAGCCATCATCACATGCTCAGCATGAAGCTGACTCAAATGTGTTTACACTGCTCAGTGCATCCTGTTATTTAACCATTCAGCAGTGTGTTCCCACCAATTATGGACAAATCAGCCAACATGCAATGACTTGAAAGGGAGACTTTACCTCTACCGTCACTCCTTTGATCAAGGAATGGCATTGAGCTTTTATCCAGTTTGGGTTCGCAAACAAGCCAGCAACTGCATTCGCATATAAAAGCTTTGTAAGCATCTTTGTTCTGTCACTTTTTAAAGGCTTCCTTAAAGGCTTATGTCTTATTCATTAGGAAGGTTATTAGAAAGCATCAGTCTTCTCACTGATTTTAAACAGCCGATGGCGCTGCACCTGCCAGGGGGAATCACAGCTGATAATGAGGCACTATTGTCTCTGTTGCCAGACAGCCACTTAAGCTTACATCACATGATAAAGTACATGTTGATGAGGTTGGTATTGTTACATTCATTTATGTAAATAATCATCATTGTATTATTGAATTATAGTATATTTAAATATTAGTGTCTGCACTTTAGCGCACAACCACCTGCTTTTAAAACACCTGATGTGTCTTAAAAAAGACAAATATTACCGTTAAATGGCTGCTGATTATTTGCATCTTTTTGGGTGATACAGATGCAAAGTTGCGTTGCAAATTCAGTTTTCAAAAATGTTTACCAGTTCATGCAAATTACATTAATATACTTTTAAAAAGTAATGATGTGGTTGCTGCCCATTCAAAGTTAATGGTAATGATTTAAATTTCATATATATTTCATGACTTAAACTCATTAAAACAAAAATGCAAATATCGTAAACAGGATACTGTTAAGCAAAGGTCAAAAAATATAATGAACCTAAATCAGGTTCAACATAAAACTTTAAACTGGAGTATCGTCTCATGACACTCCCTCCATCACAGGGAATTTTCTCTGTACTTTTTATATTTGCAATTTATTCCATTCTAGTGTACAAGCTTTAGGTTATGTTTTGGTAAACTGCCTGATTCCTGTTAACTTGTCTAATCCAGCCTGGTCTCAAAAGGACTTTGTACATATATAACTTTCAGAATTCATACAATGTAATAAATGTATTGTGACCCTTGTGTATATGCATGCTATACAAATGGAACCCAGACACACAGAAATCAAATGATTTCATCCGAAAATATTACAAAGCAACAAGTGTTATTTCACAACCTGAAACCTGTTCTCCTTACCAGAACCTCAAGCATAACCTAAACCCAAACTAACTAACCCTTCTACTGTTGTTCTATAACCATATGCAGTGAAATTCTTGCCATTTCTGCACAAATCTCTACTAATGACCTTTTTTTAGAAGCTCCATAACAAAGACAAGCAGCATGCTGTGGTAATCCTGTGTTCTCCAATCATCTTCAAGTGCATGACAGACTGACTTGTGCGTACTTGGCAAAACAGTGCTGCCAGTGGACGGGAGCTGCATGTTAATATATTATGTAAGAAAATATGAATATGAACATATGTGATCATGTCTTAATGTTACATATTTCTTGGGGTGTACTTTAGTCATGTATGTACAGATTTTGTCATATCACATATCAGGTCATATCAGGTCATCCTGAAAATATCTGCATTAACAGAACATCCATAAAACCAGTTGTGTAAAAGGTCTAAAACCTGATGTTTGCTATGGTCAGAAAATTTGTTGACTATGTGAAGGTGTGTTGTAATTCTGAATGATCATTAATCTCTGATGATAGCTGAGAAAATAAGTGGTGTAAAGGTTTAAGGTTCGTGGTGTTTGTTAGCTGTTTCCTGACATGGTCAATAAAATTCTTTCACTAACAGAATTCCATGAATTATCCAAAACGTTTCTGCATAATTAAATACTTAAAATGTTAAATTCTAGAGAAATGAATTAAACTAAACTGATGTCTGAAGCATTTAATGACTCTGAAAGCTCCTACACCACAGGTTTGTTATTGACAACGACTGCTAATATGTTGCCTGATGCCTATGACATTGTTCTCTGATCATTCTGAGATGAAGGTTTCGGCCTGATATTGTCAACATTACATATGAAATCTAGGAAAATCCCAGTAAATGCAATGTTCATTTTATGAAGTGAATAAACTTCTTATTTTCTGCTATAGACAACAGTACATTCCTCTACAATCAAGCCTTTGAACCACTCTGAATTTCTCTGCTTACATGTCAATCATTCAATGACTCAATCTTTAGAGTTCGCCTTTAATATCGGTGTGTTAGAACAGGGTGGTAAAGGAACATTCCAGAGCCAGAAACATTTCACAGCGCTGAGCACTCACTCACACATCTTATGATCAGTAAATGAGAGACAACACCTGTTAGGTGCTTGTTTTTCCAAGTCATTGTTTCGCTTAACAGCATCCGAGGCCACAACAAGTAGAAGAGAGGAGAGCCTTTAAGAGTGCATCACCAGGAAAGGCACAGCTATAGACACATCACTGCAGAGGGTTGAAAGTGGGCAGAACTCTAGCATATGCCTTCTAATGTGGATGCAATTTGCTAGTCAATGGCATCTCGTTTTTGTTCATTTAATATGCTTTATCATCTACTTCACTTTTGATCATGAAGGGACTTTTTCCTAAAAGCTGAGATGTTCATTGCAGCAGACAGAATGAAACATAACAGCTTTGATGGTCTGTGGTGTAATTATAGATGCAATTAATTTAGTATTTCTTTTAGAACAGCAAGTGTTGCGTGTTGAAGATTTTTTTTGTTTTGTTTTGTTTTGTTTTTGTTTTTTTTCAAAGAGAATATGCTATTTTGTCCCTGTCGATTTGTGGTTTTACACAAAAGAGATCAATTAGCAGCCTAAAGAGAAGTGTTCTTTTTGCTCCTCCTAGCATGAGGCAGTTAAATGTCTGTGTTGAGAGGACGATGAAAGCAACAAAGGACTTTAAGATATTACATTTTGTACATGTCAACCCTGCGTCATGCTATTCCAGGCTTTTAACCACTTTCACAAGCAGCAAACACAAATTAAAATAATGCACTCTTAATGATAAAGGTGTCAAAAGCTTTCTTTGGATCAACATCAGAGAAGTAGACTACTACTTAAAGACCCTCCCCAAGGATAGTTGAATGGTACAAGTATGAAGAACCTTTTTAACTCTTAGACCCCGAGATCCACACTTTGCGTCATATTCTTCATAACTCAGGATCAGAGTAACCTACGGGCACGATACACATATCATTGTGTGATGAACTATCAGTGAGCAATTCAGCTCGGAAAACAGCTAAAAGTCACTTGTTTTCAACAAAATTAATTTAAATGCCAAAGCCTTCCAGTGACTGTTTACTGCTCTGGTCATCTGGACACATTCAGCCGGCATACAGACTCTGATTGATCAGTAAAGGGGCAGGACTGATGACCTATTCTTTGTTCACTCAGTGCTCAAATTTCAGAATCCACATAATGAAAAGGATCTTAGTAAACCTTTAAATGTTTATTAAACATGAAGATGTGAAAATGTGAAGATTCTTTGTACCGTTAACATAAATGTTTTATGCCAAAATATTAATTTAAAGCATTTAGGAACATTATTCTTTGATGTTCCACTCTAAATGTGCAAATTGGAATCCTTCAACTCTCAGTGAATTTATGTTCTTCATTTTTGTCAATAAGATCAGGGAGTTTGAAGAACCTACGCTATACAGGTTATAGAATGGAGTAAATTAATTTACAACCTATAAAGCAAAAGGAGGAAGGTTTCTAGGAGGTTCATTGAAGCACCTTAAGAGGATCCACCACAGTTTCAAATCGAAGGTCCTCAAGGACACATCATCAAAGATCTTGTTTTTTTTTTAACAGTGAATGCCAAAACCCATTTAGAAACTTGTTTTGTGCATTATAGGGTCAGTCTGTATGTTTCATAAAGGTTTGGTGAAGAAATGCTACAGAAAAACTAAATAAGAGTCCCTAAAAAATGATTGGTGGTTAGTTCTTCAGAGGATCATTATTAATGAGATGGGAAGGGAAGTCAGAGGCATCATCAAAGAGGTGCAATGGAGACCACAGCCACCCTAATACAATAGCTGCCGCCCCCTCCCAGTGCCCCTTGGAAAATTGACTCGCTTATGCATAATATTCTGCATAATACACTTCTGTCTGATATGTTACATTAGGTACTGTTCATTTCAATCAGCAGTATATTTTTACAGTAGTTCATTTTGAAAGAAAATTACAAATGCAGGCAGTCAGCTGCCGTCACCATTTTACACCCTGTCTGAAGCTACAAAGTGTGAGCCTCAAAAGCAGCAGAGTAGATCCCACTAGATTATGCTCAAGTTGGGTTTAAAAAATGTTTGCTATACTCTAACTGGTCTGAAACACATTTGGAAGCCCCTCACACGCTACTCGGTTCTCTCTCCAGCTCTCGATTCCAGTGTAAAATCTGTATGAGGTCTTAAACTTGAGTTGGCTTCTTCCCAGCATCAAATAATGTTTTAATTCATATTATATTTGTCACACCTATGAAGTTTTGTGAGCTTTCAGAAAGAAGCTTTAAACGTTTCCCTGTAACGTAAAGGTTCAATACAAGCTAAAGGTCCTTCTTGAACAATAATCTCATGCCAGAACCAATTACAAACCTTTGTAGTATAACACAGGGCAGTGGTGTCGCCTGACTGCACAGAGACCCAGGGCTCAGCCCATGAGGGGCTTCGTTTGACAAGGGAGAGGGAGTGATGTTGTAAAGTTCAAGGCTTGTTAAAAAACCCTTTACACAGGGTCAGTATAATCAGCAATCTCACTAGCCCTAATCCTGATGCTCTTAAAAGCATGTGGGTACCAAATAGGGTTCTTTGGAGCAGTGCAGTAGAACCACCTTTAGTTCCCAGGCTTAGGGATTTGTTTATCAAATTCAGTGGCATCAGGCAAACAACTCTCTGTGGCACCTTTTGTAAAGAGTATATTGTAGCAAAGGCAAATAGTAAACGACTGGTCTAATGGTACAATGCTCTGGACGTACAACAAAGACCAGCGCATTTTATTACTTCATGAAAAATCCATAAAACATTCTTTATCTCCTCCTAATATCCATCATGAGTGAGAAATGAACATGATTTCACCTCGATAACGGGCGTACAGTGCAGAGCGTAGAGAGCTGTGGGTGAGGAATGCTGGCTCTAACTCTTTTGTCTTTGGTTGCTTACCATCTGGACAATAATAGAGGCTTCATCTCAGGTGCTTGAATTTGCTCTCCTAGGGCTGTTGTCATAGAGCGCACGAAACAAACAGACCAGGCTGCACAATCGGAGTGGAATTAAATATGAGGTTAGTTCAAGGCAGAACAAACGGCAATCTTAACAAGATCATTATCACCAATGGGCAGATGTCATGCTGTGACATTTTGCATTTACACAGCGCCAACACAAACAGCTTTCATTGTGCAACCAGGAATTGAACGAAAAAGATCATCTGCAAGATGATCACACGATGACTGTTAATGCTCCACATCTCCAAGACTTACTCCTTTTTACTCAAGACAGGTTATAATTTCCCAATGTTGTGATTGTTTCATGATCAATCAGCCTAACAGCAGGCGGTGGTGTGGCATGCTCGAGGACAGTGATGAAAGATACAGCAGGCCAGACTTGGCAGGTTTCATTCAAAACCCAACCAGCGTGGCTGGTGTATTTATTTGAGCCTCAGGTTCAACAAAACAAATGTTAGAATAAAACACAGGCAATCTTTTGAGCCCAGCTCAAAATCCACTTCTGAGAAGAAACATGATTGCCTGGGTAAGGCCTGAGGTGCTGCTGGGGTAAGCAGAAGCTGCTTCCAGCCCACACTCTGATGCTGCAGAACACCGATACAAAAGGAATAGATGCATTAAAAAAGTTGATGCAATCACAACTTTTCATTTTCAAGCTTTTCCAGATCAATGGATATACACTATCAAAAATAGATGCATTTTATCTGTGATACCGGCAGCGCAGCCATGAAGCCAAAGCTCAAACAAATGTTTTCTTTCTTGATGTACGTCGTCTGAAAATGGGTATCGTGATTGAGAAAATAGAAACACAAACTCAAATTTTGCCTTTTTTATTTTAGCAAGAATATTTTATAATAATAATAATTATATATATATATATATATATATATATATATATATACAGTGTGTGGGGCATGTTGGTAAACAGCCCCGAGGTATCATTAGGAGGCAAACAGAATGAAGCTAGGCTTGCTCTGTAATTGAAAGATAGTGGCCGTAGTTGCAGCACTGACAGCTCTGTTCAGAATGCAACAGCATTGATTCAAATAAAGGGTGAAGATAATTCCAGGTAGACAGAACTTTGACAATTAATTTCCTCTTTGGTTTTCCCGTGATCGTAATAACGCATGAGAAAATGGGGCATTGTTGTCACAAAGCAATTGTCCCCCTGGCATGTGCCGGAGTATTTCTAACCCAGTAAGTGAACTTTTAAATGATGTGTTCTTTTACCTCAGCTAGCTGCCAGGATACAAATGAGTCACACAGCATCCCACGCGATCATGCACATCCACCGTATAATAAACCCATTTCACCCAGCATGAAATAAAAGACCATTTTCAAGTTCAGTGATTGGGTTCATAAACTCTCTCTCTTCCTCTTTCTTTCTCTCCCTCTCTCTCTTTCACACACACACACACACACACACACACACACACACACACACACACACACACACACACACACACACACACACACACACGAAAACTAAGCCAAGTCTCTTCTGAAATTGAACAAACTACTCAAATTACCATGCAAGTGACGAATCAATAATTAAATTAATACATAGATTAATCTGACTAAAGAGTAAATTGCATTAATTCCCCACTGTGCTGTTTTATCATTACAACAGTTATCTGCTTCCCATGCACATACATTCATCTGTATTAACAACCAGCAACTCAACAAGTACCGAACTGCTGCCCTGTCCCCACACACACACACACACACACACACATCTTCTGACATTACTTCTTAAACTCCCCACATTCAGACTGGTCTCTGTAGGGGGTGGATTTTTCAGTGTCTAAGCCTGGTATCGAGAGAAATTTGTACAATTGTGACTATAAAGGCATTTCAGAAATTGGATGTGTAATAAATGCAGGTAAAGCATATGAGCTCATACTAATGCAACTCAATTTAACAGAGTGTTACAAAGCAACTGCTTAACCTCAGTCCTAACCTTTACTCTAACCCTAACCTTATCCTAAACTGTAATATGAAGTAAATCTAAATTCAAACTAAACTTTACGGAACCCAAAAAGCTTCCTCCTAAATTTAACCAAAGGAATGTTTACATTGGAGGCTGTTTTGTGTGCATTTGGGAAAAGTGCCATCAATGAACAGGAGTTCATTGTGAATTGCAACATATTTATGAAGTTAGCATGTGTAAGTCATGCAAATGTCGAGTTTAGTTATATGTACATAACTGACAGACTGGGTGAATGGATGCTCATCACTACTCTTCTATTCATACCTTTGCACAGACAATATTCAGATCTTCTATTCATAGCTTTTGCAACGACACTTTACCTGTACATGTACACAACAGACAGGCTCACTAGTACTGTATTGTTGGTGGTACAATATTTATTATAGTTTTTGGTTTATTGTTGTTCTATCTGTCTGTCTGTCTGTCTGTCTGTCTGTCTGTCTGTCTGTCTGTCTGTCTGTCTATCGTATTTTGATATCTTGTTGACACTATGGTCCCTCAGTATAGAACGTATTACTACAGTCTCTCTGTTTTGCCTCTTCTACTTTCTTTCCTCTTTTTAAATTGAGCTTAAAACAACCTCTTTGCTTAGTATTTTCATCATCCTTCTCCAACGAATGGTTGCTCAAGTCTGTGTGACTGCATATCATTGCTGTTCAGTTTAAAAAAAAAAAAAAAAAAAAAAAAAAACATGTCAAAAGGGCAACTTTACAGAGGAAGGCAGAAACGTTCTTAACTTTAAATGGACGTTAAAGTAAAATAAGTTTTATTTTAGACATTTTAGCACAATTATTTTGGCCTATTCATCCAGAATTATTCACACAGTGTACAGAGATGCTAACATCCCTGTTCTTGTAGAGCTACCTTTCTGTTTCTAAATCTAACACACCCCATTCGGCCAATCAAGAACTTCTGAAGCAGTAATTAGATGGAACAGGTGAGGTGGATTAGGGTTGAATCTTAAGTCTGCAGGTCGGAGGCCCTTCAAGAGTAGGGTTGGTGAACCTTGAGCTACTGGGCTCAAATGATGAAGAAAACTAAATATGAGAAACTCACACCTGCTTATTCCTTGTTTATTCTGAGCTTCTTGGAGTATTGCTGTGAGGATTTGATTGTATTCAGCAATAAGAGCATTAGTGAGATCAGTGTTGGATGATCACCACCCCACATTTCCCCAAACTTCCCAACTCAGTGTTGGAGGGGCATTATACCCCTCTAGCCCACACCTGGCATTAGGCATGGTGGTTCATCTTTATCTGCTCCAGAGAGCAATATTGTATTGACAGAACTTCTCTTATTGGGGTGCAACTTAAAATAGCTGGATGCATTAGATGGGCTGTCAACAAACATTTTGACATACACCAATCACCCATAACATTATGACCATCTCCTTGTTTCAGTGAAGATCCATCTGTTTCAAAATATTTAACTCCATATAGAATTTTACTGAATCTTGTTGGTCCCTGATCTGACATCTGTTTTCAACAGCATCTAAGCTTAAGGCGCGTCTGGATTCTAGCCTCTTCTACTTGCTAAGGATGTGAGTGAACAGCAAAGCACTTTTGTAAGTCACTCTGGATAAGGGCGTCTGCTAAATGGATTAAATATTAATGTAATGCTCACTGTCCATTATTTAAACACTCCAGCAGCACTCCAGCAGCACTACTGTGTCTGATCCACTCGTATCAGTGCAACACACACAATCACACCACCAACATGTCAGTGTCACTGCAGTGCTGAGAATGACAAACAAAATGTGCAGAGAAACAGACAGACTTCCATCATCTGTAATTCTAGAACTACAATTATAGGACTATAAACAAGGGGGTGGTCATGTTTATGGGTGATTTTTGTAAAGTTTATATAGAGAAAAAATGAGCAGCATTTGAGAAAGAATCCTTTGCCAATTGTTAAGCTTGTTAAGCTATTACACTTTGTTGTGTGGCAGCCAGTGGCACAGGAAGCACTACACAGCTAGTTGGAAGAATGGATTATATTAAATTTTTGATTGTTACATAATCAGTCAAAAAAAGGTCAACGGGACAATGATTTTATGTTTTCTACCCTGTTTTGTTTCTTTAAATTAGTGTAGATAGTATTCATTTAGTAAAATACTTGAGATGTACTCAAAACCCGAGACAGTAAAGGAGGACTGAAAGTGATTGTCATATCAGGAATCTTCTTCCAGACCCACCCACAGGTTCAATTACACAGAGCATATGCCACTGTAAGGTATCTGCTAGTATACTTGAAAGTCATTCAAGACTCTCCACCAATAAAAGTGACAGAACTGAGGACCTGATTGCATGGACGTAGGTGGAAGAGCCTATATATGTAAGAGACACTGGAAAGCCTTTGTCTCCTCAGACTGCTAATAAAAGCTCACTACACAAGGGACAAAAAAAAAAAAAAACCCTTAAAAGGGTTTAATTAAATCGGTCATCGAAAATTTGCACAGCTGGGCTCAGCTGGATGTACTCAAGAGTAAGAGGCTGTTCAAATGGAGGTGTAAAAGCAACCTGGTGCTGAAATGCTGATAAGGTCATTTCAATAAGGTGATAGACTTTTGCAAATTACAACACCACTATCTCAACAATCAAGAGCCTGTCAGACTGCATGAGCATCCTCAGGAGGAGGCGTGGAGATTCAGCTGCATTTTATATGTAAATGCATCTGCCAGAGCTTCAGTGTGCGAGGGTCGGAAGTCAGGACCTGTTGCCATAGATACAAATTAACTGGCCAGGATGTTTCCATTCTGATTAAAACGGCTGTCAAAGATGTTAAGTCACTGCTTTGGACTTTGTTTGTGCAAGTTACACCATTGTGCCTTAATTTATCTTTAAAGACAAAGATATTTATGGTTTAACAGAATGCTGCAATTTCACCTAAGCACACATAATTAATATGTGCTGTCAAATCTGGGGAAATTAAACAGAACAGGATGAATAAACATGTTGAACACTATTGATCCAAGAATCTACCTAGCGTGAAAACTAAAGGCTACAAAAACACTCATTGCAAGAGATAATGTATTATCTGTTTGCACATTCAATCAAACACCTCTGGCAATCCGAGTGGAAAAATGTTTGAATCAACAGCACCCTCTTCTGCGTGGCTGACGGAATGACTAACCTTTCTCCTGTTCTGGGAGAAGGAAGGTAAGCTGTTCATAAGAATGAACAGGCAACTGTACCTCTCCAGAAAAGTAACTGGAACTGTATTAAAGATAAACTGCAACTGTATAATGGTGTTACTATGCGCTGGGTTGTAAATACAAGGCTTTGTGTGATGTTGGTAAGACAGTGATGAATAGATCCACAAACAATGAACACATTCATTCATTTCTCTTCTTTTCCACTTCTTCCTGGTCGAGGTTGCAGTCACAATGAATACAATGAGGTCCAAATTAAGTCTTTATTGGAAAAGCCCATCATTATTAACCACGTACCAGACATTTGGTACCATCTGTTTATTAGAGAAAAAAAAAAATACTCGTCATAAAAATGTGAGCAACCTATAAAAGCAAGTATATTAAAGTGAATAGTTCACATTTCCTAAACGAGGCTGTATATTCCATTTAGAAACCACTACTGTTAGGAAATGTACCAAGCGTTTTGTGTTAAAGTGCTGCGTCCTTTACTAAAAGCAACTCCAGCTGTTCTGTAGTGCAAAATGGTTAAAATGCAACGGTAATTAAATTTACAACTGTCCAACAGAACAAACATCAATCATCTCTCAAACCCAAATTAGAAATGGTCTAAAGTGACCTGGACAGTTCAGAATTTTATGCCTCCTTATGTACATTGATCGTCAAAAAAATAGTTGCATTGGCAGTCAGAGTCAGAACCAGAGCAAAATTGGCTCTCTCTCCCCACATCACACTCAATGTAATGCTGGTCAGCACAGGCGTCTGCTAGCCATTGTATCAGAGCTGGGGACACGGCTCATTCCTTAAAGTGTGTTGGCTGTCCAGCGAGGATGCAAATGGCAGCAGTTCGTAAAGAGGTGGTAGGCTGGTGGAGAAGGCATGTGCTTGTCTTCTCCTCACTAGTTTCTGGAGCATTATGTCATAGGGGGAATGATATAATGAGGTGGGGGAATTGGCACATCTAAATTCACTGCAGAAAATTTGGTTAAAAAGAGAAGTTGCACAAATAGCTGCACCCAGAAGGATGTTTTAGATTGCAATGCTATTCAGAAGGAAGATAAATGTTACCACTGATCTAATCTGTCGGGGCACCAACTGAACTGCGTCCGAACTACTGAGTACCAAAAAATCTGTGTCAAATTTGGCTACAAGTGTAACACACAGTAGAGAGTAGCGAGCTGAAAGCAGTCTCAAGTGTGGTAACATTTTTCAAAATGTACATTTTGCAGATATTTGTAATGAACGCAAAACAGGCAACCATTCTAACCTGCTGGTAACACGCTGGCAGCTACTGCCAATACAGCACACAGGTGAACCAGGGATTAGCTGGCAACATCTGGTGATAACAGTGTAGAATACAGCTGTACTGCCACTGAAGTCTTTCACACCAGTAAACAAATGAGCTTTTAGCTTGTATGCTAACAAAATCGAACAGAAACCAATTTCACCTGGCGATGCACTTCCGTCCAGGGTGCAACAAGTGTCACAGAAAGGTTTGGTCAAATGTGCAGGACAGCAAAAAACAGAAGCAGTGTAAAGAGACCACTAAACTGATGCACACTGAGAGAACATCACCCCAGTCCTGAGAGAACATCACCCCAATCCTTTACAGTGAAAATCAGAATCCAACAGAGCGAAACAAGCACCACCAACAAAAGGTGGCTGAACTATTATCACATGAGCATAGTTTGAGAGAGAAAGTGCCAAAAAAGTACTGTTGGGTACCAGTACTGAATCCAAGAACAAATGTGAACAGAACCCAATCCTACTGATATTGGTCATATTTATTGAGCTACATATATAGATTTAGTGTCTCAGTATGGCATCTGTTACACCAGTCTTGAAAAGGACTTGTAGAGGTTCCCAATGCTGTTAGAATCCATTCCAATTCAATTGAATATTCTCTCAGTTCCTGCAGATTTTATGGCTGGTTGATGGCACGTCTAATAGCATCTCAGACATTTTCAATCAGGGACAGATGTGGTGATGTGGCTGGCCATAGCATGGTATCTGTGTCATGAAGGCAAGCTCTTAAGATGGCAGCCGTGCACCAGGAGTTTGCATCTGGAAAAAGTAGGTCCACTGATTACACTGCCTTTAATGAAGACCAAAGGTGATCTGAAATCATACACAATTACAACCCACACCAAAACAGAAACAGGACACTTTCCTGAAGATGAAGGTCTGCTATTTTCAGTGAGTCTATAACAGTCTGGCATGACATCACTGCAGCTGTACATTGCAATCAGCTTCCTTCTGGGTGCAACAATTTACCAAGTTACCATTTGGGAAATACATGACTTGCAGTGCATACTGGCAAAACCACTCGGGCTGCATTTAAGCAAACAAACTGAATATGATCTCTGTCATGAAATAACCTCCAAAATAACTTTACAGGAAATCAACTTTTAACGGAAGTCTATGTAAAAAGATACATCATGACATTTGTGCACGATGTCAAATTATGTGACGCTATGGCAAAAATTGAGATGCAGGGTGACAAGTGACTAAATGTTTTCGATAGGCTTTAACGCATTTGGAATAAATGATTCAAAGAGAAGCACGGTTTGGCACTATAAGACTTCTGCGCTGAATTATCTGTAGTCTCTCGAGTTCCTGTGTTTCACAGAAATGTTTCACAGCTCCTGCATTTCAATGTCTAAACTGCGTTTCATTCTCTTCTCGATAAGGAGATAGCAGGGTTCTTATCCTTGGCTTGTCTAAAAGGATTAAAAGAACATTTCTTTCATCATAAAGAAATAACCGATAAGAAACGGAGGTCTGTCTCAGGGTGTTATTTGTGATGTAACAGCTGGTTATCTACTCTTTTTTCACGTGGGTAAAGTGGCCATTAGCTGTGGCAGCAGTGCCACCACATTTGAGTTTGCCCTCTGCCTGTAGTTTCTTGATGCAGTCGTGTGGCCCCTTCCCCATCAGAGCCGAAGGGTGTCTGTAAGAGCGCCCGATACGGTCCCACAGGGTAAAATACTGTCCGTAGTTATAGTCAAAGAAGAGATGGTGGTCAGTGTGGTGCGCTGCACCATTGATGATTTTCTGCAGCATGCTGGGAACCCGGTAGTCTCCGTCATGAATGGAGATTGTCCATATGTTGACAAAGACATAGAGGGCCAGGTAGAGCACTTTGTGCAGGGGGAAGAGGAACGGGTAGATGTGGTAGGGAAGCCCCTGAAGAAAGCCGTCTACCGGGTGGAAAGCATGGCTTGCAAAGGGAGTTGGGATCTTCCAAACATGGTGGGGTTTATGGAATTTCTGCATAAATACACGAACATGTTCATTAGTAAAGTAATGATCGTTTGTACTGTAATTTACTGGAAAAAAAAGGTCATGTTGTTTAATTGTCATCGTGGTAATTGTCACTATGTGGAGTAAAAGTAGGTACAGATATGAAAGTGATGCATTCAAATGTATTTTGAAATACTTGTACAGGTATGTGTTGTTCTGTACAACTACGTGTCATATGGAGAGACCATTATAGTCTGATACTTTTTTTAGAATTTGAAAATACAGAAATACATTTTTTTGTGATTTAAAGACTTCAGACATGCACACATTTATCGCTACCACTATAAAGTGGCTGAAATCAGGAGCACCAATTCAGCTGCTGATGATCAGAACATGGTTAGAGAGGATTTTGGAGTGTCACTTTACTGTAATGCACAGAAAAAAGTTTACCATTTTGAAGGAAACTGATCATGAATGAGCTTTATAAAGATTATATATATATATCTTTATATATAAAGATATATATATTCTTTTGTGATGCACTAGTACTGTCATATATTCTGTAACCACATAGAATAAGAGAACTGCTCTACTGGGTTAGCGTCCTCTGTGTCACACAGAACTTTCAAAAACGTTCTGTAAGTGACTAAATGCATGCGTGAGTAAATTATTTTATAAATGATATTTGAGCACCGTCCAACCATAAACCTGCAACACACCATTTTTCTGTCAGTGTAAAGTCACACTAAAATAGCTACAGACTCACTATTACTATCTGACAGTTGTGTCGTATTCTGACGGAGAAAATCACTGCCTTTCTCTAATATTACGAGATGTTTGCCCAGCTGGTCACTGAAGCTCAACTTTACGCTACATCGGTTTTACTAATTATTGGTAAAATAAATGTTGGTCAAATTAAAGATGTTTCATTATGTACGTCTTTATAAATTCTTATGCTACAGTTTTGCTCTATGGCCTACCCTTACATTCCCACGTCCCCTTCCGGCCTCTCTGCTTTCTTAGTTAACTCTGCCAACTGTTTTTTATTATTTGCACAGGAATATCATAAGGTTGATGAATACCTTGTAGATGAGCTTGTGATGAAGGAACCTGTGAATCCAGTAAATGCACATATCAGTGAAAAAGAGAAATGAGAACATGCTGAAAATCAGCCCTGGCCAACCTGAAAACAGAAGATCAGAATGCAGAAAGGGTCTGAAAAACAGGATAAAACTGGAAAATACTCATTTGTGAGATCAGCACTGAATTAAAGCGGTATTAAAATCTGAGAAGCAACAGAAATATGCATGAATCGAATGTGCAAAGCAAGTTTAAGCAAAGAAAAGAATCTGCTTACACATCTATCATTTACAGCACAGACATGATTGTGGATCTCTCACAGATAAAGGAGAAGGGAAGGGCACAACAGTCTGTGGAGCCAGAATACGGCCTTACCCAGAGGCGAGTCACTGACATGGTCATAGAGCTTGCTGTACCCTCGAACTTCAGCGAAGAACAGGGCAACTGTGGGAATGCTGATCCATGGCAAAGAGGTCATGGCATACTGTATCTCACGCCTCACCTGCTTCTGTGGAATAAGAAGCAAATCACCTGCATCAGGAAATGTGTGCAGACTTGTGCCTAGACTAAATCATGACTTCTGGGCTTTGTCCAGTCTGCTGTTTAATCTGTGAAAGGAAGGAACATCCTGACCTCCAGAAATTGAGGGTGCTTCATTAAACTGTGGTCAAAGATGAAGTAGTAGCTTAAAGCACCCAGACCAAGATACAGAACTACAGCCCCGAGGTTGGTGATCACCAGCAGTCCAATGATCTGCCGCAGAGCTTCATCCTCAGGCCAGGTGGAGGGATACACACATGGAGTGAAGAAGTAATGATCTGCATACTTCAGCAGAAGGTCCATGGCTGGAGCTGTGGGGTGAAAAGGTGTGAGATGAGGAGCAGTTCAGTGTACTCCTGTAGGAATGAGGAGCAGTGAGCGGCTCAGATCAGGGCTGAAGTCCTACCTGAGGAGCTGCTGAAGTTCACATCTCACCATCACAACACGCGTGACGCAGCGCACAGTCCCGCTGCGGCCAATGGGCGGCCGCTACGTCACCACGCAGGCAGCGTCCTCTAATTTGATTGGCCAAAAGCGCGATCTGCTCATGGCGTTATAAATCCAGAGCAGTGTCTGAGGAAGTGACCGCCTCGTTATTGTAATAAAGCAGACGAGGGTCCTGATTCACTAACCTACTGCACTCACAGTGTTTCCTGCTTTTATCATATACACTTTATAACTTTAATCGTTTATTCTGTTACTTAATTAGGCTGGAGTACTGTGTCTATCTATCTATCTATCTATCTATCTATCTATCTATCTATCTATCTATCTATCTATCTATCTAATCATTACAATTACAATTATACCAAATAATAATAACAAAAATACAATAAAGGCAATAATAAATACAAAAATAAGTAAAGTGACAACAGTACTGAATAAAATAATTAAGATACAAATTGTTTACAAGATAAAATATAAACTATCTACTTTGTATAGACAGTTATATACACAGTTATTTACTGATAATGAATAAGTACAGTACGAGTTACATGGGGAGTTACAGGCATGGGGATGTATCTGTCTATCAATTAACTGATCCATCTGTCTATATTAAAATAACATTAATCATGTTCTGGCCTTTACAGATACAGCAAGTGTTAGGAAATGTAATATTTATTTAATGTCATATTTAATCTTGTAATGTAATAATTACTATTTCTATCATATATATATTTCTATATATTTTCAGTGAAAATAAGATATTTGTATTTTCTGTTTAGGGCAGGAACAGGGACAGATCGCCCCCTGCTGTTTAAGAATGAAACACTTAACAGCTTTTAAAACAGCTAGTTTTTCAGAAGATAAATTCGATCAATCAATCAATCAACCAATCAATCAATCATTCAATCATTAATTTATCTATCCATTAATTAATTAATTGTTGTTTTTTTATTTATCTATCCATTTATTCATTCATTTATTATTTATTCATTCGTTTCTTTCTTTCTGCCCGTCTTCTTTTCTGTCTGTCTTTCTTTCTTATTCTCTGTAAAAAGACAGGAGAGCTTTTTAACGCGCATTTCTACACTATACACTACAGTACACTACACGGGGTGTCGCACAGATGACGTCATTATGGAGCATCTTTACGGGGCGTCTGCAACACGCTGATGGGTAATGTAGTTCATCTCCACACACACACACACACACACACACACACACACAACCTTAACGCTGGGAAGGCGACCAGCGGATGACGTCACTACTGCGGGACAGAAGAGCGCGAGTTGCGACTCCAGGTTCAGACCTTTGAGAAGATAAGCTCTGAAGTGGGGGACAGTCCCGCCTGCGATGGACAGTGAGGTCCAGAGAGACGGCAGAGTGCTGGATCTGACCGACGACGCCTGGAGGGAGGACCGTCTGCCGTATGAGGACGTGACCATCCCTCTGGTAACTGCCCCCCTACTGCCGACCAAAGCTGAGGGCAAATTCTGTGCCAACTAACTACCCTGCTCCCAGCCCACAACCAGTCAGCTCATTAAGAAGCCCTTCGGAGCTGTAGGGATTGTGTAAAAGATAAAACGTGCAGGGTAGGGGTGCCTCTAGGACCAGGGTTGAGAAACACTGCCTTAACCCTGTGTCAAATCTTGTCTGCAAAAGGCTGGTGTGGCTGCAGGTTTTCAATCTAAACAACCACTTGTGATGACTGATTTCACTCCTGACTGATTTCGGGCCCAGCAGTCAAGATTTGGCCGGAATGAGAATCTGCAGCCACACCGGCCATAAGACTGGACACCCATATCTTAGTTTATACCTTTTAGTACAGGGTTTCTCAAACTGTGAGCCAGGGACCTTCAGTAGGCCGTGAAGCACTCTCTAGTGGTCTGCAGGGTCATCCTCAGCAAGAGGCAGTAGTTCAGATTGGAGGGTGTGTAGGGCAGGAAGAGTTGAAGAGCCTTTGCCTGTAATATCTTGACTTTAAGTTTTGTTTTCTTGGGGGCCGATAGCCTTTCTAGTTATAAGCAGTTTGAAATCCCCTGGATATTTTCTTTTTTTTTTTTTTGTATAATTTGACTCGAATAATGTGTACACTCTATGAACACTTAAGTAAATAACTGACTGTACAATGTAGCTACCAGAATTATATTACATGAAATAATTTTGGTTTTATTTGTCCCTTTTAGAGTGAACTCCCAGAAGCAGAACAGGATAATGGTGGATCAACTGAGTCAGTCAAGGAGCAAGAAATGAAGTGGTCTGATCTGGCTCTTCAAAGTTTGCACGAAAATACTCCAAATACTGGGACATAGTAGTTGAAGTATGTTGTGCATAGTAATTAATGATGATGAATTTTGTTTGGGAGGTCACTGACTGGTTTTACAGATATAGCCTTTCCTGAGTAAGTGTCCATTTGCACTTATGGCCAAATGATTCTGTACTCGGAACTGGAGACTAGATGTTGCTTGTTATTTTCATTATTAAAAAAACAAAACAAATGATGCATAGTGTCTTACAGTACAATACTGAATTAGTAGTTTTAATGTTCAAATTATATCTCATATTAGTAAATTGTGTGGATGGTTTTATGTGAAAACATGTAGAGCTTAATTTTGGAAACAGTTTCTACAAACATGAAATAATGGTCTGTCTGTCAAAGTGTTGTACCCACAAATAAGCACCTCAACAGATCAAAACATGTATAACCTTCAAATAAGTGGATGTCACAGAACAACCACTTTGGTTTCCTTTTTTGTAAGAGATACATGAGTGTGGAGAACCTCTCATGTAGTGACTGGACATGTTCACCAAGTGAAGGTCCCTCGAGGCTTTTAAAGGTCCTTTGATTTCAAATTTCTCACAAAATTTGGATCTTCTGTGGCATCACTACAGTGCCTTGCGAAAGTATTCGGCACCTGCTCTGTGATAGTCTCAGGGTTCTGTTCAAAGTGCAGAGAGCATCATGAAGATGAGATGAGATTCTGTTGTGGAGAAGTGTAAAGCCAGATTTGGATACAAAAAGATTTCCCAAGCTTTAAAAATCCCAAGGAGCACGCAGTCATATTGAAATGGAAGGAGTATCAGACCACTGCAAATCTACCAAGACCCGGCCGTCTCTCAACTTTCATCTCGAACAAGGAGAAGACTGATCAGAGAAGTAGCCAAGAGGCCCATGATCACTCTGGATGAACTGCAGAGATCTACAGCTGAGGTGGGAGAATCTGTCCATAGGACAACAATCAGTCGTACACTGCACAAATCTGGCCTTTATGGAAGAGTGGGCTGAATAAAGTCATTTCTCAAAGATATCCATAAAAAGTCTAGTTTAAAGTTTGCCACAAGCCACCTGGGAGACACACCAGACGTGGAAGAAGGTGCTCTGGTCAGATGAAACCAAAATCGAACTGTTTGGCCACAATGCAAAACGATATGTTTGGCATAAAAGCAACACAGCTCATCACCCTGAACACACCATCCCCACTGTCAAACGTGGTGGTGGCAGCATCATGGTTTGGGCCTGCTTTTCGTCAGCAGGGACAGGGAAGGTGGATGGGGCCGAATACAGGACCATTCTGGAAGAAAACCTGTTGGAGTCTGCAAGAGACCTGAGACTGGGACAGAGATTTGTCTTCCAATAAGACAATGATCCAAAACATAAAGCCAAATCTACAATGGAATGGTTCACAAATAAACATATCCAGGTGTTGGAATGGCCAAGTCAAAGTCTAGACCTGAATCCAATCGAGAATCTGTGGAAAGAGCTGAAGACTGCTGTTCTCAAACACTCTCCATCCAACCTCACTGAGCTCAAGCTGTTTTGCAAGGAAGAATGGGCAAGAATTTCAGTGTCTTGATGTGCAAAACTGATAGAGACATATCCCAAGCGACTTGCACCTGTAATTGCAGCAAAAGATGGCGCTACAAAGTATTAACACAAGGGGGCTGAATAATATTGCATGCCCCACTTTTCAGTTTTTTATTTGTTAAAGTTTGACACATCCAATAAATTTCATTACACTTCACGATTGTGTCCCACTTGTTGTTGATTCTTCACAAAAAATTTAAATTGTATATCTTTATGTTTGAAACCTAAAATGTGGTAAAAGGCACTGTAACAAACCTATTTCATCATCAGTGATTTTTTTTTCTCATTGTCCGCTATCTCTCCGGTGCATTTGCACACTGGGAAGAAGTCCGGTGTTTATACTAAGCTTAGGTGAAAATGGGGAGTCTGTTTGTCTTAGAATGAACTTCTGTAGCAACAGTTTGCTGAACCACAAATAAAAAGTATTTACTATGATATTGCTCTCCATCATATCATGGTATTTGAGCGTGAAGAGTTTTGTGGCCTAAAAGACCTAAGAAATGTTTAACACCATGGGATTATTTGGATTCATGTATAATTTGTAAAACTATGCTAGGTATCACTTGTTTGTTACATAGCTAGTGTAGCTACTGATCCAAAGAGCACCTCCTCTCGTCAGTCCCTGTAATTCAGTAGAATCGGTGTAAACAGAAGCTCCTCTCGTCAGTCGCTGTAATTCAGTAGAATCGGAAGTTCCTGCTGGTTTTACCTCATTGTGCTTTGGATGCTGTGATTGTGGTCGGTTTTATTATTGTCATAAGTGTCTTATATCACAGGACAGATGTTTATATGGAGAATCGCAGATACAGGTATCAGCACTCCTGACTCTGACTCTAGAACATCAAACGGAAATAACTTTGGACATGGTACCTTGCTGCAGAAATGATTATTATTGCTGCTAGAAACATTACACTTGCTGCCGTTTGTATTTTTGGATGATGTGACATGGCAATAACAGTAGCTAAGCTACTAGATTAGACATAGACTAAGCTACTCCTTCGGTTGGACAATTAGCTTGCTATGTATTTGGCTTCAACACCAAGCACCTAGTCAACATCTACAATACTACTAAAAAAACGCCCCTTTATTTTAGTAAAAGTGTCTGTAAAGTCTACATTCTGTCCTTATAAGGATTAACTTATCAGCCAGCAAATGCTGTGGGTTCCATCCTATTTCTTTTGGTCTGGAAGCCAGTGTTGTTTCCTTTGCACCTTGAGAGCATGATATTTGGGGGCAGGGATGGAGGGAGGGTTTTGGTGTTGCTGAATTCAACTATCAATAGTCGTTTTTTAGAATCATGCACACTTGAAGAGTTGGCTAAATAAATGAGCCACCCTTTGAAACTGTCATTTGTTGTATTGTCTTACCCCCCAGCCAGTTCTACTCTGTAAGTCTGCGCAATAGGTAGAAATACTGACACTCACAAAACGTGACTCTGGCTAGACTGAGGTTTATTTGTGTTTGTACAGGTAACATTGAAATGCTCCAAATGTAAAACACAAATCGCATAAATATATATTTAACTGGTGAATTCTTTTGATCATATTATTCATCAATAGGACTCAACATGGTTAATACTCGATTGTACAAAAAGAAGTTTTCACATTTGGCACACAACTAGGTGGATCCATAGGCCAGACATGTTAATATTTTGGGGAAACCTTCAGGGTGCTTTCTTTTGTGTGACAAAATCTAAACCCATCACACACAGCAACTAAGGTATAACTGAACCGATTGAGTATGTGTGAATGAATGCTGTTTACTGGATTGTTCTGTGCAGTGAAATGCTATGTACTACATTGGTTTCCATATACCAGCCGGCAGGCAAGGGAGGAAGGGGGGGAGGGGGGGGGTCAAGGAGTGTTGACTGATTATGGCCCTTATGTTTCACAGTTTACCTCCAGGGGATAGGTTCTAGTTGAAGTCATTGATGTGCCAAACACATATAAATCAGAATTTCAGGTTGGTCCCATAAAAAGCTATACAGATGCTTTATTTCGCTTTTGTTTCGTTAAACTATTCACCATCCTTTTCACAGTTTAAAAAAAGGAAGAAAAAGAAAAGAAAACAAGGCATGTTAATGTCACAAAAGTGTCCATAAAGATGAAAACTATGCAATAAAACTATTGGTGAGACATAAGGGGCAGAATAAAAACACTTACAAACATGGGTCATTTTTTAGTCTTACCAATTTTCCTGACCCTACAGGGGTTGGACAATGAAACTGAAACACCTGGTTTTAGACCACAATAATTTATTAGTATGGTGTACTAGGGCCTCCTTTTGCAGCCAATACTGTCAATTCGTCTTGGGTATTACATTTTTTGGATACTATCTGGGTTATCACCCCAACATCCCTTTCAGACAGCTTCCTCTTACCTCCACAGTTAATCCTGTTGGATGTGGTTGGTCCTTCTTGGTGATATGCTGACATTACCCTGGATACCGTGGCTCTTGATACATCACAAAGACTTGCTGTCTTGGTCACAGATGTGCCAGCAAGACGTGCACCAACAATTTGTCCTCTTTTGAACTCTGGTGTTTCACCCATAATGTTGTGTACATTGTAATATTTTGAACAAAACTGTGCTCTTACCTGCTAATTGAACCTTCACACTCTGCTCTTACTGGTGCAATGAGCAATTAATGAAGACTAGCCACCAGGCTGCTCCAATTCAGCCATGAATCCTCCCACACTAAAATGACAGGTGTTTCAGTTTCATTGTCCAACCCCTGTACTTTGGATTACAGAGTTAAACACAGTTATTCAGAATGCACGTTCACCTCTACAACAACTGAACAAAACAGAAACATGCAACTGATGTGGTAAACATAAATCCAGGTCCCCCCTCTTCAAAAACCATTCATGTGATTATTAATCTTTGGGAAATGTGCTGTTCCATTACTTGCAGACCACAAAAACATAAAGCATAGTGGTCTGGGATCGCCTTATTCCTTCTACAAACCACTGAACAAGATTGCATGGACTGGGGAAGCCTGATCTTAGATCAGTGCTCTTACTCTGAGATGCTTTAATGAATACGGTCCCAAGCAAGACCTGGACAGACTGTTCCTGTAAGGGGTCCAGTAAAGAAAATATGAACACCAGATTCTGCTGTTCTTCACCAAAACTGTTTCTACATGAAATGCATTCAATTGAGGAACAAAAAAACCCCTTAAAATAGAAGCCATTAAGGTGCTGGTTTAAAAACTGTCTGACTAAGAGTGTTACAACTCCTTTTTCAACAGGTAAAATCTATCACTAGTACTCAGTCAATGTCTTCTTTCCCTTACCATATTCTTAAAGGGGGAAAAGACCAATCTTAACAGTTCTCGCTGCTGGTTCATGCTGGAACTCAGTCATTAACCATCACAGCTGCAGGAATGCTTCCTCAGTTCCAAGTCTTGCTATTATTTGGTCCTTCTGACAAGCCAAACAGTTCATTAAAATCTATTAAGCTGAATTCTGTTGATAGCAAAAATACACTGTATAATAGTAATGGCACAGCTGGAGAACAAAAGATGAAATTGCACATTTTGGGCCCCCAACCCAAAGGCAGAGAAGTACAGGTTAACGTACCACCTAGTTGTGTACACTGAAAGTAGGGAGGAGATAATGATGTTGACACAGATGTTCTCCTCCACTGTTACTGTAACATTCAAAAGTACACAATGGATATCAAGGTACACAGAACTGTTCTGTAAGAGATAGATTACATGCATTTCTAAAATGCAAACCTTTATCCCCCCAAATATGCCCAACCCCAAGCAATTCTAATAACAAAAACAGAACATAAAAAATCCCTTTATAACCAGTAGTTTTGTCAGATATACATTACTTTTCTGGTTCAGGTGCATGTACCATTTGTCGATCACATACAGTATCTACAGTTTGACTGCCACTCTTAATATCACAATGTGGCTTTTACACTACTGAATCGCAGTACATTGGTACATTCAGTTCCATAAAAAGTCCTTTACATATCATTAACACAATAAAAAAAAAAGAATTGTAATGAAATTAACTGGATATAGTCTCAAAACAGTCCACTGTCCTGCAGAGGCTGCTGAACTTTAATTTGGAAACTGTTATCAACATCCCATCTAGTCTGTTAAACATCTGCTCACTCTGCATTAATCTCTGCTTCAGGCCTCTGCATGGCAAGCTCAGCTTGGATGAAAGCACCCTGTCCCAAGGCAGTGGAGTAAGCACGATTGCTGTGGGAGGCTGAATACCCAGGAGTGTGGTAGGAGCTTGAGCCCCCGCGGTTTACCACGGAGGTCTGTGAATGAGGTACTGGATGGTAATCATCCAGATTATCGTAGTGGGACTGCAGAGTTTGTCTTTGTCCATGTGATTGATGAGAGTAAGATCCAGCAGGGTCCAAGCTATCCTGTACATGAGATGTAGGGTTAGACTGGTTGAAATGTGGCCATTCTCTAACACTATGGGATCTCTCTGGCTTTGGAGGAGGGACAGGTTTCACTGGGGCCGTCTGCTGCTGGTCATCCTCACAATTGCCACTAGTGGTTTTGACCCTGACTATGTGCCGGTCGGGATCTGGGCGATCATATCGAGGCTGGAAACTTCTGCTCTCTGGTCGTTCCTGCCAGTGTTTACTGCTTAACTGCTTATCACCAATGTCAAATGTAGACTCAACATGCCCACCTTCTGACAGATGTTGCGTGCTTCGTGGTGGAGGTTGTGAATGATGCGAGTGGCTAGATGGATAAGTTCTAGAGCTGTTTTGCTTTGGTGCACCAACTTTGTCTCCCATTCCATTTCCCTGGCAGTGTTTCTCTGTTTCCATGTACATCAGAACATCTGGGTCTGGGATCAGGTGTCTGGAGACATGCTGCAATCCAGGAGTTACACTGTATCTGCCATCCTTTCCATCAGCAGACATCAACACAGCTTTACCAGGATCTGATTTACTGCGCAAGTGTAGCACTTCTAGTCCTCCGATGTCTCCTGACATGTAGGGACCCACATTGTCATACTGAGACATGACAGGTCCCTTTACCTTTTGCCTGGCTCGACTTTCTCTGCGAATAGAATGCATGCGCAACCTCTCTGCTTCCTCTGGGTCCCAAGCAAAGTAAACGGCTCCCTTTGAGCCATGGTAAGCAGGCATGTCTCTACTTACGAAACCATGCTCTTTCAGAGGAATGACATGCCGTGATAAGTATTGATAGCCTCCTGATTTACCTCCTGACCTGCTGAGATGCAGACCAGCATCACGACTGCTGAAGGAATGGACATGGCGTAAGCGGATGGTACCATATGGATCCACATCATAATAAGGAGCATCAAGGGGATGAGAGCCAGAATAAGGGCTGTAGCGATACTGGACTCTTCCATTCTCAAAGTAAGGCTGCAGCTGAGTGACATGATATTCACCTTGTGATGACTGTTGATGAGACTTGCAGTGATAAATAGGGCGCTGATAGTAGTAGAGCTCATCTTCCGGTGGAACCTCTGTTCTGTTTATTGGCACTGAACGAATGGTGGTGGGGGGCACATGCAAAGAGTGTACTCTACGGATAGTTGGGTACATAGCAGGTCCATCTGCTGAGCTATAGCCATGGCGGTGCACTGATCCTGGGGAAATATATTCACCCCTTAATGGTCCACGGGATTTGAAGGAGTGGTGGAAGGACCTTGGTCCAATTGTATTGTAGCGACCATCACCATGGGCTCTGTATGGAATCTGGGGCTCTGATTTAGATACGTAAGAGAGGTGGGGAGGCACACTCTCAGGTCGGTAATGGCACCCCATGGAGGATGGTCCAGATGGTGTGGCCCTCTGATGGTAGTACGCTTCCCCAGTAGGCTCTTGTAAGGCTGTCTCTCCTTTGGAGTGGTAAACATAAGATGACTGATGGATGGAAGACTTGCGTTGTGATGGATGAGACTGTGGCAGGGTGTCATCCAGTGGTCCAGGCAGAGAAGCCTCTGCCAACATAGCATGATAAGTTGCTGTACTTGCAGCCTCTGTTTTACAAAGGGCAGCCGTTGCCAGTTTGCTTTCGATTGAGCGAACAGGGGGGACTGGTGGAGTGACCCCATGAGTGTGGTGATGTGGAACACCTTCTACTCGAGGATTTACAGGCTTTATTGCCTCCCAAGGCCTTTCTCCACATGGTTCCTGTGGTGTTGCTGGGGTAGGTGCAACCCGTGCATTGGGCTGAGACTTACACTGGGTTTGAGGCAAACACTGAGAATGAGGCTGTGGTTGAGGCAGGGACTGAAATTGCATTTGAGGTTGATTTGGAATTTGACGCTGGGGCTGGAGAACAGCTACTGGTTGCTCAGGGGATTTTGTGGTTGTAGGTGGCAGGACACTTTCAGGTGTATGAATCTGAAAGAAATCAAAGTAAATAATTTATTAATTACCCACATCTCTCATTGTATACTTGTAAGACATGTGTGATGAGCAGCCTGAAGCATACCTCAGAGCTGAATGAAGACTCATTTTTGCAGGTGGTAGGTGTGGTGGCACTACTGGTGGTGCTGCAATTTGCAGTGCTGACTGCTGTCTGACCTGCAGAATGCTGCTCCCTCTCTGGACTTTTGTGTGTGGGGGAAAGCTGTACAGGTTCGCTTGCAGGAGGGGCACTCTGGCTTGATGCCACTATAGTAACAGTGTCTCCACTATTGCAGGGAGTGTTTGTTGACTTTGTACTGTCAGCTGTGCTCAGGTGCAGGCTGGTTGAGTGTGTTAGTGTTTTGGTTTGGATGCAGGGAGGAGGTGAAGAGGTAGCAGGGAACTGTGGCACATCTACTGCTTCCTCTTGGGATGTCTGCGATTGGAGTGTGGGAGGGGGTGGCCAGTCAAGGGTTTCTAGGAACTCCTGTGGCCTGAGGGGAGAGATTGGTGTGGGAGGTCCAGATGATCTCCTTTGTGAAAGAACAGTGGCCTGCTGAGCAGACTCAGCTAATGCTAAAGCCAGCATGCGGGCAGCATTCTTTGGTTGGGGAGGAGGAGGGAGTAGAGACACAGAGCTTACTGGTGCACTGCCCATTGATGAATCCAGAGCTACAGTTCCTAGGGGAGGACAAAACAGAGGGTACGGACATTCAGGAGGAGTAAGCTACTAGTCATGAGTAGGAAAAACAGGGAAATGTTAAGTGTGCACGATCTACATATTGTCAAACGTAATTTTGCTACATTTAGGACAGCCATGCAAAGTGTTTAAAGTCAGAGTCTGGTAAATTAAACCTGAAAGCAAAATGGTTATTTTATTAACACAAATCAATCAAAACACGCCTTTTTACTTGGAAAAAACAAACACTGTGAAGTCAGAAGAATGAGAGATTCAAAATGAATGTTGTGGTGTATACTTACCTGGTTGTTCCTTAGCATTGGAGGGAAGTGTTTGTTCCAGTGCTTCCTTTCCAGAAGCCTCTTTGCTCTCTTTGCTTTCACACAACGAAGTTTTGGAGAGCAGCTCTAGCTGAATAGCTTCACTCAGAGGCAGGTCAGTGGATTTTAAAGATAATGAGCTAATTTTGGTAGGGGAATCTTGGGGAGATGAAGGAGAAGGCGAGTGTTGGTGCACAGCATTTTCTGGTTCTTTACTAGAAATGGGGGCATCTGCAGGTTCCGAAACACCTGGAGACAACGTGGAGAACTTTTCACTGCTCTCATGAGATGGGAAAAGAACTTTTTTGGTAGGGGACAGATGCTTAGCTGGACTGATGTCAGGTGACTGATGAGGATTGAGGACTTTTGCTCGAACTGGTGAGACTGGCTCTAAGCCACTGGCACTGCCGGGACATCTCTTCAGACTTGTGGCATCAGTTTCAGGTGAAAGGACGTAACTCTCTGCCAAAGGTAGACTGCATTGGAATGACATAGGGTCAAAGTCCAGAGTGGCCATGCCAATGTCAGGGGGACTCAGATCCACATCATCAGCAGAGCGTGGTGGAGAGATAAGAGCTGGCACACAGATTGGGCCGTCATCCCCATCACTGTCTCCATGGCCCACATTATCATAAGAATTGCAATGCTGTCTGCTGTCCAGGAGGTCACCATTAAAGGATGTGGACAAGGCATCACTGCTGGAGCGAGGTCTCCGGGGCCGGTACATTTTAGACTCACCTAGGTTTAAAGGAGAGACTATCATTAGAACTTCAAGGACATGAAGTTCATTTCCAATACAATTCAAATATCAGGATATGGTTACCTTCAACATTGTGCAGTGAGCTGAGGGACTCCTCACTTTTGGCAGATCTAAGTGTGCCAGTATCTCCTCTACCTCCAGCTAATGCCATGGCTTTGAGCTCATTAGGTTCACTTGGGTTGCGGTGCAGTTTGCGTTTAGACATAGAGGAAGACTTGCCAAGATTGAAGAAGGACCTCCAACTTCCAACTGGAGATTTCTTTGATTTTATAGGTTGTCTTTTCCTGTGAAGATGAAACAAACACCCCCTTTGTATTAATTTTTGATTACACCATAAAATACTACTTAAAAGTGCCAGTGCTTACATTTAGTTGTATATGCAATATAGTGGTAGGAGAAGAAAAAAGATTTATTCAAGAAACAATGTTATTTAAAAATATGAAAACATGATATAAATGAAATCACCTCAGTCCACATCCTGCTGTTTATATCCTGATATAGACATAAATATTGATATTGTCCAGCCCAATTTTATTATTCAAGCAAGATCACTATATTGACTTTGTTGACATTTGTTAAATAAAATCTTTCAATATATTGCTGGAGGGCTGGCTTCTGGTACAGTTTTGTACTTTTCCTGCTCAAGCACATCTGATTCAACTCACCTGTAAATTGTAAGGTTCAGTAGGTCTGAACAAGGAAATCAGAAAACTGTGCAGGAATCTGGCACTGCAGGACTAGGACTGCCAACCCTTGCTACACACATTTTTATGTATAAGAACATTTTCTCCCATGAATTTAAGTCTTCTTTTGTTTTGATTATAGTTTATCTTGTTCTTTTTATTAGTTCATTCAATTTATTACATTATTATTTTAATTATGGAATTTTTTTGTACAGCCCCATACTTTAAATGTGTGTTTAAACATAATAAATACATAAATGTCTTGACCTGACTGAACATACCTCTCAGTGGGGAATTCAATAACCGTGTGAAATTTGCCCTGTAAAGCAGCAGGTCCCTCTCCCACTTCAATATATTTGCTATCTGCAGTAACTGGAGAGTTGATCTGGGCTTGAGTGCGTGCCTGTGCTTCCTCTAGTGTTAGCAGCTTTGTGGAAGGAGAGGGCACCAGCAGGGATTTAGGACGAGACAAAGAGTTGTGACCTACAAAAACGAAGAAAAAGGATGGGAATATCAAAATGAACAAATACAATGGTATATATAATTCAAAGTGTTCCAACAATATTTTGATCATAGGATTTCCTGTCATTTATCTCACATACCTGCTCCTTCTCTGATGAGTGAACTCAGTTTAGGGCTGAAAAGAACATCCACATGGTTGAGAATAAACTCAACCACAACTGACTGTATTCGCACCTCCATGAAGGCAGCTGTTCCACTGAAGCATGCAGACTCTATCTGCTTAGACCTAGACAGACATCAAACTTACTGTAACAGGGTATTCACTTAAAATAGCCTTTTAATATATATGTTTGTGTACAGCAGTAAATCTTACCTCAGCAGGTTAGGAGCCCAAACAATGGCCAAATTTTTACTGTGCATGTTAGTGACATAGCTGAAAGTTGCCAGCCTTGACAAATGCCTCATCAAAAACTCTAGGGTTCTAGAAATACATGGACAAACAAATTCAATAGTTATTGTTAAGCTAACATTATATTTTATATTATTTTATCTGAATGGTGATTTACAATATGTGATGTGAAAAATACAACATATAAAAAATGGATACCCTATGAAATCCTTTGGCCATCTTTTTTTTTTACTATATTTAAACAATTTGAAATGATCATAATTTTCTCTTTAAAACACACTTATGCCCCCTCCATAGTGTGTACATTAGAGCACAAATGGGGTGAAGGGGAGCAGAAGAGGGAAGGAGCTGAGAGCAGGGGGCGGAGCAAAGCAAAGGAGCAGAAAAAAAAGGTTTAAGCAGGATTTGAAGGTTATTGAAACATTTGAACTCATCAGTGATATCACCTCTGCCTATATCCTGCTCAGTTTGTATCCTGATTTATAGATATAAATCAATATATTGCCCAGCTCCATTTTATATTCAAGCAAGATCACTATATTGACTCCACATCTGTTGAGGTATTTTTTAAACACAAGAGATGGATGCAGCAAAGCGTTTTCAGCAGAAGTGTGCCTTGTAAGCCTGCAGGGGGCACTGCAACCATTCTCTAACCTGTAATGCGGAGGAGGCAGCTGCTGGATGACATCATGTATTTTGATCAGCCTCTCTTCATCTGTAGCGGCTGACACTGCCTCCTAAAATGGGGGGATAAAAAAGATGGGGGTAAATCCATGTTGATGTAGACCAGTGGTGCTTCTAACAACACCAATAACAACAACTCACTCACCCAGCTCAAGCCAAGCGCAGCACTTTTGCACCATTCTACAGAGCCAAGTACATAAAAGCAAAGGATTCAACCCCACCTTCAATAGCCATCTCTATTTCAATGCTCCCATAGCAACCTGGAAACATTTGTGCTTTCTTTACCCCTGCCTGTTTTATTTGCAGAAGCCTTTTATCTTGAGATGCTGTAAATGTTCCTGCTCTATTTTGCATACAGATAAAATGTTTGCGCTTCCTATCTCTGAAAATGGAAAAAGCTCCTCCTCCCTCCATTTTGCATATCCAAATCACTTTGACACTTTTCAACAGTAAAATGAGGCTTCAAACACATTTGAGGGTTTAAACATATTTGCATAACTCAGACAAGTGACCATTACTACTTTTGATACCAAGCTGTTCAAAGATTTATCACAGTTAGGTCATCCACTCCTTTACAATCGCTTCCATTAAGCATCAATTGTTTGTGAGGGGAACAGCATGTGTGTTTTAAAGCATTACAGAAGTTCTTACCGAGAATTTCTCATAGAGCTGGTATGTGAGCAGTGGGTTGGGCAGCTCACGAAAGTAGAGCTTGCAGAGAGAGCCCACACAGTGGATATCCTGGATGTAAACATCTTTTGTCAAGTCTGGGATCTGCTCTGAATCAAATTCATGTCTAAATAGAGAAGAGACACACACAGACATATAAAATAAATCAACAAAACCAGGGATAAACTTTCTAGGTTGTTTGGACACAGTTGTGAAGGGGAGTATGTGCAGTTATTAATTAAATTAAACCACCTTATGATAACACTCAGACAGTTAAATATTATAAGAAAGAATGTGTTTACAGGATACACTGTGGGCATGTAATCTTTGTTGTTTTGTATGTTGTATACGGTCCAATTTATTGACCTTTTTTTTTTTTTTTGGAGAAATCCACACAGCTGCATCCTCAGATTAATCCCCCAAGGAATCTTATTTTTTACATGATTCACACTATTTCACTGACAATTTAGAAATCTGCATGAGCTCAATATCAGATCTGCAGAGAAGTGTGCTTTTGTAATTATCAGCATAGTTTCCTCCTCATACCGCAGTTTCTGGATGTTGGAGGCAATCCCAGAAAGTCGATACATTCCATCCACAACGCCATGCTTCTCAATAAACTCTGTGCAACTCTTGAGCACCTGGGGAACTAGAGATTGAAATGAAGTGTTAGACATATCAGTACAAAATAACTGAAAATATTTGAGATAATAAATACTGATATGAGTTTTAAAAACCTTCCAGTATCAGACATAAATGTACCCTAGATATGGTTTGCAAAATGTTTCAAAGAAAAGCAAAAATACCAAGGGTATCAGTCACATGGTGTCAAGAAAATTATCTGGATAAGATTATAAGATAAACCAATCCAGTCTGATGGAGCACCTTTCATCAAAAAATACTTTCTCTCACTCACTGCGGTGACACCAGACAGAATGCAGACCTCCAACTTGGCCTGGCAACGTTTCACTTAAAGACAAGTACAATCACGGGAGAGTGAGAGAGACCCTTGCCTGGCCTCACACACAAAAAAAAAATACCCATTTGATGAGTGAGACACAGACCCTCTCGGAAGCAGCTGTGCAACTGAATTCCTGACATAGCACTTTGCAGCGGAAAATCCTCAGGCAATATAAAACCCATTCTAGGCCACTTAAAGCATACCCATAAGGATGAAAATGCAGCACTCCCATGCAGCTGGTATGAACACAATCATAAGCAGATATTATTGAGGGTTTCAAATGAAAGGGACACGTGGGACATATAGTCAGAAATCTATAAGGTTATACGTTTTCAGTTCAAAGTCTCCAGACAGTTCACATAATATGCTAATGTCTATATAACCCAAACTGGCAACCAGGAAATGTTCAGAGGATAGAAAGAATGTTCTACTATACTTGGCCTATCAAAGTGCTCAAAGCAGTATTAATCAACATTGAAGAAAAAAGCCAAGTTTATTTTCTTTCCTCCCCTTGAACTAGTACAGGTTGTAAAGCCTCTTCAAGTTGTACAGCACCCTTTGAAAGGACAGGCAGCAGGCTCTGTGGGCATGCAATAGCTTGGGGCAGTTTGTTAGTAGACTAACAAACAGGGCAAGAGTTGAAAGCTGCCAAAGACCTTTGAATTCAATGGAGAAGAAATCTCCAGACACTGCCTCCCAAACCATTCCATCTGACCTTTATACCCCTTTAAGCCTCGCAGTCGTTGTGGCAACTGAACCAAGCAGGCGTAGCAGACAGTGGTGCTTTGAGTGGGGTGGGGGTGGGGTGGGGGGCGCAAGTGTGTCTTTCAGGCCACACAAGCAGAGGTGCTCACTGGCCGGAGCAAAGCCAGAACCATGACCTTTCTTTTACCCAGGCCACAAGCAACTTAACCAGGACTGTTTCAAAGGCCAGTATGGGCTTTCAGGACTCACCGTCATGGCCTGAGTTGAGGAGGTGCTCTCCCAGGTCACAGCCAAACACCCTCTCCCTGAGGATCCCTCGCTGCTTCAGCTTCTGCTTGGTGGGCCGGGACTTCATGAAGGAGCGCAGGAATGTGATCAGCTTCCCGTGCTTCTTGGACACTGAAGGACAATATGAGCGCATACACTTGATTTATCACTCATCACTTACACATTAAAGTAAACGATGACGCACACATTTTGACCTGTGTACCAGGTGAAGGAAACAGAATTTGTCAGCTACAAAGTTGGAAATGAGACTAAAATAAAAGGTCAGAAAATCATGCCTTTAGAGAACAGAGGATTTAACTGTATCATGGCTTAGTTGTTCAGTTGAAAAGGAATTCACTAAATTCTCTGTTGAACACTAGCGCTAGAACAGCACTGAACATCAAAAGCCCTTTCGTCCGACAGAGCAGAACTGTTGCATTCAGCCAGAGATGGAACCAAAATCCTCTTGAGGGGGACACATTGTCCTTTCCCTTTCATGTTACTTAGATACTGGTTATTGTACAGCTGGCAAAGTAATACTGGCCCGAGTTCTCCACTCCACTTGGGGCAACAACCTACCTAATAAACATTACAACATCACAAATGCCTGAGCAATCAGTTATGAAATAGCCTACACAATGTGACTGCCAAACTGCAATTACATAATGTTTCGTTTATTAGGATGTGAATAAAGCTTTCCATTCAAATGATCCTTAAACCAGAGCTGGACATCAAAATGTTTGGTCTGCTACACTGCTTTCACTGCCATTCAGTGCTGACCATCACAGCCATGCAAATGAAATCCAGCCTGCTGCTGTGTAATTTGCATGAGCAGCTCTTGGACTAACAAGAGGAAAAAGAGGCAGGGGATAATGAACAGGGAAAAGCCATGGAGTTTCCTGGAAAAACAACTTCATTTATGGCACTTTGCCTCAGGAGAAAACAATTCTCTAAATTCTCTTTTACTCTTGTACAAATTAAGTGTTAAACCATGTTAATATGATTAAAACCTTAAAGTCACATGGGCTTTCTTTCTTTTCTTGCTTTCACACACAAAACAATCCCAGAATACCCCAGTGAACTGTCTGGATTTGGAAGCTGTTTAGATCAGAAAATCAGCTGTTGCTTGAAACACATGTGGAAACTATAAAGAGCCAAAGTCAGAGCTATCATAACTGTTTGGATCTTTGGCCTCACTGGACATATGATAGACTCATACTGAGTGTGAGAGAGTATGTTCACTCTTGCCGAAGAGTGACGTTGCTGGAATAATTGCAATCACATTTGGCCTCTTTTAAAAGCACTTCATTCCAAGCTGATTTAAGGGACACATAAAATCTTCCTTTTCAATGAAACCACAATGAACAAAACAGGATCTGTTGCAGACACTGAATGAATTTTCTGTGCCCCATTTATTTGCAACCTACTTTTTTGGCCACATTTCAGTAAATGTATTTTTAATGAGTCACCCTGACACTCTGAAAACAATTAAATAAGCTTCCCATCAAAAGGTTAACAGTCAAAGAATCCATGATAGGCATTTCCTGTTCTACTTTTCAAGGGCCAGTAAAGCCATAGCTATGGAATTCACAGATTCCCTGCTTGCACAGGCTGCCAACATAAGCCAAACAGACCTGCATTAGGGCCCAGAGAAGCTGGAGGCAGTCAGAGTTTGCAGCACAGTGGCAGTATGTGTCTCTTCCTGCTGGAGAATAAGAGATTTAAACTGTTTACATTGCATTTTATTTGTGTGCAATGTCCTGTCACTTGTAATATATGTATGTTTATGTACGTGTTGCACTGTATAAATAGCACACATCTCTTTTACTGTGTCCAAAATATAGAGCATTTACAGCCTCAATAATTGTAAATAACACAAAGACAGTCATTTATCACATGAAAAAACCCTCAAAATCTGAGAGACAAGCTTGCTGTTGCTCCAGTGAAATCTTTCAAGAGCACAAACACAAAGTGGGATCGTCTGTGATAAATTTAAACAGTGAGAAAAACTAGCAAATGGAAGACCTCTTTAGCCATCAGCCTAACTTCACTGACCACTGCTTAAGTCAACAGTATGCATTAAACATCTTTACAGAATACTGAAACGAAACCATTCTTACCTTAAATATACAGACGGGACCTTCCTTCAGCTCAAGTTCAGACTAATAGAAAAACTGAGTGGCAGTTCCAGCCTGGTCGGCCAGCACAGCAACAGCCACAACCACAGCTCCATTCACCCGGTGTAAACTTACAGTCAGCTCTTCTCTCCCACTCCACATACCCCCCTTCGCTAGTTTGCCCAGCCCCAGTATCAGCTTTCAGCCATGGAAGACCTTAAAGGAGGAGATGATTTGGGCGGACTGAGCCAGACCGCTCCCTCACGCACAAATCCAGAACGACCTCAGTTCTTTCATACACACAAACCCTGGCATTTAAACCTCTACAGCCTATCTAAACCTAAACCTACCAAGCCTAACTTTTCTTTAGATAAATACTTACTTTCTAAAACAGCAGTTTTATCTGCAGACAAGGTAATAAGCTTTTTAAATATTTACTTTTTATGGCCAATGGCTCCTTTGACCCAGAAGTAACAGCCTACCTCTTACTGCTCACAGTGTTCACTAAAGACACGCCTTCTACTTCAAGCTCCATTCAGCCAACAATGACAAGGAAAATCTTTGTAACAGGTTATGTTTAATTGCTGAACAGTAAAATAGATCATTATTTCCTACCCGTCTCAGTCATCAAAGAGTAAACTAAACAATTTATTTATGATCTTATATAAACAAAAAAAAAATCTATGTCCTGAACAGTGCATGTGATTGAATTATTTTTTCACTCAAACGTCTACACAAAATAACTCATGAGAAACTGAGAAAAGTTTGAAATCTTTGCAAATTTATAAAAACATAAAATACAACAATATAACATACAAAAGTATTCACAGCCTTTGCTCAATACTTTGTTGAAGCACCTTTGGCAGCAATTAGAGCCTCAAGTCTTTTTTGGGAAGTTTCTCCCATTCTTCTTTGCAGAACCTCCCCAGCTCTATAAGAATGGAGAATGGGAGAAACTCCTCAAAAACAGGTGTGCCAAGCTTGTAGCATCACGCTCAAAAAGACTTGAGTGTGCAATTGCTGACAAAGGTGCTTCAACAAAGCATTAACCAAAGACTATGAATATTTATCTACATGTTATATGTTTAATACATTTGCAAAGATTTTAAATAAACTTTTCTCACTTTTTCATCATGAGTTTGCTACATTTTGTGTAGTACACTGTGTACACACAGACACACACACATACATACACACACCAATAAAAAGGCTCTCTGACAACTTTGGGGTAGTGTACCTCATGGTGGCACATTATTGACTGCTAGACATGCCTCTGTGACACACAATGACTAATCCTGATTCTGTCTGGGATCCAACAATGGTCAGGTTTGACAATGAATATAAATTGGTGAGCACTTCAATCCTGCATCTGATGTGGAGAGATGCACTGTCCTGACTGCTGGTGTGATAGTCTGTTGTATGCAGCGGCTCCCCAGATCGTCCCGTCTAGTATTGATAGGGGGAAACAGCTCTGTGATAAGTGCAGGACACCCTGAAGCCATGTGTTACTTCTCACAGCAGGGCTTCAAACTAGCATTTTTCAGCAGGATCATGCTCACCCACACACATCAAGGTTTTCCCAGGGATGTCCCAGACTGCAACATTTCCTTGACCTGCCTGGTTGCCTGGTATGCATTCTTCAGCAACCTACAGGCCCAGCTGCTACATCTGGGGGCAAATGTGCTACAGGATGTGATGAAGAACCTGTATGGCTCCATGCCCAACTGTCTTGTCTTAACTAGCTCATCTTGTATGCAAACTAGAGATGTCGCTAAAGGATATTAAAGTCTCCTTTAATTTGCAGTTTTCCTGCAAAGTAAACCTATCCATTCAATCTATTGTAATCACTTACATACATCATTACAATGACAAAGTTTTATTCGATTCCAATAACCCCTCTGTGTTTTTTGTGAATGAGTGTATAAACTAAAATGGGTCAATGTTTCTCTATCTAAGCTATTTCTTTCTTATTCTTTCTTTGTTATCTATTTACCATTGTTTTACCCAAATGCAGTAGAATTAGTTCTAAAAATGAGTTATAAAGAACATCCATTTATCAGGTCACTTGTACATGATTAATGTTTCTAAGTACATGCACTTATTATTTATTAAATGCCACCAAAGTATTTTTCCTTCTAACCAGTTGCAAAACATCTCTTTATGATCATGAGCAATAGAAGGCAGTACAAGCACTCCCCCCCATATCCCCATTACAACAGGTCACAGAGGAGGTTTATGCACAATACACACACATGAAAACTTGACACGCGCATACTGAGAACAGGTCAGGCAGGAAACGGCCGATACCGCCTAGGAGAAGAGGACAGTTATTGCTATGTGTTCCTTAAACAGTTTCTCACAGTCACACTCAGCTGTCTTGGCTTGTTAACACACACAGCTGCCCTTTGCTCCTAAGAGAGGAAGATATCGCTGCTCCACAAGGAAGTGAAGGATCCAGAGAGAGCAAAAGAAGCAACATCTGGACTAGCACCTGCTATGACTGAAGGCTAAACATACTTGTAACTGGGGCTCCAAACAACCATTCTCTGTGAAAGGTAAACCACTTTGAAGAACTGAAGAAAAGTAATTCAAAAAGATTTTTAAAAAAACTGGCTGCATTACTGTAAGCAGGCAAAGAAATGAAAAGGTTAACCATTTACTCAGTCTCAAGACACCAAGTCACACCAGGTCAATGATTCATAATGTTCTACTAGGGCACAAGCAGACTTCAGATGGCCTCTTCTATTCTTCCCCTGCTGAGGAGCTGAAAAAGGCCTGTATTTGGACACACCAAGGCAGCCTGGAAGAATGTGGATTTCAGTAACCATAAAGAGATTCATAATGTCACAGGACAAAGCAGGGCTTATTTTATATTTCTGCTTTAACAGGGTTTAACAGTGTAGTTTTACTAGTACAGCTGGGTGACAGTACTGAAACTATCAGTATGCAATCAGAAGTAGGCCAGATCACAAATAAAGGAAACATTGACAGAGAGAAATTTGGGCACAGGTACATTAACTGTTTACTTTGCCTCAATAAAATGCAAAGCAGTGACGAAGGCATTCATGCACATTACAAAAGAGGATGTAAAAGTACATGTATCTAAAGAGGACAGGCAGAAGGTAAAAAAAATCAGACAAAAAGTAGAAAAACTGAAGCGGAAGTATAGTGAAGTGCTGGGCAGTACTGATAAAATGCAAGATCATAATATTCTCCACATATAGGGCAGCTATAATAATTTGATTTTACCATTTTGTGCATCCTGACTGCTGCTATTCTATGCTGAAATGTCTTACAAACCTGAAAGAGGTCATTCTGAGTGCTTTAAGAACTTGAGTATAAATTTTAACCAAGCACGTCACTGCACATTATACATTGTATGACTGTGTATGTTGCAAATAAAACTGAAAGTAGGCAGAAACCAGATTCCCAGGAAGATATCCTGTTTAATGTTCGCTCATTTTGAACTAGTCTTTTTTAGTGCAGTCTGAGTCTATTACTCTCTTCAATGTTGCCATCGCCAATTCTCACCCACTAGCTACGTCTCCCTCTATGACATGATTCCAGCAGTGTGATATATATGTCCTCCAAGTCTTATGAAATGCCACTTCATCTTTTTAGCCAATGCACATATGAACATGCTTGGATGAGAACACTAACTGCCAATTTTGCCAAGGTCAGCCAACAGAGGCCTATGCTATTCAGCATCACAGTGATGGATGGGGTGGAGAGGGAGTATAATCATACCCACCCAAAGAGAGCAAGCCCAAATGTGCTGACTGTGGCTTTACTGGGGGTTGAAGTTATCTCCTGATGACAGGGCCAATGCCATAACATTTTTTTAAACCTTTTTAATGCCGATAACTACAAAGCAGTAAAGAAAATATATTGCCCAGCACTAGTTGAACGTAAGAGTGCAGATAAGAAGCACACAGTGAGAGAATACCTATAAGGACTACCTTCTGTTGGATTAGTGAGTAGTAGTGATAATACAGACTAGTGACTAACTACAAAGCAGTAAAAGTGGCATCCAAGAAGACTGAGTAAAGACCGGGATGGTTACTGTGCAGAGAAGCACAGCAGTGCATTTAGGGTTAGTTGGTGGTTAGGTACACAGAAGAACTGTTTGGTACCTGAGCTCAGCCTGTAGGGGTTTAATGGGTCGGGTACCCATGCACTGTCCTGCTTTACACTCTCCATCTCCAAATCTGCATGCAGGAGAGAGAGAAGCCAGGGAGGCTGTTAGTGAATGTGTGAACAGCAGCCACCCTCGAAGCTCTTTGTTGATTTGGCAGCTGACACTTTGTAAAGAAACGAAAAAAGGGGGCAAAATATTCCCCTCTGCATTCCCTGTCAATTAGGTAATGTTTTACAACAGTTCAGAGAGGACCATAAACTGATAATAAACAAGCTAGTGCAGTAAAATGCACTTAAAGAAAAACAGATTAGGCTAACACAGAGGAGAGTGCTGTGTGTAGGTCAGAGTGCTCTGTAGTGCTGGGAATGAGAAAGGTCACTGGATGACGCTGCTGTAGCATAGAGTTAGATATACAAAGGTGAGTGTATGTATGTGTGTATCAGTAGGAGTGAGAAGGGAAGATGAGGAGGAAAAAAAGAAAAGGAAGGAAAAGAAGGAGAGAGAGAGAGAGAGAGAGAGAGAGAGAGAGAGAGAGAGAGGAAAATGGGGAGGTGGAGAAAATGGGTTATGAGAACTAAGTAAGAGGAGGGGAAAAAAGTTGAGAGAAAACCAGTGAACAAAAGAAAAGCAAGAAAGTGAGCAAAGGAGGAGGTCGATGAAATGGGAGATGGGAAGAATGTGAGAAGGAGTGAATATGGAATAAATTGAAAGAAGGAGAAAGAAGAATGCAGGAAAGAGCAAGAGCAAGGAAGAAAGGGAGAGACTAAAGAAGAAAAGGAGAAAGAGAAAAAGGGATTCTCAAGCTAATGGGAGATGTGAAGAATGTGAGAGATGGAAAACATGGTGAAAAAGAGGGAAAGGAAACAGTGAGAGGGAAAGAGGAGAGTGTGAGTGACGTGGAGGAAATGGGAGATGGGATAAACGTGAAAGGAGGAAAAAAGAGAAAGTGGAAAGAGAATGAAGGAGAGAAAAACAGGGATAGAGAGCAAGAGAGAAGAGGGTATGAAATATGAAAGTATGAAAAGGCAAGAGAGAGAAGAATGAAAATATGAGTGAGAGAGTGTGCACAGGAATGAATGTACTTGTGGCTTGTAGAGTGTATATGACTGAGCTGTTGGAGTGAAGCATTGGAAAGAATACCAGCACGCACAGGGTGGGAACAGACTCCAGGAGGCCGGCCGCAGACCAGAGCAGGGGGATGCTGAGGGAGCAGTGGAGGGAGGCACAATGATACGTCATTAGACATGCATGGGAGAGCGCAAAACACACTCATGCAAGTACAACACATTAAACAAGGTCATCAATATCACACAAGGGCCTCGGGGAGATCAACAAGTACAAGAGCAGTAAAGCAAGTAAAAGCAAAACCACAGTGAAGAAAAAAAAAGACTTTATATGCAATTATGCTTATAATGTGGTCAAGTTCAAATCATGCACTGCGTTGCTTCATCAGGACCAGGTTGTGTCATACTGCATATTTTTGTGATAAACAAGGTTTTTTAGCATATGCTGAGGCACAGTGACTGATCATGTCCCTAGATGGCTTGCTGACTGCATAGCACCATGTTCTCACATCCCTCTAACAGTTCTCTAACAGTGTGTGCAGACTGCATACACTTATCTGCCCAACCAAAGCACCACTGATTAGTTTGATGAGTCAGGATGAATCACTCTTTAGGGGATGCCAGTATGCAATGTGAAGCCTGAAAAAGCCAGAATCTCAGCAAATGGCCCGTGTTGTCAGAAAGCCCTCCAGAGTACTTGGCAGAGGCCAAAACATGATGTAAAATGACCTCTCTTAAGCTTTCCAAGCAGGAACCAAGACAACTCCAAACATGACGAAATGTCATTACTCACGCAGTGAATTTTAACATTTGCAACACCCCATTTCACCCTTCCACTAAATCGCAGGCATACGTTGCCAGCCATTTCTAGTATTTGGCTGCGTATGCTAATGAGGAGGTCGATATACTTGAGAAAATACTGTATAATATATAAACACTCATAAGACTCCAATATGACAGTGAGAAAGTAAAGTACACAGTTTGTTTATGGAGAGGCGGACTGCAGAAATGGGGAGAAGAAAGAAAGTGTATTTGGAAGTGAAAGCTCAGAGCGTGCAGCCGACAGCCTCCAAGCTTGGTCGGCTTGAAACATCTTGCATCTCAGTTTGCTTAGAGTTTCTGAAACTCAAGCTGACAGTTTAGGAAACTGTGTCGAAAGACGCGGAAAAATACTCCTCCATTATTCTCTTGAATAGCAGTCTTGTGTGGTATCACATGGCAGCTTTTAGTCTTCTATCCTCTGACAGGGCTGCAAGAGCAGTGATTCATCTGACAGCATCAGGAGTTTCCTCTCAGCACCTGCTCCCACTCAGTCACACAGCCATACCACGCAGGCTCGTCGCACGGCTGCTTCAGCACATCACCTCACATTTCCTTCACAGGCCCGCTCTCCCTCTTCATAATCACCACCATTCATATAACCACAGCATTACCCGCCTTCAGCAGCATGTTGCCCATGTGCTTTCCTATGATCCGACACATGCTGACAAACCATTACCATCTTTAAACAGGATTTAGATGATCACACATGAAATCACATGGGAGTCACTTTCGACTTTTCTGTTTTTTGAATTTTCTGTTAGTTGTAGGCTCTGTACGATTGTAGTAGTAGTGTGTGTGTGTGTGGGTGTGTGTGTGTGTGTGTGTGTGTGTGTGTGTGTTTACATGTATATATTGGTACCTGGTTTTGGCACTGAATTGGTGACAGACTGAGGGACCTTGTCGTTAATCAGCTCCACACACTCGCTGGGAAAGAAGCCAACCTACAATGAGAGAGAGAGAGAGAGTGAGAGAGAGAGAGAGAGAGAGAGAGAGAGAGAGAGAAATGCTAAAAGCATCACTACATTGCATTCTGCACATCTAGAAAACAATAAAACCCCTTTCTGCACTCTTATAATGGTGTCAGAATACTGGACCCAACAGTCAGAATAACAAACATCTCTGCAATCTCAGTCATAAGCTGGAAATGCTAGCTGGAATATTACTAAAACAGTCTTTGCCTTCTAAAGCAGAGAAGGTTGACTCCAGTTGTTTCATAACTGTGTAGTTTTATCCAGTGCAGCACTGTATGGCACAATATTAAATGGTAGCCGAGTATAATTTGATGTAGATGACAGCTGCGGTATTCTAGTGAATTCCGAATAGAGTCAACATACTGTTGCTGTCAGAGCAAATCTCCATCCTGGCTGTTGCATAAAATACCAGCTGCCCTTTAGACTGTGCCAGAAGAGAAATGGTCTAAAATGAACATTTTCCTTCTCCTGTAACATTCAGTTTTTAATGATCTGAGGTTTTTGTCCACCAATAATGATACATATTGTGTCAGTTTTAAAAACAGGAACCTCACAGCTTTCAGAATGAACCTGTATGCCAGGGGATTCAATCGGTCAGTAACGGGCTGGTACAGTTGCAGGTCTTCGTGCCAGCCAAACGGAATCTCGTGTGATCAGTTGTTTGAAGACTGGCCAATTGATTAAGTGAGAAATAGGTGTTTATGATAGCTTAGCATGAAAATCTGCCTGTGTCCTACCCAGGTTAACACCCCTGTTGTAGGCCAAGACTAGGCTTAATCCTGGTCTCTGAAACTGAAGCAAAGACTTCTTTACATTTTTTGTCTTTGTTATTAAAAGGACATCCAGTCCTAGAAATAAGGATTTGCTTTCATATTCATCTCCATGAAATACAGAGTGGAGAGAATGTGTGAATTTGTTCCTTGCTCTGTGTTCTGATAACAACAACATCTTGAACCATCAGGGCCCATTAGATAAGAGGAATATGTGAGGATCCAAAGTCCAGTTAAGTTCTCAGACACAACACAAAGAATAAGTAGAGGAAACACCAAGAATCAACCACAATGTCAAAGCAAACATCTGATGAAGTTATGCCTGTCTACAACAGCCAAGTCCTCTATCTAACCCCAGCACTGTCCCCAGATAACCCAGCTTCTTACCACTAAACCTGATTACATGTATACATGATCCCTAACTACGCTGTGTGTGTGTGTGTGTGTGTGTGTGTGTGTGTGTGTGTGTGTGTGTGTGTGTGTGAGACAGCTGGTGTGGTCTTTGGCTCATCCTCTCTCCAGACAGATGCTGACTACCTGACCTCCAGCTGCAGTCTGTCAGAGTCCTGAGCCGGGCTGCCCCCTAGTGGGAACACCACACATCTGCCACTATTGGCCACTGCCATCCATGGACACACAAGCTGCCTCACTGCTGGACTAGACAAATGTGTACAACAGCAGCATGACTTGTCATTGTGTGGCATGTAAACATTAAATTAATGACGGGGAGGACAGGAGGGAACTAGGCCTGGTGTCTTTTTTGTGTCTAATTAAAGAAGGCTGACAAATTTAATTCTGCAGAATGTGTAAGAACAAATGTCACCACTTGCAAAAAAGATGAGAATTGGTTAATTAGCCTCTGTCAACAGCTCAAAGAATTCAACAGATACATATATAAAAGAGCCATTCTACCCACACACCAAGACAACACGAGTCCAATCCAACATGGCCTTATTCACAGCATTCCTGCCTGCTTGGCTGAGTGTGTGTGAGCTCCCCAGGGCTAATGAGGAGCCAAACACTTCGAAAACCAAGCTAGCCCGGTCTGCCATTACAGAGTCCTACAGCCTCCAGAACTCAGAGCAAAAGAAGTTCAACCACAACACCAATGGGTTTCAATCATCTATATGTAGTCAATATTCAGCATACACACTTATATCAATATCCAAATCAACAGAACAGCATGAAAAACATGTGCATTGTTTATATTATATAACATATTTATCTGCAATATACACACCTGAAATCCATGCTTCCCTCGCCACCATGTGGTGTCTTCTTTCGGTGGCATGTCAATCACTGAAACAATGTCTCCAACCTGAGAGACAGATAACACAGCCATTTATCATTTGTCAATACACTAATGACTTGGTGTCAATACCACAAAGTCTTTAGCACACCCGAGAAGTAACTGGTCTTTATTTGTTGGGCCTTAAATATAGGCTGACATATGAACTGACATAAATGAACATCCTTTTTTTTAATTGTATGAAACTATTATAAAAATGGCAGGAGCAATGGCGTCTCAGTAGTTAGGTCACTGGGTACTAATAAAAAGGTTGTGGGTTCAACAGCCTGGTCCACTAAGTTGCCACTGTCATGCCCTTGAGCAAGGCACTTAACCCTACTCTGGGGGTGTCCTAGTATGGCTGACCTTGTGCTCTGACCCCAGCTTTCTAAGCTTGGATTTGTAAAGACAAGGCTTTTGCTGTACAGCTGTCAATACTTAGTAGCCCTTAACTGAGGACAGACAGAGCATGAGCTCAAATAAACATTACACATAAAATTCACATTTTGATTGATACAACTAGCATATCATTCTGAGATTTAAAGATGAAGGAAAATAACTGCAGTTATCTTAAATAACTATGGTCATGCAATTAACTATATGTTAATGGTCTATGCTCTGCCCACAAATATGCCTCACAATGGGTTTACAAAGTGACTGCATAATGAGAAACTAGTGCACAGAGACTGAACTGGCTTGTGGATTGTGATTTGACAGTCATTTTTAGTACCGCTGAACAATGTCCATTTTCTAGTTTGAAATGAAGCTGTATTATGCTTTTCTAGCTGATGAAATCTAGGCACACTTGAAAAAAATTGTGAAATTCTAATGACACAGATGTTCACAGTATGATAAATGTTTCATAAAACATCATATTTTTACTGTGTTACAGTATATATACTAATTCTTCTTCTTTGTTTCTTCTTATTGTTATATGAATGAATTTTTCTTTTGTTAGAAGAAAATTGACTCTGGTCAAAAGAAAAAAAAGGTAATGGAAGTATAAACAGAAAGTCTCCATTTTGATAAATAAATAAACAAATATATCAGAAAGCTGTACATGAAGTGGAGCTGTTAAACTATTTTGTATCTAGCTAATGATTAGATTCATTTGGATTAATCTGCTGTTTATTTTCTCAATTAATCAAGTAACATTTCTAGAAACAGTAAAATAAATGCATTTTTGTTCAGTTGCTTTCAGCACTGCTATGAAGAAAATATCCATAATTGTTTAATATCATTGTATATCTGACCCAACCTTGACATTTTGAGCAAAAAGCAAGCAAACAAAAAAAATTAATTTTCTCATTTAAGCAAAGCAAGTCAATGCCAGTATTCTGTAAACATTATGCAAAAAGCAAAGAGACTGGTGTGCATGGACAGGTCAAATAAACTTGCATTAGATCAGCATGTATCATCATCTTTTAAATCTGAATGAGTCTGAATGAGCACATATTCCAGTTATTGTCACAGTCACCTCAAAAGAAAGCTCATCAGCTGCCTGGGCGATATAGCGTTTAATGACGTGAGCAGCTGCGATGGCAGGAACATTGATTGAGGACTCTTCATGTACCAACAAATGATTCCCTTTGTTGTCAACCTGAAAAAAAACCACAAGATATGTCAGCTCACTGAAAACATGACACTTGGGCTAATTGCAGTATTGAAACGCTGTTTTACAGAAAGCTAATGAATCTTTAAGCTTTTCTTCATAACGTACTAGCACCCACTCAGCACTAGGATACAATAAAGCCCCTGTCAACACACTGCCTCCTTCATTGAGATGAGTAAAACGATACAGCATTGGCTTAATACCTCCATCCATGTGAGGGCTGGCCCGCAGTTTATCTTATTATCAGCAATCGCTGAAAGACGGGAGAGGTAAGCCATCAGCATCTGGGATACTGCCTGTGGGGGGAGGAGAGAAAAATATGAGAATGTTGGGGGTTTTTTTTAAAGCAAAAGTGTGAAAACACTTGATGGAGGGTATTTTCAAGCCACACACATTTAAGAGGCACATGGCTCTGGGGTCATGGGTAAGAATAAACTGGACAGCATGCATTAATAACTACATAGCTCATACTGTATTTGATAGACCACCTATTTTAAAACATGCACTTTTATACTATTGCTTTGAATTTCAGTTCAGAGAATAAAACTGTGGTTTGCTTCCCCCCTTCTGTTTATACTTTAAAAATCCTTGCTGAAAGAAATGAGGAGGAGAGCCAAGCACACCTGCTTCTATTTCCACCACAGTCACATCTACTCAGTTCAACAAGAGTCACAACAAACAGCTTGACATGTGTTTATTTATGGTTTAACAAGGTGCTGCCATTTTTTGGAGCTTTTAGGTGTGTGTGTGCGCATGAGAGAGGCTGAAAGGGAACGGGTAGAAGAGACTGCTTTTACTTTAAGAGCATAATGGTGGCTCAAAAAGCTACAGCTGCACTCAGAATAATAAATTGGGCTCAATTATAATTCCACAAGGCTCTCGCATTGAGTCATATGGCAAGAGGTGGTGAGGTGAACTGTAATGCAACTACTTTAATGCAGCTCATGGATCTGTGGGACGAAGAAAGAGCTCATGTATCAGCTAGCACATCAGAAAAAAGATCTGCACACATCAGCTTTCCTTAAAAAAATAAGACATTAGATGTTTTCCAGATAAAGCATACACAGAACACAGACATGCACACACCATTCAAATAAAAAATGAAACAACAGGAACAACAGGCAACAATGGGAACATTGCTTAAGATTCACCATTTTACCGAACAGCTTAAAACAAGATCCTTAAGGGCTAAGACTAACCAAAATACACTAAACAAAATAGGACTGCTGTTTTTAGCTTCCTCCTCTCTTAATAAAGATGTGAGCTGCAATCCCAAATCTGCACTCCTATTCTAAGAGGATTCATGAATGGCCCTGGCTGCTAACATTACCTCTGCCCACATCAGCAGTCCAACAGCATCTGTATTAAACCTTTGCTAAGTAATTTCTTAAGGAATCCCCAAGGAGGACCAAGTCACTGTTGTGGGTTCCTGATGAATGGTAGAAGAATCAAATGATCCACTGCAGCCCTGCAACAGAGCTCAGCTATGACTCACAGAGCACTGATGGGACCTGCTCCAGCTAAACCTCTCTCCAGGTTCCACCACCCAGAACACACACTGGCATCAGCCTATGAAAACTTGTCCAAAACGAACACAAAGGCCAAGAGGGGATGGAGAGAAAGCTTAATTATGTGGACGGGGACATGGGCCCCTTGTAGTGGTGCATGGTCTTGCAAGCCAAGAACACTTGCTCATACATTTGTACTTAACTAGCAGCAAAAGACTAGAAAATTCTGAACAGCACCTTTTCTCTTTTTCTTACAATGTTACACAAAGAACAATCTACAAAACATTTCCCACCAGCCTAAAGAAGAAGTTTAAATGGGCAAATGAACACTGAAGCATCCAAACTGTGGGCATGGTTCTATGCAGAACCACTGCCTTTACCTAAGGACCCCTTTTGTAGCTGTAGAATTAAAAAAAAAAAAACAATTTCACACTGTTACCCTGAAGTAAATGGGCCTTCACTGTAACAAATAAATCCAATCATTGGTGAAATATGTACACTCAATATGGCGTCCCATCCTGCTCTTCAACAAAAAGGGCCAATCAGTTTGCTGGTTGAGCTGCATGCAGAGGACTCATCGAAAAGTATTTTCTCTCATTCATAAAAGTCTTTTGGGTAATGGAGTTTCCTGACTATTCTAGTTAACTCTGTTTACAATGCTATAACACTGTTTATAATTGGTGTACCCAAAGCTAGTCTGATCTACATTATTCCCAATAAACTATGAAGCATGCGGCCATGTGCTTTAAGCTCATGTGCTAAAAGAATTAATTCAGTCTTGTATTTCTGTCTTTGTATCTGAAATCAGTCTTATGCCTCAATTAAACGATTCTGTCCATGTGGTCTGCATCACAGAAATCAAAGGGACCTACATGCTGAACTGGATGAGAGCAAGCTAAAAGGGGTTACATGCACAACCTCCTATTTAATACACTAACCACTGCTCATTCTTCTGCAGTGACATTAAATTATGCAGTGGATAATTTAATGCAGTGGCTGTGTCGACCAGAGGAGGATGAGTTTCTCTCTTGAGCCTTGGTTCCTCTCAAGGTTTCTTCCTCTTAACCTGAGGGAGTTTTTGCTTGCCACTGTTGCCCGCTGGCTTGCTCAATTGAGGCTTGGACTCGGATTTCTGTAAAGCTGCTTTGTGACAACTCCATTGTTGTAAAAAGCGCAATATAAATAAACTTTGATGAACTGATTAATTGGACCAACCCTAATAATTCACCATTTTATTATAGCTAATAAGAACATGTCATGAACTGATGTTTCTTACAAAAACATAATGCTCAAAATCAAAACTGTCAAATTAGAATGCAAAAAAACAAAAAAACAAAAACATGCTTGCAAATATAAATAATGTAGCAAAGACAGGAACAACCAGACTTCTAAACTTTCTAAGATATGCACTGGAACAGCACTGAGCTTACTCTTCTGTAAAATCCAGTAGAAGTACAGGATCTTTTGCGAGTCAGTGTTTCACTCAGGTTAAGTCTCAGGACACTAATTCAAGAAGAACCAAAGAAATATTTCAACCATTAAGCCTAAATATAGCTGAACACTGAAGTGGCTGTGCCCATGCCCAGGGCCATAAGCGTAATATGACCATGGAAACTCTTTTCTAGAGATGGCTTAGAGTGTTGGGTGGCAGAGAATGGCTGATTACACAGGAGAACCTCCACTTTAGCAGCCTTCCATTACTGCTAACTATAATGTGCAGCATTAACAGCCACTCAACCTTCAAAGTAGATCGATTTAGCTTGGAAAATATGCCATAGTTCAAGTATACTTCTGCAGAAAACAAACAGAAAAACCCCAACACAGCAAGGGAAACAGGCTTTTCAAAGACAAAAAGCCTACAGTGACACGAGACTGCAGAATGCCTGGAAATGGCAAGCCATTAGATGTTGGTAACCATCTCAGCTCCAACACTCCCATTACAGACAACTTAAAATGTGCAGAGGGGAAGGCATGTAACGCATGTGTAAGATACAATGAACTGATCATTACTTTTAATGTTTGTCCAAAACAGTTTACTGGCCTTGCAGGAGGCCTTAAGGAAGCATTGAATGTAAAGAAAGTTCCTGATAAATATGGTTACATCAGGCACAATCTCAAACTTCCCAAATAGCAAACACATTTGGGTCAAATCTGGGCCACTTTTGGCACTTACATCTCAAATGTGGGCCACAACTGGGTCAAACATTCATTGCCCATCAGATTAAGACAACCCAGGGAGCAAAAACCTTTTTAACCACCAACTGACGTTAACTGTGTAATCTATAAATAGATTTCATGTAACATTACATTTTTGATATTTATGATGGTGTGCCACGAGTATCTGCCAGGCAGTTTCAGACATAAATGCTGAACACAGCATTCTACTGGCTTAAAAAGCTAATGTTCACAAACCTTTGGTATTTAAGATATTTGGAGAGTACAAAAAATAAACCTCTCCATTATGTGTAGCCTATCGGGATGGTACTTCACTTCAGCAGTATCAATTACTGATTAAGTCTGACATAAAGCTGATATAATACTAAATGCAAATATAGTGCTTTAGTCTCGTAGCAAACAATTATGGCCTTTGTGTTATTCTCTATAATCTCAAATTGATTTGAATAAACAATTAAATAAAATAACAATAATAACTCTTGACCGTATCCATTGGAAAAGCATACTGTATGTTATCAGCATTAAAAACCCACTTAGCCAGTACAGATGAGCTGATTAATGCTTATTTACCTCTGCTCTCTCCCTCAGACTTTCAAATCGAGGCAGCTCTGGGAGCTGTGAGAACCGTCGGTCATAAATGCAGAGATGGAGGTGCTTGTCCAGCACACGGAAGTCTTCATAACTCCGCCTCACGATCCAACTTCGTCCCTGTGAACCAGCAGGACAGTCACAAATTCAGACAGGTAAACTAACAAGTGAGCCACAATGTTGGTATCTGTCCCACTACAAGAACTCGCACAAAAAAAAAATAAATCATGCCCACACTCTCTTTTAGTGCTGGGTAAATAAAGGGCTTAGCCTTTGGTTTAGGGCCCAGCAAGAGGGCGCACTACTGCATGACCACACTCACGCAACCCAGCTCCATACACTACAACAGCTAGCATACAGATAGTGAGGAGATGAGGAGACTTGGTTAGAATGGCCAGATGAATCAAGAAAGAGGGATTAAAAAACATGCACCAAAGTTTTAGGCACCCTGTGTAAATGAGAATGAAAATCTCATTATCTGGGCAGAGGGTGTTTATTACCTCAGTAAAATACTAATATTAGATTAAACACAAATAACATTACTACACAAAGTCGTGGTTTTCCATCACCGTGTTCACTAAAATCTCCAAAGCTCTCCTCTATTATTATTAAAATTTTTGCATTATTTATCAAGACCTGGTTTGGTAAATCAGTGTTTAGTGATGTTAAATCAAGTGCGTTGGTGAAGGAATTGAATGCATCCTGGCAGCAGCCAGGAGAAATCTGAAACCCAGGTTTGTTCTTCAATATAAATCACTCAACTCATCTACTTTCTTCATAATAAGAAATTCATCTTCCTCTTTATTATATTTCTGTTTACATCTTTTCTAACAGGGTGTGGAGTTTCTACACTAAACTGTCTCTTACTGAGACAGTTTAAATATTATTATTAGGTGTGTAAAACTTTTGCACAGTACTATATGTAGATATTTGAAAAATATGGTGAATGTACCAGTTTTATACACTCCATTATATAAATATGGACACAGGCAGAAACCCTGTATCTATGATTTCAGATGACCACAAATTCAAAAAACAGAATCTCAGGACATCATAAACCCACCCACCCACCCATTACTTTAGAACTCACAGCCCAACTGCATTTATAACCAACATAATACCATGTAGCATGAAAATATAGGCTGTGGATTTCTAAGCTGCAGAAAATTACTGAAATGGGGTGTGCTGAAGTATTACCACGGGTCCTGCTTCAATTCCTGCTTAACAACAGAGCCCATGCTTTTACATTACTCACTACATGAGATGAAGTTAAACTGGCCTACTGTAAATCCTTCCCAGCAGCATCTCACACCCCCCACTTCCAGCACTCTAATCTAAATTATAGGGAAGAGATTGCAATGAGAGCATCAGTCTCTGAATAAGCATCCCAAGAGCCTCCAAAATAATCAACAGATGACAATTTAGAGAGAAGATTGATTCTATATTGTTTAAAAAAGGCAAAACTGAAAAATTAAATCAAACAGACATGAGGTCAAAATGTCATCCCATGCCTGGTCTTCTACTGCAGTTCTTTCTTTCAGTTCTTTCACATTCAGTTTACTTATGTTCACAGCATTTTTGTGCAGCATAATCAGTGCTAAGTTTCTTTTTGTTAGTGTTTCCAGCATAATTTGTATCTTTGTAAACTGTTAAAGTGTTCCTGAGTTGGAGAGAAAACATTCTCATTCAAGATAACCTGTACATTAGTTTCCAATCACTCATTAGTAATTTTTTAACTAGTTGTCCAATTAAAAGCTTAAATAATTTCCCAGGTGCCTTCTACATTTGCACAGGACTATATATAGCCTAAAAGCCCATTTAAAACTAAATGAGACTAGCAGCACATGGTGCACTGGAATGCTTCTGCTACTGGTCACAAAAAAAGTGGTTTCTGGTTTTCCTATGATGACAATACAAGCTACTCTGTGGCTTTACAGTCTGTGAATTGTTTAAATGAGCTTCATGTACACTCACTTTAACATAGCTTTTTAAAACTTTTTTTTTTGCTTACATATTTTGACTATCAACTAGACACCTGTTTTTGGTAAACAAATACTGAGCAAATCTTAATTTTAACAATCAAATCTTAAATCTTATCTTTAATAAATCTAACAAATATCAAACAAATACTGCATTTTCGCATTTGACAGTGGTACCGTACATGGCTGGTATGAAAGACCACACTGAATACAGGAACATATTTCTTGTGATGAATTGTCTGGTGTTACATGGGCTTAATATACATTATATCATTGCTGTCATTGCACCAAAAACAGCAACCCTATAGAAGTAATTAAACACTTTCAATAGCAGTTAATGTAAAGTGGTTTTATTCCAAATCATTTTGAAGCATTTAATTAGTTAATTCTTAATAAAATTTAAACCAGGCTTGCCACACTCTCAAAAGAAATGTCCAAAAAGGAGTTTTAGTACTGGTCCCAGCCGTGTACTGATCACTTTATTCTATACCTTGCAATAAGAAATTGGTGGGATCCCTCACTCACAGCACACATTTCCCTGTAGTCTGAAAGACAGAAATCATACTGGAGGGTTTCTGGAGGCTGGCTCTGAGCCCACCTTAAATCCTTTTATCCTGTTTACCTGCAGACCAGCATCTGAAGAGAGTATCCTAAAGTGCCAAATGCAAATATTATGTAATTAAGTATTTTTAGCTTCTCAAATAATGGTAGATTGATACATAAAGCAAACAAATTCAGAACCCCAGGTTCAGAATGTGCAATGTATTTTATAAAGCGACTGAAACCATATACCACAAGAGTAATTTCACTAAACTATGAGCTTCTCCCAAAAATTTATTACCCATTTTGATTATGCATTTTTTTCTGTTAACTCTTCATAATTTGGAAGGCTCAGATTCCTTTCTCCACATCTTGGTCTCAAACCTCCAACCTCCAGAACTCAAGGCAATACAAAACCTCAATGCCTTTGATAGGGTCTTTAAAGGTTCCTCAGAACTACAGCCACAGCGGGGAGATCAAAAAAGTGCCACTGAGCCTGGCCTGCTGTAAAGCTTGCACAGCCACTGTGAAAATAAACAGAAGACTGTGGTCCACACTGCTTTATTCCTCTGCTCCCATTTCATTTTGCATGGAACTTCTGGAAAAGTTATTTGTTTGGGACTCTGCTTTGAGAATTTGTGGAACTAAAGAGATCTTCCTATGTGTCTGAGCTCTGGCTCACTGTGTGCTGGGGCTCTGGGCCAGTTCAACACTACCACCTTTTTTCTGCTACAGTAGCAGGGGCTGTGGATTTGGGTCTTTTCTTGCGCACTAAAGGGAAATGGTGGAAAATTGTGGTTCTTTGTGAATGTGGAAATTATACCGTCTTTTCAAGGTCAGGATGAGAGTTGCTAGCATTCAAGCAAGTGTATGAACAGACACTTTACTAGTCTTTCCTTCTTCATCATGCAGTCAGTGTGGCAAACCTTCACCTCCATCCATAGTAAAACTATGCCTTTGCACTACAACAAAACCTGTAATTGGTGGGTAAAAAAAAAGAAAGAAAAAAAAAAAGAAAAAAAAAAGAAGAGGTGAGCCATGACAGCGTGAGCATCTCTCAGACCTGGTACAGATTAGTCACAGAGATTACAAAAAACACTTGAGATGCATTATTTGCAGACAAAAGTGGAAAAACTTTTATAAAGGAAAAAATTTATAAAGGGAAAAAAACCAACACCTTCAGAACAGTATTCTGAGGCCTCGAGTGTCTCAGTACAATAATGGCACTTTTCCACTGCACAGTACCTACACTACTCTAATCTCCTCAGCTTTTTTCTTTGCTATTAGGCAAATTTGGAACCTGGTACTAGTAAAATTATGCCATTGTCTTCTAGAACTGTACAAATGCTCTGTAATGTTATAGACACTTGCAGTAAAATATATAGGAGGCTTTAAAATAAAGGACAAACTAAAAAATGGTCAAAATACAGGACAAAAAACCCCCAGAAAAAATAAAACATCAGATCCCAAAATATGACCTGAGCAGGGAAGTCAGAAACAGAAACTGAGTCAAAATTAGTACAAACACAAAGAAAAAAGAAAAAGAAAAAAAAAACAAAAAAACAAAACAAAACAAAACAAAACAAAAAACCCCAAAGAAACCAAAAACAGTCAGAGCAAGGAAAAACAGGTGGAACCCAAAAATAACAAGCAGAGAAATAACACTTGCTGGATGAACAGAGGCAAAAATGTGTAATGAGTGAAAAACAAACTGGCATATAAAGAAACAGGTAATGATATAAAGTTAGGGAAAAATGAACCAGGTAGCCAGTAGCCATTTATCAGAAAGCAAGCAGAATCAAGTTGAGTAATGTAGGCACCATGCCGTGGAAAAGCACCATAATGGAACAGGTTGGCACAATCGCCCTCCAGTGCTCTTTCAGAAGCTATTTCTTTCACAGTCTATTTTTCACTTCATCATATACATCATCACAGATTGAGAAAAAATATAAAATATTTAAAAATATATATGATTATGATGTTTTTGTTCACATCACACAGTCTTACTATATTATGTAAAAGAATATGACAAATTAGCAATAAATTTGTTTTTTGTTTTTTTATTCATTTTCTGTATCTTTGTGTCTTTGGGTTAATTCTTACTCATGCTCTGTTACAGTATATGGACAATGTTCTTAAAAGGTTATAATTTCTCCCCTCATTTTCCATCCCGGAAGCAATTTGTCAACTCCGAGGTCTCGCCCACCAATCTCACTGTATTGATCGGTCCCATGCAGCATCAGTTAGTGTTTGTTAGCTACAGCCACCCAAATCTTTGTGCATTTGTGATTCACAACCCAGGTAACACCTAATGTAGAAGTGCACAAGAATTAAGGAGAAAATATAGACACACCTGACAGTAGATCTGGACCAGGTACACCAACTCTTTGGACTCCAGGCCATTCCGAGTCACTTCACTCTGCTCTTCAGCGAGGCTCAACTGTAAGAAACAGAGGCAAAACACAGAATACATTAAAAAAAGGTCATATTTGATGTTCAAATTGTGTCTACAAATGATGCATTAGTAGTTTCACACTCTTGTCCTCTGTTAATGCTTCACTTAAAGCATTTAACTATTTTACTGTTCAGAAAGGTGCTACATAGTTGAAGAGGTGTTGAATGACTTGTTACCAACTGAGCATACTGCCCACATTCTATAAATAATAGATGAAGATAAAGGGAATTGCTGCAGCTGTGTTAAACAAGCACAGCAGGTGAATTACACAGTTTATTGCTATTCAACCAAGAAGACGCCAACTGGCAGCTGTAAGCACACAAATCAAATCACCCATAGCATATCATTCACAAAGCAAAGCACTGACAGTGTTGTGGCCTTCAGTGGATAAACCTGGTTCATATGTGAAGCCAACATAATGGCATATAACATCAAATAAATCTCTTTGTTCATGATTCCTTAGTGAACCAAAAGTCAAACGATGAACAGATGTAATTAAATATGCACCTGGAAACAATTTATGTATGATGGAATTCAGACACAGAACAGGCACGCTTTTAAAATTAGAGTCAATCACTACAAAATCACATTCATCACACAGACATCAATGCATTTTGCACTAGGGCTGGGCAATATATCAATTATATCAATATCAGGATATGAAAAGAGGACAATATGGGCTGAGGCAATGTCGTTTATATCCAGTTCTTTAATAACATTCTTTTTCAATTTTACAGAAAACCTATTTTTCTGCTCCTTCACACTACTCTGGCATAAAGATGATTGGTGTGTAAAAGAAGAAATGAAGATATAGTAAATGTGTTCTAATTTCACAATGTATGTTTCATAAAACATATCAGGATATGATTTTCTGGCCATATCACCCAGTGCTACTTTACACCACTTGTATTTACATAAGGACAATAAACCACAAGCAAACAAACACCCACTCACCCAGTAAATTACCCACATAAAATATAAGACCACCAGAAAAGGTCACTGTGTTTTCACTGCAATTCATTATCTTCACTCGGACCATTTTCACTAGCAGCACTTTTATGCTTCATAGCATGTTACAATCACCTATTGAAGAAAGCAATGCATGGTGTCTGCATGGGGGTCATTTCAGACTGTTCGCATGATTCTGCATGTGAGTGAATGGTACCCACTGTCCTTTGTGCCTGGAGGGGCCTGCTCTGCATTGCACTGCACTGTGACTGACACATCATTACTGCTGTGCCTCAGATGGGGCTGCTCACCCTAAGAGATGCACACCAGCATTACCTCCGGGAGATGTGCATTCACTTCCATATTAACATTGTGCACACAAACACATGAAGCTGCACCAAAGAGCAACTCCAAACCCTCATTTACCCACCTATTTCATTAACTGCTAATCTCTGATTGTTCAGAGCCTGGCCAATATGGTAACACGAATGAGATCAACTTCAAATTGTGATCTATGGCACCTCAATGCTTAACGGAGTTTATGTCTTCATGCATGCACAGACACTTGGGACAACTACTATAAAAACCAAGACATGTTTTCTATGTGAAGGTAGAAAAATCCCCAGATGCTGTTCAGCATAAAGATGACAATGATGAATCACCTTTAGTTTCAGCAATTAAAAAAAACAGCAAATGGCTCTTTGAGTGTTGTGTATTGGCAGGAATCTGCCAATTTGATGCACATCACGATATGTTGGGAATGTTGCTGGATGTTTTGATGGCTTCATATGCCTTTATTCACCTGAAAATTCTCAGGTTTTCCCAAGTCACATATTCTAGATCTTAGACTACTCTAATATGACTTTGAAATCTAAATGCATGATGAATTTTGATTTATGTACACATTTGACCATGTTTTGAAAAAAATTGTATTGATGAAAAGTCAATGGCACTATGGTGAATAGACAGGTTAGGTTATGTTGGTTGGTTTGTTATGTATATCATATCTGTTGTGATACTCAAGTGTAAGTGTATCTTCTTGCACTCTCATTCATTAGGGTAACTAGCAGCACTGGGTAGGGTAATCACGACACTAGATTCCACAATTTTCATGTTGATGTCAAATGTAGTGTTACAATGCACAACACAAAAAATGACTATGGTAAAAACTGAAAACTGATTAAGCCTCATTTTTGTCTGAAGAGCAGTTTCATAGTAGTGAATCACCATTAAAGGAGTTTTCTAGGACTGGGAAACTTTTTGAATTAATCACAGAAAAATATTTAAAAAATTCCATCTTATTCAGCATTTGTATAATCAAGGGATGCACCGATCTGACTTTCCATTCTGAAAAATAAACTTTATATTAATACATAGATATAAAATGTACTGAAATGCTTAATAACTATATAATATACAATTGCAAATATGAACTGAAGTTAGATATATTATTTTATCTTTGGGTTTATATATATATATATATATATATATATATATATATATATATATATATATATATATATATATATATATATATATATATATATCTGTATCTATATATATATATATATATATATATATATATATATCACACATACAAAATTAGCTGGATCGTGTATCTTATAATTAGGCAGGTCACATATCCGATCCTAATATTGGATTGGTGTATCCCTTGAAATATTCTCTTTTAATGCAAAGCCTTTCTAGTATTATTCAAATAAACCTAAGTTTACTGCTACTGGTGTGAATAAATAATATGAATTTTACAAAAAGTGAATGAATGAAGCAACAAACTAGTATCTCCAAAACAGCAACTCAGGAGAAGAAAATAAAGTTTCCAGAGAAATCAATAGGGGGGTGGGGGGTGGGGGGAATATTCCAAGTCATTTGAGTCACATCTATGAATTCATTCATCATGCTGACACAAAAGAGCTTATATAAAACAAATGTGAAGGAACAGAGGTTTTGGGGTTACAGCAAGGACATGTATGTATGTATACAATTTTCGTTCAGATCGCTTTGGACCATTCTAATGTGTAAAAATAATGAAAAGATACATTTTAATTTAAAGAGAAGCAGAAGAGTACAAAACAGTCCATTCAGGTTTGCAGGCCATTTTTCAAGCACAGAGTAGCAATACACAGGAAGTATGGGGTCATTAACTTCATTAATGAGATTTTAAATCTCATCTGACACTGGGGAACCGTAATAAATTAAGAAAGAGTCATGATAATTAATTTTATCAATAACAGCAAGCACTACTATTTAGAGTTAAACACCAATTACCAAGATCTTAAGAAAGCAGTTCCTGATCCTCAATCAAAAAACTGCATCACAACTGTCTTTGCTAAACCCTGGCTGGTTTCAAAAGCTCTTATATTGTTCTCCAGCAATCTGTTCTATAGTGTGAGAAGTCTGTGCCCTTAAAAAAGGCAGAGCTACAGAGGAACACCATATTAAATAGCAGCCTCAGTTAGAGTGTGTGAAACTTTATCTCTGCTGTGACTCTCTCAAGGACTAAGCCTCATTCCAGTCATCCCCTCTTGCTCCTCTTTCACTGCCCCACATTGGAATATGAAAGCAAAACATAATGCCTCCGGATTCCCTGCTCTGGACAAAGGAAGAAAAGTTGTGGCTGCTAGTACAAACGTGGGAAAAAGGTCACCTAACAGCTGAAGGAGGTATCAAGATACATTTCAAAGCATGGCAGAAAACACATGGTCGCAATTTTTCCACCCATTAGAGCTTGGTTCATTACTAAAGCTGCAGGTTAAACCAGCTGAGCTGTCGTAATCATCACAGTGCTTGTGTGCCAGTGTGACTCTCTTTAAAAACACTGGGCAATATCACAACAAATGACCTACTTGTCCAAATGAGCTCAATACTACCACTGTTCAACTACAGCTAGCTAATGTACTCGTTTAGGACTGCCACAGGGAGATCTATTCCTCTACCAGCACCAGGGCCATAAACCAAACAAGGCTGTTACACTGGAGGGCAATATTTAAGTAGATAAAAATACTTTCCTTATGACCAGAGGTTAGGAGGTATTGTTAATAATGAAATTGGCAAAGAGGCCTTGGTAAGCATCTGATTGGACATCTTTACACTGCACTGACACACACGAGTATACATGTGAGATCAAAGTTTCTAAGGCCTGTGTTCCTGATGCTAGTGTGTGGTTGATGCATATCGATCAACCAGTAATTAAAAGAAGTGAAAGCACAGTTGAGTAGAGCACATGCACAAATCCTACTCTGACCTACAGGGAAAGGCTGCAGCGTGCTGCTCTCCAGACCTTGAAGTTAACATCACAAGCAGAATGCAAGATTCCTCAGACTGCCTGGCTTGTAATGACAGCTTAATGTTCGTAGCCTGGCTGCTGGCTGTTGGAACTTAACAAGAACAAGTTCTAATAGATTTAAAACCACGAGCACAGGGGCATAAAATCCACAAACCATAGAGAGATGAAAAAGAATGAGAAATTTAGAAAAAGAGCAGGAGCATGAAGAAGCATGCTAGGACTCACAGACGCAGCGTCCCGCCTGCACTGATTAAAGCAGACGGTCTTTTGTTCACGTAGAGACGCTAGCTGCACGCTGGGGGTTCGATACTGAGCTGTACTCTCCTCAATGCTCAAACCTTCCTCCCCCCAGTCTGCCTTCCATCTCCATCACTCAGCAGGAGAGTGGTCTCTGTGTGAGCTTGTGAGAGAGCGAGAGAGAGAGACGAGATGTTTCTGTCCAGAGTAAATCTACTCAGCAGAACACAGATGTCAGTGGTGTTGCCCCCTCTAGAGCGCTGTCCCAGCTCAGTAGTAAACACACTCCAAGCAAGGTCCTCCCACGGCCGCGTTCACATGAACACACACAACGTAGTGGTGGTTGGCCGGGTGTTTAATGGATTCCACAGGACTCCTGTAGTTCTTCAGCTCCGTCAGTTTTGTTTTTCCCATCAGCCGGCTGATGTGACCATACTTTCACTTCATGTCCGCTTCCTGGCTCAGCTTCAGGAGTATAGAAACAAAACAAACAGCATGTCCAATCTAACAGCCAAAGGAGGATCGACTATACAGAAGATGATGAAAAAAGCAGCTCTCATGCACCAATCCGGTGGCTGTCCTTTCACCACATGCTCCAGCTCCCTCCTCCTGTCTTTCATTGCCTCCCTTCTTGCACCCCCCCTTTTCTCTGCAACCTCTAACTCCCCCTCCTCCCTACCCCCACCCCCATAGACTCTCTCAGTGGCAGAATCCATGAAACAAAGCATAGGACTAGTGCGCCAAAAGAAACAGTGGAGCGCTATGGAAGGAGGGGACTGCCTTTGCGGCAGCCCAGAAGGCTGCTCCAGCACGTGTCCTCACTTTCTCCCTGTGCTCCACAGGGATTAGTATGGGCCAGACGGGGAGGAACGGCATGACACAGACAAATGTGTTGGGTGAAGGTGTGCCCAGAGAATGGTCTATGAGTTCTGTCCATGAAGACATTGAACAAAAATGCATTGTCCTTATTTGAACAACTGAAAGTCAACAAACAGAGCAATATTTTGAGGAAAACGCTTGTAGATTACTCATAGCACAGCTCAGGCTGCTTTTCATTAGGCAAGTGCTGCATGAGACAAGTCCAGTTGGCCAAGCCAGTACTATTGCTCACTGCAAGTTGAAGGTCAGCCTGAGAAAGCAGGGCAAAGGGGGTGACCTCTGGGGTGGGCATTCAGGCTCTAACAGCTCTGCCATCTCCATCATCTCAACCAAGACCAGACAAGAAGCAGTGGTCTGAGGAAAGGTCAAGGTAAATAAGTTGAAATACACACAGAAAAGGGAAAGCAAAAGCTGCCACGAAAGAAGTAAATGCCAGCAGAATAGCACTGGCCATGCCATTGCATCTACGGACAATTAAAAACTTTCCTGGAGGACCAAGACACACCACAGCCAGAACAGCAGGAGGGTCGACCTGTATAAATGAGAAATTGCTCCCCAGAGCATGTTAGTGTGGAAAAACATACAAATAAAAATCTTACATGACACAGGAGGAAACAAAGGGAGCACAGCTAAAACGTGAAGACCATTTCAAAACTGCTGTAACCTTGCTTTAATCAGGTTAATTTGATGCATCATTTGCTCAAGATCAAAGAAAACAATGCATTCTAGCAGAATGACAGTGGGTGTGTGATTAACAGCTTAGTCATTCTTGAGGGAAAGTCATCTGCTATACGTACTCATTTATAAACTGTGATGTTAGAAGTGACTCAGCTTTATCATTCAGTTACACTGCACTAACATCAAAGGCATGTTTTATGAAGGAAGACACATTCCTACAAAATATGTCTATTCTTCATTATAGATTAACATTATTTGAAGGAGAGAAAAGAATAAAGTGGTAAGTTTATCTTAGCAGTAGTGTAAACTAGGGCTGCACAACAAATCATTTAAGTGTAGTTACCGCAATCTCTCCAACACAGTAGTCATATCATAGGATGTGTAATGTCACATGATGCAAATTAAACTATACAGGTCATGTTACATCTTGCTGGATATAAAAGGAAAATTCAGACTGTTTGTGTTCTGCACAAAATATTAATTTACATTTATGTCACTTGGCAGACACCCTTATCCGGAGCGATTTACAAAAGTGCTTTGCTGTTCACTCAGATATCCTTAGCTAGTAGACAAGGCAAGAATCCAGAGATTCCTCACGCTTAGATTTTGTCAAATCCTTAATTGTACTCCAATTTTCCATACACGTGTTAATACCAAGACATGTTGGATCAATGACTTCTGGAAAGATGTGGTGAAAAAGTATTTTTCCCCAATATTGTGCAGCCCTAGTGTAGTTTATTATAAGGTATGGTTTTGTTAAAGTTTTGATGAAATCACAAGGTCAAATGCATCCAAACCCTTATTCAAGTTTCATTTGCTATTCTGTGCATGGAAGGCAAACATGACAGTTTAACAAGCATGGCCACAGGTTTAAACAGCTGCCTTGAGCTGCTACAAAAAGCTTTTCCCTTAAGACGTTCATACTAATATCGGTATGAACTATTCACTAAAAAAACATTCCTTTGGTACATCTTAAATGTTTTCTGACAAGTTAAACCTAGCTGTCAATAAAGTCAAATGCAAATTACAACCAGTCAAAACCAAATGCAATACACAACTGCAGTGGTATTGTGTCAAGACCAACATAAAGTGACTCAGAATGACAGCGAGTGGTCTTCAGTGATGAGTCTTGCTTGGTGGAGATGACCAATAATTATATTAAGACATGAACAACACAAAATTAGCTGTGCGCTTATATCACAGTCCACCTTAAAAGTGACCATATCATTCTGGGAAACACAGGCATTAAGTCAAGCATACACTGTGTGAAATCTTGGTGGAAAACTTGCCAGTGATTTTCACATGCCGCTGATGCAAAAGCTCATAAAGGCATGAATGTCAAAGGTCCACTAGACTGACCTCCAGGTCTTTGGTCCTTACAGTGCATTCATTGCCTTGTTGTCATTATTAAATGTTATCAGCTTGTTCCAATCCCACTGTGCAGCTGTATTATTCATAAAAACAGTTTCTATGATGTGTGAAGGGCTACAGTTGTGTAGAACAGATGTAGGTGACTGAGTGTTGTAAAAGCTGTGGAGGAAGCTTCTCACAGAAAGACATTTTACAACAGTTATCTGATAACTGACCAATCTAGCTGACTCTGCTGATTGTTTGACACACTGTAAATAACTGTTGTCCTACATTTCTACCATTTTAATATAATTCCATTGTGTCAAAATATATTTTGTAACTGAAAATGTGGTGTGTTTCTATAACTGTGTTGCTCTTAACCGCACTTACTCTTAACTATTCATAAATATATAAAACGTTCAGTTTGGGATGGCTGATAGAACGTTTCTGGATCATAATTAAAAGTTATTCTGGAGCCCTGTTACATGTATGTGTAGCTTAACTATTGCCCATATCAGTCTAAATTCTTAATTGTTTATTGTTCCTGGTCAACTTCACCTAGTATTTCAATCTGTCACTTCCTTTTGTTTGCAACTATGTTTTTGTCTATAAGTGTGGCAGCTACGTTATGGTCTCAAGCCTCCTGGGCAATAAGGCTATGCCATTATTAGGTAGATCTTGGGCAGACATCATGGAAAATGAACACTCAATTTGTGTTTTGTATCTGTCAAATTGTTGCATGATGTGATTTTAATTCGCCTTACATGACTTTGAACATCCTGCATTGTGATTACTGCACATGCACAGATTGAGATGGCAATTCTAACAGCATACTTTCCAGCCCTATTACCCAGTACTCCAACATTCACACCTTAATTAAATATGTGAAAGTGATGCATCACTTCCTCATGTCTCTTTGGCACAGTCAGGATTTATGAACTATAAAGAGAACCTAACCTCAAAAAATGCATTAAAACTTATACTAAAAAATCAAACCAGGCTTTAAATAACCATAAATATCATACAATCATAATCTTACAGTGACCCAGTTCACATTTCCATCAACAAGATCTGCATGCTTTAATCCGTACATGATTTCACCAATCATTCTTGGAAAAGATATACAAAGAAAGGTCATCAATCTGAATATGAGCTGAGAATAAAAACAGCTCTGAAAAAAAATCTGACTACAAAAGATTAACTGGGAAATTAAATAATTTTAAATCAATATTTCTGCACTAAAGCAGAAGCAGCTCAGGTGAAATTAAAGAAGACCCTGCAGAGAACTAAGGATGTGATCATAGAGTGCACTCCTACATCCACTACAACACAATAGGCAAAATGGTATTTTTGTCCAGCAGTGCTGTTATATAGTTGAGTGCTTTGTGCCCACAAGGCTGGACTGCAGTTTTTCAGTGCAGAGGCAAAGGGTCAAACATGCCGACTCACACAGTGACGTAACTGTGGAAGTTAGCTTTGACAGGATTTAGAATTGACAGGAGATTGAAACAGTGGATCATATTAGAGCATATGGAGGAGGATAGCGAATTAGAAATCTGCTTATGAAACCAGGATCTAATCTGGGAGGCTAATTAGGGTTTGTTTACATGGCTCTCAAATTAGACAGTGTTAGACATGCAAATCTGAACTATTTGTTCACTGCACCTATTGTAACTCTTGCTTTAGATTTTAGTCTATTTGCATTCTCTTTGGATGAGTAGAAATCTTTTACACTTCTCATAAAGAAAAACCAATCAGCTATAAATCATGTACACAGCACTGCATTGTTAGACTAATTGACTGCATTGGCAACTTTGCATGCATGTTTCTTCCAAACCATAAGCCACTCCTCACTTCTTAATTACTGTGCAGTCCTAAGAGTAGTGCTCTTTCTAGTTTGCCAAATAACACAGGCCAAGTCTACAAGCAGTCATGCATCAGGACTGTGTAAATCCCACAGCCTTATAGCATAAAGGCTATAAACAGGGGGTAAAATGTTGTTGGTGTCAGAACAAAACTTTAAAAAAAGAAAGAAAAAAAAACCTCAAAACCTTTACTTTCAGTGGAAATCAATTTAGAGCATAAAAAGCATGAGGCTAACAGGTTTCATTTCCCTTATTTTGGACAGACAGCCATGCAAGTCAACTTGTTCCACCCAATGTCAGAGTTCCTCCAAGTAGGTGGAACAACCTGCAGTGTATTAACCATTTTTATACTCTACAACTCTCCCACAATGCAGACACCCTTTTCTCATTAGAGGTGGAATGAAATGCAAAGAAGATAAGATGTGCATTCGAGGGACTTGTAGACTGTAGACTGGATGCTTTTCAGGAACTGCCCCTATTTAACTGCATTAATACTTAAGATAAAGAGATGAAAAACAATAATGCAGCACTCAAACTGACATTTACATAAACTCTGTCTCCGTCAGCTGGTTCACTGTGAGCAGAATTAATAATACTCTTCACAGTCAAGTAGGCCATGTCTCATATGTCTGTCAACTTTTCAGAGCTCAAAAGAATTTCACTGGTGTAGTGAAAAACTATAAGCCTTGCTCTGTACATATCCATGACACAGCCAGCTCAGCAGCTAGTATACACAGAGCTTTCAATGCAAGAAGCTCCGAAATGGGGGAAGGGTAGTATAAAAGTAGCTGTGCCTCCTATTCAGACACAGCTTACATCTTACTTATTTAACTTTTCCCAAACAACAGGGCCCCAGCTGAGAGCTAGGCCTGGTTTACAGTTGGGATCCTGTAAACACATACCATAAACATGCAAGCCTGGAGAATGGCGTTCACATACAGTGAACAGTGGAGCAGAGGCACATGCTATAACTGCAGTGTAACAGCACACTGCAATACAGAGGAGATTAATAAAGCAATAACGTGGTAGGAGGGCAGATAAAAGAGCATGCATAAAAAGGAATAGAGTATACTTAATGAGCTAATACTAGAGAAGAAGCTGAAGTTAGAAGTTTGGCTTCAGGTCAACATAACTCTTTAGCAACTAAGCCTAGGGCAACATCTGTTGGTCCAAAATCATCCAGCATTTCTGGGTGCTGTTGATATATGGCTTTCATTTTGCACAGTAGAGTTTTAACTTCCACTTGTAGATGGAGCACCGCTCACAGAAAATGGTTTACGGAAGTGTTCCTGAGCACTTGTGGTAATATCCGTTACAGAATGATGTCGCACTTTAATGAAGTGCCGTCTGAACAAAGGTCACGGGCATTCAATGCTGGTTTTCAGCATTGCCACTTACTTGCAGAGATTCCCTAAATGTTTTGATGATATTATGGATTGTAGATGATGAAATCCCTAAATTCCTTGCAATTGCACATTGAGAGACATTCTTAAACTGTTGAACTATTTGCTCACGCAGTTGTTCACAAAGTGGTGAACCTCAACCCATCCAACGACTGAGCCTTTCGGGGATGCTCCCTTTATACCCAATGATGACACTAACCTGTTTCCAATTAACCTGTTCACCTGTGGCATGTTCCCCAAACAGGTGTTTTTGAGCATTCCTCAACTTTCCTAGTCTTTTGTTGCTCCTGTCCCAGCAAAAAAATAAAAAAAAGTTTAACCATTTGAACATTAGACATCTTGTCTTTGTAGTGTATTCAATTGAATATAGGTTGAAAATGATTTGCAAATTATCGTATTCTGTTTTTAACATCCCGACTTCATTGGAATTGGAGTACTTATATTAAATCAATTTTTTCACACATGCTTATGATTTTAGTGGCAGTACCAGCACACTTCTGTCTCCCCCTGAGGATGGGCTGGTGGACTATGAGAGTGTGCATCAGGGGCAACTGGTGGTCCCCAGTCAACAGGTTGACAAACCCTGCTCTATAATGATATGATGGATTTCACGCTGTGGCTCGGGTGTTCAAATGTAGCTTTAAATGTTTTCAAAAGAGAAATCCTCAATCTTGGTGATACTAATGTTCACTGTTGTTCACTTATTCTTTCATCCAATCCTTTTATCTAGCATTGTCTATTTTGCAGAATAGCATTTTGTATTGGTGGGAAATGAAGGTTTGCAGACTGTAAACAGATTGAATACCATTGTTAAACTAAAATATTATCAAAAGGCACTTCTGTCTAAATCCACAAGAGTGTGCTGTTTCTATTTGGTGAGATCAAGCTTTGTGTTAGTGGGCTTTTATAATTAGTAAAGCATGCAATTAGAGAGCACGTGGGCGGTTACAACTGATGAATTGGAAATGATTTCTATAATAATGTTCAGATCTGATCCAGTGTATTCGAGCTGATCAGGGCATATTTTAATGGGTATTAACCATTTTAATCTCAATCCAATTCCGATTCTTTGTTTTAACTACTGTGTACAGAGCACCACCTGGCATTGTAAAGCACCATTAACTGACACTATTCTCAGCCAGAGCAGCCATCAGGAACTCTGAGGGTAAGTAAAAGGGTTTCAATTTAGCAGCGTGACAGTTTTACAATGGAATATGAAAACATAATGTAAATAGCTGAAAGTATACAAAACAGCTGTTTCACCAGTGGGAGATCCACATGCCTTTCATTGTTTTTAAACCAGCACTGAATGAACTATTGAATACACTGTAGGGAAAACCCAATCATAATACATTCCCCACTCTTTTTCACAGTTATTGACAAACACGGATCAGATTAGACAGTAGTGCTTTAAGGGCGCTGGGAAATAGTAAGATCATACTTGATATTAAACATAAAATTAAACAGTTATTTTAAGTAGAGAATGTCTCACTATATAAACTGTTACTTACAAATAAGTGACTTTACTTCAGTATCAATCAGCAGCACATCATGTCTAGACTTTGGGGCTGTTTTACTATTAAAAACACAAGATCAGATTGGGTTGGAATTGGCTGATACTCAGCAGAAAGAGGCAGATTTAATAGGGAAGCAAACCAAACTGATTGGGACCATTCCTATTTATTCCCCTTAACCTATTTTTCAGTCCATCTAATTTCTGACATGCTGATTGTGTTTTGATGCACCTGTAAAAAAAGGTAAAATTTTACCTATAAATTCCATTTTCACTGTCAACATTAAACCTTTTGAAGCATTAAAATGCATTGTTAAAAAAACTCACAAAAAAACACCACAATAACACAATATCCAACTAATTAACTAAATAACTAAATAACCCTCCTCAGATTAAAACTAGCCAAAATAGCTAATGTTACATCCACTATTCAGTTACATCCACTAGTCACTGTGTAAGATTGGGTGTAAAGGCAGTAAAATGCAGTGAATGCTGTTTGTGTACTTGTCTAGGAATAAGGGATGGGTGACATATCAATATTTATATCTATATTTGGATAAGAACAGAGCAAGACATGGGCTCAGGCAATTTCATTTATATCAAGTTTTTAAATAACGTTCAGCATGTTTAAATGTAGTAAATTTGTAAGAAGGATTTCATGAGCAGTCCTATTTTTTTACATTGTGTTTCTCACATCATATATCAGCATTCAGCTAAAATAAATTGGGATATGCTTTTCTGTCCATATCTAGAATCCAGTTAAGCTTCAATAAAAAGAAAAATTGAGATAAAAACCTTATTAGATAAGGAACAACATGCCAATAATGCACAGCATCACATCATCATATCACAATGCAACAAATCTTTACGCATCACAGCAGAATTATATCCTGCCTCAAGCATAGTGATCATTAGGCTGCAGCATACCCTACCTCCCCCTGCGTATCTACCACTGTTCTGTCTTCAGCTGAGAAATGTAGAGTCCACACAAAGAATAACAAATCCCTGTTTGCTGCCCTGGTCTGTAAGGTGAGCTGTTGATCATCCTCAGGTGTGGATGACAAAGACCTTACATGTAGTGGTACCGTAAAATTCAGTCAATCCATCATTTCTTGCATGACCTCTTAACACAAGATGAACTCACTTGTCTTGGATTGACAGCACAGCTCAGTCTGTATTCACAATGGATATCTGATGCTCTTTTAAAATGGGAATTTTGAGAGACAATGGATGTTTTTTACTAGCTTTCCCACCCTAGAAAAGAAACTAAATCACCACAACCCACCAGCCTCATCTGTAGTTGACACATCTTAACTGGCTATAGCTGATTAGATAGGTTTGCATATGGATTATAATTGTCCATCAATATTTAATAGAATTGTTTGCATTAAATAATTCTGATGTGTCCCAACAGAGTCTATGACTCCAAGACAATGTTTTGCCAGGCTAGAATTTGATTGGTTGAAAGGAAGATGGCCTACTAACTGCCAGTAACAGAGCAGGAGAGAGCCGATCAGTGTGATAGTGTGAGGTTATCAGGGCTGCCAGTTCAGGGCACAAGCATGGATGAAAATTCAGTCTTTCAGATGCCTTAATCCCTGTTCTCTATTTCTGCACAGGTCGCATAACTGGGGTAAGCAGACATCCTCTTTATCCTGGACATGTCCTCATGTTTTCTGGATCGAAAAAATGTGTCAGAATGTGTGTGAGAGACAGAGAGAGAGACAGAGAGAGACAGACAGAGAGAGACAAAGAGATGGTGATTGAAAAAAGTCCCTAAATGCCAGTGGAAACTGTCATCATCATGCTATAACCTTGTACATCTCAACACTCCAGGAATGTGCACTCGCTAAATGAATGGTTAAAAACAGGGCAAATTCCATCTGTACCAAACGCAATTTAAAAATGTTTTTTTTGTTTTAACTTTTAGTATTTTACACCAAACCTAAGCCCCTGAGAGGAAAACTATGTAACTATATTGAGTGATGCTGCAAAAGTAGGAGCAACATAAGTGTGGATCTAGTCCTTGTGTAGATCTGTAGACAAAGCACAGCAAGAGAGCCTCCTAAGGTGCTACAAAAACAAGATGAACATTTCTGTAAGTCCCTTTTCACACTTTATGTGTTTTATGCTTCGAAACCTGCCATGTTTCATTTTTACATTTTCTATCTCTCTTTATCCCATACAGTATAACATTTTATTGTCTCTGGGTTTGGACTGACTTATGCAAACATCCTCTATTCCGACCTGTACTGTGCCTTGTTAAAAAGCAGTGTGGGCAGCACAAAAGCACAACCTTTAACAGAACAAGCTTCGGTTTATGGATTGGTTGATGTATGTTCAGAAACGTTTACATAAAAAAAATCATATAGTGTGCTTCTATATATATTATATATATATATATATATATATATATATATATATATATATATATATATATACACACACACACACACACACACACACACACACACACACACACACACACACATTACTGTTCAAAGGTTTTAGATCACCGTCAATTTTTCCAGTATTTGTTGACAATTTAGGCACTTTAGGATCACTGAATAACCTGAAACTGTACAAAGTCCAGTGCCCTTAAATGGTACAAAGGTAAGTTATAAACAGTCCATTTTCAAGGTGGGAATTTAGCTAAAAACTTTATAATAAAATTTACAATAAAATAATAAAATTATTTATAATGTAAATTGTAAAGGCACGAGGACCTTTAGAGGAAAGAAATCAATGGTTAACTTATAGCAGGTCTGTAGCAATTGAAGTATATTAATCTTTCAAAATGAATGCAAACCATTTACATTTTACAAAACCTTGTCCATACAAAAAGTGTTGCTGCACTCTACCACAGTATTTATACAACACTGCACATTTAGACTGCCATCATAAAAAGCAGAAAAAGGCACTTAAACACAAAACAAGCATTGTTCTTTGGAGTGTTGATCTAGAGAAATTACAGATAAAGGCCTAGTGTGGTAAATAGGAGAGAAAACTGAAGACGTCTGGTACAAAAAGAGGTCTGACAGACTCTAACCAGTTGTGAATCAACAGCTTGTGTGATAAGCAGCTCACATGACAACAACTTGTAGCTCAACTCAATACTGTACAAGTTTCATCCAAGTTCTGTTTCAGCTGTGAAGGGAAGACTGCAGGTTTGGTATGTGGAGTTGCAACAAGAAAATCATTACCAAGATGTTAATTAGAATTTCAATTTATATTTATCTATTTCAGTCAGCATTATAGAGCACAATTTTTAACAACAAAAGCATCGTCACAAATCAGCATTACAGAAATCTGAGTCCAAGCCTCTTATGAGCAAGCCAGAGGGACACAGTGGCAAAAACAAACTCCCTCAGACTAGAAGGAAGAAACCTTGGGAGAATCCACACCTCAAAAGGGAAACCCATCGTCTTCTGGTCGAGACTTGATAGCACAGAAAAACCACAAAAAGAACAAAGAAAATGGGATAAAAGTAATAAAATAATAAACAATTTAAGTCTGAGCAGGCTGTGTTTGGATCATTAGAGCTTATAGCAGAGACACAAATTCACTATGTAAGCAGATTTGTCTGGGCTCAGCAACTTTGCCAGTGCACGACTGAAAGAAATCATTGGAGGTGTTCTAAAACTTTTGGCTGGTAATGAAAACTGTATGCATAAATATGTATAATACATATAATTCTACTCACGTATTAATTAGAAGCACAACTTACCTAAATTGTGTGGCTGTACTATCTATAGGATCACAAAAATAGGATTGCATCCATCAACTCAGCATTAAGATACTTGGATTAGCAGAAATGATTTGTTCAACACACTGAAAACCCGTGTAGTAAGAACTACATCCACCCTCTGTAATGAAAAATGCAGTAGTTCAGTGTTCTAGAAGCACCGACTATATCCACATTACACTAAGAAAAACATTGTGACAGACTGGGGTGTCATTTATCTCAATAGTGATAAATAGCGTCACATTGCCCTGCACCGTCAGAGCTAGACCTATACGCAAGTGCACAAGGCATATCCAATTCGTACAGCCTCTGGCAGTAAAACAAAGTGAGCTACAAGCAAGGTTCATGAATTATGAGGTGAAGGTAGAAGCACAGGCTACTTCTGACACTGAGAGACATTGTGAAAGTCCTAGAAGGGTATAGGTTCTAAACTACTACAAAAAGTACTACAAAATTTCAGAGCTCATCTCTGCAGGAAAGAATTCATTGTCCATGTTTTTTTTTGTCATTCCAAAGGCTGAGGTGAACAGGAGGTGGTGACAACAAAAGATCTGCAGCTAGAAAACCCTCCCCCAACTGATTTCACAGGCCATATTCTTTCTCTATCAGTACCTGACGCACCAGCTGAGACTCCGAGTCGTTTCGACATGCACACCACACAGCCCCATCTAAGCGACATGATTAATGTGGCTGCACATGCACACATGGTTAAGCACACGCGCAAAGTGCAGCGCTGCTAAAATGCTCAGGCTGAGGCGAGCGCAACTCTGGAGCTGGCAGGTCAAGATCGAGCTCTCCTCTTGGGACTGGAACGTCAACATTGTTATCTACAGACTGCAGTTGTACTGTCAGCAAAGGGCACTTCTGATTGATTTCAATGAAATGCACCCTAGCACTACCTTGCAGACCCCAAAAAAACTGGTGCAAATCTCAGCTTGCAGTTCTGCCTGTAGATGTTCAGTTCTGTAGACATGTAAACAATTCAACGATCCAGTGGTCTGATTAGACACTAGCTCTTAGCACAAGAGCAGCTTCCCGTGCTGACCAACAAAAAGGCTCTCGGAAGTGAGAGAGAGAGATTGTTGACTGTTACACATGCTTCTCGTATGATGTACTCAGAAGATATTTTGGCCAGTTGACAGACTTCGAGAAGGGGCAAATCATTGGACTGAGGTCTGACCGTCACTGGCATCTGCATCCCCTCCGTTTGCAGTGGTGTTGTGAATGAGAAACTGGGACTGCAATGGACTGGAACCATACTGTCTTTAACTGTGAATCCAGAGTCTGTTTGGGATCAGACCATGGTTGTTTTTGAGTATGGAGGCCTTGGGCTCAGTGATGTATGCAGGAGATCCTGCTGGGCTTCCAACAGGCATTTTTCAGCAGGATAATGCTCACCCTCACACAACAATGTGCAGATTTCCCTGCAATGTCTCCATAAGATGTAATACTTCCAGATTCCAGATTTATCATCAAGCCTTTATTAGTGTGCTGGCTCCTCTTTGGTTCTGTATTTTTGTTAATGTATATATAAGTAAATGAAGCCATGAAAAAGTGCTAGTAAAGAACTAAACCAACAGAAAATAAGACATAGAAATGTTAGTTATTGGTCATTTTCCATGTTTTCATGTAGGTTTTATTCAAACATTTGAATAAATGTAAGAAATACAAAACAACATTAATCAGTTGTAACATTAAAACCACTTGACAAATACTGTATAAGTCCACCAACACAGCTCTGACCCTTTAAGGATTCCACAAGACCTCAGAAGGTGTTCTTTGGTATCTAGCACCAAGACGTTAGAAATAGATGAATTGAGTTGTGAGGTGATGTGAGGTACGTAATGAGCATCAATGAGTCATAGGAGCTCCTGATCCATCCCAATTTTAGTAGGACTTACCTTCTGCATACCAGGAACACCACCAAAAAGACCTGATGTTTCAGAGATTACCTAGCATTCAGTTTGTCCATTGTTGAAGAGTCCAAGTTGTCACTTGACCATTTTGTTCTGCTTCCAACACATTAACTTCAAGGTCTGATGAGGTTTACTTGCTTCCTAAAATGCATTTCCCTCCCTTTTAAAGGCATCATTCTAACAAGATAATCCATGTTATTCATTTGAGTCAGAGGTATTAATGTTATGAAACTAAGCTGACAAAAAAAAGGTTTTCATAATATTAACTTAGTAATATAACTACAGTACAGAATTAGGTTACAGAGCAGGTACATGAAACACAAAGTCCTCAAAGACCAGCATGCCATGTTCTGGTGTTCAATCAACTGCGTAGTAGAGAAGTTCTTGAGCACTGAATTCTCACTTAATACTCAGCATGAATATTGATTAAATGTCACTTGTCAAATTGAAGCTCAAAAGGCAGGCAAATGTACAGACAATATCCCAAATCAATGAAACCCATTAACACCTGCAAGAGTACAACAATGCCAGTGGAGGAAAAATTTAATAGCTGAAAGTAATAAGATGGCACAGTAATTTGCAGGATAGAAAAATGACAGCAGTTTATATTGGATCAATTTTAGGTAGAAAAATAAAGGCAGAAGCAGATTTCAACAAAATATTTCCTCTGCCTCATAAATCTGGGCAGAAATGTTAACAGTGCAGAAGTCATTTCCTATAGCCTACCCATGAGTCACAGATGGCTAATCAACACATTAATACTGTCTCAAAAATAAACCTCTGACTGTTCCAAACTCAGAGGAGATTCCAGGCTTTCTTGGCCTGTGGCGAGGATGGATGAAGGGTGGTGTGGGAGGTATAGAGTGAGTGCCTACTTTGTTTTATGTGCCTACAGAAGTGCTTTAAATACTAATTGAAAAATGCTCAGACTATTGGCTTTTTCTCCCCACTGTAACTGACCTTTTAAGCAGAATGACCAGGCGTTGCTAAGTGGCTCCACTTGAGATAGTAATACCCTGTATGCTGTAATAGCAGTCTGATGTGCTTATGTTGACAGTGGCCATACTGGCCTGTCTGACCCCTGGGGTGGAAGCTGTCTCACTCTGCCTCCTCTCTCCAGGCTACCTAATAGCTTAAAGAGCGCACATCATCTGCAACAGCTGAGAGGTGAAAGTCATTGACTTTCTCCACAGGGCAAACAAATGATAGAGAGATGGGTGGGCAGATAAGACATGTTGAGTGGTGGCTCATAATGGAAGTTAGACAAAGACAAGCTTGCATTCCATTGGAAAATAAGCACTGTAGGAAAATTAATAGCAATATAAAAAAGAAATAACTAATCTGTAGCTGTTCTATGCTATCTTTAGGTTGTATGCTTTGTTGAAAATTTCACATTAAAGTATCATAATATAGACATTGTGTCTTATAATATAATATAATAAACATTTTTTTAATGACGCACTGACTTGTAACACAGACAATGGCATCTCCGTCATTGCCACTCTGGGATGAAACACTGCTACAGCACTATGTAACTTTAGTAGCTATATCAGATCTTTTGCCAGAAACCTGAAATGCTGTGTAACCAGTGATATTACTGTGTCAGTGCACATGCTTGATGCAAGTTCTGTATTTTTCAGCTTGACAACAAATGCACTGCCCAAAAAGGTGAGCTCAGATCATGATTCAAATTTATCACAGTGGTGTAAAAGTAAATTACAATACTCACTTGTAGGGGCACCCAGGAGCAAAATAACACAACATTTGTAGATTGCTGCTGATGTGGGTTATATTTAAGCTACATTCATTAAAATCCCATTTATTGGACAAAACCCAACCTCAGGCCTTCTTATCCACAAGCACGGACTAGCTCATTCAGATATTTCTTACAAGTCCTTCATAACTGCCCTCAGTACACAACCTCTGAACCCGAATTCACCCAGCAACTCTGTAGGGGCTAGAGGTTTTGTAGAAAAGTCTACAATCTCTACTGGTCTAACATGTGCCTGTCACCCACACACTCACTCAGCATTTTCCTTTCCTAAGCTATTACCAGCTACCAATATCAGGCCAGTGTAGTTACCACAATACATTGTGGAACCTGTAGTTTAATACCTACATCTGCCAAGAACTTCCAATCTCATTCATCTCTCCTTTTATTGATATTCTCACCCTGCACTCTTTCTCCACTGCACTGCCCCTCACATACAAATCTAATTAACCTGCTGCCACCAACAATGCTCATGTTGTTAACTTCTAAGTGTTTCTTTTCAAATGCATTTCTTAAAGACCCAAGTACCTGATTATGCCTCTGATTGTGGCGACCCTGCGACAAGCTAACCTTACATACTAACAAAACGTGTTTCAACGTCCCAGTCCACACAGTTTACAACCTGGATCCTCATCTACCCACTGGCCAAGGTTTTGCAGAGTTGGTAGACTGTATGTAGCTCCCACTAGAAATTTGATATGACTTGCATCCAACACCAATAACTCTGAGCAGGTGATTCTTTGCTTCTCTACATTCACCCACCTAATCCACTGCCTGTTTGCCTTGTGAGGTTGCAGTTGAATACCGTTCTTCCTCTTTTTGAATATATCTTATAACCATTTGCGTTCTCTCTGGTGATGAGGCCTTTCTGAATGCTTTCCACGGATCACCTGACCCTAGTCCTGCCCTCCCATTATGATATATTGCACAGCCCTAGTTGTAGCCAAGGACATCTAGTAATTGACAACACATCTGAGCCATCAAGACAGACAATGCTTACAACTGGAAATGCCCAGGCCTAACTGGCACACCATAAATGCTTACTACAGAACAGAGGGAAGACACCTACAAGTAAAATGTCACAAGGTTGAAATACAAAGCATACTATAACTGAACATAATACTTAATACTGTGATATTGTCTGTTCTGCAAAGAATAATCGTTTGTCAAATTTACGGTAAAACCTAGGCCTATTCCACAGCATTCTCAATGGCAGTAAACGCATATTTTATTAACCCAGCCCTCATTTTGGGCTATAGAGAAAGGCAAAAGAAACAGCAGGTAGTGTACATGACAGTAATTAGAAATGGACATATAGCAGTCATAAAGGGCATAAAATCAGTTTGTATGCTACAGTATGTGCTGTAAGAGTGCATGGAGCTAGCTAGCATTCCCTAGCACTAAAGCACGGAAGAAAACGTTGTATGCTGGGGAGTCACGTATCCGGGGAGAGAGTGCAGGATGACTATTTGAGCCCGGAAAAAAAACGGGGGCAGGGAAAGCACATGGCTCAGTAACAGCACAAGCATGCCCACTGTAAAAGCCACACCGCCGCAGCCTGCTCTCATTTACTTACACACTCATTCACTCTGCTACCACCAGGCCAGGAGGGGAATCCATGGAAACTATTTATGCTCAGTCGACAGTCAGTGCAACTCCATACCTACAACGGTCTCAGTACTGCTGGGCGAGGGGTTAAAATACACACTTCACCACAGCCTGCTGGTTCTCGATTTATTTTCTGCATTTGGCAATTTCAGGCATATCTGTAATTAAATCTAAGTGCCACTTTAGCCTTTGACTCATCGTTTTTCTTGTTTGGTGCCAGGTACCACATTGTAACAGCGATGAGCTGAGTGATGACTGCTGACAGATCCACTGCACAAAACCTCCATTGTGTGCAATGGCATAGCCACAGACAATAAGCCACCACATCCAGCAGCTCTGTTGCCTATTAATATGTCAAATACAAAGCTGGCTTCTGAGCACACATGCTGCCTTGCTTACTGAGGAGTGGAAATTTCATCCAGGACTGTAAATAGGGGGGATAAAACGCACCACTCAGCAGTTCTTACAGGGTATTTTCGAACATAAGGCTATTTGGAGTTCATTAAAAGCACAGTCTTTACTTCCATTTCCTGCAGCATAAAAACTGCAATAACAATCAATAACCATGCTTGAATGAGTCAAAGTCACAGTCACCACGGTGATGAATGAAAAATACATTTTCCAACTACAGAGCTTTAATAAGGTCACCATCTCACTGTTAACAGTCTCACTATAACAAACTGCCCTTGTTCATACTGTGCCCATGGCTCAGATATTAGGCATGTGTGTGTTGTGCGCAGTGTGTGAGGGCCCTCTGGTTCGGCATCTGAGCTCAGAGAAACCCAATCCCTGCTCTGCATGGAACACCAGCCAGCTCAGGCCTATAATTACAAGCCATTCATAAACCACCATGAGGAGGCTGACATGCAGAGCTTTGACACAAACATGGGGAAGCAAACACAACTCAAAAACTTAAGCCAGCAGCAGACGTTGCACTACCACTCTCTGACTCATTTATTCTGAGCTCCATTTACACACTGCTTGAATCCGGTGCAGCATTTTGCACATAAACCCTGATTACAAGCTGATCACCCAAGAGCGCAAAAAGAGAATTATTCATGTCAGGTTCTGTCGCCATGGTGCCCTGCTGCTCTCACTGCCCACTGACGAGCTATCACCTACTGCCCTCTACTGGTGGACCACAGAAACCACAACCGGTGTCAGCCCCATGTATCCCAACAATACCTCAACAACTACTCCAACCTGTAACAGCTGAAACTGAGAAATCTCAGCAGCATCTATTAATGATGTGCTCTGTGGAAAAGCCTTCATATTGAGCCAGCTAGACTAGTCAGTCTGGCCTCTTCTGTTCAGGATTAGTATTCTAAGCATAAAGGCCCTGCTCTGTTCCCACCCAGTGCTCCAGCTTGCCAGCACTTCCCCGTGCTTCTCTATCTATTATCTCTTACTGTGTGTATGCCATTAGAGCTACTAATCCCTAACACAAGAGCACAGCATCAGCCTACCCAACAGCACCTCGCAACCTTCTGTCCTCACACAACAAGACACCATTCACAACTCTCCCCAATCCTTTTAGGATTTTCTACATAGCTGCTTCAGGGCATAATAAGAAAAATGTAAAAATAATCAGGATGTAATAATAAAAACAGGAACCCTGGAAAACAGTATGTTACTAAAGGAATGTCGAAGGTGAATACAAGACTTCTGAGACCAGTGAAGCAAAACAAACACCACACAAAAAAGCTTCAAGCTATTTAGAACCTTTAGCTTTATGTGCACAAAATGGAGGAACTACATTCAGATCCCACATTCCAAATGATCAGCATGTTCATTTCAGGAAGAACTCATGCAGAGAGTGAAGACAGAAACAGCTGGGCAGAGTGTTATTGCTCATTTGTGAGGCATGTTAATTACGTCAGTCACTGCTTTCCACTCCACTGCTCTTGGAAGTCAGCCGTCCCTTGAGGAGCTTGTCACTGTTCCGCTCACTTTAGTGGTACAACCCAAACTTTTGGTACAATGGAGACTAATGCTAATGTCCATAAGCATTTCAGCAGTGCTACTCTCTCAGCCTGGCCAGGCCACAGCCAACAAGCTTGCATCTCCAGCAGACAAACAGGTAAATAACTTACCTGTATGGTCCCAAAGTCAACGTTTTCATAGTGGAAGTGGGCACATTCGGCTAACTTTGGGAAGTGGCCCTTGGTGAATGACAGTCTGAAAGAAATATTATGCAAAAAGGTTTTGGTGCAGAGTTCAATGTATAGATACATTGTGTGTGTGTGTGTGTGTGTGTGTGTGTGTGTGTGTGTGTGTGCGTGTGTGTGTGTGTGTGTGTGTGTGTGTGTGTGCAAACAATAAAGCAAGCAGCATGTGTCAGGACATCATTAATATTTAGATGAAAAAAACGTTGCCTTGGTTTGTGCATATCATTTTTCAGTGTACTATATCACTATATTTCAGTGCTTATATCTGCATAAAAGGATAAAATGAATTTAAAATTCATTTAATTTCATATTCTATTCAATTTTGCAGAACTAGAGAGTGCATGAATATATTCATTGTGCCTTAATGTTAATGTTATATCTAGTGAAAACAGTAAGGTCAAGATTCTATTCAATTTCCATATTTTTAAAATTATTTTCTGCACTATTATATAGTTGGCTGGTTTAAATCAAAAAACAAACTGAGAATAACCCCAAAAACATCCCAACATCTATAATTTAGAGAGTCTTCTGAGAAGCTCAATCATTTGAGGGTGGGTGTGTCTACAGTACAAGCTCCTCCCCTACCCATCCCAATATGCTGACAACCTGCTCCCATGTGTGATTAACAGTGTTATTCACAAAAATGTTAAAGGAGAGATGATCTCAGGAGAATTTCAAACACTTTTTTATTTGCAGTAACAAAATAAACAACCTTGAAGAGTAAAAATTAAATGTGCACTTACTTTTTAATGTTTTTGACCTTCATGCTGGCAGTACTGCTGCAGGAACGTAGCAGTGGCTCAGAACTAAGCTCTGGGACTTCAGCGCTTCGTGCCTGAAAGAAAGAAGGGGGGAGGGGGGTGTTGGGACAATCAAACTGTGACAATCAACCTCCCAATAAACAGAAAGGCAGCTTCTAATTCGATAATAAAGAACTACAAAAACATTTTACTACTAGTTGAAACAATTTCTTAAACAATTAAGGCAGGCAAATTGGGGAAGAAAACCACAAGCAGCCGTGGCAGATGTAAATTCCATGGCACAGAATTATAATATATATTATAATCATATTATAATTACAAAAATATTCAGTATTCAGTACCTGCAGCTCTCATTAAGTCAGAGGACAGAGAATGTCACTAAAAAAAGAGAGTAAGTGAGAGACCAAGAGAGCAGAGGAGGTCAAATGAACACGACAGAAGGATAAGGGACTGTTTACCGGGAGCACGGGACACTCAAGGCAAGATGAACATTTTGTACTGAGGTTAAGAGTGTGCCCAGGCACCCCTGCTGGGAAGGCAGAATACATTTTTTGACAGCTGGTGCGCTTTATAAAACTACTGCCAGTTGCTTCAATGTCTAGCCAAGTGACAGACAGACATGGTTATCTAGCAAGGCCAGTCAAAACAATCCAGTGAGTCAAAACACTTATGGGAAAAAATATGAATCGTCCTTGTGAGTCATTGGTTAATCAAAATACTCTTAACTGTAGATAGGGAGGAATTTCTGTTGTATTACAGAATGATGTCTGTCTGACATCATGTGGGAAAACATTAATTTGAGAGTGTCCTTGTTCCTGCACACTGCAGCATACAAGAGGGTGAAGAGGGACCAGCGCATCATACGAAGATCCTTCAAAACATCTTTGGAGATGATTAAGGAAACATAAAATCAAACAAAATTTGTAATGTGAGAAGGAAAGTGCCTGGGTGCACTCTTGACAGCAACAAAGTAGGATCACAAGTAATCACTGGAGCTAGTGTTAGGTGTTCTCATTACACAAGATAATTTGAGTCAGACATGTAAACAGGGGTAAAAGCTAATGAGTCCACTGTTGCTTTTAATTTTCTTATTGATTCACAACTTTTCGCTTAGTCTCCCCATATCCTACGAGAGCTGGGAGAATGAAAGATAGCATGTGCTGCCTCCAAAATGTGAAGCATCACCTCATGTTTCTGAACTGCCACTAATGATAACTGTCAATTCCGGACCGGAGAAGTCTGCCAATTTCAGGCCAGATAAGGCTTACTGCCAACCCTGTTATGTCAGCTAACAGGCACCCACGATGGTAATCATGAGCACCAAGAGCATGAAGGCAACCCACACTCAGACGGCTGGGCAACTCGGTACTGCAATATTACAATAATTTTCATTTTAATTTGCTGTTTCTTACCAATTATTTCACTGCATGAACATGTCATCAATGCCCATGGGGTCATTAAACAATTGCCATTTGGTGGTGGCCTATGACAATATTTTATAGACTCTTCTAACATTGAAAACACCAAATCGGTTTGTGCTCAAAAGAACATCAGCCAACACTGAAGTTGCCATGGAGACCAAGTCTTTCCAGCTGCACTGAATGGAATAGAAGCATGTTTAAGGTCTTTAAACTGAACATGTAATCCAAGTGCTTCAGTACTGATCGAGTTGGGAAGAAGCATACTCAGAGCTCTGCATAAAGGAAGTGCCTCTAAAAATCACTATCCAAGACTCATTATAGCAGTGTCCATTACGCTGGAGTCTCTGAAAGGCAATAACTCGTATAGAACGGATTGCAGTGCTGTTTCAAGCATTCTGATTTAAATCAAAGTAGTAAAACGTAATTAGTCTATAAAACAAAAGAACAATATTCTGTAGATCTGACAGTAGTATGCAGAAAGGTTTATGAGGGAGCAGGCAGTCAATCTTTAATTACCACAACCGAGAGTTTTCCAGTGCCATTTTAAAAGTCAGTAATTGTGGTGCGTGTGTGCGTAAGAAATGTGGTTCCCACCATAGCACTGATGGTTTCCTCCCAGTCAGGTCTCTCCCGGGGGTGGATACTCCTGGCAAGCTCAGGCACAAGGTCGTCCTCTTCCGGGTGTCGGCCAGGCCTCAGTCCCCTGGGGCAAAGAGAAAAGGGTGGAAGAGGGAGGAAGGATAAGCAGCGCAAAGAGAACAGAGGGAGGGGGGGGGGGTTGAAATGAGTCAGTCAAGCTGTGAAATAAATCTATGTACTTCCATACTGTTGTTTAAACAATCCATCTGGGTAAGCAGTACATCAAAAGAGCAGACATAAATGGCATCTCCTCATTGTGAGTCTGGAGACCAGAAATCATTAAAAAAATGTCTCAGGCTATACAGAGGTGTTAATGGTGGCAGCATTTCAATTAGGAGAAATGTCAAAACCAATCACTGTGACCTGGAGAGAAGTATATCCAACACACGTTTGGAACATTTCAGAGCGAGGTGCTGAAAATAGCCAAGCATACAACAACAATTTATCAAATTAATAAAATTTAGGTCATTATGGGTCAGTCTATTAAAAGGATTTGGTTTTAATCCACAACACTGAATGTCTTAGAGAGGGAAAAGTAGTTGTTTAACCTTATGTCTCTTAATTTATTTTTCATTATTAACATGTGGATTTTAGATATGCAGGAAAAAATGTACTCACATATTAACACTTACTTTGCAGATGGTTTTACTTGCCCACAAAAACAGTCACTAAAGTTTTATCACAAAAATGACTAAACATTTTTGATCAGATGCAAATTTTGCCATATTCAGATGTATTCCAGTCTTCACATTGATGTAAGCAATTAACAAAATAAAAAAACTTAATGTTTTCAGAAACCTTTAACATAATTTAGACATTTACTTGATGTTGCCTATCCATCACACCAACTTTGAACAAGGTACCGACATAAAGAGTGACATAAAGAGCAAGTGCCGTCACTTAAGCTTGACAGAGGCAGAACCTCCAAAAAGATCTAAAGAACCACCATTTGATGTAAAGGTTCTTGTCCAACTGATCTTGACTATGTTCATATCTGTTACAAACATGGTTCTTTCTTCAAACGTGTCTCTTCTACACCAATGAACCATGTAAACAACAATTTAAAAGTACCTTTATTTTTTTTTAAGTGAAAATCAATAATTATTTGTTTTCATGATCCTTGAGACGGTCCCTCAAGCATAACAATTCCACCCACATACACAAAGTAAAGCTTATGTTTTTAATTATTTTTTTTAGCAGGGTGCACAGCAATGTCATGCAATTTGCCCGAAATTTTCAGCTCTGTCAGATTCCCATCCATCAGATTCATTTTGATATGGTTAAAAATTCATGTTTATTTTGTACCTCACTAAGGTTTTAGGTTTTTATGCAAAACCTGTTCACTCAAAAATCACTGATTATGCAGAATGACCAATATATGACTTCACTCTCCATATGCTCAAGAGAAATAGCCAAATACAACACAATGAAAAATATGTTCAAATATTAAATATCTAACTAATATCTAACTAATATTCTAACTAATATATATATATATATACATATAAATATATATATATATATATATATATATATATATATATATATATATATATATATATATATATATATATACAGATAGATAGATAGATAGATAGATAGATAGATAGATAGATAGATAGATAGATAGATAGATAGATAGATATGTGTGTGTGTGTGTGTGTGTGTGTGTGTGTTTTAATTTAAATTAATTAATAAAGCATAAGACAATTTCAAGGTCTAGGTTGTATTTTACTGGCTCTGCAAAATGTACTGGACTATGTGGTTTGAAATGATATAATAAAGCTGTCATGCTGGTTCTTTAATTATGATGTTTGTACAACACAAACTGAGCGTCATCACTCTGGAAACCAAACCATTTCCATACCAACAAGCAACTGTTTTTGCACACAGATGGTAGCCTGCACAGCTGGTGTGATACTACTATATTGTTATTTTCCATATCTGTTCTTTTTTTTTAATATATAAATATATATGATATACTGCCCAGTCCTAATGTCAATTCAGATTAACATAACCACAAATAAAGTCTTGGCCTAAGTAAACACACAATTTTACCCCCGAGGTTGGTAAAAAGAAGGGAACACACATTCTTTGAGCATTCACTTATTCTTTTTAATTAATGTTATTCTGCTTTCTCTTATAACCACAGAAGAGAGATGATCAGTATCAACCTCGTTCTGGGAGTTCTGTAGGATGAAGAGCAACCTGCTTTCTCCAAGTGAGCAAAATGAGTAACAGCAACTGCTCAAAGATGAAAAACAGCACTGTCCACAGAATCAGTTCACTCGCCAATGTGGGGGAAAAAAATCAACGTCAGTTTGAATAGAAAATATTTTCCATGAAAAGATCTGGAAGCAATTATGTAAAACCTTTGTGCCATGGATTAAACCAGTCTGGATGACCTGGAAAATTGTTATTCATATTTATCTATTTCGGTCGGCATTGTAGAGCACACGTGATCTTAGCGCTTATAGCAGAGAAACAATTTCACTATGTTCATTCACTCAGACAATCTGTGCATGTCAGTGTGTGATGTTTGATGCCACGTGTACTACATGTTCAGATATGCAGTTAAATCAAACAACGCAATGAAAATGTAACATGCTTACAGTGCTTCAATATTGTAAGCATGTCCATTCCATAGGGATGGCAAGTACAGACAGCCCCACTTTCTTTTCCAATACTGATCTTGAATTCTTGAGTACTATTCAGACAGATCAGACCTGAAGTGAACTGAACTGTCTAATTAAGCGAATATGTTTTAAAATGAGCCATTATTAATAAAAGCACTTCACTTATGATGTAAACCATCATGTTCTAACTACTCAAAGACTTTCCTAACCCCACAGACATGCAACTATACCATAAAGATCTAAATATAATGATCAACATCAAAACTTGTGTAGGAAGACCAATCCTGCGCAGTCTCCACAAAAGGCCACCTCCTAAAAAACAAGCAGTTTCTATTTGCTACAGGCAGCTGAAACCCATTCATCAATGACACGGATCCAGTTCACAATGAGCCCTTGAGGAAAAAAAAACAACAAATAAAAAATGAGAAGGGAGCACATTAGAATGAGGACAACTGATACGGCCCACAAGAGCATGCAGGATTCATCCAATCCTCTCCAATAAGAATTCCTTTCTGATGAGAGCTAGCCTACATCATGCAGGCACCCACTCCACCCCGCGTCTGGAGCTGTCTCTCATGAGCATAGTTGCTCATCTCCACACCTCAGGGGGTATCTACACGTGGTTGACCTCAAACTGTCATCCTCGATGCAGGTTTGAAGCAGCATGGTTTGCATCTCTAATCACCAGGGGAGGGGGCGCCCAGAGAGCAGAGGCATGCTGCATTATGACACAGCTCTCACAGCCTCTGACCGATCCAGGTGCAGCCAAAACAACATCCATCAGCATGTAGGTCTTGAACGACATATGACAACTCATCAGAATCCTTTCCACAGTCGAAGCATTAATGATTAGTTTGTTTTATGTATCAACAAACCGTCGAAAAGCAGTTGACTGCTTACACAACATTTTAGAGACTGAAAGAGAGAAAAATAAAAAATCCAAAATATATATAAATAAAAATGGCATTAATAAAATGTAACTTTAAACAAGACGTCTTTAAAAAATGGTCAATGGTCAAAGATGTTACGTACCAAAAAGTCAATTGTTATTATTATAAGGTATATGCAAATGAGCCCAGTTCTAATTGGCTGCCCTGCAGATGATCTAGTCTGAATTGACGACATAAATGAATGGGCTAAATGGCTAAAGTCTAGGTCAAACAGAAGCTTATAGTGAAACTTTATAAATCATAAAAAGTTATTCCAAGACTGCTGAATGGCAATGTTGTGTAATGGCACTGGGTTTGTAACATAAAATCAGTTAATTAAATCAGCTAAATAGGCTTATTTAGCTTAGTTTCCATAAATGAACTGTGTGGACAGAGCAGTGAATGGCACATTTGTAATACCAGAGTATGAATTGAACCGAGCACAAAAACAGCACATTAGTCTTTACCCTCAAAATTCGTACCAGTCAGAAAACAGTGTAATCACTTCCACCAATAACCATGTCCTTTCAGGTTAACAAACAAGAGAATTAGTCCAGTTGAATGAACACAGTAAATGATTCTTCATACAAATGACAGAGTAGAAAGATCACCACCACCAAACAGATAGCACTGGACTGAAGAATAAGATAACATGGTTACAACTGTCAAAGTATTGCTACTGACACTCCGGCCCGAAGGGAAATTCTACAGCAGGGTTATCACAGATTGGCCAATAAAGGTCACGCTGAAGCTTTAGGGCTGATACTACAACACTGTATATCATCACTGTCCAATGAAAAACAAGTCTTTCCAAAATGGCAACTTTACAAGAGAAGTTAAAAACACTTAGAGTGGAAGTTATTGTAATATAAGTATAATTTTAGAGCACTTCAATTGGTCTACTAATTCAGAATTATACAGTGTACAGGGTTTGAACCATGAACAACATGGTTTTCAAGATACATGGGGATACATGGTTTTCATTTGACAGCAGGGATTCTATATAAGAGCTGTGTTTACTGATTACTGAATATAGGAAGAAAAGAACAGTTTGAAAAGCCAGTCCATTTTGTATTTATTTTCAAATTATGATGACTTGATTAGTGACCAAAACAACTGCTATATTTTACAATCATTAACTGACAGCTCTGCTCTACATCACTGTCAGTCAAACATCTCAGTCTTTGCATCTCCACATTTGCTCTTTTTGAGTCTGACATTTTCTGACCGGCATATGTTCTTTATGTTGTTTCTAAAATGTATAATTAAGGTACAAATAGAAATGGTCCAAAATGACTTGTCTGTCCATTCAAAATAAAGGTGATTTCCTTCTCCTGCTAGAGCTACGATATACTCCAGTACAGATCTCACATTATGAGGTGAGCAGGATAAGACAAAGTTTGGTAGACTGACCATAAGCACATCTTTTGACAGAACATTTGCTTATCCTGCATGCTGGCACCAAATGTCACCCAGCAGAAGAGACTTTGTCTTGGGGCTGCAACACAGATAGTCCAATGAGTCTGTTTGGCACACATACACGCCCTGCTTCGAGGCAATTTCACTGAAACAAACACGATCTGATACTACAGGGCACGGCTGATTGAACAGCAATCCCACTGTATTACACTCTTCGAGCATCGAACAGAAGTGGGGCTCTTACTGTATGGTGCTTTCATTACAGAGCTTGCACCGTCTTCTTTTCCATTTCAAACTGCTCTCTGAACTTAGAGGAGAGCGCGCACACACACAGACACCACACACACACACACACACTGAAGTGCAAGTTATTTCAGTAATGGACAACAGCAGGAGACACTAGCATCTATGAGTGGAGCTTAATGATCAAAACAACACTCATGCTGCCTTAAGGCTCTAGTTCGTTGACCCTGTTCAAAGCACCAGCACAAATGAGCACACACAGGAGATACGAGGCCTTCAGAGATGCGCTCTCCCACAGGCCATTGTCTAGCTGCAAACTCCAGCAGCAGGGTGTCAGTGAGGTAATGCATTTCAGAGAGCTGGGCCAGCCCACATAGAGGGACACTTTTTATTAAATTCACTGGGGCTGAAAGATTGCCTCAACCAAGGCTGTTTTTATTTTTCTAGACTGTTGTTCTGTAGTGAACCCTGGAGTGAACTACCAAAGCACATCTACACACCCCGACTACACGTCATTTTTAAATCACCTTACTCCAAGCCATAAGCACCAGGCATCTCTTCAGGTACGAATTACAGGTTTCAGCAGTCACACTTAACCTGCAATCTTTTAAAAACATAGGGTTTATCTGGATTGAGAAAATGGTTAACAGTTATGGAACTGCCATAACGCTAATTGGGGGCTATATAAATACATCCATTATTCACTACTGACTAACATTCACATTCTGGTCCTAATCCTTTAAAGGGTCCATAACCTATATAATCATATTATCCAAACATGTGTTTCAACATGTGTTTCAAAACATACCATTCACCCCAAATTCACATACACAACCCCATCTGTAAAAACCATCCAGATTTGAGTTCAGGTTTTTGTGATGTCTCTTCAACTAATGCTCTTGCACACAGTGTATCCATCTACTCAGCCTATTCATTCCCATAAAAGATAGTGTTTCAGCCTAGAGGTCTGCATTCCTGTGAGACTCCTCTGGACTCTCTTGTGGCGTGGGACTAAATTCCAATGGCATGCACAGGAGCAGGCAGTTCACCTATCCAGTAGGTGCTGGAGCTGGACAACATATACATGAAGAAAAACCCCAAATATTAATAAACTGTCTAATAATTAAAAATTAAAATTAAAAATTAAAATGCTAATAATTACACAATAGTTACCCTGCCTAATTAACACAATCCAAAACAGCCAAATAATCAACAGGAAACTAATAAAAGCCTAAATACATGCGAAATAACAATCGCCTGAACACAGGAACTGTGCATTATTGTGCTTCAGAAATGGAGGACTGTGTAGATAGCCAGTTGACTTCAGCTGGGGAAAGTGTTCTGAAAAAAGGTGAATGCATGATAAAATAATCAGCTAAATATAAGTCCATAAATCTGTGGGTGGGAGAGATCCAAAAAGTGTATGTTGTGGACGGAAGCGGAACAAATACTGCTGACCTTTGGCAGGAGCTTGATTTAGAATATATGCATAGACTTCCATTTCAGCCCACACAGCTTTTTGAGAAATGAACATGCAGCCATACAAAATTATTGAACACGCTGGTCAAATCACAAGAGTTGATTTTCTAATAAATCCTGTAGAGGATTTGTTAACTTGTTAATGCCACATATTTTGACCAGGAATGTCCAAACTTCTGAATAGGAATGTAAATAAGCCAGGATGTTAAATTCTTAATACTGAATGACTGATTTAGATCCACAGACTGACACAGAAAAGCAAAAAAGTGGACTGAGGCAAAAATAAAATGCAAGAAAAATGTGGAGGAGCAATTTAGGAGAATTCCAGTACAAGTGTGAGTGCTGGGGAAAAATGGAGATAGGATGTCCTCTGCATAATCAAAAGCTTTGAATGAGTTTCTCAAGTGACAGTGCTCGAGAAGCTTTCACTGCTGCACTCTAAGGAAGGACAGAAGCTTTCTGGCTGTTATATGCTTCAATGAGGAGCATTACAATGCATAACATTAGTATCACAAAACTTGTAAACCCCTGATTCTTCTATCCTTGATTGATGGATGAAGGCAGTTCAAAGTCAGAGTCAAGCTCTGGGGAGTTCTCCTTTGAGTTCCCCACACAAGGCATTGGCAGGACACCAGCATTTAAAGTGGCCTAGTGGCATTGCTGTGGGTCAGCACAGCTCTGTGGACAGGGACATAAACAGTGGGGCCTGAAAACTGCTAAATTTACCATTCACCAAGCAAGCATGAGTCACAGAGGCAACTGCTGATGCTGTTCGCATGGTAAACTTAAGACCCAAGTTTTTCCATGGGAGGTGAAAGGAATAATGGCTTCTCCTTCTCCTCTTCTACTCTTCTGCCTCTGTAATGTGCTAATAATCTAATGTATGCAAAGCTCTGGCTGCCATGGCAACCCTCAGCATACAGGATTTGGACCTCGTTCAAGTGAGGCAGAGGACTAAAATGGCTGGACAATAATCCTCAAATACAGACAATTCCTGCCCCTCTGGGCCCAAAACTGGATGCAGGAAGGTTATCCTGTGAAAAGGATTTAGTGCTGAATCTCAAAAAATAGGAGCCAGCAGAACGAGTTCACACCGCAAAAGCATGCAGGCACTCGTGAGCACTTGTGATCACGTGACTTGTGCACAGAGCCCTGCCTCTGATGTCTGGCAATGCGAGTGGGTGGGAGTGTACCGGCATTTCAATAGTGTGTGTTGTAATTGCCTGCCTCAGCCCTGCTAGAGAACATGATGGTGGTCACCACAAGTGTAATTTCATACTGCAAGAGTATTGAGTTTTGAGGCCAGATGTGTAATGACATCATTCTTAGCTGATTAATGACCTCACAGATTGATCTTATTACTGAAGATGATTCTGTGTCATTAGACAATATGAAATCAACTACAGCTGCTTAGAAACTCACACAATAACAAACAGTTCCTCTACTCAGCAGCTCCTACCACTAATCAATGCATCTAAAATCACCTCTAACCACACAGCCATATACTCATATGCCTCTAATTTCTCAGATTTTTTCTTGAGTGCCAGGAGAGGAACAGAAGCCTGTGCCAGCAACACAATCTTCACACACCACTTTCCACCTTTATCCTCTCCCTTGCCTTAAAATGCATACTCCAGTCTGTACTCAAACACAGCAAAATCTTGTATGTGTTTAGAAGAGCTAACAACCCCAAAAACACATTGAGGGAGGGAGACCCATCGGAGCACATGCTCATGCCAGTACACATGCACACACCCAGCTTGTCCAAATGAGGCAGGATTACCCACAGAGGTGGGGATGACCCCTCATGAGGTTAGTGGAGGAGGGTAAGAGGAAGAGAAGAGAGTTTTTACCTGTCAGAGATGTCATGACTTCCTGTGGCTCCGAGCAGTCCTAGCGCTGCACTCCCCACCACTGCAGCAGCCCCGCTGCCTGCCTCCATGATACTGACTCACTGCAGGAGCAGCCTGCCAGAGAGAGAGGGAGAGAGAGCAAAAGGGAGAGCAGGGAGGGGGAGAGAGAGAGCATGAGAGAGAGAATTGAGATGATGTAGTGTCAGAGAGGGAGATAGAACAAGATAGACAAGGGAAATATGAAAGTAGAGCAGGGGGAAAACGAAGAGAACATCAGAGTTACTTTTCTCCCAACATATTCTGGGCAAACTGAAATGCATTCAATTTTAAAAAGTAAGCATTATGCACAAATTCCTCAAGGTTTGTTACAGCCACACAGAATTTCCTGTTGTTTCATAGAAACACAATAAATCAAACATTTTCGGCAGATCAACACACACGATGTATATTCAACACGTTTAACAAAGGCTGGGCAGTTGACAAAGCTAAATATCTTTCTACATTACAAATTACTCTGATAAGCCTTTGCTTCCCACGTGCATCACTTAGACATCTGTGATCCTGTCACTGGCTTACCATGTTCCCTGCATACTGGGGAAATCTCACAAGATCTGCTGTTTTGGAGATGTTCTGACCCAGTCATCCAGTCCTGTCACTTCCTGACTAATATGTATATCCCAGTCTTTTAGAAGGTCCCAATGATTTTAATAATATGGCTGATGGGTGTATATCATGCTTCAAGACCATGTGTCATACCAATGTTTTTTAATCAGGCTAATGAATGCATCCTTTCATGAGATAATTACAAAACTAAAATAGTTTGTCTCGATTCAATGTTTTTCTCACTATAAATGTACATCAAAGGGAACTTCAAACAGTGCTTTTCCACACACATAGCAACTAAAGATGTCCCAATTCATTTACTTTTTTTTAATATCATGATCCAGTTCTGAGTTTGTGTTCAGAGTGCCATCTGGTGGCCTCAAGGCACCATGAAAAGATATTATGCACCGAACTTCTCAGAAGGTAGATAACAAGATTCTGCAGTGTGGAGAACTTTTGTAAACCTCATTGTGCAAGCTCATTTTGTGAACCACTACTATTTTGGATTGGATCTGCATCAACTAATACTTGGCGAGACTTGAATCGGACTGGAGAATAACATATTGATCGAAACATCCCCAATAGCAACACTGTCATTTTATGGAAGAGAACACTATAATGAATTGAACTCTTGTTGTCTACAAGTAATGGCAAAACAAAATCAACATTGATCTCAGACAGCCACGTCGGAACACTGGTTTAGATCTTCCAGCGCTACATTAGTTAACTGCGCACTTCTCCATGGTTCAAAAGCAAATGTTTAGTTATCAGCTCCATTTAGCTTATAACACTATTAAATACAGAGCTGCCCACTAAGATGGTGTGCATCACACTGAGAAACTCCTACTCTACAGCTTAGTGTGCAATGTGAATAATTCAGATGACAACAGGTGACTGACACACTGAGTGATAGACCATACTTAGTTCACTGACGAGAACAAAACCTAAACCCACAATACAATCCCCCCCGACTTCTGCCATTAAGCATCCTCTGAGGGGGACAGTGGAATTATATCAAAGAATGGCAGGCAGGGAAATCGTCAGGGGCGTAAAAACGCCCACAAACAATCCAAAAGTGGCCTGTCTTCAATGAGAGGGAGGGGCTGTTATCTGCATGTTCTCGCTTGAGGTTTGTTGGGGAAGTACATAATTAAGACTGTGCTAACACAGAAGGCACTGGAGTGCTCTTACTGTAAACCCCATTCAGAAGCTTTCCAAAATTTCCAAGTAAACTCTCTCTGTAGGTAAAATGTAAGGACTGCTTGATGGATAAGTCTACCCTAATTGTGTCTCCTTCCAGCCCAACAAGTGAGCCCGTCATGCTGAAAGCAGCCCACTATTAAAGCCAGAGAGAACGAGATGCTGCAAAACCCTGATCTGGTTCTGTCAAACAGATTACAACCTCCACACACATGGCTGACCTAGTCAGAGGACATAATGCACAATGTCACGACTAGCCAGAAATCTCAATTCAAGGAGCAGTATGGATTAATAGAGAACAAAACTAATGTAAAGAGGCGACATGTTTTAGTGAGGCAGCTCATGGAGCATTAGAGCACATTAAGTGGCAGCCATGATGATAGTCATTAAAGACACATGAGATACTCTATGAAAATCGATGATTAGGCAAAAGCCACAAAGCCCTTGGCCGAGTGAAGATCTATCCTCTGGGACACACTGAGAGCAGCATGTGAGCAAAAAGGGACACACTATCGTTCTCATGCTGAGGCACTGTGCTGGGAATCTCCATGGAGCCCTCCTCTGAAGTGTTTAGTCATCTCTGAAAAGGCTATGTACGTCCACTCTCTGCCTTTCTCCATTCAGCATGGCATTACTCATACCTGACATTTACTTTATCCCCACCAGCATTCAGCGTTTAATAAGATTCAAATTACTGTGACGTTACCTAATTGCCTTCATTCAGCTAACAGAACTAGCTGTGGGCTGTTGCAGGATTTGTGAAAATGAATGGTTCTTCTTTCCAATCAAAGACTAGAGTCGGTTTTTCCTAAGGAATCCTGTCATGTCTTGAGTTTGAGGTTTCTACAGTCTGAACTGTTAGCAAATGGCAGTTCAGGGAAATACAGAGATTCAGATGGAATCTTCAAGGCCAAGAAAGCTCAGACAGAAGTCCTTATATGCTAGTGAGAGGCAAATCAAAATCCCCATGACAGCTTAGCAGCTGCATGATAGTTCATCTAAGTCAAGAGGTTGGTGCACTGTTCCACTGTGCAGCACAGCTTTGAAAAAAAATCCTCAGACAAGAGCCATTAAAAAAGATCAACATCCTGACTGAGTTAACACTCTTTCTCCTGAATACGATCAAATCCTCACGGTAATGCTCCAAAAACTCAAAAAAGTAGTATGCCATCCCTGAATATTAGAAAGCAGGATAAACACTTCTATAGAAAATCCCAATACTTTTGTCCATATAATGCAGTTAATTCAGTTGTAGTTGTAGTAAAACATTCTGTGATCAAATGTCCATTCATGTCTGTGCTACATTTAGTACATAACCACTTACAAGAACCTTTTGGCTTAGGAGTGTCTAAAATACATTATAAAAACAAACGCAATTGCTTGTTTCACTGGAAACAATTAATCTTTTCACATCTTTTTTTTTTCAGAAAGTATGCATAGGGCACAGCACCCTCCAAATGCAGCAGAAATAGTCTGTGACTCCAGGTTTGGAGGATCAGCTTTGTGAGGCTCTGAGTGAAATAGGATCCCACCAACAGGCAGCCTGTAGTACTGTACAGTACAGTACTGTATACTGTCGGCTGTGAGACAAGGCTGAGTGTGTTAATATAAAAAATCTGGGGATATGTTTACAAATCACATTACATCAGGGGCAGGGCTTGGTCCCAACTGGTAATTACCTCATTCAGTTTAACACAAGGTCACAAACCCTTACTGGACACTTTGTTCAAAATACTCATCTACCACCCAGCATGAATATAGGCATGCTACAGTGTAAAAGCAAATGCTGATTATGTTTCAAAAATATGACAATGATTGTGACAAGTAGGGACATACTGTTATATTTTATGGACAAAACAAGGTTAATCAACAACATTGCATAATTGACACTGACCTACATTAGATGACTAGTTAACTTACAGGCCTTCTTGTGTTCCAGTGTTTAAAGACAGCAGTCTTGACTGCTTTAACATAAAAAATAGATTCAAATGTTTGTGGGCACTACTTCTAATGCATTCAGCTACTTTAAGTTGCACCCATTGGGGACAGATGTGCAAATGCTCACATAGCTTGTCTAGTCCCTGCAGAGAACTGCTACTGCCAATAGAATAGTAGTCTCTGGAGCACAAACATGGACTTCTAGGACTATGCCTAATGCTAGGTGTGGGCTTGAAGAGTTGGAGCATTGGAAGTATGTTCTTTGCAATATTATAGGATGACATGACTGCATTCAGTCAAAAGAGTGTTAGGGAATTTTCCAAAAATGTACCTTCAAAAGGATCAATACTTAACTTGTACTTCACTGGAACAAAAACCATGGCAAGAAAAAAAAAAAAAGCTTTGCACTTTTTAAGTATAAATCCATACTTCATTTTCTTAGTCTGCACTGTCTAAATCCAACAGTTGTGGTCAATCAAAGCCCACAGTTTAAAACAGACAGGCAGGAAGATAATAAGCAGGCTATCTCCAAAAACTACCACACAATTGAATCATACCTTAGAGATCCAATCTCAGTAGTAACTGAATACTGTGAGCTTATGGTTCATGGCAGAGTTGCATTTGGAAACTACTTATATCCAAGACCTACACACACATGCATAACCTGCTATAATGCAAAACCTGAAACTTCAGTAGTGGAAACAAGAATCATGGTCTGATGACTTGCATTCCAACCTTTTAGCATGCATCTATGTTTACATTAATAAATGTAAATATGGCTCCAATTCACAATATCTGCTGTCAATTGTGGGATGAAGATTACGATGGTACATGTTGATGCTCACATGAGTCACTAGGTCCAATCACTCATAGTCCTATGACCACTAAAGATCTGATGCCATTTTAAGGGCAAATAGTTTCCTTTTAAAATTTCTATATCCTAATATAATTATTCATTCACACACATTAAAAAGGGTTAGGCTTATCAAAACAAAAACATGACATTCTTGGCTTCCCCAATCACCAGATACAAAATATGCTGCAACTGACAGAGAAGGTCGGCAACAACAGATTCACACTTCCCTTTATCTCTCAAAGATCTGCAGGCTTTCGTTCTTCATAAATGGGCCAACTTCACTATAGTCAATTGAAGACTTGTCAGCATTCCAGAAATGAAGACATTCTCAAGATCACGCCTGGCTTTATTAAGCAATTCCTATTTAGATATTATTGGGTGTTTCATTTTGTCCGACCAGGGTAAATAAAATCATGATACATTATAGTATTGGCTTTAAAGAACTTTTATCGCAGTTTGTCAGAATATTGCCAGACAACTCAAAAGCAAACATTTGGACTGTACAGAGGAGCACACGACACAGCTAGTCTTTCAGAGGTAGCATACCTGAACGCTTGCTCTTCTGGTTTCCTCGTGTACTGCCCAAGGTGCCACCTTACGGGCATGGTTCTTAGAAATATTTTCATGATATCTAATTTCAGAAAAAGAAAGGTTTATAATATGTATTTTACAAGTTGGAACAGACTAAAAAGAGCAGCATTAGCTTTACATTAATAATGCAATCAAAAATGAATAGTACAGTTAATTGTATTCAATGCATCACATACTGTAGTTTGCATAGTTCTCCCAACTGTAAAACAGCTTAGTTCCTAGAATAGGTGTATATACTTCCAGATATTATGTTATTCTTTTATGTCCCACAGTTGAACATAACTATTGAACATTATTTACCTCCTGAGAAATTCCTTGCGGCTTCCCTGGCTAAGGAATGTCCAATAATGGATTCATTAATGGAGGACACCGTGGCTAAGACAAATACTCCAAACTGGATTAGGATTTAAACGGCCAATACCTGATCCATTCAAATATGTCTGGATCGACGCAGCTATCCCTAGTTAGAGGGCAGAATTTTGAGGCATATTTTATATTCATAAAAGCAGCCTCTAACTGAAAAATGCATTGTGAATTGGACAGGTGCAAGGTGAGCATCTGTTAGCTGCTCGATAAATCTCCATTAACAGACTGCAGAGCTTGAGGGGTGTTACAGCACATCTTGCTATTTACAGATACAGGAACTTGCTTTGACTTTAACAAAGACAAAGGTTAAGTCAAGAAGCAAACTTGTGCTTTGTAAATAAGCAATTACTAAGCCTTGTGTAGGAGAAGAGAGCAGCTATCAAGCCAGACAGGGGACTAAAGAAAAATGCAAGCAGTACTCAGTGCCTCTGGGGCTGAGTAAAAAAAACAGCAAGGCTAATACTGAGCAGTGATGAAGCTTCCCTCACTGAATTACATGCACAGAACACTGCAGCTTTGAAAGGATTCAAACAGAAATCCTTTTCGTATTCATACCTTTCATTTGAAATAAAAAAAACGGCAGATTCGCACGATTGGGATTATTTTGTGCATTTCACTAATGTGAAAATCCATGTGAGCGTCATCACAGCAGATGCAGACACTGAGTGCATGAGTACACTAAATGGTTCTGCATATCAGATAAGAAGACAATTAGCAGAAATGCCTCAGCTCAAGTCTCAATCTGCACAAAAAGCACTAATTACTCCTGACTTACCCAATGATGGGTACAGGGTCAACAGCGAACTGTCACAAACTAAGTTACACAAGGAGGTCCTTTAATCAGATGCACATAACTGGAATATTGGTGCAGCACACACTTTATTTTCAGGCAAAGCAGAACCAGGTGATTTATTAGTACTGGAGTAATATCACTAAAAGATCTCCTTCAAGGATGAGTCAGCAGGTCCTTCTTCTCTCATTTGGAGTCTTCAGAAAACCATGCCAGATTCAATACTTGCTTACTGCCAAATACCGCATGCTGCCAACCTAACCTTGCATTGGGAAGCCATCAGCAAGACCATCAAAATTCTCAACAGAATGCACCAATTGGAACCTCACCCTGATAAACATGCAAGTCCTCATTACAGTTCTCTGTCTGTCTATACAGAACTTCATCCCGGTTTCAGCAGGGCAACAGTTGGCATACTCTGGAAAGCTTGTTTCCATTTGTTCTTTAAGCGCCTCAATTGCAGTGCTGCTTATTCTAGATTAGTCAGAGAAACAATGTGACTGCATGACATCAACTCAACATTTGGACACAATTGGCTTTATGTTGCAGTCCTAATGAATCACTGGAGAGTGAGAGATAATGTACAACAAGGGGGAAGAAAAACAAAATGCAACAGATGTTATGTAGATGTCATGTTAGGGCTTTTTCTAACCTGCACTTTTTGGTTTGGTTAAAATGAACACGGATGTTGACCAAAATGACGACACCTGGAGTGGTTTGTTTGTGGTGATCTGACCTCCATCATGTGAACTCTGAGCTAAATGGTTTAGTTTATATCACCAATATACCAGCTTAATCACGACTGCTACATGTTATCTGTGCTGGCCTGAAACCTTTCCTTGCTCCTGCCCCAGACAGGTCTGGCCAGTAAACTGAGAGAACATGTGGTGTGGTTGACACTAATTTTCGTGCACCCATATGTGAAAATAAAACAAACCAATAAGTAAAACGATTTAAGTTAACAAACTGGTTAACTGATTCAGACTCAATGCAAACAAACTACAAGTGTGAAAATGATGGATTTCTGTTGGGGTTTTGCCAATACATGCAGGTTCTTGCATGTATTTGCCAATACATGCAAAGAAATTCATGTTTTAATAATGATTCAATCTCTTATTCGTGGTTGTTCATTTGTGGTGTTTGGGGGATGGGATGAAGGGTTAAAGATCAGTGTCAATGTCTTTTAATGCCTGTCTTTATACCCCAAGCAACTGGGATCTTGTGATCTACACCTCCCACACTGATTGTGTGAAATCTGCATTAGTCACAGCATGCAACAGAATCATAGGTCAACAGTCAAGAGTTAGAGGTTCTTTTAAATAGTTGAATATATGAATATACTGAATATGAATATATTCTTCTGCAACCTTTTGTTGCTACTGGGACACATTTAGTCACAGCATGTAAGCTTGAAACTCTTTTCACTGGATTTCTGTTTTTGTTCAACAAGTCACAGAACTGATGTGATAGAATTTTAAAAAGTAAAACAAAATGGCGTAAATCTTGTGCTATTTGTTGTTGTTTTCTATATTACACTGTGGATCAGACACATTTGTATGTTAGAAATACTGCAATATGAAGCAATAAAAAACATGATCTTCAATTACCAGTGAACTAATTGAAAATTAATGTATTAGCTTATTAGCTTACACAGGTTGTGTAAATGAGTCCAAATGTTTGCTTTTGAGTTGTCTGGCAATGTTCTGACAAACTGCGATAAAAGTTCTTTAAAGCCAAATTGCCAACAAAGCATGTTCTGCTTCATATGTTGCCTTAAACACTTGCCCATATATTCTGAGTTACTGTAAACAACAAAAATAAGTGGAAAAATGCTGACAGGTCTGTGCTGGGTGAACAGGAAATTAGCTATCCAATGCTAGGACAGAATGAGCTAAGGAATGTTTTCAAAGCAGCCATATATTCTAGAAACTGATAGGGCTTCCAGTGACTTGTATTAATAGACTTACTGAATTCAGTTATTTTAGGCAGTTTCTTAGGAACTACAGCTCCCTAGAAAGCAGTTCAGTTAGTAAGAACACCAGCAGGATGAAAGGTTCAGGCTGCCCATTAAAGACCATCCTACTGTTCTATTCTCCATAATATACACCAAGACATTTTCTTACAAGGTTCCCAACTCCTTAAGGAAAGCCAAGCCAGATTTGCCTTTTGCACAGCAAAGTAAACTTGAGAAAATGTTCAGACTTTTTTGTTGCATGACGTAAAAACTGAATTCTCATTATGCTTAAGAGAAATTGTGATATTCTATATGATGAAAACTTAAACAAGACAGAATTTATGTGTAATGCCAGAAACACAGCATGCTGTATATTTAAATAGTAACCTTTAATCGCATGTTTAATGTTTGTATGACACAGTTTGAACAAGACTATAGCCTGTAGAGTGTCATCCCTTCAGGAACCAAACCATTTCCACACAATTGACTCACATTCTTTTTTGGAAGTACATAAATAGTAACCTATGTAACAGATGTGATATTGTGATATTTTTCATAATTTTTGCAAAATGTCAATATATCAATATTTATGATATATTGCTCAGCTTGAACACATGCACATGCACACACAGACTGGCTCAATATATTGTTTTACCATCATTATTGCAGTGTGAGCATATGCAAAATTTAAATTTATGAAACTTTTGTTGGATCATTAACTTCTGGTGAAATCTGGAGAAATCCCTATATTTTTATATATAGCATATATTGCAGAAGAAAATAAAAGTTTTTTCCAATACTGTGCAGCCCTACACACATTCACAATATACTATATAGTATATTTAGTATTAGTATTAGACCTAGGAAAGATATTCTGACATAACAAACAGGAGAGAATCTATTGGACTCTTTGCCTCCCAGGCCTGGACAAAATCCAGTGCTTCTGTGTGTTCACATGAAGGGCTCTCTACACCCGAACAATGCAGCCTAGAACCTTTGGGTCTCAGCCGAGCGGCAGCACAAAAGAGTACAGCCAGGTCCTGGAGCGCACTGCCCACTGTCGCACAGCACTGCCCTGTGTAGGCTGTAGGTCACAGAAGGGCCTTTGATTACGCACACAGCCAGGAAAAACATGTTCACATTGTGTATGAAAAATGTTTCTCATACTGCGATTTTGTGTGGAGCCGCTTGTTCATCAAAATCAATTTTTAAGAATGAAATAAGAACAGGTTATTCTGGCTATATTAAGAGAGAAAGTGATCATTTATATTACCCAGAACATCAAATAAAAATGACCTGTGCTATAATCATAATACTGTTTAAATGAACCTGAATTCATGCACAATGGCACAGTTCATGCAAGCTTATTGTCCATTGTGTCTGCATTGTGCAGGGTCATTACTGCAGACTATTAACTGGCATATCTCTATTTTACAGCTGCCATACAGAAACAGACTGAGCGGAAAAAGCTCACAATACTAGTCAATTTGAGGGAAAAATTATTTTCATTTTCACTGCTGTTAGTGTCAATGTGATGAGGTTTAGTGAGACTTCAGTAAAGCACCACCCTAGGTTAAGTAAGTTCATGTTAAATTAGTATGAATTCTGCAGCCAGGTGCAGCCTTAAACCAGAACCTAATGCCCATAGGGCCAAATATATGGACCTTCTGGGTCTTTACGGAGAGACAGATGGCATTAGTTAGACTGTTGATTCAGTGTCTTTGGAAAAGCCCATTACAGTGTTCTCTAGGGTACTCCAACTCTACAATAACTGATGATAAAGAATCATCATAGCTTCTGCCAGCTGACATAACTTAACATAACATGGCAGGAACCAAGATCTGAGTTCTGAGCATTACTGGAGATAAAACCATCTGGAAGATTTAAAAATGAAGGCTGTGTAATTCATCATGCAGTAATGGACATTAATTAGGAATGTAATTCCGGTCACAGTGCAGGACTTTTAGACAAACCCACAGTCATCAAATCAGTGTGCAAAGAAATTGTTTGTTCATTCATATTTGCTCAATAAACTAATATTTCTGTTGGGATTTTAAGGAAGCACACTTGCAAAGACCAGGGTATTCTATACGATATGCATGTGACAGTACAAGCCAATTAGCAGGCCATTCATTCCTTCCTTTACTTATTATAGGCCACAGCAAGACCATGTTCAACCAAGTCCCATAAAACTGAACTTTAGACTGAACTTGCTCTTTAGAAGTGCTCAGCATTTAGGCTAACTAACACAACAAGCAAAATGGAACATCTGCAAAAATCTGCACACCCATTCACACAACCTTTTATAGATTTACTGTATCTATAGGTGTGTATTGTATCATAATGTGGGCATATGATAGTCGCATCATGATATTGCATGTGCAATATCTTGTGCAGTGTAAAAATAAAAAAAATAAAAAAAATGCTGCTTGATACAAATTCACACTGTTCTTATTTTCATGACATATCTACAAGAGGCAGTTTCTGTTTATCAATGTCATTTATTTTGTGCCAAAATGGGATACACAGAGTGCATTATCATCATATATTTAATTATTTTATTCATTTAGTCATTTTCATGTGACTGTTTGTGATTGTAATCATTAACTGTTATAACCAAGGCACTTGCTGCATCTCCTCTCAGGCACTACACAGTGTATTTAGGGATACATCAAAATACAGGACTGGCATTGGTATTAGTAGACAACTGCTTTCAAGGGAGATGTTTAGAATTGACTAGCATGTATTTACTGCAATCTACAAGAGCAACAAGTTTAATATACAGTTCCTACCCACTGTTTAGAATTTTCTGTAAGAAACATAACCTTACCACATAGTTATGCATCCCAGTTAGTGCCTGGACCTTTCTAGGGTAGTATTTCCTTAAACTGAACTGTAACACGTTGTATTATCTAAAACATCAAGTTATAAAATTACTGCATCTCACGGAATCACAAATAAAATGTTTATATAAATTATCTGTAATTATTTTAAAAAATATCCTCCCCTATACTTTTTGCTCTTAAATTGCATCAGTGTTCTCACCTGTTGCACATAACATTTCATACTGAGGGGGCACGTCATACTATTCTCTCTGTATGCATGGTAGACTGCAACTGTGGTGTAGACAAACAATATTGTAAACTTCCTTTTTTGGCAGATGTAGTGAATCACCTCTATAATAACTGTACACAACCCACTACATGTTCCAAACTGAAGACATTACTTTCTCAGCTGTCTCAGACGGAGTGCCTCAGACACACACACACACACATCTATGCAAAATTTATGATTTGCTGATATGATGCATCAGAATCATCAGTACACACAAAGGACACAAAGCATTAATTCAATCTGTCAATATTACTGCTATTAATTATTCATTTATATTAACTGTGGCCTTTCAACATCCAACAGTGGTCAGAGTTAAGGCCTGCCAATAAAATATGACCCTCAGAAACAGATAAACATACACCAACTGATTAGGGTGGGCTAGGAGGGCTATAAATCTCCCTAGCATTGAGCTGTTTAGCATTAGAACTGTGTTCTCTGGAATAATGATGCTCCACCCAGTACTTTGAGAATGAGTTTAGGAGTTTGGGGTGAGTTTGGGAGACATCACTAATGCTCACACCTACACTCAATATTTTGTAGTAATCCTTCTCTGAAACGTATTTACTCCAACAGCAAGATAGACACCTTTATTAATTATAGTGCATCCAGTCATCATGTAACATATGTTAATTTCTTACCTATTTTAGATATAAGACTTGTTTAGCAATAACCGAAAACATAACCTCTAAAAATTTAATTATTGCATTTCATGGTCTTTGAATAATACTATAAACAGTGTCAGTTTTAGTGTCAAGTACTCCATTGTGGGATTACTAATACAGGGTAATGTAAACCTATAGTATAAGAGCCCACTCTTAAGTGGTCCAACTTTAATCAGTCTAGCTTATAAGATTACAGACAGGAAGTCACCTAACCACAAGATAAGCCTCTCCCTGAGGGTTTTGCACCATAAGCTACTGGATTATAGTCACACACTGAAACTCCTGACCAGCCAATATCAACCTCCAACACACCCACACACAAAAATCCCTGCAACTTCTGGAGCAAGAAGATAGCAAGGAAAGGTCCTCTAGGTCCTATCTGAGAAGATGCAGAAAGTTTGAGAATTTGTGTATTTTATTGCTAATTTGCATTAATGCACAATATCACATTCATATCAGTATCCGCTGGTACCTGCTTAAATTGCAAGAAAATTCACAAAACAAACTTAAAAAATGGTTTTAAATGTTCCAAACACAGAAGTGGTTGAAAATTCAGTCATGCTGCACCTGTACCTCCATTAATATTTCTGTCTTTTACACAGTGGTGGAAAGCAACCTGTACAGAATGTTAATGCATCCACTTGTTAACATTTAGGGCATTTATCTGACACTCTTATCCAGAGAGACTATCAAGGTTACTCATATTACAGAGGTAGGAGTCTTGCCCAAGGACTCTTTATTTGCGTAGCAAAGCATAGTTGCACGGACAGACTCAAACCCCAGTCTCCCACAAGGTGAGGTAGCTCACAGTTGGTGTTCTTTTGCACCACACCAACCATGGTTCCCATGGCAATGTAGGAAAAAAAGCTTTCAAACCAGCTCAAACTCTGCATGTACAGACTTTTACACTCCAAATACAAATAACATTTTAGAGTTTCATCAAGATTCTTAAAGGAATTCTATATTAAATCCATTCTATATGAAAATGACAAACGATAGGGTGGCCAACTAATTCAAAACCAAATAAGAGAGAAGATCCCAGCTGCACAGTGAACGAGTACCCCTTCAGAAGAATGAATTAGACTCTTCAGACAGATCCTGAGGGACAAGCGCTTGCCCATTCTGATTGCTAGTGCAAAGACAGGCTTTTCTCTCAGTGATTCAGACCTGTTTGGTCTCGCCTTCGAGACAGAACTGACCCTAATTCAGCAGGTAGCACATGAGGTAATTTATAGCAGGATGGCAGAGGAAATAGGCCGCCGCCCCGAGGACTGCATCACATCTCTGTGAGGAGCCGCTAAGACACGGTTCGAGTTTCAAATGGCTGAGCCTAAGCCTAAAGCAAGTGTGAAGGCACTCCCGCGCACACCACTTCTTAGTATTCCAACTCTGCTTATGCAGGGTTACAGCAAGGGGTGATTATGATAATGAAGACAGGCTTTATTTCTGCACTCTCACTTTATGGATTCAGCACTTCATTTATTTTGACATGTCAAAATCTCACCATAAAAGAAACAATATTGCCCTCACAGTCTGAGCACAAAAGTACAACTTCTATTGAAAATGACCTTCCAAACAATTTGTACAAAAATATAAATGAGTAAATGTTAAATAACAATAATAAACACCTAGGAGGTGAAATTTGTGTCCACCTGTTTTTGCATTTCCAAGAGACAAGGAGAAAGCTTGTTCAATGACTGTAGATCCTAGTCTCCCTTCTTCCCAGCTGTCATTGCCATTCGACACTAAATCAATAGGCATGATACCATGAGGGGACCCTTCTTCACTTTCCCTTCCTCTCCATTTGCAATCTGATCTCTCATGAAGCACAAAACAGGGTAAGGGCATCTGAGCAGTGCTTCTTGCTGAATTCATCCCAGCACCAGTCAGTGGGGCAACAAGACACAGATCACCACATCTATATTGAAAACAACTTAGCACTCATCCATTTACCAAAAGAGAAGGGAGGGCTGTGCTTCTGTGAGTTGTTAAGAGAGTGTTTGTTCCTGTGTAATTTTAGAGGTCTAGCAGTTGTTCATATATAGAAACACATGGCGCAGATTCAGAGATAATTCCTTGGTGCAACGAGATTTCACATTTCAGTTAAGTTTCAGAAGGCTACTGTCTAGGGGTGCAGCATTTCACTCAGCCCATGAATGGACCTGTTTGATAGTCTGAAACTGATCATTTTAGACATTATATATAATTGCCATATCGTCTAGTAATGAAGAGTGTGGCTTTAGTGCAGTTTCCACCTGTTGTTGTCTTTAACTTTTTTTCCAATTCTTTCAAGTATTCATGAGAATTAGAGTGAGAAGTGTAGCTTATTAAATAGCATGTGTTCTTTTAAATATATGCACCTCAAACACAAGCCGTAAAGATGCATTACTAACATCACACAACACGGTTACAAATTTTTTTTTAAAGTTTTTAAATAATGTTGTTTCAATCTTGTGGAAAAGCTTTAATCTGCTCCTTCATTCTGCTCTGACCCCTGCTCTCCACACAAACACAAAGGAGGGGGCATAAGACAAGTTGGTGTATATAAAGAATAAAATAAGTTCTCAGTATGTTTATATATAGAAAAGAGACAAAGAATTTCATGGGGTGTTCTAAATCTCTCACTGCTTTTTACATCATATATCAGATTGTATATATATATATATATATATATATATATATATATATATATATATATATATATATATATATAGTCATTCAGCTAAAATACATCAGGATATGATCTTTCATCCATGTCGCCCAGTCCTACTGTTATGACCCAATAACACAAGACAATTTTGTTTAGGTTTCTTGGGTCGTCATCATCATCATCATCATCGTTAACTGGTGCACCTGATCATTTATACACTCTTTCCAAGCCCATCAGTAATGTAACAGCACAGCTACAGTCAGAATTAAACTGGTGTAGAAATGGACCACATAAATAAAAACAAAAAAAAAAAAAAAACTGTAAGTGCACCCCTAACCAAGCTTTACAGATTTAAATTCATTTGTTCAAGCTAATTCAAAAGGTTGTGCAAGTGACCGTTTAACCAGATGTTATTCAAGTGTAAACACAATGGGTCATTCCACACCACATTTGACAAACAAAACCCCACCCAGCAATGTGTCAACACTTTCTCTCCTCTACAACAAATGCAGAAAACTCTACCCCCGAGACTGCCACTATGTCTCTGAGATGTTTTTGCTCCCAATTCAATTTCTAATGTGATTTTAAGGTCAACACTCTACTCCACCAGCCTGCACGTTGAGCTATTTCACTTACATAATGTGGCAATTTTTCACACAGACTTCATACTCCTGCTGTAATACATTTGCTACAGCACACATGGCCCATGACTGTGATTAGTACAAGAGACTAATTGTCTTAAACAGCTGTCTTAATGTTAAATCTAAACCCTTAGCTTAAGAAAATGAGTACTGACATGACAGTTGTGAGCTCGGCAACAGTAATGTTTCCAATAGCACAGGAAAAAATGAGAAAAAACAGGCAACACAGGCTGTCATGTTATGAGCGGACTCATACATCACATGCCATAAAGCAACAAGATTACAACCTAGCAATTCAGAAGCACATTTGACTGCTAACTGTAAATGTATGTGATTAAAATCTTATCACTCAAGTTGTATAACATGACCAGCTGTCAAAGGCATCCTAACCGCTTGAGGCGCTCCTGGGGGTGTGGAGTCAACTATAATAATCTGTAAAATAATGCCCTTTTAACATGTTGACAGAGACATGTATAAACAGCCAGTGTGATCTACTAGCCTATCATTTTTATATTACAAAAACAAATGAAAAACAAATTACAGCCATGGTACCTATAAATCAGCTAACAACGACTCAAATGTAACAACTAAATGACCACTAAAGTCAGCAGTTTAGTCAGCATGCTCACAAATATAACCCGCCTTTCTTATGAAGCTACACATAATCAAGTGATATGTGTTGCCATTCAGTGTGATCACATTCCACGGATAAGACCCAACAATTCTGATAACTAACCTCGCAAAAAGCTTAAGGTTGAGGTTAGCAGCTGGAATGTTTAGAAAGAACAAACTGTATGCGTATATGAACCAAGGAGATCAAACAGTGTTTGCTGCTGGCTAGTAATAAGCCCTGTGCCCCATACAAAATAAACACCATGCTGGACACTACCTTTGTAAGAGAATCTATTAATACCAGAAAATACAACCAAGATGAAAGAGAATTCAGATTTTTATTCACTCCTCACAGAGATATACTACTGTCTACAGTGTTACACTTGAGGTTAGAATGAACAAACACTCCACATTCCTTCTCCAAAGCATCATTTTCAAGCCTGACAGTTGAGTGTCCCACAAAATAAATAGAAAACCAATAACAGCAATCCAATGTTTCTGACAAAGCTGAAGGTGGCAGCTCATTCTTGTTTTCTCTCTGGAAGCCATGAAAGGAGCATTGTTTTTCTAATACAACAATGCAGAGAGCTTTTTCTTTGCAAAAGGAAAAAGGAAATCATTCGTCATCTGAACGATGAACCAAGGATTCAGAGAATAAAGCACTTGCTGATGTGTTTTGTAATGCAGTTCTTTTCATTTCTTGGTGTACTGACATGAGCTGGGCTACACTCTGAACAGAAGAGTTTTCATTGTAAGGAATCACCCAACATGAGTTCACCTTGCCCAAGGAGAAAGCCACTGAAAATGTGTCCTCTGTAGGAAAAACAGTACTTTAGAGGTTATTTAAAATCTGTAAAAACTCAAATTACCTTCATCAAGGTAAAACTGACAATACTTGCAAGTTTCATAAACAAAGAATTACCATCTTAAAGGACTGTTGCAGAAAAACTTAAACACTTCTGACAAGGGTATCATACTCTACCTAAATAAAGAGGCCATAAAAACAGCTGTAAAACATCACCATCACAAGCTTAATGTTTTCTCCCCACCCAAATGACATACTGCATTCTTGTGCAAAGTATTCATTAGTCATATGACCGTAATTTAACCCCAGTATGGGATGACAAAAAAAAAAATCTTAGCATACTAAAATGTACTACAAAGATCATAAAGGAAGATGCAAAACAAAATAAGTATTAACAAAATAACAAAAAAGATATACATATGATAAACATATGATAGAAACCATAGATAAACATATGGTTCAGTATTTCATGCTGCTGTTGTAGACTTTCAGAAATATAAAATCAGATGATTTCAGTTTAAGTGTTCAGTTCCCTTGACTATGCTGAAGAAAATTCCATGATGTAATTCCGGGATGTACAGAACAACCCGAGTAAACATATCCTGCTATAATGAAAATTAAAACAGCAACATTTGTTTTGTTTTAGCAATGTGTTTGTGATGTACAACACAAGCCATATTTAATTTGCATCAATCAATCAATCTCTCACTTGCTCTCATTCTCTCAAAGTCCATCATCCTATTACTTTTACTCCAGTCTTTTCAGGAGACTGAAATTCCAATTTTTCTAGCTAAACTGCAGAGTTTCCGCAAGCAGCGATGCCCTCCATGATTCATCCTGTTTCCACACCTCCAAAAATTTAGTCTTAGTATTTTAAATCATATCCTAAACACGTTCAACAATTTTAAGGTTTGGACGGTGAGGTGTTCTGAAAGTATAAGCAGCATCTGTAGTTGGTTTGTAGTCTTCTTTGTCTGTTTTCTTTTCTCAAACTTCTTGACCACTTCCATATCCTTTCAGATTATACAGTATTAAGTGGTTGAGTGGATTTTTGCAAACGTGAACTGAGACTAGAGCTTAATTTTCTTTATCCCTTAATCAAAGACAAAAGCTTTAAATGTTGTTTTACTCTAGTGGTTTCCTTGTATGGCTGTTAGAAGTCCTATTTTCCAGAAATTCATTATATAAATATAGTTAATGGCAGTTCTGATTGGACATTAAATATAGCAAATGAAAGGTAGTCCACGTTTTGCACAGCGGGGTATTTGATGAACATGAGAATTATATCCATGTTAACATATGTGCTTTTTATCAAAAGGCTGCTTTTATTAGATTTTCTGGTTAACCTAAATGTATGTTACTTGCTAGGTGCTTCAGACAGCTTTACAAGAACAAAATACATTACATTTTTCATTCAAAAAAAGCTTGATTTCATTTGGGAAATGACCTTTTTGTCTGGTTAATGTTTACAGAGCTGTTTAAGGTTTCAGTTGGTGTTTAAAGAGAAGAAAACATTAAATACTCCAACAAACACAAGCTATGCAATATCTGTTAGACATTCTATCAGTACAGACAAGTAGAATGAGTTCACTTTATTAAAGCAAAGCTGTCATCTGACAAAGATATTTGGAAAACATAAAAATGAATTTTTATTGCTGCCCAGCAAAAGCTACATCTCTGCTACTGTGGAAACCTGGCACTAGACATGCCTCTAGAACTGAGAATACCAGGCTGACTGAGCCAGCATTGCTCAGATGAAAGATATGCTGAAAACATAGTGGAGAAACTGTGCAACTAAAACAGCATGTCTTCAGGCTTAATGTGTGGGAAGAAAGGGGTTTGCACTTTAAATGGTGATGGAGTTCAGATTTCTTCTTTGGAGCAGTCATAAAGACTTGAAGCTGTAGAGAAATATTGGAGGGACAAGTAAGTTGGAGGGACAAGAAAGCAATCTAAGAGCAGTTCCTCATGTGAGGATAAAGTGGCTAGTTTTGCGACAATTGACAACATTTTAAGAATGGCAGCGTTCAGTATTCATATTGTGCAAATCATTGTTGTGAGGCTCAGTCACATGCATGCATGCTGTATGAAGTACACGTGATACACAAGGTACGCTGCTCTCATTAGCATTTCTATTAGCACACAAGGACGTTCACCGAGGAGAAAATATCTGTAGAAGCTGGCGGTTCCTCATTAGCATCCACTCTTGCAGTGGTTAGCTGTTGTTCTTGTCTTCTCTGAGCTATTTTTAGCATACTGAATTTCATGACTGGAGGTACGTGACCAAAAAATAAAAAAACAAAACAAAACCAAGGCCTGGACTTCATCTACCTGTCCATCTCCTGCTGTGCTGATGGCGTCTAAGAGCCATGCCTAAGAGTAGCCTCTGCAGCACACCTACATCACACTTATACTGATTTTCTGAGATGTCCATGCTTTAAAAAAACAAAGCAGTACCATAAATACTTTCTGTGAATCTATAACCCCTCCCCTTAGCATTTAATTTACCTTTTAAGCATGCCTTGCATCATCATTGTGAAGCAAATGACATGACAAAATAACAGAAAACTTCGGTGTACAGTACTACTCATCACCTAAAGTCAGTACTTTGTAGAGCCCTCTTCAGTGGCACTTAAGAGTTGCAGGTTGCTTTGGATGAGTCTTTATGAGCTTGCCACATTTGCCACTGGGATTTTTGCCCATTCCTCAAGTTAAAACTGCTCCAGCTCCTTCAACTAAGATAGTGAACATCATGGAGGGCATTGCTGCCCACTGAATGTCTGCAATCATGTCTGTGGGGTCAGTGCACGCATGTCAGACAATCTTTCAGTCTTCCATATCTGTGGTTCTCGTAGGTCTTCTGAGCATTCATACAACTGGTACGTGCCTTCGATTGACTGTTGCCAACTTGCTATGGTAATACATCAATTAAACTTTTACAAGGCAAATTTACTTACAAAGAATTGCTTGCAAAGGATGCTACCAACACAACAGAACAGAATCAACATGGAAAGCACATGCAATGGATATAGTCATAAAGTTATACAGTCAGTCAGGCACAGCAATAAGGCCCGATCTCGTCACATACACAAGCAAGCATGAAACTTGAATCATTCACAATGTTAAGCATACCCACCAAGTTTCAATGCTGCATTACAGCATAGTGGTTACTCCTCAAGCAAAGAAGCTAGCAATAATGCCTTCTGGATAAAATCTTGAGTTATGGTAACCCATTGTTTCCTAATCAGTGCTTGGAGTTAATCAGAGTTTCTGGGTTTTTGTTTGTGCACCCTCTTTTTGAGGACTGACCATAAGTTTTCAATGGGATTGAGATCTGGGGAGTTTCCTGGACATGGACCACAAATTTCAATGTTTTGTTCACCAAGCCACTTGGGTTACCACTTTTGCCCTGAAACATGGTGCGCCATCATGCTGGAAAAGCCATTGTTCATCTCCAAATTGCCAAAACTGTTTGGTCATGACTGTACACAAGTACATATATGGCTGTAAAACAGTGCACTCGCATTGTAGCAGACACTAGTATCTACAGCAATTTCTGATGGTAGGTGAGCTGCATGGCGAATAAAGTATCTTCTTTACAACTCAATTGTATGTATTTAGTATGTTCGTCTGCACAGACCTATTCTGATACACATCACTGTTTCCTTAATTATTTTTTCTTTCAATTAAATTTATAATTAGTTAAGTGCTCTACAACAGACTCACAGCAGAATAACAGACATCTGCCAGGTTACATGGTTGAAATGAATAAACAAAATGCTATATTTCTCAAGATACACCATAATAGAGAATATTAATTGCAGACAATTATTGTTTGTCTAAATTCACATTATTGCACAAGCCTACAAATCTAATTGTGAAATACAAGGTGATATATCATGAAAAGAGGTGAGTGAAGATGCTCTGAAGCATATTATTACAGCTTCCGAGATGATAGTCTTGAAATGCTGCAGCAAGCAGGGATGAAGTGTGAATGCCCTGATGCTTCTCACTCACCCTAGGCAGCTGGCTGACATGTGCATAGGGCACAGCATGACAGTGACAAGTGCCAGCAGTTGATCAAAGAGCATAGAGCAGTAGCCTCTGGCATTGGACACCATGCCAGTAAGAGAAGACAGTAAGTAAATACATTTCTATTATAATATACTAGAGAAATGAAACACTCTAAAGCCAACCATTATTCACCAGTCTGTACAAACTATTTCTGATCATAGATGAAGCATGTATTCCATCATTCAACACTGGAGGCTGATATACATATTTTGCACCATACAGCCTACTGAAACAATCTGATATGAGAAAATTAAAGGAATCTTGAAAGTGAAAGAGTCCTGAAAGAAGGCTCATCCAGGGAGATCACATGGATAGTTTTTCCCTGCCAGAATATATGATGAATAATTAATATTTTCTATCTTTAATGACTTTTTTATGAGTCTCAATCCATATTAGCACTGGGTCATACCCTGAGGGAGAGAATCAGTGGTGAACAGAAGGTCTACGATATCTATTTCATTGACATTTTTTTAGACAGACTAATAGTATATGAAAAAGTGTGAAGGGACAAGCTCTCAGACTGAGGAAGACATACACAAGCGTGATGGCAGACCATTCAGAACCCATAAATGCTTTACTTCGTTTCTTGGCACATTTTCAGTAAAACAGTCAATCATAACCTTCAGGCTTCGTGTGCTGGCATGTCCTTTCTCTTTTTCTCAAGTATTCAAAATGTCTTATTAAAAGGTTTTATAGAGCATACCTTCTTGTCTGTTCCTCTCAGTTGTTGACACACAGAGCCAAACTCTTATGTTCTTTTAGCGGTTGAGTGGCACTTGACCCAGAAAAGGTCTCAAACTCAGTGGGGGAAAAAAACAATTTGTCAATACTTGGAAATCATGTTTGAAAAGTGTCAAATTTACATATAAAATGGTGAAGAAGGTCTGTGGCATGTTGCATACAATACTGCAGGAAAATGTTATTGTGAACTCAAAGACTAGAAGGCATACACAGTTTCACAATCAGTTAAGGCTGGGCGATGTCAATATTTATATCATCATCAAGATAAATAGTACAATATAATGAGCTGAGACGATGCTGTTTATATCAAGTTTTACAGTTTTTAAATATTTGTTCCAATCTTGCAGAAAACACTTTCTTTTCTTTTCTTGCTCTGCTCCAGCCCCTGCTCTCAGCATCTCCTCTACTCCTCTCACCTCCACCTCCATTTGCACTGTCACATACACACTATGGAGGGGGTATAATACTTGGTGTGTGTACAAAGAAGAAATGAGATCAAATTTCGTAAAAAAGGCAAAAGAAGGATTTCATGTCCTAATTATTTCACATTGGATTTTTCACATCATATATCATGTCATATATCATCATTTAGCTAAATATATCAGGATATGATTTTTGGTCAATTTTGCCCAGTGTTACTTATGGAGTGGTCCATGTCTTAACCATTCTGGATCAATTCTGTTATGCACAAAGTATGACCTATAAAAAGTCCTATAAAAGACCTATAAAAAGGCCTGACTATTATGGATTTTGTAGCACCCTCTCTATAGCTGCAAAAGAAACATACAAGAATGAATCTTGGTGGGTAGAGTTTCATTTGAAGTGAGCAAAGATGGGCCTTAATGCTGTACCTGACTGATTATGTAAGGTCACCCCACTGCATATGCTTTCCATTCTGACAAGTAAAATACGTCTCAAAGTTCAAAAGCAGTTTAAGCAGTTGGAAGAACTCCAGAGGAGTCTCACTGGAGGGTTCCCGCGAAGTATGATGGGTAGGCACCAGTGACATTTTGGATCTGGGAGACCAACACAAACAATATAGAGGGAGAATCGAAAAATTGTCAGACACCTGCGGAGCAAAGCAGCAGATATTTTTACAAGTAATAATGCCCTCCATGAGTCATCCTGAGCTAGCATCAGACAGACAGCTGCACAATGCAGGGCTACATGCAAATCAATTACTGGAACCTACCCTTGGCTGAAAACGTGTACAATGCTAATGAACAAGTTAAATCAGGGGATGGATTATTGTAGGACATCATTAGGAAACTCCAGAGCTCCAAGCCAAGACATCTGGTATGTTGCAATAACAGACATGAAAGACAATACTGGGAGACACTATTTCTGTATGTGTAGCGCAATAAATATATTGGCCACATCAATCCAAATTTGAATTCTAGGGATACTGCCATTCAAAAGATGTTACTCAAGATGAAACAACAGCTATTATTCAGAGTCCATGATCAAAAATAAGGCTTTCAGTACATAGCATTGAAGGGATGTCAAACATTTAAAAACATTTCACGTATTTTAACAATTTCTCCTACTATGCTTTTCCAAACATTATGCATAAAAATATATAATACTTGGTCATTGCACAAACTAGAGAAAATATATCATTAACCTACTATTATTCAGTGTTCAGTAACCTATATCGGGGACCACGTTAATGAACATAATCCTTCAGAACATTTACATTTACTCTAGCCGCAAGTGTGTATCTGATCTGGAGACAGAATTCTCAAATCTTTACTAACAACATAAGGGACAGACAGAAAGGTGCCCTGTATATGCATTTCAGTCAAATTAGAAGCAGCAGTGAGAATAATAAGCCAGGGCTGTCAAGACTGGGATTCAGAAAAGATTCTCGGCTGATGAGTCATTGCTTAAATTGCTTCTTCCCACAGCTGGAGGATAAGCACAAGGCTTGTTGTTCAATGCACTGCGAATACGACCAATTTCTCACTTTACAGTTTACACATTAATTAGTCCTCTATTTTTCAAAACAGAGTGTGGAAAACCATTTTAAACTATTTTCTTAATCATTAATATTTATTAATAATTCAATGTTCAGGACTTAAATACTGATATTGATACTGTTCTGGCCAAGCAGTCAACAGATTTAAAGACTAAACAAGGAGACAGATCCTAATTAAGTCACCCCACAAATTACTAAAAGACACTCAAACCTTAGTAATCCTAGTGAATTACAATCTTACCATTTTTATTAGTATTAAGGAAGGCAATATTCTACGTTGGTGAATGATCTATCATCAGATATTAAAACAGGGTAGGTTAATAACCTCTAAATAAAATGTAATCTTCCACAAATCAATTCTGAAGAACTGCTTTAAAAGTAATCTGGGGAAACTAAAATCTGTAAAAAATCTTTTAAAAACCATAAAAACGGAATAACACTAAGGGATTTTAAGGGGATCTCAAGCTATTAGCATAACAATTACTTTACAATGAGCTGGCAGGCTAAGCGTCTCCGTTTGTAAACACAGGGCTGGTCTAGACAGTAATGCCAGTAAACATATCCCAGCGATTTGTACCAGAACAGTTTCACTTCTTTTTCCAAGTCTCCACTTGTCATACTCCTAATTTGCAGAGTGAACCTATTTACCTCTGTAAGTACAGATGTTTCCCAGAGTTAAACCCAGAAATGAAATGTCACAAATGGTTAAAGGGGCAGGAAGGGGGACTACAAAGTGCCATTCAACGTAACTCTGCATTTTCATGGAAATGATATTTTGAAGTGTGATTTTTATGAATTCCTCCGCAGAGTCTAGCACAATTTTTAGAACCCAAATTCCACATCTAAACCTAACCCTCTACTGGCTCATTCACAAAATCTGTGTGCGCATTCATGTTCACAGATACCAGGTATTTAGGCAGAGGCTCCTTTACACTCAATTTCACACAGACCGTATTGCCAGCTGAATCCTGAATGAAAACTACGATTGTCAATGCGTTCTCATTATGCCTCTATTGTAGGAATTCCCTGGCTGTTGTCCAACAACCTCTCTCAATGCCTGAATTGTTTGGCCGCATAGAATCCAACAGGGAATTCCAAAGCATCTCCTCATGCCAATGTGTGGCAGAGGCCAATGGAAATTCTTTTCAAGCTCTGCACGATTCAGACTATCAGTTCATGTGTGGGGTAAAGGGAGGACTCCTGTAATTAATGGACATGCAGACTGCAATGACAAAGCCGTCATTGCTGCACAGAGCATCCTCAGCATTCAAAGCTTTGGGTTAGAGGTCACTCCAGGCTTTGTGTGTGGCCTCAATGGTTATTCAATAGATAATGAAACCCCTTAATAAAACCATACATTTTTTCACAGCTAAGAGGCTGATTTTAAGCCCAGATTAGTTTGGCAAATGTAACACAAAATGAAGAACCTGTGCCGATTTGGAGAATTTGGGCAAGCTTATTCTTATTCCTGTTCTGTTTTGTTTTTTATTCATGATGAGCAGACTTTGAATATTAAGGTGTTGCTCAACTTGGTTTAAAATTAATGTTTAGGTATAAAGTAAAATGAGCATAAAATGCAAACAAAGGTTCAAGGAGATGCTTCTTATATCCCAAAATTCAATAGGGAAGTCTCAGTCCAAACCAGTGAATCAGATTCAGGACCAATCCAAGCATGTTGTAATGGATCAGATATTAGCTAATGTAAGTACAACCCAGGTCTGATCTTTTGTTTTTACCACTGTGTTGTAGCAGTGTACTTGCTGGTCATTAATGAACATTATCTACAGCTCACAGAAGTGAAAAACATTCTCAGAATGTAATAGGGTAGTTTAGTCTGCACTGTAGAATTTAAAGTGGAACATCAAAACATTAAATATGTGGTTCTAGTGCTGTCACTGCATTTGTGCTACTTTTTCTACAGACATTGGCCTGTTGTCAGTAATGCACTGAACGGTGTTTTATAAACCATGAGAAGCAGGCTAAAGCAGCTTCCTAATGAAACCTCTAACATGCACTAAAACTTGACCTTCTGATTGTGCACTCTGCTTTGACCAGAGATTCAACTATTTTTTTAAATAGCAAAGTAAAGCATGCAGAAAAATCTAAGGACAAAGTTATTGGACACGCTAACACATCCAGCAGGATAGCAGCAACCAACAGTTTTACTGCTGACACAACATCTCTCTCTGGAAAGAAATCAGAGGACAGGTGAAACACTGAGTGCAGCATGCACACACTTGCACCTGAAGGTGAGTAAGGCATCGCTGCACAGCAGTTCTCTGACTCCCTCTTCTCCTTGCTCTCACTGTCTGTTTGGTCAACCTGCTATGCGACGAGCTGAGTCATACACCCGTCAATAAATCTGCCATGCCCAAACCACCTCAGGGCTTAAGCTCAATTCAGTTTCTCCAAAAGCAATCCCACAGTCTAAGTAACGCAGTTCCTGCACTTACTGAGAAGAACAGGAAACCATCACACATGCCTAAGCAGAGTCATGAGTCAAGTGCATCATTCAAGTGCAAGGATTACCAATATCTGACCAACATTTCAGCAGAGACCTGCACAGCTCCATCCAGACTTTAGTAGATTTTATTTTCCTTCAGCACTGCAGCTGAACTTCCCAACTTCCAAAGAGATTTATATATAAATGATTAAATTCACAATTCCATACAAAACAGAGAAGCTTCAATCCAATATATTTTTATTGATAGAAAAATACTCAACTGCTTCTATTTTCATCTTGCTGAAGAGTCTATATTTAGTGTAATTTAATAACAGTAGGATTTTATAACTCCAGTAGAGTCTCTAACCATAACTCTAGCTCTGGTAAAGCTAGAAACCTTGTCGGTTCAGTCACTTTTATAAGCAACTTGGATTGGCCGGCATTGTAAACCATATTAGTTCTTTCATTTTGTTAATGGGATCTGTTTAATCTGAGGCAACAGCAAGGTTCTGGAAAAAGACTGCTTACTTGATTCATGTCAACCCTAGGTACATTTGCACAGACCTATCCTCATGACCGGGCTCTGGTCAGGGACGTTGCTTTGATCTCAGAAAATTCATTCACAATGTGTTCCCTGCCTGCCTAAGAGTTTCTTTGATACTACCATTGAAATGCACCTCAGATAATAAAATCAAAGCACATTTCACTTTCACATTTCACATTTGTACTAGGCTAAATATTTCAGATTTATGTACACTTCACAGAGTAATGCAAAGAACTACAGACATTCATCACACACACAAGAAAATATGCAAATTGTCCAGGTACTGGAATAGCCTACCTCTAAACAAGAGCAAGCCCCATATCTGCAGCTGCACAAATGTAGAGCTACAGTTTGTAAACATTTAACACAAAGTATTCTGTGCTGACAAGGTTTACATCTGTAAAGTACATCAATCAATCAAAATGTATTTGTATAGCGCTTTTCACAACTGATGTCACAGAGCAGCTTTACAGAAATCAAAAAATAAAAAGGTTAACAACACATGAACAAAGGATAAGACATAAAACGTTTAGCACTCAAAAACTGCTTATATATTTCAGATTTATACAGAGATCAGTTAGAGGTAAATTTGCTCTAAAGGGAGGAAGGCACAGTGAGTCATAAATGGATAAGCATAAAAATATCATAGGTTTAGATCTGCATTATTTTCAGCATCAGTAGATTTGCACCAGAAAAATATGAGATGCCTGTGAACATGAATAACCAAAATACTGCACTGAAAATCTGAAAATCAGAAAATACAATTAATAGTCCAAAGTAAAAGCTAGGAACAGGACTGCACCTTTGTCAGTGTAGGTGGGGAGAGACGGGTGGGGATCAGAACATGTGTAAACAAGGTCGACAAAAATGTCAGTTTTAGAACAAACCCACAAAGTCTACACTCGGATACTATCTTTTAAGGTTGCAGTTTATTTTACAATAAATGTTTCTGCACACTCTACAGTTGTGGACTACATACATTTTAAAACATTTAATAACAATATTTATATATTGTTTTTGCCCCATAATCAGTATGTCATTTCAAAGACATCATCAATGTCTGTTTTAGAATGGCTTCATGGAATAAGTTGTCCAGTGTTACATTCAAAGACTGGGAACTGGAGGCTTTACTGAATAAGTTAGTCCATCACTGATACCATTGTTTACTACAGGGGTAGACAACCCCGGCTCTGAAGGACCAGATTCCTGCACAGCTTTGTCCTCCTGCTGCTCAAGAACACCTGAGTAGGGCTGTTAGAGCAGGGAAATCAGTGAATTGTGAAGGAAGCTGGCACTCCAGGACCAGGATTGCCTACCCCGGTTTACAAAAAGTAGGCAATAAAAACAACAACAACAACTTCCTGAACAAGGTTATCTATACTACAAGTGCCCATTTTGTGAGCACATATTAATCAGTCATACAAAGCAGCTTATTAAACTCTGGACTGCTGGTGTAACCCACTTATAGGCCCTTAAAAATAGATTCATAACTGGCCCAAAAATAAGCACGTCATCAAGACTGGCATTAATGCAATAAAAGCATTTCACCCCATTCATTCAAAGAGTGAGCTGACAAAGTATGTAGGGCAGCACTTAATGTGCTATTCCACACTAAGCACCCTGGCTAAAGAATAGATGAGCTTATGAAAAGCTTTGATCTTTCTGCCAGTTGGATCCAACTTCATTCTACAGAAAATGAATCTGGTCAGAGAAATATGGAGAACCTATAGATCAGATTTAAAAAAAAAAAAAACAGATCCTAAAATCTCTAGTACACACCTGAAACAGAGCAGGGAACATTACCACATTGTATAAAACAGTATAGCTCCTGAAGCTCGGCAAAACTGATAAGATGTTGAATGTTTAATGGTTGTAAAGACAAATAAGAAGTTCTCCAAGATTAAAATGTTGTGGTGACAGCTCTATGGTTGCAGCATTGTTCCTCACATCTCACTTTGAAGCCATCAGATTGTTTCAGTGCAAAGGTCTCACAAAAGTAAAAAATACCACCTAAAACTGCCAATGCTGGCAGTCCTCAGACACTCTGTACCAGAGTAGCTGTTTTTTAGTTGTTTGCAGGCACATTGTAGTTCCTTCCTTGCATGTTATTTAATTGAAGTGATTTTTAACCTTTCAGGTTCATTAAGGACATGCATGGTTACTCAATATTAACTGTTCCTGTATTTGAATATCTTAATAATATTTATGAAGTATTTGCAACAGGAAAAAGGAAGAGTGTGTAGAATTGTGAATTTTTCAACTGTGGGAATAACAACGCATTATCGTATCTTAACTCGATTATATATTTTTGTATACAATTACAGGAGATATTAAGTTTATTAAGTGCTCATTAGGTCCTGAGATGAGGATGTAACTCCTTTGATATAAAAACCTACAGATTTCCTTTGGCTAGTTTTAAATGTTATATAAAGCATTTTTTCCCTTCTCAGCAGTTATTGGATTACATGGGTGTTAATGTTTAAAGTAACTCAAACTTTAAGCAATCCAGTTAATCATACTACATTTACACCTGCACCACCTGACTGGACCCATTAACCAGAGCCCGTCACATTTAACTCATGTTACACAGGAAGGCGTAGGAGTAGGAGTAGGAGTAACGTAGGGCCTGATGACTGAATGCTGGGTCAGACACAGGCAGGGAAGCATGGTTATCCACTTCATCAACCACTAAAGAGTTAGGAGCAGCATGCTTACTCGAAAAAACTGAAAACACCAATAATTACTCCACACCCCACACTCACGTGCTGAACAACCATAAGTGTAACGCCAAGGTTTATTCATCCTCAAGTCTGAACTGGACTTGCAGTCTTTAATGTGTGAAAACAAGCCCCACACCAACAGCCGCTCCAGTATCTGCCACTTCAAGCTCTTCTTCCATTCCTCATCCTCCCTACTCCAAATGACTACAGGAAATTCCAAGAAATTCCCAGTTTCCTCAGATCGATAGGTGAGGAAACGAGGGCAGTGGTCACTGACCGGATCCCTAATCATGGTCATCTGGGAGTAACGCCCACTTCCCTTCGTGTCCTTTCCGACTGAGTTGGGTAAACTGGGAATTCCCTGGAATTTCTTCCAGTCAAACAGCGAATTGAGAGAGAGGTGCTGAAGTGGCCGATGGTGGGGGACCTGCAGTGACCGGAAGCGAGCAGAGAGCGATGCAGAAACTGGGAATACTTCACACCCACCAGGCACAGCTGTTTTAACTGCACAATTTCCCTACTCTCTCTCTCACTCTCTCTCTCTCTCTCACACACACACACACACACACACACACACTATCACTCACATTCTCTCTCTCTCTCTCACACACACACACACACACATATATACACACTCACTCTCTCTCTCTCTCTCACTCACTCACACACACACACACACTCTGCTCTACACTGACCGAGCCGCAGGGTACTCACCGTAGAGCCGCTCACCGGTCGGTCTTAGGGTCGGTCCTCGCTGGGTCTCCCAGCAGTTCTGTTCTGCGTCTCCTCAGAAACACCACACTGTCATAGCGGATGGCGCTGCTCGGTAAACCCAGCCTGAACCGGTCGCGGTCGGACTGGGAACGCTGGCGGTTAGCAGGGGCGCTAGCTGTTTTAGCTGCACAGCCGGCGCTGCTGGTTCCTAAGCGCTCAGTCCGCAGAACCGGCTTCAAACTGCCCCACGCAAAGCCCCTGTCCTCGTTTCGTGCCCTGTAGAGTGAGAGCTGCCCTCCCAGACAGCCCGGTTACCCCGGTGACTCCAGCAGCAGCAGCGCGCGCAGCGCAACCGACGTTTTCTCTCAACATTCGAACTCGTGCGCGCGCAGAGGTGCATACGGTGCGCGCGCGCGCCCGCGCCGGCTGGTCAGTGCGGCGCAGATGTGTTCGCAGTGGCGCTGATCTGCGCTATTTTTAGCCCAGGCAGAGGATTTCACTCACCGCCCCTCCCTCCCTCACTTCACATTACAATAACAGAGTTAAACATCTGTATGGGTTTGACCATGTTCTGATCAAACACTGAACACTTTACGTCTCAAATCCAGTGTGTTTAAACTAAACAATCGTTTTGATGACTTCTGTGATTATTCAATGGACTGATTTTATTTGTGATTATTTATTAGTTTTTATTTGTATTTTGTGTGTATCAATATTAGCCTGTCTCTGGACTTTTATTTTGAAATTTGAACACTATGTGAGCAAAGAAAGTGCAAACAGTGCCTCCCTTCTCATCTGGGTCAGGGATGTTATTAGCTCCAACCCCTCTCACTGATCAGTCAGGGTCTGTATGCAGGTTGAGGTTAATCTGGGATTCAGTTCAGTTGGGCCGGAGTGATTTTAAGCTGTTGTCCGAGCTCAGTTACTCACTGATAATTCACCATAGTGATGAGACCATCACAGGCAAGTCTTGTAGTTTGTTAAGATGTGTATCATGTCTGTAGGTTACTCTGATCCTGAGTTACAAAGCTTAGACTATGACATGTAACTGCTCACAGTAAGAGTTAATTACTGATGATTTAGTTTTAATATCTTTACAGTTCACTTATATAATAGTGTGCAAATTTGATAATCCCTTATTCTAAAATGTTCATGTTAGTGTAATAGTTGGTTCCTTGAACAAAGCACTGAACTCCCCAGCTTTTCTCCTGACACTGTGTATAGGGCTGCCCACCGCTCAGGGCATGTGTGCTCACTGCCGCCTAATATATGAACGCACTAGTGTGTATGTGTGTTTATCACTGTGTGTGGATGGGTTAAATATGGAGGACAACTTTCTCTGTGTGCAGAACAGTGGATCCATGGGCACCTTTACCTTTACCTTGAATGAAAACACTGGTCCCAAATGTCCCTCACAAAAACAAGCATTAAAGGTGAGATGCCCACAGCTGATAATATTTAATTTGCCTTACAGTACTTCTGTGATGTTATTATTTATGCATTTCTATTAATGTTTACATAATGTTTCGTTTGAAAATGACTTTGATGGAGACTGACTGTTCCTGAAGAAGTACATGGTGACAGATAAGAATCTGTTGTGCTCATCTCATCTGTTGAACCTACCAGAGTGGAGCCTTTCATGGTCATTGGAGCGGAACAAGATTTTCATTAAACATTGCTTACGTATTTAGAGATGCCATCCAAGTGTTTTTTATTTAGTTACTATTATGAAATCTTGGTGTGCTTGAAACACCAATCATAGAAGTATGCTCAGCCTTATTGAAGCAATAAAGGTATGTTTAATCCTTTTGACGTACATACAGTGTTGACTATTTGACCATCTTTTTTACTTAATGTTCCTTTTTTGAGCACCTGTATTGCTTCATATTTACTGTAAGTGATGTAAATAATATTTTTTAAACATTGACTCGTGGTCATCTTTCCATATTTTGGGGATTTTTAGTCATTTGTTATGACTGGGTGTAAAGTACCCAACATATGAGTTGTATGCTTTACAGTGAAACACACACTTTTGTTTAGATTCTTTTATTATATCAAAATACAAAACATTTCTGAAGCAGAGTAAGGGTTACATGACACTATAGCATCTGAGCATGTTAACTCAATAAGTTTTGGAGCGTGTGAAATAAACGTAAATCTCAGTGTTTCATTTCCAGGGCTACAAGTTTCAAATTACATGCCACGGTATGAAATAATAAGTCAATATGACTGACCCCAGAGTCGCTCCCACAGGCTGAATCACTCTCACTGACATACCTTCCTTAACCAGAGCTGTAATAATGTTCCATTCTTCACCTTTTGCCCTCTTTCCAGTGTGTATTCACTAACTGATAGGGGATGGAGACACTACAGTTGAGAGAAAATGGCCTTTTGGCTGGACCTTGATCCACTGGCTGTGTCAGTGTGTACACTGAGTACAGAATGAATAGATGGAAAAACTGAAATATGCCAAAGGATAATAAAAGACTGTCACAGTCCATCCAGCTCCTCACCATGTTGATTTACTATTATCAAGTAATGTAGTCCAATAACTAGGAATAATAATGGATGTACATGTGCATGTACATTCAGTGTGTTTATATGGAGGCAATGGTCAAAAGTTTGCCTCCTATGGTTTAAAATATACTGACTACTATGTATGGTTTGGTAGAAGTGATAGAAGGTCTAGTGATAGTGATACTTTTTTGACTTGGGATGTGCATAGGAACAGATATGAGTGATCTACCAAATGCAAGACATGCATTGGAGTGTAGATCAATGTATAATGACTTTAGGAGCAGGAACATGTTGGATGGAGTTTACAGCATAAATGCAAATACTGCAGTTACTAGAAGAGTAAACATTCTTATAGGCGGGCAGGAAATATCTGTGAGAATGAATAAATATTTGCTCAGACTAAGTAAAAAACAAGTAATGCAAGTTCTGAAAAAAATGGTTTCGCTAACAAATGAAGCACGAGTGAACAATAAATAAAGCTGATAGCTGATCTTTCAGTCTTTTTTTTCTTTTTAATGTCTTTCTTGTATAATCTGCAGTACAAAGTACATGTTATTATTTTAATCAGGCCTAGATATACAGTATGGGTGTTCATTTTCTTTATGACAAGGGCTAGTTTACAGCATTTTAGTTAGTATCACATCTCATTTTTTGCCTTTTTTACACACTGTTGCTAAAACTGCTGCAATAGAAATAACGGAAAGTTTCAGTTTTGTATCAAATATTCTCAGCTGGGTTTTCACTTTAATCTGTAGATGTAAATGTGATAATTTGCATTGCAGGGGAATTTTATTAGTGATGGAGTGCCTACAATGAGTGCAAACCCTCTTGTCTAGAGTCCCCTCTTGTCTAGACCACAGAACGGATCAAAAATAGCACCAAGTCATTATGTGGTCGATGGTACAGCTGAGTAAATATGCACCACATCAATGTTCTAGAAAAGGTTACTGTGAGTGTAAGAGTATTCACTACAAAAGCAGTTTTGTAACATCTGCTGTAATAATTGCTAATAACCACACTTTCGCTACCACTGCAGCAGGAAAGAAAAAAAACAAACAGGATTTTTTTTTCAAAAACAAGACATCTAACTCGTAATACACTTTCTTGACTTTTATGTTAGTACAAAAGTAAGATTCCCCAATTTTTCTTTTAATATGTAGCTATAAATATCTGTCATTTATACATACAGTACACTGCCAAAATATCTCTACTTGTACAGTCTGCTTACTAGAAGAATACATATTACACATATCTTGCACTGTGCTGCTATACATATTGCATGTGCCCCACACCTCCCATCCATCAGATTTTCAGTAAGTCAGTAATCTGTGCAGACCAGTCACTGACTTTAACAGTATTACAGGACAACAACACATTGCGGCAATGTCTGTGAGAAAGCAAAGAATGAAAGAAAAAATTCTGCTTCTAGGTAGATGGGTGAGTAGCGTGAAAAGAAGAAACATATTCTTCACAGTTCAGACTTTTACAGAAATGAGTTATGATGATATAATATTTTAGTTATGCTTTTTTGACCACTTGGAAAGACAAAAAAAATCCACAAGTCTCATAAAGAATGTCAAGCCTAACATCAGTGTCAAATTTATGCATTATTCTGAAAATAACATTCAACTTAAGTCAACAAAGGAACTCAATTCCAGCAAAACCATTAAGCTTCACACAAGTAAAAACAACAAAAACCAAGCATGTCATGATGACATTGCAGTTGCAAGCACAAAGATACACTTTCAGACATTACATCTGTGTTTGTGTTCTATCCTAAAATGATTCGATAAGTGACTGACTGTTTGTACGTAGCATATCGACATCTCTCAACATATCATACTGCTAAAAGCAAAGCTGTATGTGGAACTCAAACGGATGAAATGCTACATCCCAAAAGCAAATAGGTTCTCCCCCCTCCCTCCCAATAGCAGATAACACCATCCACTTTGGTTTGTAAATTCTTATATTCTCAATAAGTTTAGATCACTAACATAATCATTCACATAGCCTAAATATCTCAAACAGAGGGCCTGCTACGTTTCACTACACAGACCAGAAAATGACTCCTCTATCATTCATCCATCAATATATCCACAGTGTGCAACAATTTATCATGTACAAAAAATATATATTGCAAGATATGTATTCTTTATTTACACCTTGTGACAAAAGTTCTATTGTTTTGTTTGTGTGTGTCTGTGTCTCCATTTTTAGTTTATGTATGCAGGTCTGTGTGTATGTATGTCTGCTGATATCCTGGTCAATTCTGTGTATTTCCTGCAAGAACACAGAGTGCCAGATAAGGACAGAGCATATAGACCCACCCCCTCAACCCACTCCACCCCCCCCAACCCACTCCCCCAACCCACTCCACCCCATTCTCCACATTGTGCTGATACCGAGCCTCCCTCTCTCTCTCGCAAGTGATCTGTAAATGTACACCGAAACATTGAGCAGCATGATTCTTCTTTGAGTCCCTGATGTTCTTTAAGAGGTCAACTTTCAAAGGGAACGTTTGGCCATGCATGCTAATGTTGTGAACAACAAATAAAAAGAAAGCAAATCGACAATTAGCATGATGTCATTTGCTAATCGGTGATTATTCCCTTTCATTCATTGTTAACATTAGCATTAACATATCAGACCAAAGCAGTCCTTTAAGTGGGCAATTTGTCGGTGGATAACATTTGTATTGATTTCAGAAGTAATCAAAGCCTCACACAGGTTTAGTTTTTGGTAAGATGTAATGTGTGATACAGAACTTATTTAGGTGAACAGGGAGTAACAAAACTTTTGACATTATGAGAACTAGCTGTCTTTACTCGAACAGCCAAATAAGACATGTATGAGTTCAAATTTAGTCACATTTTGCCTTTTGTTGCACACAAAGTAAATTAGACCAAAGCAGACAAACAGAGCAAAATGTGGATCCAAATATCTCATCACTACAACAAACAAACAAACAAAAATACAAAAACAATCACCAGAAACAAAGCTTTCGGTAATCTGCATTTGAAAATATCAAATATATAGTATTTGATAGTTTGTGTGTGTAATTTCATGTTATATTAATGTGGGCAATGACTAACCTTAGGCAATGTTGGCAGTTTTTTTCTCATAATATCTAACCATTTCAATCATCGCTATATGTGATATAAAAAACAACAAACAAACAAACAAAACAGAATCTACTTCATTCAGGCAAACCAATAGCAAGCAGCTCTCTTAACACATACTGACACACATCTTCTCTGGTTATAACATTCAACCAAACTGCAAAATCATGCATAAACATCTACCTGCTACTCATTATGTACATCTGTTATGTGTTTTAATGTCAAGACCTTGACAACTGTCAATAAAGCTTCAGTCAATAATAAAAATAATAATAATAATAATAATAATAATAATAATAATAATAATAATAATAATAACTGTTAAACATTTCAGGCCCCTGCTCTGTTAATGTACATTTACATGTCTATGTTTGATACATTGACAATAACATAATGAAACCAGTGTATTCAATCACTTTTCTTATTATGTCATTCATTTAGCCTATGTATGTCCTTCTAGAGAGGAACAAACTATTAAAAACAATGCCCAAATGTAGATCTAATCTAGACAAATCACAGATCTATATGAAGTCCTCTGAGATTAAACAATCAACTGACACCTAAAAAGGTGATGTCTAAGCTACATTCTCACATACTTGACATCTGATGAAATATATGATTGGGATGAAAAAATATACATATGAACAAAGAAAAAGATTAATGCTTAATCCAAACTCAAATGGTTTACTAAGATGGTTGTTTTATTCTAAATTATGCAAACTCAAAAGATAGCTTGACTCTGAAAACGTTTGTCTTTAAATAAACCATCAAAAAGGCAATTTAATATTTGTTCTTTGTATCAAGATAAATAAAAAAAATGGCATGTAAAAGAAATAAAATGTTCTATTCAGCTTAATTAAGGTCAGTGCCACTCTAGAACAGCTACAGTGCTACTGAATGACACTCAGTGAGGAGTTAATCACAGAAAAGCCTTTCTTTTATTGCAAGTTCTATTCTACACTGGTAGAGAGCCAATCTTTAGTAGGTTTCTAAGAGTCTTCAAACACTTCTTGCATGACTGTTGTCCTGCCACAGACTCATTATTCAAGAGACAGTGCTACAGAGAATATTGTTCAATTTGTAATAGGGCTGAAATTAAGTTGGGAAAAATTATTTTTCAGTTCAGTGCGAAAAATGCACCAGATGACTAAAAGCAAAATAATCTACCCGAGTTCAATAGGAGACTGATGCATTTTTAAAACACAGGGTCAGCTGAAATGTTCTATTTCTTTCTTTCTTTTTCTTCCTTTCTTTCTTTTCTTTCTTTCTTTCTTTCTTTCTTTCTTGTGATTCTGAAGCTTAAAAATGCTTTCATGCATTGTAACCCTCATGAAAACATAATATACAAACACATTGTTAGAAACTGAATCCAAAATATGGGAATATGCTTTATGAATATATTTGCGTGCATATATTGTCCAATTTATTCAAAATTACTAAAATTTTATCATACATTGTGCAATATATGCTATTATATACAGTCATTTGACATAGTACAGTACATTCCTAGTATTTTGGATATTACTCTTTTGAAAAAGAAACAATATTTTTTTAGGTAATTAAATAGTTCTATATCTTTTACAAAGCACCATAGTTGACAAGAAATTGTCCAGATAAATGTATTGTAAATACTTGATGAGCACACCTTTAAACTGAACTATATGATCTATACTGAATGCCTATCTAAACTTGTGTTGCCACTTGCCTCGGAGTGGCATTCCTAGCTTTGAGTAATTGCCATCTAATTAGACACATTGCTTGAATTATAAATAGAACAGCAATTACAGTACAGATGTAAGAACAAATCCTGAAAACAGTTGACAACATAAAAAGTAGCAAAACTGTGTGCCAAATGAAAAATGTTTAGCTTAGTAAAGTATATCTAGAAGCTTCAAAGAGAATCTAGAAGTGGAACTAATTGACAATCAACCCCCTGACCAAGGCAAAGGGATTCTCCTTTATTGTCATAATGCCTACAGATGGACACTTCTAATGTGCTGGTCTCAAATAAGCAGAGAATGCATCAAAGGATGTCCTGTATTTAACAAAGTGCAATCACAACAAAAAATGGAACTGCATCTGCAGGCAGTTTCAAGCAGGCGGAAACCCTACTCAAACTCAGTCTGAAGTACAAGCCAGCTTCTTAACATCCAACATGTTCTCAATGTAGATGAAAACGTAAATGCAAGTTGGTGATCACATTCAGCACCAGATGTAAGTCAAGTATGAACACAGAAATCCACAAAAGAACACACATATGATGTCATCAAGATGCCACAGCAGACATCAGAAGGTTGAGCCACAAAAGGTACATCAGACGATGTCAAAATCCTAAACATCAAATACTGTGGTGTTAATGTGACAAGCAGTGGCCACGTCTGCTGGAAGATCAACTCAGTTGAACTTAAGCAACATCAAGTGATTACAGTCTGAAGACTCCAGAAGTTGGATAGCACCTGAAGCAGGCTGTTGAAAATGCCTGTATTGGCCATTGGTAGGGGCTTGATCATCAACTGACTTGCAAACCCAAACCCAAATCTTTTTAATCTTAATCTCCACCCTAACTTAATTTTGGAGTTGTGTTAAGGTGGCCGAAGTAGCAGCAAACCATTCAGCCAAGCTATGCCCTTGTGAGCTTCCCAGGGCTTTGCGGGGCCAAAAGTAATCTGAAAACATGCTCACAAGTGGAACACCTCCTCTGACCACCACCAGCAACATGCCCCTTCATACACATTGGCCACTAAAGTGAATGTACATGAGCCCAGATATGTCTGTCCTGACAGTGAGAATACATATTAACCGGTAGAAAAGAAGCACCCTTGGATGATAGATACACAATAAAAAACTTTGGCCACATGGGAAAGCCTTGTCATCTCGCAGGCATTTCCCCTAAGGTCTTTCCAGAGGAGACAGACCGGCGCTGGGGTGCTGCTTCCACTCGCAGCCAAATTAAACCATAAAAACAAAAGGCTACAAAAATGGCCCACGAAGGCAGTTGGTTTACGTTTGATTCAAAGAAAAACAAAAATGAGGAAAAGAAAATGAAGGAAAGCATTCAGGAGCCCTATTAAGGCCTAAATATGCCTGGATAGAAGGGGAGTACGTTCAGATGGAAAAGAAATACTACAGTATAATATGGCACAAAATCCTATCCTCCTCACAGTACAGTACACGTAATAGGTTTATTGATTAAGAAAGCTGTAGTATTTTTGGCATTACTATTGTATGGTTGGAATAGGAGTTCAGAAAACCAGTCGAGGTGACGTTAGCATCAACCGAAAACATTACATCACAGTGATTACCAAGATTTTGCTCCAGTGCAAAAAGACATACAGACAGAATAATGCACATTCATTGCCATAGCTTCTGGATTCAGTGGAAATGAATCAATGTGCATCTCTGGGTAAACGGTTTGTTCCCTTTGCAGTATTATTTCTTCAGTGACAGCAATACACACCCTCCCCTTTTTCTTCCCTCATTCCCATCTCTCCACTTCAGCGAAAAAAAAGGCATGGAATCGTTGTGCTTTGAAAAAGTGAGGCCCTCCATCAAAATGAAAATACTGATCATTCCATGTGTCTGGAGGAGAAAACGAAGGGTCCTATGCTGTACATGAATGGCAAAGACCAACAGCACTGCACACACACAATGCTTATTATGCACTTATAGCACATAATACCATCATGGGCATAACAGTCATGATGCCTTAAAAAACCGGAAACATATTCTTTCTCTCTCAATGTAAATACACCACACAACAAGCCACAGTTCTCAGAGATGTAGAAATGTCTGTAAATGTCTGGAGGTTACTGAATGTTTGTCTGTACAGCAGTGTTGAGCTGATGAGTCTCGTGTGACTCTGAGGTATATTTGGTCTACTTTTGAGAGAGACAGAGTGAGACTACTGGCAGAATGGAACAGGTGTAGGAATGTGAGGAGTCGTGAAAGCTGTAAACTATATGCATGAGCCGAAACGCTGACCTGCCTCTGCTGGAAGGAGGGGGGAAATCCAATACTGAAGGAATTAGAAAGAACTGCTTAGAAAGGCCAATTCTTTATTTGAGGTAAACTTGCACTGGAGCAAAACCTTGGAACACTATTAACCAGCAACATCTTGTGAGGAAAAGAAGTGGAAAATAAAAGAGGAGGTGTGGAGGTGTAGACGTGGAGTGTGGCTGGCTGAGCCGAGGTGCCCGGGATAACTCAGTGCAGGATCAGTGGGCTTTGGGAAGAGTGTGGCCTGTTCTGTGGGCCCTCACAGGAGAGTGGCGTGGTCCGGGTCCGCTGTGTCCATGCTGGCCAAAATGGCCTTCTGGTCCTCTCGTGGCGGGCGGCGGTACAGCAGAGCAGAGAAGCGGGTGTACGGGTCCTGTCTGGTCAACTTCCTCTTCTTCTTGCGGAGGTAGAGAGCTTCTTCTGGCAGGAGGACCTGAGAGGTGTGGGGCTGCTGGGTCTGAGAGGGTGGCACACCTGCATCCAATGAAGGGATAGGAATCACTTACATTATAAATGTGGACAGACCACAAATGTGGACCAAAGTTGGAAGAAAGGAACAGAAATTGAAGACGAAGGAATGAGGCAGGAGATTAGAATGAGTGACTTATTAACTATGAATTACTGTAGCTATTTGTTTAGTCATAACTTCACGGCTCAGTGAGGATTAAATGTAAGAGAAATCCAATAGAAAATACTCCCTGCGAGATCATTAAAATCTAGGCTAATCTATGAATGTCTAGCAGTATGAGCAAGCACTGTGCTAAGCTTGATTTTAAGCTCTGTATATGTGTGCACAGAAAGTATTCACAGCAATTCATGTTTTGCACATTTTGTTATTTTACAGCCTTATTACTAATTGATTCAATGTATTTTCAATGTAAATTCTACACACAATACCCACAATGACTTTGATTAATACTTTGTTGAAGAACCTTTGGCAGCATTTACAGCCCCAAGTCTTTTTGAGTATGATGCTACAAGCTGATGCTGACACACCTGTGTTTGGGAAGTTTCTCCCATTCTTGTTTGCACAACCTTTCAAGCTCTATCAATTGGATAGGGAGTGTCAGTGCACAGCCATTTTTAGATATCTCCAGAGGGCTCTGGCTGGGCCACCCAAGGACATTCACAGAATTGTCCTGAAGCTCCTTTGTTATCTTGGATGTGTGCTTAGGGTTGTTGTCCTGTTGGAAGATAAACCTTCTTCCTAGTCTGAGGTCCAGAGCACTCTGGAGCAGGTTATCACCAATGAGGTCTCTATACATTGCTGCAACACCATATATCACTATATGAATGGTATTGGCTAGATGATGAGCATTGCCTGGTTCAAATATTGTTTCTCATGGTCTGACAGTCCTTTAGGTGCCTTTTGGCAAAATCCAGACTGGAGTCATGTGTCTTTTAATGAGTAATGGCTTATGTCTGGCCATTCTACCATACATGCTTGATTGGTGGAGTGCTGCAGAAATGGTTGTCCTTCTGTAAGGTTCACCTCTCTCCAAAGAGCAACACTGGAACTCTGTCAGAGTGACTATTGGTCACATCCCTGACTAAGGCCTTTCTACCACACTCAGTTTGGTCGGGTGGCCAGGTCTATGAAGAGTCCTGGTGGTTCCAAACTTCTTCCATTTATGTATGATGGAGGCAACTGTGCGCATTGGGACATTCAATGCAGCAAAAAACATTCTGTACCCTTCCCCAGATCTGTGTCTCAATACAAGTCTGTCTCAGATGTCTACAGACAATTTGTTAGACTTGACATGCACTGTCTACTATGGGACCTAAAAATAAGTTTGTCAGTTTTGTTTCATGGCAAAGGCTGTAAATACTTGTTATATTTTAGTTTTTTATTTTTAATAAATTTGCAGAAATGTAAACAAACTTTTCTCACTTTGTCACCATGGGGTATTGTGTGTAGAATGTTGATGAAAAAAACAATGGTGAATACTTTCCGGGTGCACTGTAACTATCATTGTGTTATGCAAGCATCACTGTTCATCTACTCTTAGGAATAAGTTTGTGTGTGTGGTGCATTAGGGGGCTGAAACACCCCTAGCTGCCACTTGATCAACTGCATGTGGAGGCTCCCTCAACTGTGAAGTAGTTTATCATCAGTGGTTGTCAAGTTCTTCTCCTAACATCACTGCCCCCCACTGTTTATGCTGGGACTGCATCTTGTGCTCATTTCTGATTTCAAGGCTATGTTTGAAAAAGCCGACTTACATACTGCTTGATTCTGACTGCGTCTTAAAATAACACAGTGTATGCAGTAAGAATATTAATACAGTCAGTTTAATTAGATGAACAATACTGCCTTCACCATTCCATATTCACTTACAATACTTTGGATTAAACTTGAATAAAGAAAAATAACATTTCTGAAAAATCAACACTCATTGCTGACACAAATATGCAAATGCACACAGCCTGTCAAGGCTCTGTAGAGAAGTATTGCCAATATAATAGGATTCTATGTAGCAGATACACATTAGCCTTTTGGCACTATGCCCAATGCCAGGTGTGTGCTAGAGGGTTATACAGCTCCCCAGTGGAGCAGTGGAACTGTTTTGTTGGAATGATTGCACTCCATCCAGTAATTGTGGGATGAGTTGGGGAGTTGGAGATTAACTGGGGTGGTGATCATCCATCATCTTGACATCACTTATGCTCTTTTTGGTAAATGCAATCAAATCCTCAAAACAATGCTTCAACATACACTAGAAAGCCTTCCATGGACAGTAGAGACAGTTACTCCAATGAAAGTTACTCTTTTATTACCCTTGATTTCAGAAGAATCAATCAATGAGCAGGTGTCCCAAACACTTTGCACGTTCTGTATCTATTCTCACTACTGCAGACACTGATTCTGTATAAACATTGTTACTGTTCAGATACTGTGTTGTAGTGCAACACCGATTAACAGACTTCTTATTCTCCATGATGCATATTGTCCCATTTTGCCCTGCAATATCACAATGTTTGATCCATTATTACCCTAATGCACAGTACGTAACCAACATGACATATACCTCTGGGTCATGTGCTCCACTCACATGACAGACAGCTGCTCAGTCTGTATGTTTTCAGTGCAGCTCTGTGTCCAGACTGTGGGGATTAATACTGTGAAATGTAAGAGCATCAGTAAAATTCTACACTGCTCTGGTCATGTGTGTCCCAGACTGTGAAAGGTGATCCACAAAGATCACAGATTATCTGTAGCACCACTACTAACAATGGTTGCCAAATCACGATAGTGTTCATCTACACTTATGCATATGATTTTTGCGTTTTGAGGATTAGCGGAAAAACCTTCTTAACTTTCAATGGAAGTCAACGTACAGTAGTTTTACTCCAGGTTATTATGGAGGCATGTCTAATGATCATCCCTAATTTTGCCTGCAACAGCAGAATTCACATTATTTCAAAGATGAAAACAAAAATGTAAAATCAGCAAAAATGGAGAAACATGTTATTTGCATGACAGCGGGGAATTCTAGTGAGGTCCAGTATACAGTACACAGTGTGCTATTTTGAACACAGCCCGGGGCACATAGTAAACACAGCAACACAGTAAATGCAGGGCAGAGTTGCACACACAAACATGTACACACTTGTAGGTAAGTCCCATATACTTTAATCCTAAAAAATGTTCCATTAAGTGCCTGAAAGTCAATGAGATTATCTAGAGATTAGCAATTATTAGGAGTAGTGGTCCAGAACTGAAGTTAGGTTGTAAGAGAGCAATCACAGAAAGTTGCCAGAAAAACGTTCAGTAACTCAACTCTAACTACTCACACCTCACTGTTGTGCTGTTGTTGCTTGGACACATTTAGGTGATGAATATAGACTATGTGTCTGAGGCCTGCAAAACAGGACATTCTTGTTAAATATATGGAGAAACATACAGTTCCAAAATGAGGGATCTGTAAAGAGAGCACCTTCCTGAGTGGATAATGACTGCAGTATGTGACTATGTTGACTTTTCACTATTAAACAAGTCTAATAATGTAAGGATATAGTGAACACTTAAAATTTACAAAGAGCAAATCCTCACCTATTTTCCTTCTGCTCTTGGAGTTGTTATTGTTGACAGCAACCTTCTTACTTTTTTTGACTCGTTGGTATCTCAATGCTTCTATCCTCTCAGACCCTGCAGGGCCACTCGATGTACCTCGACGTTTTCTGTACAGAGGACAAACAGAGGCAGAGCTATCACACAGAGGCAGAGCTGTCCAGTGGCCTACTATTGATGAAATACTGGCCACATATGGCTTGGCCCAATCCTTCTCAAGTTACTGCTGTCAGTGCCAAGCTATAGGCGCACCAGATTACCTGTAAACCAGTCCAAGACATCCACACTGTCAGAACTGGGCAGGTTGTTCAGCATGACAATTATGGAGCAAAAGGTGATTTGAGTGGAAAGAGAGGTATACTCAGGGCTCAAGTGTTCAGTTGCTGTTGGTGAGCTACAGTACGTGTCTTTCTGCACACTCAGAAAAAATAAGTAATTGAAATGTTGTAAATTTTGAAAACTGAGATTGATATTACTGTGGAACATTTAGAATTGTACAATATTAAAATTTCAGAGGCATACCTTTGTATAGCTATGTAATAAAGTATCTGTTTACAAGAAATTTTTGAAAATTTAAAGTCGTGAAACTCAGAATTGACCATTCCAGACTTCTTACTGTAGCAATCAAATTGTACTTTTGTGACAATAAAAATATAAGCTTTGTCAAACATTTAGGTTGTATTCACAGTCTTCCCATCCAAATACAATATGGAGGCACTAAAAATGGCAGCCCACATACTCTGCCACACACACACGCTCACACACACACACACGGCTCTGATGAGGCACGGTAAAACAAGGAATAGAGCATTATAGAGGGGCCGTCCTTCTGCTGGGGCTGCCAAGAGAAATTAAAAGCCATTAGTAGAGGGGGTAAATCACAGCTGAGCAACAAAGCATCATCAAAAATGTGTTCATAGACATGAATACTGTCTACAATGGGCTTCACCATGCTGACAGGGGGAGAGATGGCGGGAGGGGAAAATGGCTACTTGGGAACAGTCACATAATGAAAAATAAAACAAAGCACTCGGACAACAAATGTAACAAGAATTTAATCAGATATTTCTTCGTTTGTCAACTGAAGAGCAATATTTAGCGATGGCATGCATGGAAATTTTGCACATGGAACAGAACTTTAAAGGGGAATACTCTGAAAAGCACTTCACTGGGCAAAAGAACATAAAAGGGATTGCTGTTTGGTGCCCAGAGCCAGTAGTATTTTCCCCATTACAAAGGTAAGTGCATGAGCTGAATGTTCTGCAGTCCAAACAGTTTTGTACAAAACGTACTTTTGGATTTATGACAATGTACATGTGAACGTGAATTGTGAACATAGTGAAGGTTTAAAGAAAATTTTCCTTAATGTGTTTGTTCATAGTGTAAAGTGACTCCTGGACAAAGCACTTACCCAAAATAAATTACAATATGCAACTCAGTCTCATGCTTGAAAAGTCCAGAAGGTAAAACTGCCTATCATCTACTTTGATGCTGAGCAATAATTCACAGTAATTGTACTGTGAATGGTGCTTATAGTGTAATTAACGATGCAAATAGATTACAGGGAAACACAGAGGCTCTACCCTGTTCATTTTAATTACAGTGTTCTTTCAAGACGCTCATTTACGTTTTACCCAATATTCCTACAAATCCCAAACGTGCTTCATATAAGCTGAGCAGTTCAAAGCATGAGGTTGTGTTGACCACATGATATATGCCAGATTTCCTAATCGATAACTAGAAAATTCACATATGCATACCAAGAAGAGAATGCATATAGGATTCAAGACTGCAGAACGTAAATGTGTGGCTACCTATAAAATAAAAGGAGAACAAAATTGCAGGTTGGTGTAAGAAACTAAAGAAATCAAGATCCACAGACTCGTATTCCCCTTTAAAGAACAAGGTGAATAAAAGCCCCACCTGCTGCCCCCCCCCTTTCAGACATGGATCCAACCCTTACCTATTGCGGTGTAGAGGACCTGGTCACAACAACGCTGCCCAGATAGCTGAGATCAATCAAAAACAAAGCAGGTAAGACTCCAGGAGTCATCAAGAATGACCAACTGCCCCTAATTGAGATGATGACGACATTGCAACAGATGAGAGCAGACAGTCCCTGCAACGCGATTCGCCCAACAAGCCTCCCCCTGGCAGTCAGAGCTGGGGTGACCTGGGTGATGGGGGTGGGAGAAAGGGGGGGTGTGGGAGAGGCAATCATGCGGTCAGATTATTAAGGAACAGGAGAGGAGCCCTGTGCCTGCTGTGCTGGACACGTCTAAATCAACCTCCATTTCATACATACTGTAAATCATCCTAAAAAGCCTGGAGTTAGTCAAAACAGGGCTTCATTTTGAGTTCATTTTGAATGGTCAATTGGGATGCACATGTGGGGTTCCTCCTGTTGGGTGAAAGGCAGGGTAAAGCATGACACAGAATGGAAAGGTCCAGTGGTGGTGTCCCTCTGATTCCAGGCTTTTAAGGGGCTTCGTTACTGCATTTTAAATGGACTTAAAATGGCACTTCTCCAGAGACTTAGCCCCAAAAGGTCTGTCACCATTTCTGTGAAGCAAATAATCCATCCTGTCTTGAACCTATATATACATATATATCGTGTTTGTTGTATTTTTTTAATCTAAGACAAGTGTCTTTAAGTGCTTCACAGACCTTATGAATGAAATTTGATGTTTGACATGAAAAGCAGCATTAGTGAGACTGAGAGCTACATTGCTGTAAAGCACAAATCATCTATGTAGAAAATGATTTTTGAATGGTTTGAAAAATGTAAGGCATCTAGGGCAGTTTAGCATAGAGCACAATAATTTTCAATGCACACATTTTCTTTAGCATACATTGCTAAATCGACTATACCTTAATGGGAACTTGTAAAAGTGTTATTTTTAATTTTATATATAAAATTGTTAAAAGCTACTGCACTATGATCTCAAGAAAGTCACGCGTTACACTGAGGGCAAATGGTACTTTAACCATTTGACTGATTTCCTGTAAGTCCATTGCACCTACCCTGAAGCTGATAACTGGGGCGGAGAGGGTTCTGATGGAAGGATCTCCTCCTCAGTCCTCCTCTGGGTTGGCATCTGCCCAAAAAGGTTGCTGCTTTCCATAGGGGGTGACGGGGACTGGGACGGATAGCTTGTTGCTGAGGAAGCAAAGGCCATGTGGGAGCGGTAACTAGGACTTGCCCTTCGGCTGCCCTGGCCTTGAGCAGGAGAGGAAGAGGGTGAGGACCTTCTTGAGAAGGTGACAGATGAGGGGGGTTGCAGGGTAATTTCAGACATCTCAGGAGGGATGGGTGGGTGGACAACACTAGGACGGGGCCTGGGACGCACTACAATCTCTGGCGAGCCCTCATGAGAACTAATGGGGCTTTGAGTAAGAGGTGAGAGACGGGAGGGCTGGAGAACTACCATACTGGGTTCCATCCTGCGGTGCTGTCTAGGGCTGAGCCTGGGAGTCAGCTCATACCAGCGCGTATCCAGTGTTCCGAATGAGCTAGGACCAACCATGTGAGACGCTGGGTCAGGGTAAGGCAATACCGGTACACCCAAACCGTGGCTTGTGTGTCTTAGCTGCCCTAGACTCTGTGCCTCTTGCATAGGTAAACGCTTGGCTGGAAGGCCCTGAGGCTTGGCTTTGCTGGGAGATTTGCCGGGCCGACTTTTTGGGGCCTCCAGCTGCAGGATACCAGGATAGGGAGGTATGTGAATGGAAGCAGGTGGGAGAGCACTAGGAGGGAGAATGAGCGGAGGAGGAAGAGGAGGTTCCCGGTGAAATTGCAAAGGGTGATGGGGTGGGAATATGAAGTGAGGGCCTTCTATAGTGGCAAAGGGAAAATCAGGCCGTTGCCAGATGTCCGGGGAACGGGAAGAAGTGTGTGTCAGGGGAAGGGCGCAGCCAGAGACTGCATAGTGTTGAATATCTCCCTCACCAATTTCTTCCGGTATCGTGGGATGACCAAAAGGTCCTTCAAGATGGTAAGGGGGAGAAGACATGACCGAGCTAAGCGGGCTGGTGTCTGGCATGTAGAAAGGAGGAGGAGGCTCAGGTTCTACAGGACTGCCCAAATATCCATAGAACTGGCCATGGGAAAAGGCTCGAAAATGAGGAGCACCACGAATCTGCCCTGTGGCCTGAAGCCGGCTGCTCTCCATGATGGTCATACCTTCCAAGGGTCTCTGGAAGCGAGGGCTATAGGCTGGAGGCTGCATGTAAGACTCCTGGCTGGAAGAGATAGGAGAGATTTGATGGGGTCTGAGAGTGGCCATTATTGGAGGCATGGGTCCTGGATCATCATTCTCTTCATCGGACTGTCGAAATTCAGGATAGAGATCGGACTCTTCCACAAAAGGGAAGCCCTCAATGCGCCTTGGCTTAATAGGGGTGTCTGAGTCAGTGGGATCCATAACAAAGCGACCATCTGGGCCACGGCTTATCAACTCAATAGGTGTAGTAGCCTCAGCTTCATGCTTAGAGACACTGTATTTCTTGCTAATTATTGCTCTTTTGGTCTTCTTGTATAAGGACAGCTCTTTCTCCTTGGCAGGACTTTGAGGAAACTTCTTAGCTCGTGAGCCATCCTCAGAGGACTCAGATGGTGGTCCCATAGACCGGACACTTTCTGGACTCATCTTTCCTGATGATGACCTGAAGAAGACAAGGAAAGAGTTTGTAATAGCACTTTAGTAAGAATTATTGTCATGGTTATCACCAACATCTACAGAAGTATTTCAGCTTGTTAATACTGTGACATTCTGTGCTTTTCTCAGATGGAGTGTCCACTCAATTCCTTAAAAAGGAAATAAATCACGTTAGCTGGAGCCAATCAATGATACAGGCAATCTGTCACTGGTGTATAAAATGCAGCTTCTCATATAAGCATGTCATAATGTCATATTTCAGCCACAAACCATATATGCCACACAACTCTCAGGCATTCGCCTATCCTCAACCCTTTTCCTTGAGCTGGGAAATTATTTTTTTATTCAGAAAAAAATCTTCATGGTAGGGATGGGGTACAGGGAAGACGAATCCAATAGTGTCTACAGACTTCTCTGCCTGAACATGTCTCATAATTCTGAGAATTAACACCTAAGTTGGACCACGTGTGTCTGAGCAGGGAAATCACAAATCTGTTCTGAAACCCAGTCCTCCAGGACTGTAGGTCCCCATCATTGGTTTATGGAGTCACCTTGTACATAGGGTAGGTTGGAAGATTTAATGTGAATGAACATGACAAATTGTAATTTGCATGAATGGTTTTATTTAATGGTCTTATGCTGAAAATACAGTTGAACACACTATTGACTTATTTTATTATTCTATTGATTGTAGTACACTGTCCGTTCTTTCAATCAGTTCATAGAGGTATATATATATATATTATTGTTATATACAGCACTGTTTCACAACCCAGATCTTAGAGGCACCCCTGCCCCAACATTTTTTAGTGCGGCTCACTTGAACTCTGTTTTGTTTTCAGCCTGGGTGTGTTTCATTTGAGCAGGTTTGAGTACAGTAAGCACACTTGAATCGACCAAAACCACCACAGTGAGACCATTTAATGGAGTTGGTCTTGGTACACTCTTGTTTGTGGTAAGAAAGTGATTTGATCTCGATCTAACCCAACAATCAGGTGTAATAGTGAAGTTTGAGATATATGGCTCTGCAGGAGCCAGTTTACACTGGTATATGTGCCAGATAATCATTATAGCTATGAACGAAAGCCATCCATGTTAAACTGCACATGAGTCCGAAACACATCACCTTCTTCATATGTTTACTTTCTTGCTCTCATCCCAGACAGGTCTGATCAATAAGCAGGGAGGTGGTTTGTTGTGACTCCATGTATGAAAGCAATCCAGGGGTGCCTCGATGACCAGGGTGGAGGAACACTGCTCTAAAGAACCATCCAGTGAAAACATCTATAGCAAACCAAAGTGGCTCTTCTATGCTAATGGAGAAACTGGCCAACTCCACTGGCACTTATTTTAAACTGTGTAGGTCCACAGAAATGTAATTACCATTAAATCTTGCATGAAAACCTCTCCTTTCTGGATATGTCTTGTCATATCTCTTTTCTGAGAAATGCTGAGGGCATGTGCTCTTCCTTTTTATAAATCCTGTGTGCCCTTTATCCTTTATTCATCCAATATGTAATATTATGGATAGCATTATCAAACAACAAACAATCATTATTGCTGGCATCAATTTTTAAGAAGAAAGAAATCAGAATCTGGGCTAGAAGAGCATTTATTACACCAAAAGAGACACAGCAAGCACAATCCAGAAAACAAGAGAGAAAATCTGAAGATTCTGAGAACCATTACTATTTTGTTTGTGGTAGTAACACATCTTCACTGAAGCTGCACTTTCTGCTGAATCACTACAGCTCGCACATGTGCTTTTAATGGCTGCAGTGACGAAACTTGGTTTCCATGGCAACTGCCTACTGATGACCAACTCTGGAGGCAGTGACGTCATCCCTGCTTCAAGAGGTAATATAATGCACCAAAGAGAAGAATTCCGATTTGCCGAAACATTGCGATACGGTTATACAGAAAATAGAATCAAGACACATATCTATTACAACAGACTAATACCTCAAAGCATTTACAGCCACTAGTCTTTGAATGTGAGCCAATAGGCTTAAGCTTTCACACGGATTAAAACATGTCTAATGCACAGACACAATGTTTACATCAAAATACTCTTCTTGTAGCTGGTATAATATTTGATTGTCACAAGCTTATGGCTTCTGGATAGAGGCATCCACAGAAACCAGCTGCACTAACCAAGTTACTGACACAGGAAAACACAGCAGCACATTGAGTATACATCTCAGATATCTCACTATTTCAGTGATATGCCTTACACAGACACTCTTTTTCGTCTTTAATTAAAGTCCCAAAATATTTAAATCAGCATTCATCATCATAAATCAGTCATATTTTGCCTTTTAACCAACTATGGCTCCCTTCTCTTATACCATCTTAATCAGGAAAATATATGACCTATATATTACATTACCAATCAATGAAAAATTAGATCATTCTATGGTGACCCATTTAAATCGGCCCTATCGCCAGAACTGACATATTCCTGTCATTTTTCAGTTCATATGATATTAAAGGTTTAACACTGCAGACGCACTTGCAAATATACAGTAAAATCATTTGGCACTAAAAACAACTGTTGACCAAGCTCCATCCTTCCCTTACACTGCGTACTGCAAACAAGAGTGATATGGAACAAATGACATCTACTCTACATCAGCAAAATACACATTGAATTGAGAAAGAAGGCAGTAAGAGGCTTGACGCAGGAATGCATGTCACTGTGTGGTCACGCTCGGGTATGCAGTGGTGTGCTGGTCACAAAGAGACGGTACAGAGGGCGCTTAGCAGCAAACTCTGAAAATCTGAAATGAAACCGTGGGATTAAGATTAAAAAGACTTTGAGTTTCAATGTATCCACCCACACTACAAGTACAATAAAATACTATGAATTAAACATACAGTGCTCATAAATGAGTACACCCCGTTTGAAAAGTAAGATTTTAATCGACATCTCATTGAACTCAAGAACAATTTCAAATCCCAGGTCATGCTGCTGACCATCAGCAATCAGAGTCTGAAAATACAAAACACAAAAATGTCCTCTCTGGGAGGGTAGATGGTGCTCTCTCCCCACATCACACCCAGTGGTGGCTGGCTTTACATGTACTGGAGGAGGCCTGTGCCTGTCTTCACCCTCCTAGTGTCAGTAATATGGCACTTCAAAATTGAATGTTAAATGTTAGAAAACGTTAATTCTGAAAGGAAACTAAAGATTTTATAACAAATCTGATGGGGTGTACTCATTCATGCAGAACACTGAAGAATTCAGGAACCTGCTAGAGCATCCTAAAACAATGCTTAATTAAAAGTACTGTTACTTTATACTGTCTCAGTAGAAGTAAGTATCTATTGGTATAAAATAAAGAGAATTCGACCCCGTTTACACTTAGTCACATAATTTGACTGGTATCTGGACTGCATCCTGATAAGATCTTAATCACATGCATTTACATTTGGTAGCCAGTCTCTGGATAGTCAGACTTAAATTCAATTGACGCTCAGCCTCCTTGTGTATTGTGCAAAAGAAGGTTGCTGCCTTAAAATTTGCAATTTTACTTGCCATTGTGCATTTCTTCAAAGCTGGTGGACAGCAATAGCTTTGGCAGTCCATGCTAGAGGGAAAATATCACTGGGTGGTCCAAACAATTTCAGCTACTTGGGAGTAACACCTAGTTCCCCTCGGTTCCTTAGCCAATTGATTTGGGTAAATTGGGAATTCCTTGCTATTTCCTCAAAATGACTGGCTTTGGGAGATGAATTGAACGAGAACCCAAACTGGCTGACAGTAAACTGAATGGCAACTAGTTATCTAGTTCTCTACCTCTGGCCTGCAGGCTACACATCGGTTATGCACAAAAATGCTATAAACAAATCACAGAAATATACAAATTTTGGAAGATCACACTAGGATTCCAAACCTGAGATAACCTAGCATATGTAATTGCACTGCTCCAGACAATTGGGCTTTACTAAACACCTACCCTTACAGTGTCTCAACACATGCACAAGCACAAGCTTTTAGGCAGAAACATGTTACCTTTGCTCTACCAAGAAATCTGCCATTAAAAAAAAAAATCATTCTGTCCAGCTTGTGTAGGGACAGTCACTCTGTAGAAACAAAGTTGCTACAATGTTGGAAGACACAGAGAAGCAGTAGGCCAGGCCACTGAGTCTAGTTTTAGAGATCAGTGAGTGGTGTGCTGAATGTGCCCCAGACAGGCTCAGCTAGACAGAGCAGGAAGGCCCCACAGAGCAATAATAACTCACCTTTATCCCGGACGTGGGCATTTCAGGTCCAGCAAGTCAAAATCCGCTCCAGGTTTGTTTCGACTGTCTGGGCTGCTCTGCTGTGGCTGATTTTGACTTTCTGGACCGGAGATGCCCTCCTCGGCTTTATCCTCTCAGTGTCACTTCCTAACTGAGCCAACACTCGACATTCCAAGTTCATTTAGAATCAGCCTGAATAAACAAACCCTTGTGCTTACACTTTGTCAGGTATATCTACAAGCACCATACTGATGTGTAATAATTGTACAATACAGATTTTACTGTACTGCTCACCAGTAGCTGCACAATTTTTCAGCCACTCTGTATACCAGTGGTTGCCAATTATGGTCCTGGAGGTCCCCCTGCCTTGCACATTTTAGTAGTTTCCTACTCAAACACACCTTCAACTTAGGAAGAGGTTGGGAAGTAGCTGATCAGCAACAGCTGTGTTAGGAACAGAATCAACAGGGTTGGGAATCACTGCTCTTATCCATCCATCTGTAGAAAATAACCAACATAGGTCAGACTCTGGGTGATCTGACTTGCTGGCAGATTCACAGTGGTCTTTTTTTTTGACCCCTGATGGTTGGATATTTTTACCTTGAAGTTCATTCTTAAGCAACATCTCTGGTAGATGTGTGTGAAACCCTGGTGATAAACATTAATATACTATCAGCCACTACCATGTTGTCACTGCTGTGGTGAGGATGGTCCACCACCCACATAACATCTGGTCAGAATGGTCCTATAGCAGTCCCTTTCCAATGATGGATAGGACAGAATGTGGCTGATTAAACTGTCCAGCAACTGATAGGCCATAATCACTGATTGTAGATTGGCCCCAAAAAATGGCCAATGTAAATATGTGTAAATAATAAAGAGTCAACTCAGTACATGACATGTGATAGAAATGGGAGTGTATTAAAAAATCCACAGTAACTACTCTTGTTTCACTATTATTCCTGTTCCTTGTTTCATTAAATAAGGATGCAGAATCTGTCACAGCCTTTCCCTGTAAATAAATCATTATGTTGAGCCTGTATGGGGATTCCAAAATGAATAAACCAAGTGAAGCAGCATTGCCCTCTACTGGACATATAATACAGCTGCAGCAGTAAAGGTCAGCAGGCTGTTTAGAGCTTAAGTGTGCGTGCATGAGACAGGCAGGCGTGGAAGAGGCCAGGGTCTCCTGTGAGCGCAGCAGGGGGTGACCGGAGCTCCAGAGCCCGCCACAAAAACCGTGCCCAGCAGCGCACATGCACAGCATGACCCCCACTGTTGAATTAACATGTGCAGTGGTAATTTGTGTCCACTTTTAAAAATAAAGGTGCCAAAAAGGTTCTATGTAGAGATGCCACAGAAGTTATCTTCAGATTTTTTAATGGATGGTTTTAATACAATTTGCTAGAAGTACACTTCTTTAAAGGTTTCTAACAATTAAAAGTTAATTTCCCCATAGAACCCTACAACTAAGACAGGAACCACTGAGGAACCTTTATTTTTATGAGTGTATTGACTTAGATGAACACTGCAGGAATTAATTCATCTCTGGGGATTCTGCTGTGTTGGAGCATGCGGCCAAGCCAGCACACACAGCTGCAGGAGGCGCAGGCACTCACTGAGGACTTGAAGGTGGGGGCTTGTAGCTGCTCCCATCAGTCCCCTCCCAGAAGGGCTCAATGCCAGGCAAGGGGGTTAGTGGAGTCCTGCGGTGGGAAACATAACAGAAAGAGGAGGAAAAGGAAAGGGGGCAAGGGAGGATGAGCACCATCATTGAGCTTCAGCTTCCAGAAAAGTAAAAGAGCAGGAGACGAGAAGTGACAGGGAAAGAGGTAGAGTGAGAAGAGAAACTGAACTTAAAGACACGCAAAAAAATATGACTGAGGGCACTTTGGGTAATTCTCAATTTATTATATTATACCATAAATAATATAATACACATCTGAGGGCCTGGGCTGAAATTGCCAGCGGCAGGTTAAGACACGCTGGTTTGATTGAGCTACGTACTGTGGCTTCAGACTACAGTAATTTAAAGGCCATGGAAAACATTCTCCAACACCAACATTCTAATGTTTGCCAAACAGCATCATCATATTCCAGAATAAGACCAACCCAGTAAAATGGACCAGTGTGAATGTAATGTTTCTGGAGTTGTCTGAGAACAGGAGAGCACAACAGTAAACATGAGAAGAACATCCTAAAATATTGTGAAAGGAATTTTTAACCGTGAGTGCTTTTACCTGTATGCAAATACCCCAATCCTCATTGGATGTCAGTTATTCAATCAATTCAATTGATCAGTCATTTAACAATATTTACCAGTGAAGGGACTGTTTACAAGCAAATACCAAAGTAACAGTAAAGGTGCACATTGGAAATGAGCAAGAATTGATCAGTCACTCACATCCAGTTGTGAATGTTCTAGAACAGTATCAAAATGCAGGGACAGTGTGAATAATGGTGAACATTCTAGAACAGCTTGAATAAGGGAGAATATTCCCTTATCAGTGTGTGAATTCAGATGTGAATGATGGTAAACAATGTAGAACAATGTGAATGGGGTGAACATTCAAGGACTGTGTGAATTGGGAGAAAATTTTAGAACAATGTGAATAAAGGAGATCATTGAGGGACAGCCTGAATGATAAAAATTCTGGAAAAATGTGCATAGGGGAGAACATTCTGAGACAGTGGGAATGATGGTGAACATTCTAGAACAGTGTGAAGTAGGGAAAACATACAGAGACAATGTCAATGGAGAGAATATTCTAGAACAGTGTGAATCTGGGAGAACATTGAGAGATGATGTGAATGGTGAAAAGATTCTTCAACAGTGTGATTCTGGGAGAACATTCAGAGATTATGAGAATGAGGAGAGGATTCTAGAACAGTGGGAATCTGGGAGAACCTTCAGGAACGATGTCAATCGGGAGAACATTGAGAATCTATACACAATCTATACAGTACATTATACAAAAACCCTGAAATAGCAGTAGGAAAATTAATTATGATGTTTTGTTATCTCAGGGGACAGCTGTGAGGTATTATAGGTGTTTTCACAGCTGTGAGGTGACCTTGAACACTGGCCAGTGTGCTCACTGTAGGCTGAAATGAATTATCGGGGTATGAATGAGGCATTATAGAGGGAACTACATGAACATTCCATGTTCATAGTTGGGTGGCCATTCAACATTTTTTGATCCACAGTGGCACAAACCTTAGAAGGCTTTACCACCCACAATGGACAGCAGCACAGTGGCTGCCCACAGGTGCTAAATGATGTAGACCAGAGCTGTCTGCTTATAACTGTCCATGCAAACAGACATGGTGAAGACACAGTTGTGGGGTTCATTTCCAAAGATCTCACACACCCCACAAAGAGGAGATGACAAATATAGAGTTGTCATCTTGTGCTATCTCTCTGAACGTCATTATGACACAAGAGATGATTGTACACTTAAGAAGGATGCAAGCACCTTAAACCCCTCTATAAATCAGCGGAATGACAGTGGAAGCAGTGCGCAGTTTCAGGAATTTCCTAGGAGTGCAAATCACTGAGAACGTCTTCTGTTTCCTCAAAGCATCATCAGTGAATAAGGCTCATAGCAACTCTACTTCTTGATTCTGCAACTGTTTCTACAGAAGCATCATGAGGAGCACCCTGACTGCTGAATTGAGAACAGTATAAATGAGCGAGAACAATCAAGAACAGTGTCAAAGGAGGAAGGACAGGAGAGTACGAATGATAATGTAGAATCACTCCCAGCAACAGGTTATGGGTATGCTGCATCAGTGTTTAGGGCAAACTCTAAGCTTATGACTGAACATGGTGATGAAGACTGTTTCAAATGGTTGTGAGCATAAGGGTGCCAGTGTCTCAGAAGTGATTGTTCTGGGCTACAGTGTGATACAATAGAATAACTGGCCCATCTGTGCGATTTAACACCACCAAGAATTTGCACTGAGATCTGGGATTCTTAGGCAAGGCTGAGGGCAGTGACAGCTCCAATAAATCTCTTAGTGAACTCAGAGTAATCCACATATTTGTCTTCTGGCTTTACTATTGCTGCATAAAAATATTATGGTATTCTCTCAAGGCAACAACAGTACAGGAGTTATGTGCATGACAAACATACTGAACAAACAAGCACTTACACTCATCAACAAAAAAATAGTCGCACCCAGAAGGACTGATTGCAGTGCAGGACTGAACAGGACAGCCATAGAATCCAGCTTTTTTCTTGGTGGAGACAACCAACCAATCTGTTACTGGAGGCTCATTGTGTTGTCATACATCACATGTCCAGAAGGCCTGGAGTCGGGGGGGTGCAATTTTGTATGATCAACTTTGGTCTTCACTACAGGCACTTTGACAGCCCAATGTTATGTCAATGAGGTCCTGCAAACAGTGGACCTGCTTTTCTGGACACACACTCCAGTGTCTTATTCCAAAAGGACAACCCTTGTTCGTATACTGCTGCCGTCTCGAGAAAGCATCTTGAAGTCACAGATACTACGTGATGGACAGTTGCATCACAAGATCTATCCGTAATTAATGTGAGGGATGCTTTTGGATGCAGGAACTGAGTGAGAATATTCAAGCTGCATGGACACCATTAGGATCCTCTTAAACTCCATGCCAAGACAACTGGCATGTTGCGCTATACCCCAGACCATACTGAGAGACACCACTACATTTAAAACACTACTAAATTTAAGTTTAAATATGAATCGGACACTTCCTTCAGGGAGTGAAAATCTGTGCAACTATTTTGAAACAAAGAGTGTACGTCAGTTAGTTTCACCAAAGAAAGAAAGTGGCCAAAAATTGATTAGTCCACTCACAATACTGTCTTTATGTACATAAAGAAGGAATGCTGCCCTATTGATTTCATTTATCTAAGTGACACGTGTTACATATACATGACAAAACCTGAAAAATCACTTTTAGCAATGTGTTACGTGGTAATATACCCTGGTAAAGTAATAGAAGCTAAGAAAGTCTAAGGAATCAGTGCCAAGACTGAAAGCAAAGTGAAGGTCATTTTTGAGACAAAGCAAAGCAGCACCCACACACATACCATCGCAGGATTTCAGCAAAACAACTATCACTTTTCCCTGATATAAAATGCTGTTACCCAGGACTGTACTCAGCCAAACACATGAAGCATGAAACATTTTCTCCCTTTTTGAATAATCTAATAAACACTTAGATACTTCATTAGATACATATGATCCAGACACTCTACAGCAAAGACATACCTATGTGACATGCACAGCTTTTTGTGATATGCACAATGTCTTAAAAGTTAGTTGTTTTATAATCAGACTTTTCAAAATCTCCTTTATCATTATGAAAAACAAGTATTGCACATGCATTTGCATTTTGTAAACATTATATGATGAACTGACCAGCAGAAATGCTCCAACATGACCTGGAATAAAAATGAATTTACATGAAAGATTTAGAACGTTTATATTTTCTCCTGTAAAAGTATTGATTGATTTTCCTTGTTTTTTATGTTGAAATAAATGATATGTACACCATAGTCACACAGAAGGACACTTCTGATGTCTTATTCAGGAGAGAATGTGTTCTCTCCACACACTAACAAATGACAGCCCACAACAATACAAATTCAATTAACAAACCTCTGAAACTGTGTTTGCTTGAAATTTAGCCAACAAACATAATAATCCATTCTTTTAAATGCTCATTAAATGCATACTGTAGGAAATTAATAAGCATGAAAAGATAATTCAATTTGCCTGCAAATCCTGTAATTAAAACTAAAACAAATGCCTTAAAATAACCAGCAAATCATCTCCACAGGAAATTGAGATAAGCCTTACGTCAAACTCAAAATGCATAGCTCATTTAAAAAAGATGCTGTGCTGCTTTTTCAGGATTGCATTTACTCGCATGACAGCAGCATGTCACTTAGTCCTACACAGTGCATATTTATGTCTCTTGTCTGCTGTGTAACCACAAACCACTTGCATAAAAATAATATTCCCTTCCTAAAGCCCTTTTTATTAACAACTAAAAAATATACAGGATTGGGATGTTTCAGAATATAATGATAGGGAATCTGCACTCAAAAATGAGAAATCAAGAACAGTGCACCTGGAATGTATTTTCAGAGCTTCACTTTTTGCACATTTTCTTATGTTACAGCCTTATTCCAAAATGGATTCATTTCATTTTTACTCCACAAAATTCTACACACAATGACAAAGTGAGAAAAGCTTGATTGAAATCGAATGATATTTATTAAAACACAAGAATATAACGTACTTTTCTGTGATGCCAAAAACTGAGTGCTGGTGCATCTTGTTTCCACTGATCAGTTAATTCGATATGATTTGGAAAGGTACACACCTGTTTATTTAAGGGTACATAGTAGACAGTGCATGTCAGAGCACAAACCAAGTCATGAAGTCTAAGTAATTGTCTGCAGAGCTCCGAGACAGGATTGTATTGACACACAGATCTGGAGAAGGGCAGAGAACACATTCTGCTGCATTGAGCACGGTGGCCTCTGTCATCCATAAATAGAAGACATTTAGAACCACTTCCTGAAGCTGCCGTCCAGCCAATTTGAGTGATTGTGGTAGAATGGCCTTAATCAAGGAGGTCCAAAAACCAAGAACCCAATGGTCACTCTGACAGCGCTCCAAAATTGCTGTAGAGAACAACCGTTTATGGTTGTATGGTAGAATGGCCAGACAGAAGCCACTCTTCAGTACAAGGTACATGACAGTCTGTCTAAAGGACTCTCAGACCATGAGAAACACAATTATCTGGTCTGATGAAACAAAGATTCTGTCTGGAGGAAACCAGGCACTGCTCATCACCTAGCTAATACCATTCCTACAGTGAAGCATGGTGGTGGCAGCATCATGCTGTGGTGATGTTTTGCTGCTGCAGGGACTGGGAGACTAATCAGAGTTGAGGGAAAAATGGCTGAAACATTGTGCAGAGACATTCTTAATAATAAGCTGGACCTCAGAATGGGACAAAGGTTTATCTTCCAACAGGACAACGATCCTAAGCACAAAGCCAAGATAATAAAGGAGTGGCTTCAGAACAACTCTGTGAATGTCCTTGAGTGGCCCAGTCAGAGCCCAGACTTGAACCCAATTGGAGATATCTAAACGTGCCTGTGGCCCAACACTGTTCATTCAATCTGATGGAGTTTGAGAGGTTCTACAAAGGAGAATGGGAGAAATATCCCAAAAACAGGTGTGCCAACACTGTAGCATCCTACTCAAGAAGTATTGAGGCTGGAATTGCTGACAAAGGTGCTTCAACAAAGTAATGAGCAAAGGCTGTGAACACTTACATATGTTATATTTTCTGTTTTATATTTTAAAAATATGTGCAAAGATTGTCTAACTTATTGTGTGTAGAAAGTTGAGGGGAAAAATGAAATGAATTGTAGGATACTACAATTATTTATCTCTGTGTCAACAAGCTGTGCTAAACCATAAGCAGACATCAAATCATTGTGCTGATCAGATATTTATTTCCTCATTAATGAGCTCTACATAAGCATGAGTACTCTAATAAATAACCGTGTTGATCAGTAATATGTCACAGAACAAAGCAGTAATACTAGAAACTGAGTGGGCAGTGTAGCCAACAGTTCAAGTGAAACACAACTACTGCTAGATGGACACAACAAAGAAGAAAACATATGTCTGAATGAGCCTTAAGAAGATGTATTTTGTATTCTAAACATGTTTTTGTCTCATGTATTGTAGTGGAATATGATATTGAATATATTTTGGTAAGCTTCTTAAATGATTCTGCCCAACTCATGTCACATGATATGAGAAATGATGGGAGAATACAATATAGAGATATATACAGTATACAGTGTTTCAGTAATACCTTTCTAATTGCAGATGATCATTTTCTACTTATATATTTTCCTAATTTTAATTGTTCTGGTCATAAGCCTTTAATACTACTAATTTTTGAGTTCTAGAATTATACTTTATGTAAGTGTTTAATTTAACTACTTTAACTATTACATCATCAATCCAGTAATTAGCACAAGCAAATACAATAAGGACTAGTGGAAAATTAGCAACCCTGCTAATATTTTAATAACATTTTGAATGATAAAATGAACTTGGGCTGTCTACTGTACTTACACTAACAACTTTATGTCTTTGAGTTACTGATCTGTTACTGACATGTAATTAAAGACAAAGCCAAAAGGGGCTTGCAATGAGTGGGTATATATGTGGAGTTTGTGCAGTGATACCCACTCACTGCTTTAGCAGACAATGAGGGTGGGTTGAAGTACAAGAGGTTACTTACGGAGTCTCCACGCTTTTTCTGCAGTGTGTTATCGAAAGTGGAGGATCTGTGATAAAATGCCAAGACCAAAGACAAAAGAAAATCAATGGGATATTTAATATTTAAGAAAGCAAACCTGGAATTCAATTTTCAGATAAAAAGAACATAAAGATGTGATTCCTCCCCATGGTTATAAAATTAGCTGTGCACAGCACTGCTAATCTGTGATTAAATCAACAAGTTTGTATTCATATCCTGCCAGAAACTACTGCTCTGTAACAAGATGTTATACAGTGATAAGGGTATTCTACATGACTGTTAGTGGAAAACTTAGAATTAAGCATGAAAACAAATCAAACTGGTAGTTCTTATATACTTTGATCTATTTAAATTCACAGGCCAGTGTGTCTTCAGCAATAGTGTGGATATTTATTCAAATGTCTTGTACATAGTTGTGTATGGTATTTAATGGACAAAAGATCATTATATATATATATATATATATATATATATATATATATATATATATATATATATATATATATTCCAAGACCATTTACACCTCCAGCACGCTCTCAGATGTTTTGCTGTGATTTAAAATGTGTAAATGAAGTGTAATGTGCACAGACAGGTCCACTGGGGTTTCGCAAAAAACATTCAAGCCCTTTTCATCCAAACAGATTTGTCTAATGTTAGTGAGTTTGCACTCCAAAGACTGGTGATTTCCTGTGATTAAATTCCCAAATTCACAGTCTTTTGCTTACTCTTGAACATCAGAACTGTATTGTGCTGCTTTTTTATTGGTCAGGAACCAGAAATCAGTGCAACTCACAGGCAGAGGAAATACAGAGCTCTTTAAACAAAACCTACAAGCTCT